>JAIVEN010000010.1:30000000-31250000 GCA_026686845.1 Adenanthera pavonina
AATTGGGCCGCCACATTAACCGAATATTTTAAATAGTGGAACTAATACTTAGATAATTAGTTCCCAAATAAAACATTAAAACAGTTGAAGTCTAAGAAACTTACGTGAAGCAGGACACCCTAACCATTACTTCCACTATGACTTGGATGATACTTGTGTTTTTCTATGTTGCCATGAAGATCTACCTAACCTTCAATTTATAAACCTTCCAAATTAAATCTTACGAGGATTTTTTTAAAATCAAACTGATTTCAATATCTTTAAAAGATATTATAAGATTTTATATCTTACTCAAAAATTAAATTTCAACCAACCTAGAGATAAAATTAATTATTCAAAATAATTAATTCCAATTATCTTAAATCCAATTTTAAAATTTTTAGTTTGAATTGCATCCTAATCCCTATCCCTAATCCTTAAAGAAAGGGGCAGCATTGTCAGGGATGACAAATCTCCAGGTCCAGTAAGCAAAGGAACACCTTCTCAAAACGTGATCAATATCCTCATTAGCACCATGGCAAAGTTGGCATTGTGGTGAGTCATTCATATGCCTCTGTGCTCTCTCATGATTAGTGTGCGTTTAGTTCCCTTGTGACAGCCAACCAAAGAAATGTGCGAACACATTGTGAGCCAAGCCATCTCAAAATTATATCCCAATTAACATCCTGCCTGGTCCAATCATCTTCGCATATGGCTTTGTAAGCCGAAGACACTCTGAAGGTACAAGCACTAGTGCCAGTCTAGTAGCAGGTGCTAGTGTTAGAAGAATTCAACTGTAAATTCCTACTAGCAATCTGATTAATGGTATCACAAGGTAACAAGTGCTCAAAAAGATTCCATTTCCACTCACCATTATTGTGAATGTAGCACGCAACAGGTCTGTCCAGAATTATTTTTTAAAGGGCCTAGCTCACCTACCCAATTGTCCGTCCAGAATTTCACATCCTTTCCATTTCCTGGATTCCAGCAAATCTTTAGATCGGTACCTGGCCAAACCTTACACATGCTCTTCCTAATATGAGAACATAACCTTTTCCTTGGGATTATGTTTGTGGAGTCAGACATACCATACATCCGACGAAGGATTTTGACCCACAAAAGAGAAGACTCTGCAAACAACTTGTATGTAAGCTTAGAGATGAAGGTATAATTTTGATGTTGGAGATTTTGCAATAGATTCGCATATCTCATCCCATCTTAAGAGACTTATCCCTCTTTCCCGGCCCCTCAACATAACCCCAAATAAACGTCTAACGATCTGCTCAATCTTAGCGCAACATGATGACGGGTGTAAAGAGCTTTGCACAGTATAGTAAGATATGGATGAATGAACAGACTTGGCTAACGTAATTCTTCCTGCAAGAGAAAGAGTCATTGCTTTCCAACCAGCAAGTTTCTGCTGAGCACTCTCAATGATATAATTATGTGTCCTTAGTCACCCTCCCATGAAGAGAATAGGGATTAAGATACCTCCGCAGGTGGAAAGTGCGTTGAAAGCCAAGTTTCTGACAGATAGACAAAGCTGCAGTGTCACTTACCGTTGGATAATATAGAAATCCACCCTTGATGGTTTGAACAAAGGCCCAATTATTGTTTTGGTAAATTAAATTAATTAATAGTATTTGTAATTCAAATTAATTGGATTATTAAATTTAGTTTTTTTTATTTCCCTCCAAAGAGGCGTTCTTTTATCATGGAGAAAAACGTGGATTGAAGACAAAAATGGAGGATCACTAAACATGGAGCAAAGATTAACAGGAACATTAGAGAGGCAAAACTCTCGTCGGATGGTATTGTTGTAAATTTTAAATAATATTTGATTTGATGATTCTTGGATATACAAATGTACGCACAATTCCAATGAATGAATGTATTATTGCTTAGTTAATTTAATTTTTAGAGTTATTATGTAGGTCTAGAACCCCTTTTGGTATAGGGAGTCAATTAATAGGAGATCTGGTTTAGGGTGTTAGTCAATAGAGATCGTGTTAGACTAAATTGTTTCCACTGGTTTATTGATTTCTTAGGATTTATATAAAAATGATTTAAATGGCTTTTGATAAAATTAAACAATTTCTCTTGGAAGTTAAAGTAAAATAAAAGAAGCGTTCCAATGATTTTAAGGAGATAAACAATCATTATTTTAATTTTAGAGTTACTTTGTAAGGTTTAGAACCTCCTCTAGTACAGGAAGTTGATTGATAATATAACATCCTACCTCCTGACACCTCCAAACTTAACCAAAAAATTTCAAAACTCAACCAAACACAATCTTGACATCACAAAACAACTTTCCAATGCCTCAACACAGCGGAAACGACTCACAACACACAAAAAACTGGGCTGGGGCCGCGGCCGCTACAGTACCGTCGCAGCTCCGGCCTCCCCTGCTTCTCCATTGCTTCTGTCTCCTCAGCGCCGCGGCCTGCCTTCCCGCGCCGCGGCACCCCCTGCTGATATTTCATATCAGCAAATTTAATATTTTGGGGCGAACTTCAAACCCGCATAACTTTATGCTCCGACCTCCGATTGACTTGATTCCAACTCCTACAAGTCAATCTAGTCCCCATCTATCCAAGGACACCACTTTTACCTCAATCCGACTCCGTATAGAGATTCTAGACCCTTAACACCGTTTTGACCACTTATTGACCAAAACTCACCACTAACAACCTCCAATTGCCACCAAAGGCAAATGGACACTCCCAGACCAATCATACAGGTCCAAAACCCCCAAACCAACTTGTCCAAAGAGGTTTGACTTTAAAGGAACCACTCCTTTGAGATTTGACCCCTTGGATCCCAACTTGACCAAATAGGCTACAGGCCCTTAGACAAACCAACAAGGCCCAACATCACTCTGGACTCACCAATACTGTCACACAAACTTCTCAACATCCAAAATACTAAATCATACATACAACACATACATACATCCAAACCAGTCTCGACCATATCATTATCCATTACAAACCATCCTATTCTACTTAGTACAAGATACATTATCCAAAATACACACACACACTACATAGACTATTTTTCACGTACACGACTACTCCCGAGTCTTCTCCGGACTAGCACCAGAACCGTCAAAGGTTAGTTTATGGAAGAGGAGGTGAGACAATGTCTCAGTAACCGGGAACAACCACACACACACATATATATACATATATATATATATCTCACACAATTCATGAATGCAATATGAAATGTATGAAATGCATATCGCCCTCACAGGGACCCCATCCTTATCCTCCCTAACACATACATCATCCATCCTTATCCTCCCTAATATATATATAATCCATTCTTATCCTCCCTAACATATATATAATCCATCTTTATCCTCCCTAACATATATATATATAATCATACATCATACCACCATCACATCATCACCACTCCATCCACCATACATCACAGTCTCACAATGTCATGTGGTGATGCTCATGTATCATCATATCATCATCATAATGTCATGTATGCATCATATCATATCATCATCACACATATCATCATCATAGTCATAACCATCATATAACTATATACATAACACGATATATATATATAAACAGTACACACAAACACATCGATATCGTGGTATGAAAGAGAGATGCATATATATATATATACAAATATACATATTATCATATAACATAACCAATACAATGTAAACAAACACCCGGTTACCTCAGTTGTCGTTAACACATACACACGAGTTCCACGAGCTTCCTTGAACTATCCACTACACGTGAACCCCTCTCGATTAGCCAACAACCTTTACCATATCACAATTCTACCATTAACATAATATACCAAATAACCAAACATCATAATTCAACCATATTAACCTAACCCAAGGTTCCAACCCCCTTTACATGCATCAATAAGCTCTTAGGGATCACTCAAACAGCACACAACCTCATACATTTCGGATCCCTAAGAGCCCTAACAAAAAACAACCTAGGGTTAAGCTCTAAACACACATAATCCCTTCAAAACTCACATCCAAGCAACAAGAATACCAAAACACGTTCCATTAATCTCAAATCATCCATTTCAATCGGTGAATTTCGCCCCAACTCGGAAATCCAACCTTACAACTGAAAACCCCAAAATCTTAACTGAAGAAAATGGAGAGGGAGGAGTTTAGAACACTTACCAACTTGAATCCAAGCTCTTGAGGTCCGAAAATCGCTCCTAGATGCCGGAAATCTCGAACCCTAGCACTGCTCCTCGCGGTTCCTCCGTCGCTCCCCTTGTTTTCTTTCTTTCTTTCGCGTCCGACTGATCTGGATTTAAGCAAATATCTCGACTCTCACCGCGGCTCCAGCACTCCTTGCCGCGGCTCCACCAAATTATCCTGAACAATGCCACTGGAAGGTTTCTCGCCGCGGCGGCTCTGCTCCTTGCTGCGGCACGGAGCCTTTTCTGGTTCCTCTTGAAACTATCTCTGTCTTGCTTCCTCTGGTCCTGAACACCATGCCAAGAAAAGTATCATGAGGGGCATTACAGGTAACATGTCTCTCCTGGTTTTATTGGACAAATCATTCTAACTTATAAAAATAATGAATAAAATCCAAATGGCTTCTATGAACAAATCCTTTTCAAATGTTTTTTTTTTAAAAAATAGTAATGATAACAAAAATCAATTCTCAAATATTACAATTATCTTAAAAAAAATCTTCCAAAAAATCTTTTATCAAGTGATTATTTTATAAATACCATTCAAATGTGTACATATTATTTTCTAAATAACATTTGAAGTCAGATTCCCTTTCATATAAAAAAAATTAAAAAATGAAAAATAATAAAAACAACAAAAATAATTTTTTCTAAGATATTTTAATCATCTTTTGGAATTATTAGACTTTTGGCATGTTTTCAATAAAAGAATATTTGAAAAATAAAAAAATAGAAAATGATGAGATTAAGAAAGACAAATCAAATTGTATTTTGCAAATTAAAACATACTAATCAAATTCAAAAAAAATCATTTTATTTACAATAGATAAATTATTTTTACTATGTTGATCTTTTAAAAAAATGGTTGTCATTTAAAAGACACCAACCTAGTGCCACACATTTTTACATCGGAGCTACGTGGATTTTGATATCTATCGTAGGATACGTAAGTAATAGACTCTGATTCTAAGTTAATTCCTTGTAAATAAATACTATATTTTTTCTCATTTTATTTTCTTAATTTTTTAATCTTTATTTTGGTATGTGAATGATAAAAGGATAACCAAATTATTTTTAAAGTCATATTAATTGCACAATCAGTTTAAGATAACTATTTCGAGGAAACGGGTGTTATAGGGTGTCTAACAACATCTCTACTCATAATTATACTCTCAAACTCAATCTTGTTTCGTGGACCATCATTTCCTTTTTCAATTTGTTTTTTAAAATTTTTCTTAAAATTTTGGTTGGGACTTTTCCTAAACTAATTTTCATTGTGAAAACTGATTTTTATCTTTTTTTCATGTTATTTGCGTTGTCTGTGTTGCATTTTCATGTGCGACAATGATAACTAACCCATGGCTCTAGCCATGATCTTGTAGATGCTATTGCATAATTTCATTTATATATGTGCCTATAGAAATATATTTTGAAACTTTATACTTGTTTTGAGTTACGTCTAGTATTGAGACAATTGTCTCACTCCCCTGGTGGTTATAACATTTTCAGGAGAAGACTCTAATACTAGCAAGGAAAAAACTAATGAGACCTAGTTCTCATTTAGTGGCTTCGGGGATATTTGAGTTGCATTGTTATTGTTTTGGTATTGGACTTTTGAGAACACATGTTTTATTTATCTAGTATTGTGCCAAGTGTTGGAACATCATTGATGCCATGTAACTAGTAGCTTGAATCATCTTGCTTGTTCTTAGATTTCCTCCCCTAATGCATGCTTGTTTCGTATAGTTGATACTTGATGACTTTACCATTGTTGTGGTTGACTTGATATGTTCATTGTGGCTAGCTTGGAATGAATGTGATGTTAGTTGATGAACTTGAGACCTCTTTGAGCTTTATATAATGCTTGGTGAATGTTCTTACCTAGGTAACATAAAGTGTGTGACCCATTCATAGAAATGTCATGTTTTTAGTCTTGGGGTTTGATTGTTTCACATGGATTTTGATATGTTGAGATGGTTTATGATATTGATTTGAATCTTAGTATATGTTGTTTGCCTATAAAAAATGCTGGAACTAACAAGTTTTGTTTGAGAGTCCTTCAGTATGGCCGTTATGTTACCAAAATTTCAGTAACAAGGTTTAATACTCAATTGGGTTTTAAACTTTTGGACCCAAATGTGAACTTAGAGTCAAAATGTATTTTTTAAGGACCAGTTTTAGATATTTTAACTAAATACTTCCAAACCTTTACTTAAAAATTTATGATATTATACCAATTTTAGGAAGTGACTGTATTGATGCTTTAGCAAATCTCTTAAAGTTTTAGTGAAGGTAGTGACCACAGAAACAAGAAAAACAATATCAGCAAGTGTACCAGTGCTTCACCATAAATCCTTAAAATACACCAGCCTCAACTTTGCTAGGGTGTTGTTGATTGGGCTTCGGTAGTATGCGTTTACTTCCCTTTGAGAGGGAGGCATAGCAAGTAGAAGTCACCAACACGTTTTTGGAAAGCATATTAACTACGTTGCTAAATCCTTCGCACTGCCTTGTTTATGTGCTAGAAGTCTACTCTCAATTAGCTCTTTTTGATCATTCTCATTTTGAATGAGGTTGTATATTAAAGCCACATAGTTATAGGTAAAATGTTGGTTAGGTTGGTGATGGCATTGTTCAAATACTATCATGTTTCATAGGAGGGATTTAGTTGAACCATCGACTGGAATTTGCATGTGTGCTTTAGTGCATTTCGAGCAACAAAATAACCAACTTAGCCAATATACTACTACATTTTTCTTAAACTTGATGTATAGAAAATAGCCCTAAAGCTCAGGTTATTCCTAAGCCTTTTAAACTTGTTACAGATTTTATCATTGGAAAAGAATCACCATCAGAGCTAAAAGGTTGTGGTATGAGGAAGTATCAAATTAAATATGTAAAATAGAGGTTTATTTGACTCATGCTTTAGTAGATCACTTTTGTTAATGTCCTCTAGAGAACTTTGAGCGTATAGGTTATAATTTCTACAATATGTGTATGCAAGCTCTAGAACACTATTGTGACTTCCATCAACAGGTAGAATGGCATACAGGTCCTCCAAGATGCAAAACGAAACGTGATTTTTAATTAAAATCAGATCTTACTGAATTTTGTTCGCTATCGGGGTTCTTGATAAGTATTCTGCTTGAGATTCTCTATGTTGAATCAAAAGCTCTAACACAAATATTGAGTCAAGAAGTATCACATCCAAGAATGAACTCTTATCTAGCAGCTCCAGGGAAGGATGTTGAATGTATCTTATATTTTTTTCTTCTCCTGAAAGCTTAATAGCATAGTCATCTAATTTCCTTCATGCTTTAGGTGATAAACACAGAATGAAATTCTTGAAATATTTACATTTGTAACCTTCCATTGAGAGTAACTTTGGGTTTCCATGATGGATGGGGCTTATGGAAACTAACTTTGGGTTATAAGAGTCATCATTTTGCAAACATGGTTTTCTCTCACTATCACTCATTTTGTAGATGGATGTATTAAAAAGAAAAAATTGAAAGGGAAAATATTTTACTTCAAACTCTAGTTTTCTCATGCATCAATGGGCTAGGTTAGAGTGAAATAAAAATGAAGACAGCTTCCTCTCCATTTTATATATTTATACTAATAGGTTGTTAAATTGCTATTGTATACATATTAGCAAATTTAAACTTTACATGATGGGTGTTTTTAGCTTTAAATTTGCACCATCCACAAGAGATGCTTCATATGAAGCCACATGGATTTCATTTGGTGTACAATGTGTTGTGTATCTGCCTCACCAAGTGTCATCATTTGCTCCTTTCACATCTTCATCCTCTAACTAACACTTGAAAAACTTTATATTCAAAACTAAAAGTTTATATTTATCCAAAGATTATTGTAATCATAAGAAAATAATGATAGAATTAGTAGTCAAATATCATCGGTAGGTACCATAGTTTATATTTTATAATATCAGCATTTCTTATTGCACACAATTTTTTGAATCAAAATTTCATTTGAAGGAAAAAAATTGTGAAAACTCTAGAATCCCATTTAATAAGGTGCTGCTTGAAGGGGGTGACTATTGAGGAGGCCCTTTGAGTCATCCCACAACCCATATCATCCCATTGACACTCATCTCCCCTGGGTTGGTTTTCTAAACTTGTAAAAGGAAATTATCACCATTAAAAATTTTCATTTGTGAACAAATTTTCAGTTGGCACTTCAAACATTTATAATTGAAAAGTAAACAAAAATTTACGTACATGAAAAAATTATTTGAGTCATAAACAAATTCCAATAGCTATTATATTGCCAACGTAATTCATTGAACATATCTAGTTAGTAATTATAAGTGGGACCTCATGATTATTTTAATTAGTCCCATTTTTTCTTATATTCCCCACTTTCCATTCCTACTTCCTGTCGGACCCACTGCCCTTTTATAATTGTAAAAATGATATAAAACCTCTAAATGTTTTGGTCATCACATTATGTCAAAAAAAAAAAAGTTCTAGTCATGTATAAAAATCGAGAAAGAAAACATTAGATTCATGGATCCACTAGGTTCAGCCATGTGATGATGGTTCTTGTCATTTAGAGGTGCTGCTCCACTTAGATTTTTCTAATTTTTGTCGTAAAAGCTTCAAATTAGAACCATTACCCTTTCTGTTTTGTCCACTTTCAGATAAATGAAATATGACCTCAAAACGCCAACTCAGAAAGAAAATTTGTCGTCAAAGAAGGAGAGGAGGATGAACCAAAAAGGGGGAAGCTTCTATGTTCCTCTCTTCAAGTTGCATCGCGAGATTGAGCCAGGGAGGAGGGTGAACAATGGAATGAGCTCTATGTGAGGGTTAGAGGAAGAGAGTTAGAATGAGCTCTGTTAGGGCTGCCTATTTAGAGGGCAATCTGGTAAATGGGATTGAGAGGGAAGAAAGAAAAAAAGAGAGTGAAAACATTGAGACTAAGTGAAACCGTTTTGTAATTTTCCAACGGGGAATTTTAAAGTAAAAAAAAATGAAAAATTGTGACTAACTACATATTCAAACTCTAAATCTATTCATTAACCAAGAAGTTGGTGGTTGCCAATGTGACAATCACATGTTCCACGTTGGCTTAGGTAGTCCTTTTTGTGCTGAAGCGTGGAACATCTTGTGGGAACTGAGGATAGCATGGGACTTGGGAGCCAGATCCGTCATCTTGGAAATGGATAGCTTAGAAGCCGCCCACTCTGTTAATGCAGAGGTAGAGCACTGGCATCCAGATCGGGACATTTTGAATGAGATTAAAAGCATGTTGGAGTGTGACTGGAATGCAAGCATTGTTACTTGCTCCCGAGATGCAAACACAATGGCAGATAGGCTCACGAAGGAGGCATTGGCCATCCTACCTGGCCTTACCTTTTTTAGTACTACACTTAGTTTTATCTTACATGAACTCGAGAAGGATTATCCTTCACAACAAGATAGTGCTCTAGCTGTGTAGTTTTGTTGGTTGCATTTTTTCTTCATAAAAAGAAAACTGAAATTAGAGATTACGTACCTTAATTTGAGGCAGCTGGAAACCCATGCACTTCACATGTCCTATTTTAATGAAACTACCACAAGGACCTGGGCCTATAAAACAAACATTCAAATAGCTGCTAATGGCACAATCACAATCATACATACACATATATACTTGTATCAGACAACCTTACAACATATTCAAACCTTAAGGTACATTTTAAAATTATTAGCAACATAACAATTATATAACACCAAAATATATATCATAAAAATATTTTAAAAAATTAGTATAAGAAACAAATTTAATGACAAAAAATTAAATTACAAATTTGTTTTCTCATTTTGGGAAGGAGTTTGCAATGGAATCAGAGATGAAATATTTTGAGACGGATAACATTGTCACAAAGTCCATATCAAAACTAGAATACGCTATTTCTAAAATTTTCAGGCGGAATTTGCGATGTAATAGTCCGTCTCAAAATACCTATTCCCACTCCCGTCACAAAATCCATCCCAAAATGTAGATATGTTGTTCCAAAAATTTGCAACTGCAATTGTGACTGAATATTCTGTCACAAATTTTTCATTGGAAGTTGAGATGGAAGTAATGATGTCTATTTTTTTTATGCAAATATCCATCCTAAATTCCATCCCAAAGATTGGTGACAGATTTTGGGACGGCATTGTGACTGGTTGTAATCATCGCAAAGTTCTATCCCAAATTCCATATGTTCTTGTAGTGTTCGAACCAATGATGATATGGATCTCTTAGTTGAAAATGGAGTTATTGTTAGTGAATTGTGAATCGGATGAAGATTTTGAAGGTCTAACTGAACACCTTATCAAATAGACAAATTTGAATTCCTGTGGTTATGTTAGTCTTTCGAGGGAACAAAACAATCATTACAACAATGGGCGTAATCATGGTTTAGTACTTGTAAGATGGGATGCAATTACAGCCACATTATTAGGCCTCATTATCATATAATCCATTATTTTTGGCATTTTCAGTTCACTTAAAGCTTTAAATAAAAAGTTGTTTAGTTAGTGACGTTGGTGATATTCTATGCTTATTGCAATAATCTTGATGCAAAAACAATAAACTTGTTCCATTTTCGTGTGCGATTGTGCTGTTCACCCATTTTTTGTTTTGATGTCAAATATATTGCTTTAGCTTTTAGTGTATTATGCTTTTGTAAAGGAGTAGTGGTGTTAAGGTAAAAATATTGTGATGTATTCATTTCACCAAAGGGTGATAAAATATCAGCTAAAAAGTGACAATGCAAGAAACTTTTGAGATTAGCTGTATATATGTAAGTCCATTGCAAGAAAAACATTGATCATATATAGATTTTATTTTTCTTTCATATTGGAAATCTCTTACTTTCTGAGACAAACGATAAGGAGTATGCTAAGCCTAGGAATGACGTTCTTTCCTAATTGCTTGACTTACATGGCTCTGTCTTTAGCTCCAAGTATATCTTCATTTTCATGCCTCCTAGCTATAGTTCCTTGAAGCTCTTATTGATGATGATTGTTGTATGAGTGATGTATCCCCTTCATAGAGGGGTGGAAAGTGTTTTTACGTTTGCTTTCGTTCTTATTTGTTTTTTTTACTATGGTTATCCAAAAAAAAAAAAAGAAAAAGGAAATTGGTATTGATTGTCTAGGTCAAAATAAATAATGTATCATAATACAATTACTTGTTATATTCACACCAAGGTACTTTAAATTTTCTTTGTCATTGTCCATATTAAAAATTAAAAAAAAACACATACATGTCTAGTATTTTTAAACTAATACAAATTGTTTATGAAATGTATCATAATCATAAACAAGTGACGACTTGTTTTTGTACATATAGCACAAAAAGAGGTGATTAGTTTGTGTTAATTTTTTTTTTCTGAAGAATTGTTAGCTTTTTTTTTCCCAATTCCATTTGTTTTCTTTTCTAAATAAGCAACTTTTTAATTCAGATGTTACAATAATATGTGCATACTCGAATTTAGCAATGCAATCACATCTATTTTCCTTGGAATTAGGTAAGCACTCCTCCACTTTTAGGGCCAATTTGGTATCTAGAATTATATTTGATGGAATAAGAACAAGAATGTGAAACGGAATGACAATGAGTTTTTAATGTAAATTTGGTATGTCAGAAAAAATAAAAAGAATATGGATATAATTTTTGTTTGGTATGTATTAAATGATAGAATGATCCCATATTATGTAATGATCCAGCATACAAAGATGTGTCAAGATGTATACAAAGATGGATAAAGTTGCGCAAAACTTGTATGTAAAGATGTATTAAAGGTCATATATCAGCAAGGGCGGGCCTACTTGTAATAGTGTGGGGACAGCTCCCCCCACAACTTTTTTCTTTTCCTTTAGTAATATCAGAGTTGCCATAAAAAATTATACATTGGTTTTCCCTAGTGATTTGTGATCATAAACTTGAATTATGGAGACATACTTTGGAATCAAAATGTTTCCGTCTGAGTAGAAGTAAGACGGAATATATACAATGTAAATTTAATAAGAGGCCAATTAGAAATGATTCAGAGGTAAAAGTTGGAGAACAAATCATTCATGAGGTGTCAAAGTTTAAATATTTGGGGTCGATTTTACAAAATAATGGCGAAATTGATGGGGATGTTATGCATAGGATATAAGCTGGGTGGTTGAAGTGGAGAAAAATAACAAGAGTTATTTATGATCACAAGATACCAACTAAACTTAAAGGAAAATTTTACAAAGCAGCTATAAGGTCAGCAATGCTAAATGGTAGTGAATATTGGGCTTTGAAAGGATAACAAGAGTATAAGATGAGAGTAGCAGAGGTGAAAATGTTGAGATGGATGTATGGTCATATAAAATTGGATAAGATACGAAATGACTGTATATGAAGAAAAGTTGGGATAGCACCTATTGAGAAGAAAATGGTGGAAAGTCGTTTAAAATGGTTTGAGCATGTACAAAAAAGATGATAAGAGGAGCCAGTAAAGAGAGTTGATCAAAAGGCGTAGAGGAAGACCAAAAATGACATTAAGGGAAATTATAAGGAATGACCTTTTGAGAAATGATTTATCTGAGTAGATGACGTTTGATAGAGTTCATTGGCGTCGTATAATCCATGTAGTCGACCCCACATAGTGGAATAAGGCGAATGTTGTTGTTGTTGTTACATTACTTTCCAACATTACCATCAATAAAAATAAACATTACGTTTAATAAAGATAATTTTTAAGACATTTTTCTCTCTTATAAGTTAATTAAAGATAAGGATAAATTAGGAAAAAAATAATTAATGTCTTTGATTTTATCTAAATAGAACTTATATTTTGAATTAGAAAAAAATTTTAAAATAAAACTTATATTTTAGATTAGAATAAGTATATTTTTAATGCTATAATTCAACACACATGTATTATTGGCCTCATAGCTTAAAATTTCTGGGTCCGCCACTGCATATCAGCCATAGTATGTAAAGATGTATAAAGGTCGTATATCAGCCATTGTATATAAAAAGATGTAGAAATATCGTAAGAATAAAAGAAAATTACCATAATGTACGTGACCCCCAAATCTGGAAGCCTCTAAACACAAGTTTTTGGTATGATTATTGTTTCTCTTTTTTTGGATATTGAGGAAAATAAACAACACACACTTTACACCACTACACATTTAAATTGCTAGTGATAATTCTCGTCAAGATTATTTTTTTCTTAAGAAAAAAAAAACGTTTGATATTTCACATGATCATATTTATGTGAAAGATTTATTTAATAGAAGTTTTGAAAACTCACAATACATCTGGAACAGTAGAAATCAGAACCACCTCAGCTGTTAAAGTCACAGAAGCCAAATTGACTCCACCAAATCGGAGATTTCTTTCATTTGAAGGAAGATTGAGACGCATCCTTTTTTTTTTTTTTAATGACTTGACTTAAACTAGATAATTTATTGGTTTTCAAACTAATTTAATAGGACCCTTTTAAATGGTAAGCTCTACTACTAGGTATTTAACATGACTGTATTTCTATAAACTTCTAATTAAACCACATAACTAACTTGGCTGTTGAATCATGTAATTAGTGGTTAGCCATGCATATTTTTTTATATTGAAGAAAGTGTTCTCAACTTGGTTCAATTTAATATTAACCTCGAAGCCCCTGCTAGCTGCAATGTTCTTAATTAGTTCCTGCTAAAGTTTATTTTTATTTATTTATGTCTTACTGATAATTCAAAAAAAATTAATGACAAAAATGAAATGAAATTTTTAGAATAAAAATTATTGTCTTTTATTATTGTTGATAACTAAAATTACATACCTTATTATAATTTACTGATTTATAGATAATGATAATTAAGAAATTAGTTCAACACATTTTATATCAATAATAATTAAAATGATAAAAAAAAACAAAGCATAGAATTAATAAAACGACTATATATTTAAATCTTTACAGTCATTAAAAAAAGACAATTAGTCTAGGCCTAATATCACAACATTTCTTAATAGGGTCCTTGAAGTATATTACCATGTTGTAGGAAAAACAAAAAAGTATATTACCAACTTTTGTATCACAAAAAAGTATATATATATATATATATATATCCATCTTCACCGTCACGCTACTAAGTTTTTCTAGCTCAATAAAGAGTCTTTGTATATATATATATAGCCTATCCCCGGTCCACAAAACACACACACACACACAAACAAACTGAATTTAAGACACACACCTTATGAACCGTTTGGATCTGCTTTTGAAATCAAGTTTGAGCCAAAAATCAATTTTGCTATGAAAATAATATGTTTGGTTATCATATCACTTCTACGTTGAAAAGTAGTTGTGGTTGGAAACTCATTTTTGATAGAAACAGCTTGGAGGTTGCTTTTCAGTTACAAACTGTGGTTGAGTATTAATTATGTATCAATTAAAGTAAAATTAGATAAAAATGTACCAATAAAAATGAGAAAAATGAAAAAATTGAAAAAAAATAAAATTTCCATAAAATTTCTTCTATCTAATAATCAAAATGTCCCTTCAAAATTTTAGTCTCCATGGACTATAACTTGTAAAAAAATATTACACTAGATATATTATGTTCTCAATTAAATAAATGTAAATTAAATTTTAGTTCAAATAAATTAAATTAATCATGAAATAGAGTTTAAGTTCAATTTAAAGAAAAATTATAAATTTTATTAAAATTAATTTTTAAATAAATCATTAAAACATAAATTTGTTGGTTTAAAATCAATTTTTTATCATAACCACGTTACAAAACCAATTTTACTAAAATGTATTTTTAACTAATTGAAAATTAAACTGGCGCTATCTTCTTGGTCTACGTGGAGATGGAGAAAAATGAAAGGATTGTAATTTATTTTCAATTTTCATGGAAGGGACCACATGGCACATGGACCAACGCATTTTTATTTTTTTTAATAATACAAGATGCAAGTGGATTTTATCAGCAGTGTTATACATTCATAGTCAAGATTAATTTTAAATCATTTAATCATTTAAATTTTATGAATTCATAAATTTCGATTTTTTATTTTAAACTGAGTAAAATAAAATTATTTTTTTAATCATTAAAATAATAAAATTTAATTTTTTTAATATCTAAAAAATGCATATCTTATTTTGTATTCAAATAATAATTATAATAGTCATATTTCTTTGGGAAAATTTCACTTAAATACCAAAGAAAGAAGATATTTTTAAAAAAGTGCTCCAATTTACGTAATTTAAGAAAAAAAACTTCATTTGCAAGTGAAAATAGTATATTTACAAGTGATAATAATATATTTATAACTGAACAAATAAATTTTTAGAAATTTATAAATTAGTTGCAAATGAGTTTTCACGGGTAAATATACTATTTTCACTAAAAAATGAATTTTTTTTTTAAATAAGGTGAATTTGGGGTACTTTTTTTAAAAATATCTTTTTTCATTGGTATTTAAGTGAAATTTTCCCTACTTCTTTTACAACACAGAGTTTTAAGTTTTCATTAATTTATCTTATATTATAAAATTTTTTATATATAACAAGATAATTGAAAACAAGGATTTTGAATTAACTTAAAATTATTTAGTAATATTTAAATGATTATAGCCTTATGGGATTGCAATTGGCAATACCTCGAGTAGTTTAATAATAACTGTAGTAGCACCAAAGTTGATTAAATTAGAGTATTAATTTTCCCACAAAAAAAATAGAGTATATATTAATTATAATTTTGAATCTAAGCTTTCTTAATAAAACATATTGCTAAATGATTAGCCCTGCCTACTTAAATGTTGAAATATCTCAAATAGTATATATATTCATAATCATAACAACCTTAAGCTTGATTAATAAGCTATAATTCATATATACGATAGGTATCTAATATGTTGATACGATAAATCTAAAAATATATGTTATGATACTTCTAAGATACATACATACATATATATATATATAACACAAAATAATCCATAAAGTATAAGAAATATAATTATAATAAGAAAATTCTAAATAAGGAAAACACTCATAATTCTTTGATAATATTGAATATCAAACAAAATATATAGGGCAATCGTCAATTTGCCTACCACCTTTTTTCTAATATTAGGAATAATATAAATATCATCTCCTTTATGGCTATCATCCGTGAATAAAAAGAGTAAAATATTCTAGCATTTCTTCTATTTCACCTTAATTACAAAGACTTCTTTTCTATTTTGAAAACCTATGCCGACATCTCTTGAAATTAAAAGTTATGCTATACAAATCTTCATTCTATTTTTAAGATTCCTTTTTCATCCATTCAAACAATTAGTTGACTGTTAAATTACTTTTTTAAAATTTTTTTAACCAAAATACCTTTTTGATGTTAATATTATTTAAAAAAAATTTAAACATTTATGTTAGCAAAAAAATTAATTCATGTATTTTGAGCCTTATATTATAAAATTAATTGATGAAGCATTTTATAATTTTAAATCATTTAAACATATTTATTTAAACTTATTCATTTGGTGATCTTTTAAATATAGACATTGGTTAAAGAAAATTTTCAAACATGTATTTTTTTAATTTTTATCATATTATAAAAATGATAAAATTTTGATCACATTATAAAATTTATTAATTTTATAACAGATGGAAAATTAATTAAGATGAATTTTGGAGAAGAATAAAAAATGAACTACTTATTGAATTAGAGATTTAATAGATAAATTTGTAAATATGATTAAGGTTAATATGATTTTTATTTAAAAATATTATTTTTAGAATCTTTTAGGAAATTTCCTAATAGTGTTAACAAATTGGACTGCTGTGTTTGTTTTCAAAATAAAGGAAAGATCTTTGTAATTAAAACGAAATAGAAAAAAGGTTAAAATATTTTACTCAAATAAAAAATAATTTCGTGCTTACTTTCTCTATGCCAAACGACCACTAAATTAAATCCTAGAAATAAATAATAAATAAATTTAAATTCTAATAAATTTATAATAATATAAATTAAATTTGAATATCCTAATAAAATATTTTTATTTAAAACTCTTAATTATATTATAAAAAATAAACAATTCTAATTATTTTAAAATTATTCATTCTCCATCATGTTTGATATGTATTTAATATCAACATATTTATGTAAAAGATTTAATAGAGCTTTTTTTTAATAGAAAAAGAGGGACTAATGTCCATACTACATAGTATATACTAGCAAAGAGGATTGAGATCCCAACAAAATCAGCAAAAATGATTTAATAGAACTTTTGAAAACTCATAAGATTCTAAAAACAACGCTGGCATGGGGAGAAAAAAAGGATAACATGGTCTTTATCTTCCATTCGTCAGGCTCAAACTAATGTCAATAACTATTTGCTTAAAAAAAATTATTTGCTTGTCATCTAATCCCATTGAATCCATAGCTACACTTACAGAGAAAATCACTAGGTTAGTAAATCTGGCCTCTCTTTAAATGTGAAACTTAGCACTTTTCCTAGCTACCTCCTCAAGGCTGCCAATATAATACATCAAAGAAATAAAAAAAAATCACAAAGCTGATTGATTCGATGACAGAAAAGAAAACGAGGGAAAAAAAAAAGAAGCTTATAGCTTTGAGGAGGATAAAAAGTAGATGAATAAAACAAAAATATAACTGGTACTTATTGCTCCTGAAACCATCGTAGTTTGTTGTAATTACTATTGCACTATATATATATATATAACTTTTTTTTCTCAGCGCACTATATATATTGATTCGCTTTAAATAACTTTAGCATCATGAAATTAAGTACGGAGATGCTCATCAGAAAAACAAAAGTAGGAGAATAGTTGAAGTTAAGTTTAAAGGTACTATAACTAATTCTATATATGTGTCACTTTTAACTAATTTATAAAGATTCAAAAAATTTTGTCACTCACTAAAAAAACACAGATCTTCCCAAAGCAAAATCCTCCAGCCATTCTTGCAGAGACGCGACCGTGGCCGAAGAAGGCGAGTTAGGGCTGAATTGAAGAGTAAGAGGGACGGATTTATATTTTATTGTATTGACCGATTGTTGGTTTTGCTCCAACTTTAAGTTCAGTTTTCTAAGTCTTGCCTCGGAATGTTCTTTGCAGCGAGGTCAAGAACAAAATCGAGTTTTATTTCCTGTAACCAAAATAAATAAATAAATGTTACCAAAAAAAATTGATGAGTGTTACTAATTCAAATTTCAAATATAAGATGCAAATAACTAATTCACATAAATTGGTGAATAGATTTAAAAGCAATTTGAATAATTAAATTTGTCATAAATTAAACATATTTTCTAAAATATACACATTTAATGTTTAAAACTTGTGTAATTTAATTAATGAAAAATTGCAAATTAATTATATTTACTTATTTAATAAGTGATAAAATTGAAAAAACAACTAAATACATTAAACAACCCATATTTTTATTTTATATTTTAAATCAAAGAAAATATTTTAAATGTATCTTATACGTTTTTAGAGCGGGAGACAATATTTCCTAAGCCATCTATGTTGAGGGGTGTCTTTCGCCACCCCCACCTTTCACGACATTTGCCACGAACATACCATATTACCATGATAGGAATTCTTTTTTTAGGAAAAAATTAAATTATAAATAAGAAATATACTTATTAGAATCATCCAGTCATATATTTATGTAGATTTTATTTTCCTAGTGCCTCTCTCTCTCTTTTTTTTTGTTATTATATAATTGTGGGACTATAGTGTGACTACAAAATTCCAATTTCTATTTTGTAACATTAAGAGGATAAAAATTGTATAAAAATGACTATATGACTATGAGAAGTAAATTTTTTATTTGTAAACTTTAATTTAAGAAAATATAAAATTTAAAAAATGCCTCAACATAAGAGAGGAAGGAGAGATCCCAATTTCATCCATGTTGCCTCATCATCCATTTGCCACATCATAGTCCATCGCACACTGTTAGTTGACATGCACAGGCTAGTGAGCCAATTAAAAACTAATGTAAACTATTGGAAGTAATTTCCAAACCGAGCAAATGTACAAGGAGTTGATTAAAAAAATTGATAGTATGGGGATTGATTTCAAAATTAGAGCAAGTTATTGGGACCAAAATTTTCGCATCACCTAAAATTCCTGTTATATCCATGTATTTTCTATGCTTGGTTACTAGGTCACAATTATTTACCCAATACTTTTATAAATTATTATTCTCGGCCTAATAAATTTGAACTAATCTTCACATTGCTTAGTTGATTGTTGATTCTTCTAAATAACCTGCCGTATTGTTTTCAGTGGAGCATATATAAAAGATTCTGAAAAATTTTCCCATCATACCTATTGCCTTTTCATCTATGGGTTCACTACATTGTTAACATTATTATCAAAAAGATCTTTCTTTTTTTATTACTTAAAATCAAATTGTGGTTCATAAGAAGTTAACGTATTACGAAATAAATCATACAAAATAAGACTTGTTTGAATAACATGCATGGAATTATTTTGTGTGTGTGTGTTTTTTATTTTTTGCAATCACACGCAATTAATCTATTCATTAATTTAATTATGTGTGGAAGACGTTGAATAATTCTTAATTCTTAATTTTAACAAAACTTATTGGCGACCTCGTTTTTCGATGTCTCTAACTTATTGAAGCTGATCCCTTTTTTACTTTGGACGGAAGCTTATCCAATTTAAAAAGTACTTAATTCGAGTCCAAATGCGGTATTTGACTATTTGTGTACGTTTTCTTTTTTACAAAAAAAATTATATGTAATTTCAAGAATATTTTTGTTATAAAAATTATTTTATAACTTGTGAATTATGGAAAATAGAAGAAAGATATGTGTAGTTACAATAAAATTAAAAAGAAATTAGGTTATTTAATAATAATAATAATCTGCGCACGTAACAAAAGTAATTGTGCTATTTATGTTAAATTATTTTCATTCACAATGACCAAGACAGTCAACAAGGTCGATTTTTATTCTTTTTAACAATCTAGAATCCATGTGTGGACCGAAATTTATTGGCAGGTCATGCTACTTTTCTTCGTATCATTATAATTTTGTCGTAGAAAATTTGGGATTCAAGGGACTTTTGTATACCTGGTCAAACAACAGAGAAGGTGATGCTCACATCCGAGAACGCTTGGATAGAGTTATGTGCAACATCACTTGGAGAATCAATTATCCTAAGGCGCATGCAGTGTCTTACTCTTGAACCTGTTGGATCAGATCCTTCTCCATTACTGCTTAAGGTCTGGTTTCAATTTGTTAAATCCCCTCGTGACTTTAAATGTGAACTGATGTGGTGTGAAAATTATGAGAAACTGGATTTATTTTGATTCTACCATAGCACATATTTCCTCCTTTTGACGCTCTAGGCCCTCTACTTGGCACTCATCGAGAGGATTTGGAAAGATGGTAATGAAAAATGTGGAAATTTAAAAGTTTTCAAGTATATATAATTTAGGTAACTACGAGTTACTCTATGTTGAATAGAGTAAAAAGAATATTGGACATAAGAGTCTTGGTTTCAAATCTGCTTGATGAATAAAAACAGTTATGAGAAGGAGATTGGAGTGCGTGGAAGACCAGTAGATTAAAGGAGCTTGAATTTAAAATAGATGAAACTTTGCAAAAGGAAGAAATGTATTGGACTAAGAGATCCAGTGCATGTTTGGCTACACATAAAACCTAAGTTTTCAGCCCAAGAAGTGATTTTCTAATTTTGGAATCATGTTTGGATACTGCAACTCTCACTTAAAAAAAAACAGATTCTGACCCAAAAGAGATTATGATGAGAAGCTGATCATAGGAGCTTTTACGGTAGATAAAATTGCTTTTCTGACCGTTGAAGCATTAAATGCACAATTAAAATTGGCCAACTTTCCTTCAATAGCCAAAGTTCTCCTTCAATCAGTCCAGAGCTGTTTTTGTGCGTGGCTCTCGACGTCCTCCAATGGCAACCTCTACTGGTGGAGGGTGTGCATTTTTTTTGCCTCTGTCAAGCTCCTCCTTCACCGGCGACTTCTTCACAGCAACGAGCATTATAGCGTCGGTGGAGGCGTCTCTATTTTCCTCCTTCAGCATCTCCTTCTTCACGGCCGTGTTTGCAGATCTGCCACCGTTGACCTTCTCTTTCTTCACGGCTGTAGCTGTGCTTGCAAATTCATCACCGGTGAGCTTCTCTGTCTTCACGGTGAGCTGTGTTTGTAGATCCGTCGCCAGTGAGCTTCTCCTTCTTCACAGTCGCAACTGTGCTTCTAGATCCGTCACCGGTGAGCGTCTCCTTCTTCACGACCACATCTGTGTGTCTAGATCCGTCGCCAATGAGCTTCTCCTTCTTCACGGTCGTAGCTGTGGTTGCAGAACCAGCCTCCTTGAGCTTCTCCTTCTTCACGACCGCACATATCTTCTCCTTCTTGATTTGGACTGTTAGTTCAGCTTTTTCTCTAGCTTTCTCTAGGTATTAGGCAATGTCATATAAAGTGAATTGAACTTTCTCCTGAACTTCACATCAGCTTGTTATGCAATGACATTTCTTTAATGGCACGCCTCCTGAGTAAATGTGTGATGATTCTGGAAGAGTATGCTTAATGAGGAATTAACATTGTCTTTAAGTTGTTCTGTTTTAATGTTTAGTCAATCTAGTAATAGATAGTGAATGGGTTGGTTTAGTGAGTAGCTATTTGGCCACTCTCATGTAAAGGACTGGCAAAACAATAAGGTGGGGAATCCACTGTCTTTCAATTTAGATGTGTAACTCATAATGTTGCTTGCTTTTGTATTTGTTGTCCACAGTTGTTGGGAAATGTACACTGATTTTCCTTATTACACTTGTAATTTTGTTTCTGGGACCAACTACTGTCATTTTTTTTTCTTTCTATTAAGCTTTTTTTCCTTCTTGGAATCATGTTTTGTCTAGGGTCTTGTTATGATGATGTTGGATTAGTATATTTGTTATCATGTTATGATGAATTTTATCATGGCTTATGGTCAATTTTCATACTAGTTGGATTAGCATCTTTTCTTCATCTCTGATGTTGGATTAATTCCATCTTCTCTTGTTTATATGTTTGTTGTGTATGCATATGGATAGTTTGGATCTTTGTTTTATTATGGATGTTTTGGTAATAGAATCATGAGTAATGATGTAATAACCTTACTCCAAACACCTCCATACTTAACCAAGACTTCCATTATACAACCCAAACAACTCAAAACAATTCTCCAATACCTCAGAACAGCGAAATGGACCCAAAAATGCCAAAAACTAGGCTAAGGCCGCGGCCGCTACAGTATCGCCCTGGCTAAAACCTCCCCCTATCTCAACAACACTTTTGGAAGCCTGGCGCCGCGGCCTGAACTGATGGTGCCACTGTGCCCCTTTGCTGATGAACCACATCAGCAACTTCAACAGTTAGGCTGAACTTCCGATGCGTTATACTCCGACCTCCGATTGACTTGATTCTAACTCCTACAAGTCAATCTACCCCCAATCTAACCATAGACACCACTTTCACTATAATCCAACTCCATATGGAGATTCTGGACCCTGACACTGTTTTGGCCACTTATTGACCAAAACTCACCACTAACCAACTCCAATTGCCACCCAAGGCAACTGGTTACTTAAAAACCAACCATACAGGTCCAAAATCCCTAAACAAACTTGTCTAAAGAAGTTTCATCTTAGAGGAACCACTCCTATAAGATTTGACCCCCTTGAACTCCAACTTGACAAACGGGCTACAGGCCCTAAAATACACCACCAGGGCCCAAAAGCACTCAAGGCTTACCAGCACAACCATTCCGACACCCCAATAACCAACACTATGAAGATCGACACAACAGACAAACACAACACAATCATACCACATACATACAACCATCTGATAACATCATACATCCAATACAAAACCTTCTATTCTACTTGGCACGGGTTACATTATCCAAGTTACAAACATTACATAAACTATTCCCACGTACATAGCTACTCCCGCGGCTTCTCCAGACTAGTACCAGAACCGTCACTTGAAAGGATTAGTCATGGGAGATGGGAATGAGACAACGTCTCAGTAACCGAGAATAACCACACACAATAATATATATATACTGACCCACACAGTCGTGTAATGCAATGCTAATGAATGGTATGCATGTTCTCTCTCATACATGGCTAGAACTATGAGATGTCATCATCATAAGATATTTCAATAGATGATTCCCTTCTAACAGTCGGTGAAGACCGATTCCAGGACATGACCAAGCTCACCTTACCCTAATGCAACCGGGCCAAAGGTTATACTAGAGCTCAAACAGTGGCTCTCCTTCCCCTGGACCATAACGAATTAATGGTGATTTAGGGAAAGTGCATCCCCAAATCCACTGCCACCTGGCGCTCCCAAGGAGAGGATTTAGTGACAGGGATATCATATCATGTCCTCTGCCGCCTGGCTCTCCCATTGAGAGGATTTAGTGACAGGAATATGTATCACATCATATCTCCTCATCATCACCTCGTCATCCATCTCTCACTATGCAATCATATGCTGATGATGTCAATGTCATGCCAACATGCCTCTACACACGTATACATATATATCATCATATCACACATCATATGGACATGCTAGCATGCAATGGTATGGGGATGCTATACATCATGACATATACAATCATCATCTATCAACAAGCCGTGCATACCACAATATGTAGGGAAACCATACACACACACAATCAATATCGTGGTATGAAAAGGAACATGCATATACGTACATATAGATATATCAACATATAATCACATAAAACAAACATCCGATTACCTCAAACTATCAATACCATGCTCTTATGAGTTCCACAAGTTCTTTTGGACACCAATCCCATGACTAGCTTCCTCCGAGTAATCGCACAACCTTAACAATACCATAAATCTCAAATAACCAAACATACCAATATCCAAACATCGCAATCCAGCCAATTAAGCATAACCCAATGTTCCAACAACTCTTTCATGCAACAACTAGCTCTTAGGACCCATTCAAGCACCACACAAATCCATACCACTCGGATTCCTCACACTCCCAACCAAGAACAACCTAGGGTTAAGCTCTAAACACGCATAATCTCTTCAGAACTCATACCAAAACAACAATAACACTGAAACACACTTCATAAACCCCAAGACATCTATTTCAATCGGTGAATTTCATCACAAATCGGAAATCTAACCTCACAACCGAAAATCCCAAATCCAACCAAAGAAAATGGAAAGGGAGGAGTAGAGAACACTTACCAATTTAGATCCAACCTTCCAAGGTTCGAAAATCACTCCTAGACACCGGAAATCGCAAACTCTCACAAAGCTCTCGAAATCTCCCTCCGTTTCTTTCTTTCTGATTGACTGAAATGATTCGGATTTAACCAAAAATCACGATCCTCGCCTCGGCTCCAGGCTCCTCGCCGCGACGCCACCGTTAAATTTCGGAAAAGTACTACTGGACATCACTCGCCATGGTTGACCTTCTTCAGGCCGCGGCGTGGAGCTCCTCCAGACTCCACTTCGAGCTTCCTCCTTCCTGTTTTCCTCCGATCCTGAATACAAAACCAAGAAAATATCATGAGGGGTGTTACAAATGATAAGGCAAAGGCAAGTTGAGACATTAAGACGACTGAAATTTTAATCGAATTGTGCTTGCAACAAGTCCATAAAGGGCAACAGCATGGAACTACTTATACAAAAACAGCATGGAGAGAAATAGTTTCTGGATTTAAAGACCAAACCGGTAGGAGCTATGATAGGCGACAATTTAAAAATAAGTTGGATTCCCTTAAAAAAGAGTGGATGACATGGTGCAAGTTGTTTAAGAAAGAGATAGGTTTAGGGTGGAATCCTGACACACATACGATAGATGCACCTGATATTTGGTGGGCTGAGAAACAAGAGGTATGTAATTGTGAATTTAGTATTATAAACTTTATATTCAGTGTGTAATATATAATAATGATTGGTTGTAAACATGCAGGAAAATCTACTATATGTAAAATACATATATAAAAGACTCCTGTTCAAAGATGAATTAACAGTTCTATTCAAAAGTGTGGTGGCAACTGGACAACAAGCATGGGCACCCTCATCTTAGAGATTACCTAATCAAGTAGAAGAAGACGATGATATGTATCATCCTACCTTAGACTTAGAGGAAGGATCCAGGGATAATGAGGAAGAGCTTCAAAATCCTACTCCTGGAGTTAGTGCTGGAATTAGTACTGAATTTGGAGATATTAATTTAAACACTTCACAAGGGTGCTCTAGTGAAAGAAACATAGGAAAGAGAAAAAGGGTGGGACCTTCTGAAGGACAGAAAAAGCAGAAAGCCCCTAATGCAAGACATTTAGTTGATGCAATTAGTAGAATTGCTGATGCCCAGGAGTCACGAGGAAAACAAAAGGCAGAAACATCTATGGGTCAAGTGATGGATGAACTAGGTACAATAGAGGCAATTACAGTGGATCTAGAGTGGCATTCCCGATGTTGTGAACTCCTTTCAGACCCAACGAAGAGAGAGATCTTTTTTAAATTGAGACCACATAAGGACAGATTGATGACATGCTTGAAGTTTGCAGCTTATAGAATTTAGGATGTTATTTATGCTTTAATTTAGTACTTTGCTTCTTTTCTTTTTTGTTATGAACTTTGCTGTATGAACTTTATCTTTTTTTATGTTTGATAAACTTTGTTTTATATGGAACTTTTGAATTTATCTAATATTATTGAACTTTTAGAAAGTCTACTGTTTAAAGAATTACTTTGTTTTCCAACTTACAGGTACAAATGATAAAATAAGTGACTCTTCTGATGATGACTTGGATCAGGCTGCACAGGTGAGTGCACTAGTTGGATTGTATGCGTTTGAATATTTATGTAAAGAGCCATGAAGAACTAGTCAGTATACAGGTCATTTATGGGTAAATGAAATTTTACAAGGACATCCTATTCGTTGTTATGAGATGTTTCGAATGGAGAAGAAGGTATTTGATGAACTTTGCACTGAATTAGTAGAACATGGATTGAAACAAACTAAGGGGATGAGAGTGCAAGAAATGGTTGCGATATTTTTAAACACAGTTGGACATGGTGTTGGAAATAGGATGCTACAAGAAAAATTTTAACCCTCAGGAGAGACTATAAGTAAACATTTTCATGCAGTTTTAGTGGCATGCTTTAGACTATCAATGAAATACATCAAGCCACAAGATAGCAGATTTCGTGATATATCACCAAAAATACAACATGATTACCGATATTGGCCATTTTTCATTAACGATATAGGAGCTATTGACGGAACCCATATCCTATGCATTGTTAGTCCCACTGAACAGCCAAGATTTATTGGAAGAAAAGGATATCCAACAAAAAATGTAATGGTTGTATGTGATTGGGATATGTGCTTCACTTTTGTATTAGCCAGATGGGAAGGAACCACACACGATGCTCGTGTTTTTGAGAATGCGCTCACAACTCCTTCCATGAATTTTCTGCATCCACCTCCTGGTATGTTTCTTGTAAATATAAGTATTTATTATTTCAGTTGAAATCATAAATGATTCACAAAATTTTTATTGGTTAGTAGGTAAATATTATTTGGTAGATGCTGGTTACCCAACACCAACAAGATATATGGGTCCATAGAAGTGTGAGTGTTACCATCTGCCAGAATTTAGACGTACTCATGGATTTGCTAACCCGAATGAAGCATTCAATTATTTCCATTCAAGCTTAAGAAGTATAATAGAAAGAACTTTTGGAGTTTGGAAGAATAAGTTTGCAATTTTACGTCGAATGCCCAGGTTCAAATTTGATACACAAGTTCAGATAGTTTATGTAACAATGGTCATACATAACTTCATTAGAAGGAAATCTGAGACAGATTCTGAGTTCTTGCATTATGAAAATGAAAATATAGTTGAGCATGAAGATACTGATCGTACTAATGAGCATCGGGCATCATCCTCAAGTCTAACCATGGCCTCTTCAAGAGATATGGATATTACTCATGACTTAATTCGAGATCAAATTGTACAATATTTGGAAGAAAATTAGTCATGTTACATTATTAAGTTCCTTATAACAATATCAGTTTATTTAGTTTAAAAATTAAAAGTGTTTTATAGGCTTTCTTTCATATTATTTATAATTTATAATTTTAAGTAAAAATTATCAATTAATTTTGTAAACATAAAATTATTACACATTCAAAAGTACTTATGGTTGAAATAATCTAAACATATTTAGTTTTGCAAAATCACTTTTGAGATAAAAATATCCAAACATAAATTAATTTTCACAACAATTATTCTAACTAAAATTATTTTTGCAAAATCTATTCTACTCAAAATCACTCCGGTAAAAGTTTTCCCAAACATGCACCTATTGTATTCAATGTCTAAAATAGGGGGGATAAAAATTCTAGATACTTTCATATGGCCAGTTTATTCAGAAGACAGAAGAATATAAAGTACTTGGAATAAAAAATGAGTAGGGGCCGTGGATTGAAGATCAGAGGATGATCAATGAACACCTTGCATGGATTTCTATCATAAGCTTTTCACTACTGTTGGTGGTAGGAATTATGATCATGTGTTGGAATGGGTGGATCCAGTGGCGACCCTAGAACATAATGATAACACGGGTAAGCCTCTAACAAATGAAGAGATTAAAAGAGCGGCATTTGAATTAGGTAATTTAGAAGTGCTTGGGCCGGATGATTATGCAGGTGTTTTTTGAGCAAGTCTGCTGTATGGTGAAGAACTTCTTTGTGGAAGGAAACTAGATCAGTGAATGGCAGGTGAACAGAATCAGGATGTGCTTAACCTTGATGGAATCAATTTGATGATAGGGGGATGAAGATTGCCAAGGTAAAACCGAGGAGGGGTTTATGGCAAAGAGATCCCTTATCTCCTCACCTAGTTATTTTAGTAGTTGATGTTCTTTCTAAGAAAATTAACAAGCCCAGTGATGGAACCTTGAAAGGAATAAAGCTTGATAGACGATGTTACATGATCATTCATAGCTTTTTTGCTTATGATTCCCTCATCTTAATTAAAGCTAATCACCAGAATGCTTTGATTTTAGAACAGCTCTTGATGATTATTGTGCTGCTTCAGGTCAGGATATAAACCTTTAGAAATCTTGTCTCTTCTTCCTGAACAGCTATGTTGAAGAGGTAAAAGAAGAGCTTGGTGAAAAGTTTCAATTCTTAGTAGCAGCTTCTCCCAGCAAATATCTTGGCTTCCCAGTCTTGTGGGGTCGCTTAAAGGATGAAGCACTGGCCTATGTCAGAGATAAGATCAAAGGGAAAATGAAAGGGTGGAAATTTAGATTATTTTATCATGGAGGAAGAGTTCCGGTAAATGTAGCGAATGCGATACCTACTTTCCCTATGACATGCTTTCTTCTTCCCAAAAAGTTGTGCACGGATCTCAATTCTTTAATTGCAAATCTGGTGGGACTTAAAAGAAGAAGAAAAGATCATTGGGTGGCTTGGGACAAGCTATAGTAAAGCCAAAAATTGATGGATGTGTTGGCTTCAAGGATTTTCGTAATTTTAGTCTAGCCCTTCTTGCTAAAGTAGGATGGAGAATACTAAACTCAGTAGATGATTTGTGGGTTAGAGTTTTGCAAGGAATATACTGTCCTTATACTCATTTAATGAAAGCTAAAAAGGGTGCTTGGGTTTCATGGGCTTGGTGTAATATTATTGAAGGAAGGAAAGTCATTGATTCTAATCTGTTTTGGAGTGTTGGAAATGGCATGGAGATTAAATATCTGGCAAAATGCTTGGATGCCGAATTTAGAGAAGAAGTTAACCAGCGAGTGTGCCATTGAAGACCTGCAAAAAGCCACAGTGGCTACCATGATTGGAAATGGAAAGTGGGATTTATCTTTGATAGAGGAATGGTTGAATGAAGATGAAAAACGGTCAGTTTTGAACATTCCGCTATCTCATCTGAACAGAGCTGATAAGCTAATTTGGAAGGGCAGAAGAAATGGAATGTACACTGTAAAGGAACCATCAAATGTTCATCATTTTCTATGCCGTTACTGAAAGGTGCACTCCCTACCTTTGAATGTTTATTTAAAAAGATGTGCACCGCACTTGATGCTCTTTGCTCAGTTTGTAGAAATTGCATTGAAACTGTTGAACATTCTTTCCTGTTTAGTAAATGGGTAAAGGTAGTGTATTTGGTTTGGAAGTAAATTCTCTAATAGGATTGATGAAACAAGAGTGAGTAGAATATGGAGGATTGGTAAGTTAATATTTTGTTCAAATCTGATTTAGATGATTTTAACAAAGCTGTTGTGGCTATATTTGTGTTGTTGGATGGTCTAGAAATATAGATGTGCTTTTAGTTGAGCTCAGCTGGAGATGTTAGAATACTAGGCAGCTAATGGCTGGACAGAACAAAAAGATAAATCTCATGAAAGGGAGGAAGATCAGCAAAGATATAACAAGTGGCAGCTTCCTGGTGTGGGTATGGTTAAATTCGATGTTGAGGGAATGTTTGATCGTTGGATGATGAAGGCATGAATTGGAGTTATTTCGACTTTTGAGGGATGAGTTTGGAAGGTGTTGGATTTGTTCTCTATGTTTGGCATCATCTACGCTTATGAGTGAAGCTTTGGCCATGAGCAAAAGCTTAAAAGTGGCACAAAATTTGGGAACCGATAGAGCTGAATTTGAATATGATAATCAACATTTGTGTAATGCGGTTGCAGGTATGCAAATGTCAGGATTGGAGAGTTTTTGGCATTGTTGATGACATATGTGAATCGAAGTTATCTTTCCAAGATGCAGAGATCTGATGGATACCTCGGACTTGTAACTTAGCTACGGATTGACTAGCTAAGGAAGCTCCCAAGGGATTGTGCTGTACTAGTTAGGATAATACACCCCAAATCCCTTTAGAGGATATTTTGTGTGCTGATGTTTTGAGTTCCAGAACTGGTGTTGTTTGACTTTGTTGCTTGTTCTATGTTTCTGTTTCCTTTGTGGTTTGTTTTCGCTTCTGACTATGTTTCTGGACTTCACTTTTTGTTTCGCTTTATCAATGAAGGATTACAGTTTGTTTGGACAAGAAAAGAAAAAATAAAATCTATCCTTCATTACATCTCGAAGTAATTAGATACAAAAAAACTACCCAATATGAGCGAAATTTTGGATCTCTAATCTCTATTTTTTTCTTTTCTGTCACATTTTAGCTAATACTTTATTTTCCTGTACTGAATTTAACACAGCACAATATTTGTACCATTGCTACTTTGAGAGCTCACAATATACAATATTTGTACCACAGCACAATATTTAAACGTTAGTAATTTCATGATATGAAGCAAATAATGAATAAACAGGGCAGAAAAAAAGGACTGAACAAGTCTATTTTATTTTTGCCCCAACAGTAAGGCTGTAATTCCACTAAAATTACAACATAATAAAGCATAGAATATAACCAATGTTGCTAACTGAACAACTTAACATTTAACTCTTTAAGGGCACTGAAAAGGCTAACAATAGAGAAAGCCAGGATAATGAGGCCGGATATTGTTGCAGCGGTTCTTGAAGCGTCTTTGAAGTATACCAACCTTATAGTAGCCATACCACGATTCCAACGATCGTTGTAGTGTTCCTCAAGTTTCTTTAACAGAGCCGCATGACAAACTGAAGTTTCTTTAACACTCTCTTTGACTAGACGCTCAATTGGACCTAGGAGATCTTCGTAAGGTGGCAATCCATTAACAATAACTCCACTCTCAACCAGCAGATCCAAATCTTCTCTTTTTTCAATGAGATAGGCAAGCAAGGTAACATAGTTGGAAATATAACAATGGATTGGATCTTGTTGCTTCTCAAAAGCTATAAGGTTGGATAAAATACATTCTGTTGAGCTATCTACTTTCAATGTTGGGATTTGCAAACGAGCATGAGCCCATTTTGTGTTGCAGAGTAGGCAACTCAACCGGTTCAGAATTGGTATTTTCTTGAACTTAACATCAAGTAAGCATCCACCAGAAACTGGCTCAAAAGTAATTCCTGCTAATTTTAACTTTGATGCAGGCTTTACATTAGGTCTAAAGTCGGTCTCACAATTCAAATTATTTGGAAGAAGGAAATATCTAATCATATCAATGAAATGTTTTGGTTTGTCCCATCCTGGCTTCAACTTCATTTCTCTATTAATGTCCTCCATGCTCAACCAAGGATAAGGATTATAAGAACTAAAGTACTTGCGGGCAAGCTCAAGAAAGCTTGAATGGCTTCCCCGAGGTACAAGGTGATATAATTTTTCAAAGACAAAAAATGGGATCTGGTTTTTTATTAGTAACAAATCTCGCTTTATACTCTCACTAAGCACATAATTGGCAAACAAGTAATCATCATTAATTACGGGTGGTCCTTCCCACCTTCTTAGAAAAAGCTCCATAACAAACACGGCATCCAGCAGTATGATGCGCAGAACAAGTGACAGCTCCCTTGAATCGTAGTTTTCGGAATAAAAATTACGTATATTTTCCTCCTCGTTTGCAAGCATGGTTGTGAAGACCTCTAATTCCTGTTGATATTCTTGCCCTAGTCGTTGACAGAAAAATTTAAAATATGGATATTTCTTTTCATCCATATGCTGCCTATCATATCTTCTAAGCCCTGGGCCGATATAAACCGAATGAGGAAAGCGAAAATTGAGGTTATCGTCGCTAAAATTTTCAGGATGCCAGGATATTACAGGCTTAATCTCTACGCTGCTGATGTCAGTAACAACGTATTTGCCAATATCAGTTTGACCAACGGAATATTCACGCTCGAACTTGTAAGGGTCAAACATTGTATTGGGACTGTGAGTACAATTTTGTTGCTCCAATTAGTACTGCTAACTTAATAGAAGAAAAATAAAAAAAATTTGATAAAACAAAGAACCAAAAAAAATAACAACATAAATAAAAAAATAATTATGGCTCATTGTGTTAAAAAAGTAATCAAAATGATTATTGACAATAATAAATTTGCATGTATTATTTTATTTTATTTTATAACAAAAATACAGTTCATTTTCATTGTTAATAACAGTCAGACAAGTTGACAGCCTAGACTTTATATATAGAAAGAGAGACACACACATTGTTTTTCCTTGTTCTACGGGTTCATTCACTACAAACTAATTCAGATTTAACGAGGGATGAATTCCAATAACAAAATTCCTATATTAGAAAATAAAAGTCCAACTTCTAAAAATAATAAGATAAAAGATATATAAGGTTGTAATAGTGCTATCTAAATAATTTGTTTTTTTTCATAAACTCTTAATAATTTAAGTCATTTTAGTGATATGAATAATATGTAGCTTGGATCTGAGGCCTTTGAAATTTAAAGAATACAAATCTAGGCAAATAACAAAAAAAAAAGTGGGGGAATATCTATATCTAATATATATATATATATATAATTGTAGAAAGCCATGGCTTTTTTATATCAATATTATCTTATTCCTTTCTATTTTTTTTTTAGGAACATCTTAACTTCTTTTTTATTCATATCTCATAATTATCTTATTATTTTAAAATGTCTAATATTTATATATGGAGCAAATAGTAAAAATTAAATTTCTACAGTTGTACAAATATGCAGCTAGGATAAAGGCTAATGAAAAATTAAAAATTGCATGATTGCCTAACAGCATAATTCCATAGAGTCTATTGTTCTCATATGTAAGCATTGGTTTCAAAAAATAATATAAAAAAATTAAAAAAACTACCACAGCAGCACCATGGTAGTATAGATCCTCCACCTTAGCCGTTTGTGGCGAAAAGTTGCACGCACGTCTCACCCTTTTTAGTCAAACACACAAATTTCCAAAACAATTAAAAATTAATCAACCAGTTTTGTAGTAGATAATAATCTACTAGGGAGAGGAGAAAAGCGTAAGAAAATAAAAATAACGACTCTTATTATTGCAAGAAGCAACATATATAATTAAAAAAAATATCTCTTTTTCATATAATATATATTAACTCTTATATCACTAAAAGATCTAATAGAAAAATAGGGCTTTATGGATGCACATACAGTAGCTCTAAAGAGATATAAATGATCAAAATTGTTAAATAAAAGATGAGAGAAGGGAGAGATACTTACATATATGAGAGAACAAAAGGGAAGCAGAGTGCTCAAATCCGCAGGCAAAAGTTCCGAGTACCAACGAAGCAACAATCTCTTATATATTCGCCGATTGAAGGAGAGGGTACTCATGTCATTCTGATTTCTTTCTGTTTTTTTTTTGTTAAATAGTAAAGTCAAGTCTTTTTATTTTTTGCCAAAAGTCAAGTCAATTTTTAATCGCTTGTAGAGTGTATTGTCGGCAATTCCGGTCAAAAAGTATAGGCAAGTCCATATTTTAGTGTAAATTATTTGTAATGCACATTAACATATTAAAATTGGAGATGTTGCAGAAAAAAATATTAATTTTAACATTTTTTTGGCCAATATCAACATTAACAAATTTACATGCGTCGCACATGTAGAATTACTATTATAGAATACTTCTCTAGTTTTAAATATAAAAAATAAACAACTAATTTATATAGATTAAGGAATACACTTAAAAATAGTTAAGATTATTAAATTTATAAAAAATTTAAAATAGTTTTAAAAAATACCCTCATTAATGTTTAACATTTGTAGAATATAATTAATAAAAAATAGTTGTATTTATTTGTTTAATTTTATGACAAAATTAAAAATAAATAAATAAATACATTAAATAACTCATTTATATTTTATATTTTTATCAAAAGAAAAAGGTAAACATTTTTTTTTTAAATTACATATAGAAACCAGTAAAATAAATTAATTATAAAAAAAGATTTTAACTAAAAAAATATTAAAATATAAAATATTAAATAATAAAATGGAGAGAATGAATAATAATATGACTTATTTTATAATTAATGTATTATCTTGATATTAAAATGTCTTTTTGTTTGGGCCAAGAAAAAGTTAAACATGTGGACATTCGGAAATTTAACCACTTGGTATTATATGACAAAAAGAAAAAGCCAGACCTTGACATAAAGATAAAGCTGGACCTTAGCGTGATATGACCTAAAGATGAAGCTAGACCTAACAACAAATTAACTGCATGCCAGACTGTAACCATTATTAAAGAAAAACTGTTTATTGTCACGATCAATCTAAATAAAGATATTAGAAATCAGGCTTATCATTCAATCGGATAAGCAATAACTTAAAGTTTAATAGTTAGATCATCATTAAATCATGGTTAAACTAGTAATTAAATTATTATTTTTTTAAATTATATATTAAAATATTAGATAAAAATAAGAACAAAAACTAAGCTATAAATAATAAATTTCAAATAGTAATAAAATTGAAAAAAATTCTAAAGAACTAAAAGATAAAAAGTAACCTGGTAAAATAAGACCTCTTCTTTTCCTGTCCTAGCTTTCTCCAATCCAGGTGGGTATCCAATAATCTCACAGCAACAGCCCTCTATGTAACCCAATTTCTGATAGTGATTGCATTTGGGCTTACCCTTTTTTCCTTCTTTCCTTTAAGGCCCATCTTTTCCTGTTTGGTGTGCCCTCACTTGGGTTCCCGGTGGAAACAATTCATAATTGTAACAGTTCTCAGTTGGTTGTCCAATGTAATTGTCTGGTACGCCGCTCCCAAATTGACTATGGGCTTCAAGTTGGGTATGAATTTTAATGGTTCCAATATATTACAAACTGAACTAGTCATTGAACTAATTAAGATACTAGTTTAAAATTTAATAATCATAGTTGAACCATAATTTAACCAATGATAATAAAATATATTTAAATTTTATATGAAAAATATTTTAAATATTGCAATCCTCATATACCATAAATATTACAAGCGCAATTACAAAAGGGCATGTGGTGCGCATGATTGAAGGAGTTATTTTGCATCTAAGAGTTCATGAGTTTGAGATGTGGGAGTGAATAAACATTAAATTTTACTATAAAAGTTTAATTTAATATACGTGTGTGTGTGTATTAAATATTGAACATATACAATTACAACAACCAGCAGCTCAAATGGTGGAGGCTGACAGCAGTCATCCAACTAGTATTACAATGTGTTCCGGCTGTGTATGAATCTGTATCCTACTCCTAATATCTTGATCGTTTTATCTACAATATCTCTTCTTAATCTTTAATTTGAAATACATATCATAATTATATCTAACTAACCAAATCCATCATAGTTTTTATTCTTATTTGTCTAATATTTTTTAATATATTTTACTAGTTCAACCACGGTTTAACCATAATTCAACTATTAAACCTTAAATTAGAGTATTACCCAATTCAATAATCACTCTAATTTTTAATATCTTGTAAACACATGTGAGAGTTGATAAGTTTCAATAAATTGTTAACAAAGTCATCTAAATATAAGGTGGTAGAAAAACATCCAATGTTTTAGAATTGGCTGAAAAAAATGGAGACAAATCAAGTAGTGGGGTGAAATGAAATGGACGAACTTACAAATTTTGCCCGAGTTCGACTTGGAGCAATTTACTTAGGCAGTAGCATTATGGAGACAGATCAAGCAGGAGAGTGTGTGCGTTGGCCCGGGAGATTTACAATTGCTTTATGGGCCTGTCCCAAGCCATCTCCCATTCTTTCATCCCGCTGGTGTAATTGAAAACCAGCCGTCCAGTTTTGACCCAAAAAAAAAAAAAAGGAAAACCACCCCTTCAGTTCTACAGGAAAAAAGAAAAAGAAAACCACCCTCAGGGAATTTATATAGGTACACTAAGACAAAGTGCAGAAAAATTTATCACCCAACACAAAAAAGTACAGCGAACATTTTTGTAGAGTACTCTTCTTTTTTTTTTTTTTGGGCAGTTGTAGAGTACGCCTAAAAAATAATATTTGTGCATCCCTTCTTAGTTAAATAAATTAAAGATATTTGACCTTTAATAAAACCAAAGTTTGTAGTTAAATTTATATTTTAAATAGGAATTTCATGTATTTTTATGATGAGTTCATTAATATTTTTATTTTATGGAAAGAGGAACTAACCAAATGTAGATTTTTATCTTGGATCCATGCATTTTGAATCTAAATATCAACCAGTTTTGTTAGTCTAATTCCGTCCGTCCGAAAATCAAAAACTTCACTTCCTTTATTACTTCTTCCCTTTCGTTGATATTCTCTTGCTTTTTTTTTTTTCCATATTTTCTCTCGTTCTTCAGAAGAGGAATCCAACTAGTTAGACCCGAGTGTTCCAGATCAACAAACAGAAGTGAACCAGAACGTACAAGCTAGCTGGACAAGATATTCCTATGCAGGATTGTGATCCAGTCGCATATGCAGTTGTACGTGGAACAAGCTAAAGGGAAGAAGGTGCAGGTGGACAGCAAGGAGGAAAGTTTAATGCCTGATGACTGATGAGGGAGTTTCTGCAACTTCGAATATTAATAATTAAAATGAAGGTGGCAAACAAGGGATGTGGCCAGGTTTTAAACTTAGAATACCTCTATTTGGGGAAGATTTTTTTCCCGTTTTGCGAGTTAAAATACAAAGTATAGATGATGGGGGATTGATTTGTTTTCAAGTCAAATGGTCCAATCCATTCCAAATGTACATAAAGTAACTTAGGTATGTTAACAACTTAAAATGTATATTTATAATGTTTTTGCAAATTTATGAATGGAATTTCAATTTTTTTTTCATTTTCTAATTAAATTTATATTTGTGATGTATGACTGAATATAATGTTGTATTAAACTTGGATTTTATCGGTTGCTTGCAGACCCTGCATTAATTCCTGCATATATAGGCTTCTACTCCAGGAGGCTGCTACAATATGTCTCTCCGTGTGGTGGGAGTTGAAAAATATATAGGAAGAAGTATGTTATCATTAATTAATATTATCAATTAATACCATTCATTAATATCAAATATAAAATTGGGATATTGCACTTATTAATGTGCTCACGGTGGCAGCATGTAACGCTGTAACAAGCTAATAAAAAGGGGGAAGGTATGCAAAGTTGAAACATGTGTTACAATCATATATTCCATATTGAATCAATATTTCATAAAAAAAAAAAAACTAGCCCTAAGACTTTATTACAATAATGTATTTATAAGTTTTGATATTTTATTGCCTCACTAGCCCTTGGACTCTGAAGTCTCTAGACCTTTAGTTTTTATTACAATATTTTGTAGCACTTGGTCATGCATGATTAGCCTTCTCCGCTGCATCTTCAGCTAACTTTAATTGTTGGCTTCGCATATAGAGCTGCACACATTTGAAATCCTTAGCATGTTATTATAATACATTCTCAATTGCGCATAAATTTTTGTATTATGTTTGCCTGTATTATTGTTGAGACGATAAAACCACCTGTAGAAGAAAATTTCTTGCAATGGTTTAAATTTTAAGCATCATTTGTCTTCTTCAAGAACCATCGTAAAATTCTTTGTAGCAACAGTTTCACATTTTTTTTTGGTGACGAGAGAGGCCTTAGCCTAGTACATAAAACTATAATACCATTACACCAGAAGAGTCCCAAAGTTACATTATGATGTTGTTGAGCACTTGCGGATTTCATGCAGGATCATGAATGTTCACTTAGGAGAGACCTCTCGGCACACCTGGCTCGGAGTCTAGGTAGATCTGCTAGCTTAGTCAGATGAACACTTGAAAGTCTACGGCTGGCCATCTGAGGAGAAGGTACAGAATACACCTTCCAAATGGTTTAAGAAGAAGGTTGCTGCACGATCACCTTAGTTTAATTTTGATGTATGTAGGTATAGAGTCTGCTAGAGACTTCTAACTTGGCTGCTGCCCACCACCACAGTCCGGAGGGTTGGCTAGTGGCTCAATATTTTTTTCCCCTCACCAACCTTGTTTGAGGAGATTTTTTCTCTATCTTTTCGGTTAAAAATGTTATTGAACATATTTTTAAATAATTTTTAGATTAGTTATTCCTTGTTTTGTTAACTGAATAATGAAGAGTAAGTTTTGGAAAGAAGCACATTTATGCATGTATGTTTGGATTTCAAACAGGTGGAGTCTCAATTGAAAGCTCTATATGGCGAAGTACTTTTTTTTTTTTAAATAAGGAATATATGATGAATTTTCTTCCATAGTGTTGATCTAATAGGAATTTAAAGTATTTAAATTAAAGTATATGCAAATTTTTTAAATACTTAAATACTAAAAAAATATCAAATTTATTCTCCTACATATATAGAAGTCCTACTCACAAGTTGAGTCATAAACATTATTTCTTCTTTGGGACTTTGTGGCTTGCTTTATTAAGATCCATGTAATGCACATATGGACCCCAAAGTTTAATTGTATATGACAATCTCTATTAAGGATAAGGGTGAAAGATTAAACCATACTTAATCTGTCAATTTGTCCCAAGTCACTGTACATTGCCGTTTTGGCATTTTCTTTGATTCTTTTACTATGTTTGGTATGTAAGAATCACGAGGAGGGAAATGGAATTGGGGTTTGAATCCGAATCTTTACAGGTTTGGTAAGCATGAATCCTAATTCCATAAAATCTTGATTCAAGCCAAAATGGCAGAATTGGATTCCACGAGTTAAGCCATGGATTGTGCTAATTCCATCAAACCCCTTTTTTTCACACATTTATGTCCTAACCTATTTCTCAAACTTCAATGGGATGGCGATGACAGGGGATGGTGGGAGAATTTGTGGACAAGGATGGCGATGGCAATGACAATGGCGACAGCTTGAGTAGCAATGAATGGCACACCTTCTTTAACCCACCTTTGTTTCATCTACTGCCACAAATCTTCTTCCACCACCCACTTTCTTGTTACCATCTGATGGAAGTGTTGCTTCAATCTAGCATGAAGGCGCGTGTTGAGTTTGTGGGTGTCGCAATCGGAAAAATGTTGCGAAAGGAGAAAAGAGAACAAATTGGATTTCCGAATGAAAACTGACTTGAGAGGAGTCGCAACCAAAATTTTAAAGAAAAATCTTGAGAAACCAAATTAAAGAGAAAAAGAATGGTCTGCGCAGTCAGAGTTGAGTTTAGGAGTCGATTATGCGTGGGGAAGGTGTTAGGCACCCCACGACACCCGTTTCTAGGAACGGTTACCTTATATTGATCGTGCAAATTACTATGATTTTAAAAATATTTTCGTTTTCCTTTTATTATTCACATGTGAAATTAAGGGTAGAGATTAAAGAAATTAAAAATAAACGGAATGACAAGAAGGAAATTAAGAAAATTAAATTGGGAAATATTTATTAAATTAAGGGAAAAAAATCAAATAAATTAAAAAATATTCATTTATTTACAAAGGCAGACTTGACCCAGGATCAAGGCCTAGGGCCTACATACCCTGCAATGGGGATCAAAGTGCACGTAGTTCGGGATAGAAATGCGCGTCTGTTGGTGGACATTTTTAAAAAAAAATTTTTGTGTAATTTCGTAATAAGAGAAAGTTGATTAAAAATAATTTAAATTTTTACAATCAAAACAATTTTCTGAGATTGAGTTGATGTGTTTTAATTTGCAAAAAGATAATTTAATTCTGCTTACTTACTTTTATTTTATTTTGTTTGAAAATAATTTTTTTATTTTTCTTTGATTTTTGAAAATGCTTTTATTTGATTTTTGACTCTTGAATAACCATCATATTCTTTTACACTTTTGAAAATTTTCTTTTTTTTTTCTTTCAAAAAAAAAAAAACAAATCTACTAGCTAAAGACTCGCAGTCATACCCAATAGATCAGTTCCTTAATTATTGTGGAAGTTCTAAACCTCGCGGTATAAAAATTTTATTATATTTTAAAATGCCATATGATAATTTTACTAGATATTTTAAATTAAAATTTGAAGAACTTGTTACATTATTTTATTTTGAAATATAGTTATTTTCTTAAAAGAAAGTTATTTAACTGATATATCTACGTGAATTCGCAATCTCACGTGATAAACTCAGCAAACTAGAGTACCTACGTGGGTTCCAAAAACCTCACGTAGTGTGGTTGTTAAATCAGTTATTTATGTTATGATGATCTTTTTTTTTTAAATCAACAAATATTATTTATTTAAAGTATTTCAAGATATATATACTTTATTGCAAAATCATATAATAAAGAGCTGTTTATTCCTATTAACGAATACAACTCACTAGTCTAAATCATATGTCTATGTGGACTCACAAACTCGCATGACAACACGATCAACGGAGATGTCTACGTGGGTTCAAAAACCTCGCGTGGCGCAATCATATAGGCAATTATTTATTCATTCACTTTGTTACCTTTTATTTATTCTGTTATAAGAAAAACAAACTTTGAGTGCCTAAAAAAAAGTTGTTGAGACCTATTATGTGTGAACCTTTGTAATGTACCCATGCACCCCTATGAGCTCCTAATGTCAGGCCCACACAAAAATAAATCAAAATAATTCATAACATGCATCTCCACGTCAGGCCCATAGGAAAAATTGATCAAAATGTTCAAAACAAAAACTCTTAAGGCCCAGCCCATAAGAGGAACCAAATACCCATAACAAACTTCTCACTGATGGGCCTAGGAGAAAGTAGGTCAGAGTTCACGGGGCCCATGAGAAGACAGAACTGAAAATGCATAATTCACAACTAAAAGTACACAGGATCCTTCGAAGCTTGATCTTTTCAACTCACACAAAGTTCTAACAGTTAACATCAATTCCATAATCACTGCCCTGTTCCTTACTTACTTTAGACACACGACACAATTCATCATCGAATTTTGAGTGGCTGAAATAGTTATTGGGTTTCCACAACACATCAAACCAATTTTCCTAAACCAGTTGCATATGAAGTCTAAGAGCTAATGGTCAAATAATAGAGTAACAAGTAGTGCTTAACGGAAAAGGTCTCTTATAAACGAGCTCGAATGTCCCAAGTTCCATTTAAGATTTTCAAAGCTAACAAAATCAACAAGATTTGTATAAATCATTCAGAAGACAGTATGAATAATCTAAACCCAGGATTCCACAGCTCATAAATAAAATTGGAGAAACCTAGAAAATAAACATTAATCGATGTATATGGTACAATCGAGATGAGAATTACCCAATCCTAAATCTCTGCCACCCAATTCCCAATTCCTAGCATACCTTATCTCAAATTTGGCTTCTTGTCTTCATCTCCTTGCCCTTTTCCTCCCTCAATGATTTTGGTCCTCGGTTCGCAACCGAGTGTTTCTCAGCTTCTCCAAAACTTCACTCCAATGCCCCCTTTTTCGGTCTTCCTCTGTTCCATTTTATAGCAGACTTGCGAGTGTTTCTCAGCTGTTTTTCACTCTTGATTTCGTGTGCCATTTGCTCTGCTTCTTTGTTGCTTGCAACCGTGCCAGCCGCTGTCGCCTCCCTCTCCCTTTCTCTTTATCTCACGCTCATGGCCCCCTCTCTTTCCTTGCTTGCGTGCTGCTCTCTCCCTGACTCCCTTTGTTTTCACAGCTCCCTCTGTTCTTTTGCTTGTGTGTTATCTGTCCCCTTCTACAACTCCCTCTGTTCTTTTCTCAATGTCTCTGCTAGTCTCTGGTCGCATCTTCAGCTTCTCTAGCCTTCACTCTCGCTCCTCTATGCAGCTTTTCTCTTCGCCCTATGCTCTGCTGTTTCCCTCGTGTTCAGTTAGGTCCCTATCAAGCCCAGACGCTCCATGCTTGTGCTCAAACAGCTCCTGGTTTTCGGTGCGTTCGCCCTTTCTTTCACTCTACTTTTTCTCTCAGTCCCGCGGCTCCTTCTGCTCTCTTTTCTTCGGGTGCCAGCCACCCTCCGTTATTTAGGGCTACGCCCCTTGGTCCAAGTCCACGATCCCTCAATTGGGCTCGTGATATCTTGGGCTGAAATGCTGGGTCAGCATTTTAGCCCAAAATACGTTTTTTTTATTTTTCTTTTATTTTTTTTTTCTTTTATTGTTTTTTTTTTGCTTTTAATTTTCAAATTTCTTTTATGTTCTTCTTGTTCTTTTTCCTTCATTTGAAATTTTAGATATCAAATTCTAGAAAGAAGGAAATGAATCTTAAAATTAAATTATAATTATTAATTTTCCTAGTTAGAAGAGAATTTTGTTTTATTTCTTGCGCTTTTTTTTTTCAATTTTATAGTTAGTTTTTTTTTTATGTCCCAGATAAAATGGGGTGTTCACATTGGATTTTGCTTTTGAGCTTGTTAGGATTTGTCCATGTGCTCTTAGAGCTAGTGAGAAGTATCTGCTTCTTGATGTCGGAGCTACGGACGATTGAAAACTTCTAGATCCACCCAGCAAAGGGCGAGGTTGATGATTCTAGCAATGATTGTTGGTGGTGATTTTAGGTGACAAGATCGCTCCTTCTCTAGATCCTTCTTCATCATCATTCTCCTTGTCTATCATCATCATTGATCCCTTGAACGCCGTCACCCACCTTCCTCCATCATCCCTTCAAGGCGACTGATTGGTTTTGACATTGTTGATTGTGTCTGAAAATTTGTTCCTAGGTCTTCGAAGATGGAGATCTCCGAGGGAAGAGTTCTTTTCTTTTTCTTTTTCCCTTTAAAACAATAGTATTTAGGTCCCTTTGTATTTTAAATATACATAAATAAAAATATATTAGGATTCCCTTGACATATCAAGTATACTTTTAAAATCTAATTCTATTCCTATTGTCATTCCAATTCTTATTTCCTTTCCAGTGTCAATTCCTTTAAACACATTTCCAAATATACCAAATTGTGAATATGTCTTGTTTGTCTTATATGTATACGTACTGTCTCATTTGTTGAACGCGATTTTGTATGTGGAAGCCAAATCCACTCACGGAATGCGTGGATTTTGGTGAGAGATGGAGAGAGTTTTTTTTTTAATTAAAAAAAAAGGCGCGGCTACAGTGTTTTGTGAGTGGCTGCACACGCCATGCCTAGCTTCCGGCCACGCACAGAAACATGACTCCTCATTTGTAGTTGCAAGGGCTCAATCTCTTGCTCTTTATATACCCATGTACGTAATTGTTTGTATGGAATAACGAGCAAATACCTTTTCCAATATTTTGTTTGGTTTTCTTCTATTTCACTAACATAACTACCAATTCTTTTCATAAATATCATACTCAATTTTCTTACAAATAATTATGGTAAAAAAAACATTTCTTACAAATAATTGATACTTCCTATCCTCACCACAATGGTATTCTTTTGTATAGTTTATATAAGCATTCATATTCTGCAAAATAGCCACTCAATCGTGTATAGTTTATAGAATCATTCACAAAATAGCGACTCTTTTTTTTTTTAATTTTCTTAAAGTTTTGTTTATATATATAGATATATATTAAAATGTGCTACTCTAGAACATGTGGCTAGCTTAGTTTAAGTGGTTCTCATATTACACCAACATCATATTGGTCCTGATTTCGCAAATGACACTTTCTCTCAATGATTTCACTGTTATCTGCTTCTCTCTATCTCTTGTCTCAAAGATTTCACTATTTTGAATATAATCCCTCTGGTCTATAATATAAAGTATTTTCAACAATTTCACATATCTTAAAGAAATTTTATTGCATCATTAAACTTAAAAAAAATTCTATTTTTACCCCTATTTATTCTATTTCTTTCTATTACTTTAACATAAGTTACAAAACTAACTATTAAATCAATGAAAGGTAAAAAAGCAAACCACTATATGCCTTTTTATATTACGAACTAATACTATATTTGGTAGAAAGAAAGTTGCTTTTAAGAAAGGGAAAATGAGAAAAAAATTCATCTTAATGTATTTGATTTTTAATGGAAAACTATTATTGACCACAAAAAAATTGAGATTTCCAACAAAAGAACTATAATTAACAATCAAACATATATGGATTTTCTATTCTCTTTTCTCTTTCTTGAAACTAACTTTCTTTCTACCAAATATAACTTAAGAAAAATTTATAAGATATCTTATAATATGGAACCGTGAGAGTAGTTCATGTTGCCACTTTGGAGGTAGTAAAGAGATCATTGAAATATAGTTGTAGATCGGGCGACACCTGTGGCATGTCGTTTTTAAGGTAAAAAATAAAACTTAAAATATAAGCAAGTCAGTCATAATATTTTGAATTTCGACGTGGATAACTCGTTGAAGAATTCCGTTGTGCGTGTACCGCAAGAATGAATTTAACGGTTTTGCTAGCTCCTAAAATCATTTCACTATTACTCTCCTAAACTATTACTTTAGTTGTTATTGTATACAGGTGTCGTGATTTATGAATGAGGCGACGCCATTGCCTTGCCAATTTGCTATAATTGCTTTGCTGTGAAACTCCACCTGCCACATGAACAGAAAATGCAAGAGGATATGTATGTTGTGCATGCATGTGAAGTTCCACTTGGTTTATGTTATTGGACTCCTATAGACATGAAATATTTAGTACAAGTAAACGGTATTATTTAAATTAATTTTAATTATTAGCCAGATATATGTCTCCAAAGTGGTGGATTAAAAGGTAAAGAGTAAAATTATTTTCCTTTATGTAGATCTGTATATTAGTTTATGAAAAACAGCTATATTACTTTAGTTGGCAACTATATATTGGTTTTCATAAAAAATTACTCAATTAATAGAGGAAAAATATGAATAAAATTGCATTTTTTCCAGGAATTTATATGGATGCTTGTAATTAAGCCAAAGATTGGTATGGAATTCTTAGACCTTAAAATGAAGCACGACTGTTTTGGATCCACTAAGAAGATCAGGCGTATTAAAAAGAGGCATGGAAATAATTAAATAAGTTTATGATCAATCTTCGAACATATAAGAAAAGTGGTGGACCTCAGTCCCTGAATACATGTCAATGGAGGAGCCGCCGTTTGCTCTGCAAACCTTGTGAAGAAGCTGGAAGCCAACATTTTAGAGCTTTTTCCATGAAAGTTATTTAGTGGGTATTTGTAAGGAAAAGGGGTCATTGTGATTCGATGCTGTCGTCTCTTTCAAATGGCTCGTATGCATCTCCTTGTGAATAGTCATATTGGGAAGCAAAAGCATCAAAGTAATTGTCATCGTCAATATCTTCGATTTTCTTCTCTCCTAAAAAGGATGCATTAAGAGACGACAACATACTATTTATATCTGTACGAAGATATTACTTTGAAACAAATTACTCGTTGAAGAATTTCGTTGTGCGTGTATTGCAAGAATGAATTTAATGGCCAGCGATGTCTTATGCTCCCAACCCACCTTTGCTTTGCGTTTTGACTTAGTCAAATTCCCTTATTGACATGTCTTCAGTTGTCCAAACTGTCGTTGTAGTTGTCCCTGACATTTTCCATATGGGCAAACGGTTAGCATCCCAACAAAAATTAACAATGTTAGTGCCATGTGGCAGTCCTTATATCAATATATGAAACCATAAGGACTAACGTATCGGATTTGATGGAGCAAACATTAGGTAGCCATTTGAAAAAATTTAAAGTATGAGCACTGATTACTCGTGAAACTATAGGGATTAAATGTTTAAGTCTAACTTTCCCATTTTATTATAAAATAAGACCAATTATTGAAAAAAATTATAATGAGACCAAAGGTTTTGAATTTAAAAAATGATGAAATGACAAAATTACCCTTATCTTTCCTCACCCTCCCTCCTGCCATCAATGACGTCGAAGCTGCTGGCATCACTGAAGCTATGATACAAGAGTTGCAAGAATTCACAACTTTGATTCTTAGATTCGTAACTTATTCATTCTAAATCAGCAACTCCCATTTTTTGATATGGAAGGTTAGAATTTAAATTGGTAAGAATTCCATAAATATGCGGTTTAGATTCCTCAATTCGTAATTTATTTATTCTAATTTTGTAACTCATATTCCTCATATTTTATATGAAAATGTTGGAATTTAAATTAGTAAGAGTTCCTTGAATTTTCAACTATGATTCCCAATTTCATGACTTGTTTATTTTAAATTTACAAGTCACTCCCAATTTTTCACGTGGAAGGTTTGGAATTTGAATTGATAAAAGTCCTAAAAATTTGCAAATTAGTTTTCCCAATTCGCAACTTATTTATTTTAATTTTGCAATTCACTCTCCCTATTTTAATATGAAAGGCTGGAATTTAAATTGTTAAATCAAAGTTCCATAATTGCAACTTAGATTCTCAAATTCACAACTTAGTTATTATAAATTTGCTACTCATTATCTGAATTTTTTATATGGAAAGTTGGAATTTAAATTGGTAAGAGTTTCAAGAATGTGCATTTTGGAATCCCCCATTCGTAAATATTTTATTCAACATTTTCAACTCATTTTCTAGTCTTTGATATGGAGAGTGAGTTGCAAATTTTGAATAAAAAGTTGCAAATCATGAAATTCAAGTTGCACATTTCTGAAACTACAATGAATGGCAGGTCCAATGCCCATGCTAACAACAGCTTGGGCACTAGCGACGGTGGGGGAGGGAGAGTGAAGGTTTGAGGGCTTTTTTTGTATTCGTCTCAACAATTTTTTTTGAAATCACCCACATTGGTCTCCTATTATTTACAGTTTATCCTAATTTATAATAAATTTACTATTTTGGACCCAAAATATCATTTTTTCAAAAAATTATATGAAATAGAATAATAGTATGGTCATGATTTGGACCATTGTTAATTATGAGGTGCAGGCAATGGACAGTAGAGGTTGGAGAAGGGAAATGCAGGTCCTAGTAAGGATGTTGGATATCGATCTCCTTCTCAGAATGTGCCGGAAACCTCCATGTATGGCCCCTGGGTGGCGGAAGGGAAAGGTCCAGATTCATGGTGAGATATTGACCCGGGAGGGGGGGGGGGGTTGCGAAGGGGTTTGGGGGGAGATTAAATGTAGCTATGAAGGGATCTTCGTTTACCGCTCTAAGGAAACGATGAAAGAGTTGGCGCCAGAGGTTACGAAGTTAACCTTGAGGGAGCCCCTGCGAGAAATCACAAATATGAATATTCGGGAAGGGTAGAAGGGTCAATCCAAAATGGGGCAGACTAGTGGGCTGAAGCAACAAGTTGTGGCTATTACAGAGAAGCCCAAGAGCTCTTCAGTGGAAGCTTATCAACGGGCTTTGCAGAAGTTGGGCTTTTTTGGGCCCGATCAAGTTAATAAGGAAGGTATGGATTTGGTGGAGGGTAATATGGAGTAGAGCAAGGGCTGCCAGAAACTGAGAGGAGTGAGGCTTTAAAATGCTTTGGTTTTGGAGTCCAGAGTGAATAAGAATGAATTGGGCCGGGTGGTTTTGATTGATGATAATCCATGGGACCCTGGTTCTATGGATACAGGGAATTATTCTGTAATCCAAAATCCGTTATCACCAGAGGATGAAGATGAGCAGTTTGTTGATGCTGACCTCATTCATGGTGACGATGGGTATTAGGATTGTCCTTTTATTAGGGTGAGTTTTCTTTTTGCACTTGTTTGTTATGAGTTCTTAGTTTGGAATTCAAGAGGTATGGGTGGACGTACCTTTGCTCGGTTGCTTTGTGATTTACGTGCAAAATACAGTTTGGGGTTCATTGCACTTTAGAAACTCACTAGAAAGGGGACAAGGCTATAGGTATTGCAAAGAGGTTGGGCTGGAAGAGTATGGAGGTATAGTGGAGGCCAATGTTTTTAGTGGGGGTGTTTTGGTGTTTCTGGGGGGATCATTTTGACTTTTCTGTAAAGGTGATGAGTGAACAAGTTTTACGTGGTTTTGTGAATGAGGGGAAAGTCAATGAGTGGTATTTGTCTGTGGTGTACGGGAGCCCTAGTAGATATAAGTGTAGAATACTCTGGGATTAATTGGTTGAAGAATATTGGAGTTGCTATTTCTGGAAGGTGGTGTGTTGTTGGTGATTTTAATGCCACCTTGCATGAATGGGAGAGGAAGTCGAATGCAAAGAACACGAGCTTGGTGGACAAAGATTTCAGCGGTTAGGTTTATGAGAATGGTCTTATTGATATGGGGCTCTATAGACCTCTCTTGACTTCGAATCGGGTTCATGTTGGAGTAGGTTGGATAGAGCTGTTGTTAATGCCAACTGGTTAGAGACTTTCCCTTTTGCCTCGATTACTCATCTGCCTCATTTTAAATTCGATCATTCTCCATTACGGTTGCACCTTGACTCACGGCCTAGAGATGAGAAGAGGGAGAGACCATTTATTTTTTTGCACCTTGGGTGACACACGAAGGTTTTCAGGAGTTTGTTAAGAATAATTGGCAGTACGAGCACAGTTGGAATGATACCGTTGAGGAGTTTACTGTTAAGGTGAAGCTGGAAATGGAATAGAGAGGTGTTTAGTAATATTAAGGTGAGGAAGAGCTCTATTATTAAGCAGCTAGAGGAGGTGGATAATGATTTGATTGTTAGAGGGTCTTGTTCACAGTTGGAGAAGTTAAGAGATGATTTATAGAGGGATCTTGAACAGACATTATGGCAGGAAGAGGTTATGTGGATTCAGAATTCTAGATGTAACTAGTATTTGTTTGGTGATAAGAATACGAGGTACTTTCATGCTGTGGCTAATGAGAGAAGAAGGAGAAATAGGATTGATGCATTGAGAAGAGATGATGGAGAGTGGACTTACGATTCTGATGAGATCTAGAAAATGGGTGCAGTGTTTTTTGCTGCGTTGTTTAAAGACGAAAGTGAAGGCCTTAGTCATGTAAATTTTGGTTGCTCCTATCAAGAGCTTGATGAGTCAGATATGCAAGGCTTGGGAAGGATGGTGGATGACCAAGAGATTAAACAAGCTCTTTTTCTATGGGGCCTTTGAAGGCTCTAAGATCGGATGGGCTGAATCCACTATTATTTCAAAGTCAGTGGGAGGTAGTTGGTAGTTCAGTGGTGGATATGGTAAAGGCTCTCTTTCTTATGCCTAGAATGATTTAGGAGGTTAATGGGATGTTTATTGTTCTTATTTTGAAGGTGGATGCACCGGAGACCTTTACATATTTTTGTCTGATCAGTTTGTGTAATGTTGTGTATAATATTTCGACAAAAATTATTTCTAATAGATTGAAGCAGTTAATGCCTTTGCGGATTACTCCAAATCCATGGAGTTTTGTGCTGGGATGTCAGGGATTATATCATCATGGTCCAGGAGATTATTCACTCGATGAAAAGCTTGAGAGGTAATAATTTATGACAATTAAGATTGACCTTAAAAAGTCTTATGATAGGTTGCGGTGAAATTTTGTTTTGAGTTGTTTAGAAGAGTTAAATATTCATTTGAATATAAGGAATATTAGTCGAGAATGTGTATATTCTTGACAATGCAGCTGCTATGGAATGGTGACAAGGCAAACATGTTTCGTTCCTCTCAGGGAATTAGGCAAGGGAACCCTTTCTCACCTTATTTGTTTGTGCTTTCAATTGAAAAGTTGGGCTACTTGATAAAAAGTGAAGTTGTAAGTGGGGATTGGTTGCCTTTTAAGCTGAAGAAAAAAGGTACGCCAGTGTCATACCTCTTTTTTACGGATGATCTTTTATTGTTTGCTGAAGCTAGTCTGGATCAAGCGGGGATGATCAAAGCTTGTTTGGATGATTTTTGTGCTATTTTTAGCGAGAAGGTGAATGCTCAAAAGTCTGGAACATATTTTTCACGAAAGGTGAATCATAATAGAAGGAAAGAGATTAGTGAGTTTATGGGTTTTACTCCCACAAATAATTTGGGTAAATATTTGAGGGTTCCCTTGCATCATGAAAGAGTTTCTAAGGATACTTATGACCAGACATTGGAGAGAATGGATTCTCGGTTGTCGAAATGGAAGGCAAATACCTTGTCTCTAGCAGCCAGGCATACTTTGGTTGCTTGTTGTGTCAGCATTGCCTTCCTATGTTATGCAAACTGCTCCTTTACCCCGTTATGTAGTGCAGGAAGTTCTTATGGGGGCAGGGTGATACAAGGAAGGTGCATTTGATAGCATGGGATGATGTGTGTAAGAAGAAGCAGAGGGAGGTTTAGGGCTTCGACACTCGCATTTGCAAAATGAGGCTTTTATGATGAAACTTGGGTGGAGCCTTATTAGGAGAAGGGATGCTTTATGGGTTCGATTTTTACCTGAAAGGTATAGCTGTGGGGATGATTTGCTTCTGGTGGTAGATAAAAGGCGTAATGGCTTTAGGGCTTGGATGGGGATTAAGAGTGCATGGTACAAAACGATGGGTGGTTTTGCGTGGAATTTGGGAATGGGAGGAGGATTAGTTTTTGGAAGGATGTCTGGGTCCCTCACCATGATTGTCTTCAGAAATATGCTACTCGTAAGATACCACAGGAAGAGTTGAACTTGCAAGTTGCGGATTATATCTCTGAATCGGGTGGCTTAGAATGGTATTACTTTGCATCCTTGGTGCCACACCCAATCCTTCGGGAGTTAGTGAAGTTTGATATAAGAGCTAGAAGTCTCTTTGAGAATACTCTTAGATGGAGATGGTCTTTTGACGGGGAGTTCTTGCTAGGACAGCTTATGATAGTGTGAGGCATGTTAGTTTAAATGACTCAAGGGTTTGTGGAGAAGGGTATGGAAGCTTAGAGTTCCGCAATTAATGATGCAAGTTGTTTCTATGGCTTAGCGGACGGGATAGGTTGTTGACGAATGAGGCCAGGCATAATAGGGGATTAGCTTCTTCTGATATGTGTGAGATCTGCCATCAGCGTACCGAAACTGTTTTGCATGCTTTTCGAGACTGTGAGCGAGCTAGGAAGTTTTGGGGTACCTTGATTAATCCTAAAACTTTTAAACCGGAGTTTTTTATGGATACTGATCCTGCTAGATGGATAGGCTGGAATTTGGTGCAGCAGATGGAGTTGGAGGGGGTGAGATGGGATGTTTATTTGGTTCCCTGTGGCTTATAGAATGATATGGCTTGCAAGGAACGAGAAAGTTTTCAATGGGTCAGTCTTGAGTCCTCGTGAGTTTAGAGCTAAAACCAGTGCTTGTATGTGACAAGCTAACTCTTGCAGGTTCTGAGATGCATAACTTGTGTTGGACAAGACCTCCAGAAGGCTACGTGAAGATTAATGTGGATGGCGTTTGCAGTGCGTCTCGAAAAGTCGCAGCATGTGATGGTGTGGCGAGGAACTCTAATGGTGAGGTACTACAGGGCTTCCTATTTCATATTGGGAGTGGAAGTACCTTCCTAGCTGAGGTGTGGGTTGTTCTTTGGGCTCTGAAAGTGGCCTGGGATGGGGGTTGGCGTACGTAACGTGGTGATGGAAAGTGACCCTGCAGAGTTGGTCCAACTACTTCACTCTAATGTGAGAAAAACTCACCCTGAGAGAGATATGTTAATTGAAATGCAGAGTATGTTGTTACGTGAATCGAATGCGGTTGTTGTCCTGTGACCGAGAGAGGCTAATGGAGTGGCTAAAGAGGCTCTTTAGATCGGGCAGGGAATATCTTTCTTCTCATTTCCTCCCAGCTTTATTTTGGATGCTGTACCTAGGGATTGTGCCTATATATATATATATATATATACATATATATGAGGCCTGCTTGTCCTCCGAGTTAGTTTTCTCTTTTTCTTTCTTTATTAGAAAAAGTTGGTCCTAATTATTGCAGAATAAAAAAATATTTCCTAAACCCAACTGTTTGCAGTAAGATTTTTTGTTTTTAATTTTTCATGATATATAATGTGTGTTCAGTGAACAAATGAATTTATGCATTGTCAGTTGCTACTAATTTAGATGGTTACATGTTTCAAATTTAGAAAATATTGTAACAAAATTATTATTTTAAATTTTACAGCATTTTTTTGGACAAAAGATTTAATTTAAAGCATTACACATTTAAAGTTCCTATAATTAAATTTGAGCTTTATTTATGACAAATTTAGAACATTATTTACAACAAAATTATCCATTCTATAAATAAAATGAAAAATGGTTCATATATAAAAATTTAGTACTTATAAACTTATTATTTTAGATTTTCCATATGTGCGCCAAAAATAGTTATAAATATTTGTTTATTAAATGAACTTGTATATTGTTGGTTTGTTATATCTGTTTTTTTTTTTGGCTAGGTTCATTCTGTTACACAAGGAAATACAAACCGTGTCTTTTAAATTACGACCATTTAAAAATATTTTCTTCAAAAAATTCGTTTAAATAAATTTTTGTAAAATTTTTTTTTTATATTTTAAAGTAGTAGTATCTAGCTAAAAAAAAGTAATAGTAGTAATAATAGTAACAACAACAATAATAATAATAATAATAATATACTTCTTTTCTTAACCAACATGCAAAAATATAATATAATTCGACATACATAAATTTAGGATTGTCTTTTTTATTTTCACTTATATATATATATGTATATCTATATATATTTGGATTATGACCACGGTTAAATGATTTTGTCTACTTTCATAAGGCCAAAAAAAAAATATTGGCTTTTATAAAACATACTCTGACATTGCTTCATGGTGTAGTCAGTGGCGGACACACGTTAAGGCTTGGGGGGCTATGGCCCCTCCCAACCTCCTCCCATTGGTCATGTGTGTAGATATATATATATATATATATATTGGTTTAACCATCTTATTTGTTGAATAATTCCTCTGAACGAATGTTTGTAATATATGGGTTCAAGTCCTAGTTTTTTGGATCTATGTGTAATGTATACAAATATATATATATACATATATATATACTATGTATATATATATCTATATATATTTACTGTATATATAGTGTATGTGTATTCAAAGTTTTATACTAATATTTTGCTCAAATTATCACTAAATAATATTAACATAAAAATGTATTAAAAATCTGATTTTTTTTTTTATTCTTCTAAATTTTTTCATAATTCTCCCTTTCTCAAGATGATTTGACCCCCCTTTGGTTAATATTCTGCGTCCGCCTCTGGGTGTAGTGCAATTACGCATGCTATGAAGCAAGCATACTAAGCACTTGCTGTGGATTGCAACCCACATTCCTTCAATTATGGAAGCACGGTTTCTTCATGTCAAACCATTTTTTTTTGTTTACGGTGGATTTATGATATATATAACAAAATAAGATAATTAAGTCCGGACTTTGGGACTCAGTTATGTGAAAACTTGGCAACCATTAGCCGAACTGCACTCAATAGATATGGGGCACATCTAGAAGAAACTGATGTTGCTACAGAGGATGCGGCAGAGGCTGGTAGGAACCACTCTGATTTATTCATTTATTTATTACCACATTCTTGTGAAATTTTTTTTGGCCAAATTTTGGTGAAATGATTACTAGTTTCTTTTTCTATGTGGGATCTGTGGCAAATGAGTGAGATCGAATTATTAAGTTCCTACATATCATGTTTGACAACATCTTTATTTTTGAGTTGTTCATTCAAAATATGATAGGAGGTTGATGAAGACTAATTGTTTTTTAAGAATATGGATTGTCAAGAAAATGGAGCAAGACTTGATAGTAATTGAAAACCATATCCCGTTCTTCATCTTGGAGGAAATAAAATCTCACTGATGGCAAGTATTTTTATAACTTAATTCATAATAATTCTCCTAAATTTATTAATGTTTTCATAATTTAACAATAATTTATTTATAGTTTATAATAAAATTTATATCTTTAATATACTTTGTTTGAAACATACTAATTAGTGGTCTAAATTTTTCCTATTTTTGTGTCCATATATATATATATATATATATATTTCAAACTTGTAAGTTTATAGGTGCTGCCACTTTGATTATGGAGATGGAGACAAATGGAAATATTTGGAAATTTGTTTTCATGAGAGGCACAAGTACATCGAGCACATTTTGCTTCTTTTTAATCATACAATTAGGTGCAAAGAATATTGTGTGCAGTGTTTTACATTTATCAAGATTAAATTCGAATTATTTAATTGTTTAAAATTTATTATTATTTTTAATTTTAATATTTTTTAATCCAAAACAAGTAACATTAAAATAAAAAATTTAATTTTTAATGACTGATTTAAAAAATAATGACAATATTAGAAATAATAAAACGTGTTCTACATTATTGATAGCCTTTATATATATATTTTGATAAATAGCCTTTGTATATATATTGACCGAAAGTATTCCTTGTTATAAGTAGGGATTAATCTATCTTAGAATAAGAAATCACGCTTAATAGAATAATCTGTCGTGTCAAGAAAAAGGAATTAACATTTATATTTAGCTAGACAGTAATACCCTTAATATATATATATATTTATGTGTCATAAAAATAATTTTAAATTAACATAAGTAGAAGGAAAATATGAAAATATTTATTATATTTTTAATATTAATTTTTTTCAAAGTTTGAAATATTAGATCAAATCAACCAGTTTGACTGGTCGGATCGAGAACCAATAACAGGTTCGGTCTGATCATAAAATTCGACCACCTGGCTTTAGAATTGGAAAATTGGTCAAACCTCTTGCATTTTTGCACAAAAATATTTGATGCTTCATGTGGATAGAGAAAATAAGAGGAAGAAGAAAATTGGAAGGAAAACATGAAGGACCGTACTCAAGTGTTTTCCCTTTAGTTTTTTGTTTTCCCTATTTTTTTTTCTTATTCAATCGAAAGGTAAAAAATTAAATTTAACATTTCATACATTACACGACCGTCATACTTGTCGTTGCTTCATATGAATCAATTAGATTAAGTTTAGACAGTTCAAATTGTGTTTGATTTTTAAATTTTGATATTTATTTTATTCTAAATGAAGTAAACTACAATGCGAAGCTGAAGATCTTGGATCAGAGAAGAAAAGGGGAGAGGAATCAGAAATTCAGAATCCATAGGGGTCACTGCTGGAGGCCCAAGCCATAGGGCTTAAAGTCGTCTGTACTATGTGCAAGGTCCAAGTCCAATTTACGAATCAAAACCACCTTGTGGGTAATTGTGTACCTCCAAGCATTTATCATACAAAAGTTACGAATTAGAGTAAAATATAGTTTACGTAAAATGGTTCCTTCTTTTTTTTTTTGGGCTAACATATAAAATAGTTTGTAAAACATAAAAAATACATACATTATTTCATTAAAATCCCCCAAGTGCGCACACATATATAATAAAATCAAAATATTGATGTTATATTAGTTTTTTAAAATATTTATTTTATTGAACACGCAAAAATTCCAAAATTATATAAATATAATTTTTTACTTTAATTTGTTTATTTCAATTTCTTAAATCAATGAAAAGTTATATAAATAAAAACGATATATATATTAAGAGTATGTGCTTTTTTTAACCATTTTATTACCATAAACCTATCTTTTAATTACATTGGTTTTTTCTTGTGGTTGACTTCGCAAGATTTTCATCAAAATCATCTTTCCCTCTCACTTTCTCTTCCTTTCTTCATTTCTCTCTCTCTAGATTTCTTCTCTCTTTAGAGAGAGAGAGCGAGGATAGAGAGTGACTAAATATCTGTTTGGTTTAGAAAATTAATCCAAACATCAGTGTTTTTATTCTAATTACATATTTAATTACTGTTTATTTCAAGTATAATTCCTATTTAGTTTAATTCTCTATATATTCTATTAAAATTCACCCAACTCCATTAATGCAATTGGTTTCCTATTCTATTTTTCGAACTTATATATATATATATTTATTACAAAAGGAGCAAAATAGCTCAAAATAAAAGGAACAAACTAAGAGAGGTCTATTGACCAAAAAAAAAACTACTAAGAAATATATATCACATGGAAGTCTAGTTCCGGCCTCTTGACGGAAGCGGCCGAAAAGAAGTGGACTTAAAATCAACCAAACATGTTTTTGGATGGCTTCCATTTCCATTTCCAGTTCCAAGAGTTCTAGTGAACCAATCATAGCCTAAGAGGTCTAAAGACCCATTCCTATGTCTATACTATTTCCTATTCTCTGTATATTAAACCTGCACTAATTGCAGTCTTTTAGTCTCCTTCGCTGCACAATGTACGTAGTCCAAGCTCCCATCCACCCTCCAGAGCTTTGTTTCTCTAAACCTATGCCAAAACTAACATTAGTTTTTTCCTTCATGGAGAACGACAATGTCACAAAGGTTGTTCCAAACTGCAAAAATCATGCCCAACAATACTCTGGTCATCACGGGGACCCTTTCGCTGAATTCTTCGTTGCCAATTTTTAAACTGAATTCACTTTGTCCGACTAGGAAGCCGGCCACAGTTGAGCTCCATCGATGAAAGATTGGCGGTCAGAGCCTCTTCTGTCACAAGCGACTCGCTTGTTCTACGAGGGGCTCATGCCAATTTCGATACTTTGTTAACTTAAGCTTCTTATTTACAGCCTCCTATTCTTTTGTAGTTGATGGGTATGAAGGAACAATATGAACTTGGTTCAAGGCAAAAGCATATCAAGTCATCTAGCCCCAAGGTTGGTGCTGTGTCTTGATCTTTCTTTATGTGGTTTAAGGAAATAAGGTTTCAAAAAGGAGGATCGGACTCTGAAATACTAATAGCGTTCAAAAAAGAATGTTTTCAGTGGACAATTGACTCGTTATAGTTTGGTGATTGTTTCCAATGTTTTACTTAATGTAAGTACTATTCAGACCAAAAAAGGGAAAAGAATGTGAGTGTGACTTTGCATTTATATTGATAAAGTATTTCGATTTCTAGCTTCCTGTCTTATAAATTTATCTCTATCTCTGAATCTTAGAATTTATGAATTTTATTCTGCATTTGATGCTTATAGATTTTTTTTAAAGAAAAATCATGATTGTATTTTTTCAAAAATTATCCGCGTGTTATTTTTGGATTGAAGAAAGTGATAATCATGGCTGAGGAATGTATGGGTTGAGCAGGGACTGCCATTTCATGACTAAAATTTTATGCTTTCACTTGGTTAATTGAATTTCATTGTTTATTTTTGGGTTGCACAACAGATGCCCTGCAAATTATTTTGTCATTATAGATTGACTGGTGTCTTAAACGTATAGGAAAGAAAATTGACTGATGTCGATTTTTTTTTTTGCTGCCAAAAGTCTGATTTTTTTTTAAGTTGATTTTTTAACAGTGCAACTTGATATATATATATATATATATAGGTGAAGGAGGAGGTGGTGATATTGGAAAGAAAATCGATGGTGGTGATGGTGGCGGTTGCGATAATGGTCACAGCGAGGGGAATTATAATGATAGTGATGATTACTTTGATGATGGTGACGAGGAAGATGATGTTGGCTTTTTTACGAGCCGGAAAGTCCATCAAAAGGTTAGAAATATATTACACGGATGCTTGCTTCTTTTTTTAATATCAGTACACGGATGCTTCTAATTATAAACAAGCATGTTATCTGTATTACATATAAGATATGACATGTGGATTATGTTTCACAGTATTTGTAATATATTTAAATATTTGTATGTTGATTATTTTTGCCTAGAAAGCCACAAAATGAGTGAAAAACTAAAAAATTTTAATGATATAAATCGATACAAAGATTAGCATTGATGAAAACTTGTAAATTTGATTTATTTTATATTTTTTATGTATTAATTTGCTGAATATATATAATTATATATTTAAATATATCATAGGTTGGTTGCAGATCCTGCATTCCTGCAAAGGCTTCTACTAGAGGAGGCTGCTACAATATGTCTCTTTTTAGTGGGAGTCGAAAAATAGGAAGGACTAGTGTGTTATCATGAATATTATCAATTAATATCATTCATCAATATCAAAACGTAAAATTGAAAGCAATTCATTTCGTATGAAAGACTCTTGGGTCCGTTTGGTACATAGAATCATTTTTTAGGGAATAAAAATAGAAAAGGGAATGAGAATAAGTTTTAAAAATACGTTAGAAAATATTAATAAAACCAACAAGATCCTGGTATAGTTAGTAGATGGTTTGGTTTTTTAAGCATCGATCATTGGCCATGTGTATTACCAAAAAGGTTTTATTGAGAAAAATAAAATCCATTTTAATAATTTCTACATATTAAATAGATTAGTTTTTGATTGTAGGCCTAAGAATACCCTTGGTGCTCATAAGAAAAAAAAAAGAAAACATGAATGAAATCTTGGGATGATTTTTATTTGGTATGTATATTAAAATTGATGAAATGGAAAATTTCAGATTCAAAAGACCAAAATACCCTAATATCTAAAATAATGTGAAATAACTTTTTAAAAAAAAAAAGCCCCAATTTCTTCCTTCAATGATTAGTTTCTTCTGCTTCTTCAACAATGACAGTGGAGGGCAGGGAGATCTAAACGGTGGAGGAGGTTGACGTTAGCGACAAATCTGAATAAAGTGAGGGAGTAATTGTCAAAGGTTTGGAGGAAGGAGTAACAGTGGAGGCCAACAATGGAGGGGGCCATTGTCACTTTGCCAGACATATGGATGGAGGAGCAATGGTGAGAGACCCATAGTGGAGGGAGACATATGGATGGAGGAGTGATGGTGAGAGACCCGTAGTGGAGGGAGGGTGATGTCGAAGATTTGGAGGGAGGAGCGATGGTGCAACAGTGATACTGGCTGAAGGATGACAAAGCTGAGGTGTGATGGTGATACTGGCTGAGGGACGATGAAGTTGAGGTGCTACGATGATATTGGCTGATGGAGGAGCAACATTGATATTGGTATGTTGTGGAAATTTGGATAATATTTGGGGATATTTTAGTCATAAAAGGTTTGATTCCTAGGAACCTAAAAAATTCCCTTGATCCCTTAAAAGAAACCAGGCTCCTATGTATGGAAAATTTGGATTTCCAGGAACCTTGTTCATGTATACCAAATATTGTGGGCTTTCCATTTCAGATTCCCTTCCAGGTAAAATCCTTCCTACCAAATAGGTCCTTTTTTTTTTTGGCACATACCAGACAGGCCCTTGGGTGAAAAGGTTTTTGCTTCGAAAAGGTTTTTGCTTCCCTGGCTAATGATACCGCAATGATGATACGACGCATGATGCTTTTGCCTTTAATTCTTGTAACATGTTTCACATTTAATTATATTGACAAAGATTATTCGTTATTGGGACATTTGTGTCTCACTTGTCATGGGATGTCATTTTTTTTCCACTCACGGGAGAGAATGAAGAGGCTTTAAGTAAACTTATTCATTTAGAAGCTAAAGGATATCATGGAAGAATGTAATACCATATATTTTATCCTACACAACCAGATAAGCCAAATTAAGAATGTGCGAGTAAAATATGATGAACTACAAGGATATATTTTATTTCAAGGTTAATGTTTTATTTGACAAATTAGCTTTTAAAATAAAATTATCAAATTGTTTAAACATAGGTTTTTGTCCCCATTGAAGTTACACTGTCTGTAACATCTCCAATTGATCATGTAGACTTGCTACCAAAAGGACTCAATGACATTTGATAACAATCATATTGCAAGGAGCAAAATTCTGGGCGTCTACAGTGATAATGTTGAGCCCACGTTATTCTCAATTAGTTACATCTACAAATTTCCAGAGCATCTTCGGAAGGAAATTAAAGTGACTTACTTACACCCATCCTTGATTTCAAATGGCCCGATCCATTATGCCAATCCAAAACTAACGGTGATGAAAAGCTACAAATGAGGTACTATGAAAATTTCCCCATAGAAATCTATCAACTATGTGGGAAAAAAAATGTAGAGAAGTCTACTGTTGAAATTGCAAGTCAAGAACTCAATATATACCTATAAGTACTACTTAGAATCGTTCCCTAAGCCAGAAAAGTGGAATTTCTTACGTATTATGTTATTAGACTCCATCTTCCTTATGGGGTTTTTGATTAAAAAATGATTGGAGGGCCTGAAGTTGATGAAGGCTATTTGTTAATTTACAAGAACATGGATTATCAAAAGAATGTAGGGAAATCTGACACTAATGCAAAATCAAATTCCATTGTTTTCTCTTGAAAAACTTATGTTTAAATATCAAATAAGCATTATGTTCAAACAATAATTTAGTTAAAATTGGGTCAAAATTTATCCCACTAATTTTAACTTAGTTACAGACATATACTTTGAACCAGTTACATTCTCATTAATTTTGTCAAATGAAATCGTAAAGCATGATTGTTAACTACAAATATATTTATATACATGTGTGGGTAACTTGTAAGTCCATGGGTGCTGCCACTTTGTTTGTGGAGATAGAGACAAATGGAAATATCTGGGAATTTATTATTTCCACGTAAGGGACAAGGTACGGTACACCTGACGCATTTTTGCTTCTTTTTCTTTGCCATACATTTTTGCTTCTTTTCAATCATACAAGATGCAAAGAATTTTGTGTACTGTACAGTGTTTTACATTCATCATTAAGATTAATGTTGAATTACTTAATTACTTAAAATTTATTACTACTTTTAATTTTAATTTTAATTTTTTAACTTAAACCAAGTAAGATGAGAACAAAAATAAATAATTGTTTGGCTAATCGTTACTTTAAAAATAATGAAATTCAATTTTTTATCATCTAAAATGCATATCTTATATTATGTTTAAAGAATATAATATATAATACTCTTACCATGCGCAGAATTTTTCAATAATTTATCATATCAGAAATATTTATTTATCACAAGATATTTGACAATTAGAATTTCGAAATAAAATATGAATTAATAGTAAATCTATGGTAAAATTCATCTAAGTTAATATTGTTGTTCAAGTAAATTATTGTAAGGTCATCACATACGCAACGTAATTATAATTTAGTTTCTTATGAATATTGGTTTAATTTTTTTTTAAATTTTGTATATTATGATTTCAAATATATTGCTCATAAGAATAAAAGAATATCTTTAAAACTGCATTGAAAATTAAAAATATTTTTTCCATGTTTTAATTCTACTTGCTTTCCCCTTATTCCTTGTAACCAAAGATAGTCTAATTAATTCTGGTTAAATATTTTCAAATATTTTTAAATTAAAATTTGAATTTGTAATAAATTATGGGGTAAAAGTTGAATTTCAAAAATTCCCCTCCATTTGAAAGAAGGGAACACAAGGCAAGAAAAATTTGGAGAGAAAACAAAAAGAAAACTAAACACCTTCTTATTTAGATTTTTCCTTATTTTTCCTCATAGTATTTCATTCTTCATATTTTCTCCTCATTCCAAACAAAGTCTTATAATTGTTTAACTTTAAGACATGTATTACTTTGGTCCTTATTTTTATTAAGTTTCATTATAATTATTTAACTTTTAAAATGTAGTAAAAAATTCATATTTACTAACACCACTAGATAAGTTGACAGAAAATTATGGCTTAGTATATTTAAAAGCCAACTCATTAATATTATTATATATTTATTAACCTTATCATTACAATCATTGGATAAAAAATTTTATAATTAATTATGCTTAAAATAACTTTGTCCAGGTCAGGTTTGCTCAACTTATCACATTAATAGAAACCAAGAACACTAATGCAGAATGACATGATAGAACATAAATTAGAATTTAAAGTAAACAATATTATAATTTATATGATGCTTTTAACTATTACATACAGACTAAGGGTGATAATTAATAATTAAAATTTTTTTTATTTTTTTCTAAATTATCCTCACTTAATATAGTTGATCCATAAATTAAATTTTTCAATATTTATTAAATTTCAAAGTTTTAGGACATATTTTATGTAAAGAAAAATTAAATACACTATATAATATGTAAAGTATTTTATATTATGAAACATAAATTTTTTTTAAATGTAACTTATATAACGAAGCAGAAATGATAAAAAAAATCAAACACCAATATGGTGGCGCTAGGAATCAAGCCTCAACAATTTGACAACTTGAGACCTCTCCGGTGGTGCGAGGATCTTGAGTTACTGCAAGCTCTTGAACAGTTGAAGGTCCTGGAATATTTCTGTTTGGGCCTCATAACCCCTCTTTGGGCCGCAGTCTTCCTCATATTTTTTGATCGTTGTCTGCCTCATACTTTCCTAATCATACTGTATGGGTCTGGCCAACAAAGATTTGTGCCCGAACAAATTTTAGTCTGGTAATAAATAGTTACAACCCAAAAGTACACCAAAAAAAATTATAATCTAAAAGAAAATAAAATCTAATGCATCCTGATGTTAATATAAATAATTTTTAATTATTTTATTAAAACTAAAAAAGTTAGTAGCGTTAATAAAATTATCTAAAAATTACTTTAGTTTATATTTCTACCCTTAATAATTATCATAATTTTTTTTTAAAAAAATATACTACTATCTAAAGCAATCAATACTCCATAGAGCAATTTTAAGAAGAGCATGTTTTTAGAATAAAGCAATTAATTATTTACAAATTCTTGCAAAATGACATATTTTGGACTATAAAATTTTTTTAGATGGTGACTTATATAAAAAATTGGGGCAGTAACTTGAATCAAGAAAATTTTAAATTATAACAATAAAATCTAAGTTTAAAATAAACAATTATTTCAAAATATTTTAAATAATTATAACTTAACAAAAAGTAAAAACCAAGTTAAATTGTGTCGTCAGATCTCATAAATTTTTTTTTCTGATTGCTAGTGTGAAAGACGTATGAAAGCTTGACAATGAAATTTAGGTTTTATTTTTATGATTTTTATTTTTATAGAAAGGTTAGAATTTTTTCACCAGGTGCTGTTTCAAAGCATTAGATACAGCAAACTCCTTTGTTTGACAATTTTAATTTGCGAATATTTTAATTTGTGAATATTTCAATTTAAAATATAATAAAAAAGATTTAAAAAAAAAGGTTTGGAATACAACAAAAATGGGCCTGGGGAATATTTGTTTTTAGGCTCCGGGAATACTTTTGAAACATTCCTAATGTGACCGTTCCAAAGTCGTTTGAGAATACGTTTTTTTTTACTAAAGGCGTGTTTGGATTAAATTATGTATAAGTGATTATGAGGATAAATGATTATAAGAATAAGTTATTATGTTAAAAGTGATTTGTGTTTGGATATTTTTACCTCATAAGTGATTTTGTGAAAAGAAATGTGTTTGGATATTGAAGTTTAAGTGATTATTGGGTGGATAATGTGAAGGAAAAATGAAATAAGTGATTATGGGAGGATAAGTGATTATCATAAGTTAAAAAGATTAGCTTTTTTCAACAGCACTTATTTCAGGCATAAGTGCTTATTAAAAAACTATTTCCGTTTAATAACTCTACCACATAAGCACTTATGGGGATCCTCATAAGTGCTTAATTTTATTATTCAAACAGGCTATAAAAGCGCTCTTGAAATATTTGTATGCTGATTCGTTTGATTAATTAAAATGCTACAATATGTGTAAAAAAGTTTTTATGATATAAACAAATATGATGATTAGCATTTAGTTTGAATTAAAACATAAATTTTTTATTTTATATTTTTATGTATCTCTTTGTTGAATATATATATATTAATAATATTATAATTATACGTGTAAATATTTCATTCTAATATCCTAAGAATTTAAAAATTTATCATATTCCGTACTCATATTCCTACCTTTCCAATCTTATTATTCATTCTGATGTAAAACAAACCTTTTATTATAAGATACACAGTCTCTTGTTTTCATTTGACATTTCCTAATGGAGTAGCAATCCTCTGTCGTTGTCCTTGTCTCAATGTTTTTACCATAAGTCTGTGGAGGCTGTGTTAGTGAATGACGAGTGAACTATGTAAACACCCTTCCAACTGCATGTGTAGGATATGATAGGGAAGATATGGTCATTTTTTAAATTTTAGGATATGGGTTGAGGTGATATTTATATATATAATATTATTTATATAATTATTTATATGTATAATTAATAAATTGACTTATTAAAAGAAAAAAATTGTATTAAATATTTTAAAAGTTATAGCATAAATATTAAAATAAACAATAAAATATTTATAAAAATTTAAAATATTCCTATTTTACTATATAAATTTGAAGTGATATAGATTGGTATAAAGTGATATGGATGAATATGTATGCATAAATACGATATGCGTATTGTATCATGTATCGGATATGAGTGCATATACTTTTTTTGAAGTATCAATACTTCATAGAAAGTGATAATGAAAGAATACCTGTGTATTTTACTTAATATGTTATGTATATTTATATTGTATTTTAAAATTTTAAAATTTATTATATTTTTTTACAACTTTTTAGTATCCATACTATTAATTCACTCTCAAATAGGTTAAAGTAGATTTTTTGGCCTTCAATTTAGAGGTAAATTTTATTTTAATCCTTTAATTTTATCATGTTTCATATTAATCCTTTAACTATTAACATGTAATAAAAAACTTCCTGATTCTTAACACTGTTAAATAAATTAATGAAAAATAATAATTTATCTATTTAAAAGTCACATCATTAATATTATTATGTATTAATTGATATAAAAATTATAACAAAAATAATTTTAAGACTTGAATATTTACTACTTTAAAAATATGTTAACGAAAAAAGTTAAAGAATACAATCTTAAAATCAAAATTTTTATTTTTAGGTTTCAAATATTTATTTTAAGACATTAAAATATTTTTATTATAAAAAATAAATGTTTATTTTTTATACTTTACATTCTCAAGTTAAATTTTTCAACTTGTCAACTTGTCGAAAATAAATAAAAATTATTCATTTTAATATAATAATTTTAAACAATTTACCACAATATTTAAAAAAAAATTATTCTAAGGTTATAATTTTTAATGCCTTAAATTAACATATTTTTTAAATTTTTATTTTTTTAAGGTCCTAATTATTTATTTTGAACCTAAAACATAATAATTATAATTATTATATTAATTAATATATAATAATAGTGATTAGATGAATTTAAGTAAATTTCTTATTAACTTATTTAATGGTATTAAATTTGGAAAGTTTTTTACCGCATTTTTAAAGTTTAAGGATTATAATGAAACTTTTAAAAGTTAAAGCACTGAGATGAAATCTACTTAAAAGTTAAAGAATCAAATGTATACTTTCACCCTTTCAAATATTATTGGGCTCAACTGGAGGCACCTCATGTGGATTTATTTCCATTCAAATTTTGGAATGTGCATCATTGAACACTGCAAATAAAACTTATAATTAATTATTAAGCATAAATTCAAATTCTATATTGGTCTCGTTAATTTTGTTGATAAGGTGGAATATTTATATTTTTACATTGATTTGAATTTAATATAAACTCAAAGTTTCAAATTATTTGATAATATGTTGAAAATAAAATTTTGAAATTAATTGATTAGTTATATTTTATTCTAAATTTAAAGTTACATGGAAAAATATGTATTACATATTTAACCAAAATCCCAACTTTCTATAGTTATTTAAAACATTACAACATTTTCTTTAATTAAGTCAATATTTTCTCCGGCCAAAAAAGAGTCAATATTTCCAAATTTTATTGTGAAATTGTAATTAACCGATGGTAATCACGATATTAATTTGAAAATTAATGTGCAGATTTAACGAAAAAATATAGTAGACTTAAAATAATATATGTTACCCGCAATTTAATAATTTTTAACTTAAAAAAAGAAATTTGTAATGATAAGATATACTTAACATGTGTATCTGACCTAAAGTAAAAATTAATCACATTAAATAATTTTAAAATGAATTTTTGTTCAATAGAAAGATTGCATGCAGTAAATAATAATCAATAAAAATTATAAAATAATTCAGACTATTCTTTATAAAAATTGCACATCTCAATATTTTTAAACTTTAATAGACTAATTTAATTATAAGGAAAAATATGAGTAAATAAGTAAATTATTCTAATTTTCAAATTCAAAAAATAGTGAATTCTAAAGTCTTAGAATTTGTTTGAATAATTGTTTTGAAAAATCACATCTAAAAATAAAAAATGGTTTAAAATTAATTTGAAAATAGGTTCCGAGAACATAATGACAAAATATTAATTTGTTTTTATTTACTTATGTAAATAATATTGACATAATTTGTTTACAATAACTTGATATTCATATAACATAAACGGACTAATATATATAATGGATGACCCAAAAAAAATAACTAATATAATAACAAAATTAGTATAGAATGGACAATAAATAATATAGAATAAAACTCAAACAAATTAAGCAATGAATTGGAAGGAAAAAAAAAAAACAACCAAACACGACTCACTATCAAAACTCTTCATTTCCAACTTTGATCCTCCCTATCAAAACTTCTCTCAATCATCTCCATCAATATCCTAACGATGCAAGATCATAACTAACTCACAAAATTGGGTTCCAGACAATATTTATTATAAAAAATAATTAAAATTAAATTGATATTTTTTATTTAAAGAAAAATGATAACTTTTTTTAATATTATTCATTTTTTGGCATATTTTTGTTAATTTAAAATTTTATATTTTATTAAAATAAAATCATTTTATAAAAATAAAAAAAATGTCTTATAGTTAGTTGAGGTTTAATTTATTTGAATCAAATTTAAAAGATAAAACCTTTAATATTTAAAGAGACTTAACCATTCCCTTTTTTTTTTGGGCCAAAATTACCCATTCCGTATAAATCAAAGAGATTTAATATTTAGTAATAGACTTGAATCATATTTAAAGAGATTTAATAAAACTAAAATTTGAAGTGGTAGGATTTATCAATTCCCCATATATTTTAAATTTAGATTTAAGTTTAAAATGTTTGAAATTAATTATTTTGGATAATTAATGAAATCTTATACTTTTTTTGAATAGCAAGATATATAAAATCTTATAATTTTTTAAATGAAAATGATTTGCTTGAGAAAAAATCCTATCAAAATCAGTTTGTTTTCATAATCAATACATACGGGTGTACTTCAATATTTGGTGCCAAAATAAACTTCGAGCTTTTTGGGTTTAGCCTGTTTAGGCTCAGCCCATGGTGGGCCAACCCGTTTAGCCTGTTTCCTTTTTTCTCTTTTATTGTTTAAAATATTAAAAAATACATATTATTTTATTAATTAGTAATATATAAATTATAAAATTTAAATATTATGTTAATTTTTATTAATAATAATAATAATTAGTTGTATTAATTTCAATAAATATATAAAAAAATTTTTAAAAAATATATATATATAAAATATACAAAAAAAAAAAACTTGTGGGCAGACCCGTAGGCTCGATTCCACGAGTTCGAGCTTAATTTTTGAAGTTTATTTGTCAAATCAGGCTTTTTGGCCCGACTCGACTTGATTTGACAACTCTAATATATATATTTAAATTAAATATAATTAACTTGGAAGATCAAGTAGTTGCCTATCTTTAGGGCTGGAGTGAGACCGGGTTAGACCAAGTTTGCTAGCAACCCAAGGTCTGGTCTTGCCAGGGGTCGGGCTTAGTCAAGAAACCTATGGTCTGGTATGGTCTGGTCAGGTCAGTAGGTCAAACCGGGCCAGACTAGTTTGACTTGGGTTGAACCAAAAGGAAAAAAAAAGGGGAAGAAGCAAGAAATATAGGAAGACACGGGTAAAACCAAGTTCAACCAAATCTCTTCTTATTATCAAATATAATATCAAATACCATTTGATTGTAAATTATAATCATTAAAAATCACATTATCTTTTTTTAATACTAAAAGAGATGTTATTAGTTGGAGTAAATAAAAAGTACATGATAGTTTGTACTAAGAGTTAGAATATTAGATACAGTGGAAGCTGGATAATAAGAAGAAGGGGTGGATGACTTTAGCAACTTTGCAATAAACTTGGAAGGAATAAAAATCTGAATTTGGTAAGGGTTGACAATAAGAGAAGTGGGTTGATTAAGCAGCGCATAACAATGTGAAGCCAATGGAATTGATGTTATCCTAAAACATCAACAATATAAATTAGATACACACAAATCATCAAATGAAAAAAAAACCACAAATCATCAAATGAAAAAAAAAACCACAAATCATCAAATCAAAAAACCCAAAATGGAAACAATATTTAAAAAAAATTCTGAAATAAGAAAAAGTTGAAAATCATCAAATAAAAAAAATCCCACCTAAGAATATATACAACTATCAAAACAAGAAGGACATATAAAAAAAATTAGTAAAACTCTCACTGCAATTCTAGAAATCGTCTATAAACTCCAAGCCATCACTGAGTTTGGAACCCCAAGATCTCATCCATCACTTGAAGCCTTAAGCCGCCTATTAAAAGAAAGAGTGTGATTTTAGAGGAGGAAGACAGATCTGAAGGGTGAGGGCATGGATGAAGACAGATCTTCTTCCCCTCTACAAATCTACACCTTCACTTCATAGATTGATGAACAAAGAAAAGAGAATGGCGAAAGAGGAGAGGAGAGGAAGAGAGGGAAAGGCAATGGAAGATATGAGAGAAGGTCATAACGGAACATATGAAAGTAGGGAGGTGAAGATGGAGGCAATGAGAGAAGAGGTAGGATGGGGAAAGGGATGGTGGCAAAGAATAATGGGGAAGTAGGGCTCAAGATAAGGGGATGTATGTAATATATAAATATATATTTAGAAAAAAAAGAAAAAGAAAACCTTCGGACCGGGTTGGACCAATTGGTCAGATGAGCCAGCCTGTAGCTCAGTCTAACCCGGTCAATCAACCCAGCTCGGACACCTAATTTTTGGTCCCGGGCTAATAGGACCAGGTTAATATTAGACCAGGTTACCTTGGGCTGGACAGGGTTGGTCGGGTCTATGTTTTTTTCCCCACTCCTAGCTTAGACTTAGACTTAAGGCCTGTATTGCAAACCTAGCATGTTTCCTGTTAGTTAGAATCATGTATCAACTTTATAGAAAGATTGGTGAAGTTGAAGATGAATGTCCCTTTGGTTTTTAATTTTGTAAAAAATAAGTTAGAATAATTATAGTTTGTAAAAATGAAGTTTGAGTAAAAGTAGTAAAATTTGCTGAAAACCTATTTAGGTAAAAGAAGGAAAAATTATGTTTATAAACTGCAGTTTGATTTAGAGAATGATAAACCAAATGGATTCGAAATGGGCCACGTGGAACTTACTTTGGGTATGCACATACATGAGCAAGGTACGAATCATCATCATATTAATTTAGACCAACTTCATTCAAAGTTTAATTTAATTATATTGAATATTTTAAAAAATATTAAACTCTTTGACATTCGATATATTTTATAATTTAATTCATTTAATCATTAAAATTAAGTTTTCCCTTGCATATGACATTAATTGATTCAACTTTTACAATAAAACTATGACAAAAAAAACTTAGTATAACCAAAAAAAAAAATAAAACACAGTAATTTTTTTTCTTATCAATATTTGTGTGTGTAAATTCCTTAACAAATATGACGGACTATGCAACACATCTTAGACTTTAAGCGGAGCATGGGCTCACTATCAACCTTCATTGATTGTGGGGTTGATTATTCTCCTTTTCTTAAGTGTTGGTTCTTCTTTCAAGAATTTCAACGAATAAACTGAAAGTAACACATGAAAAAGGCATATTTATCAAAGAAAGTGAATATAAAGAGACGTTCATGCAGGATTATTTGCGGAATGAAAATCGAAAAAACAAGACGACTTAGAAATTAGAATCCCACCAGATTTGTGTCCACAAAATATGCCAACCAATTGGAGAGTAAGTCATGCATTTCAACTGTACATACGAAATTCTAAAGTTTGATTTTTTTTATTTTACTTGGTAATTAAAAATTTCCACGTTAAAGAGCTAATTATACTTGTTATATGAAAAAGAAAAAAGAGATTAATTATACAGCCTGTTAACATAAAATTACTTTCTTTTGAATCTGATACACACTAAATTTTTCTAGCGGTAATTTGTGACCTGAATGTATAGTTTTGATTTTCGATTTGAACAATATGTGCATGATTTATTGAGATTAATATGTGCATATGATTCCTGGTTGTTCCTATGATGTGATGATTCATTTCATGAATTGCAGACAACAGGGTTAAACGAAGGGTCTTCTATTGTATGGGTCGGGTCACAGAACCCTATTGAAGGAAAGAACCCACAACAGAATGATGTTATTCAATCCTGATATGGATAGAGTAGGCAAAACGGGCTGGCCTAGCCTATTCGGGCCTACCAGTCACAAGCGGGGCCAAGAAGGCCGCTAAACAAAACGAGCCTGATTTTGAAAGCCAGGCCCATACTGCTCGCATGCTTGCAGTTTTTTTTACCTTGTTTTAAGTTTTTTATTTCCAGAATCCCAAAATTCAAATTTCTAATGTAAATATAACACTAACTTTCTTTTTCCATACATAATCATCTAAATTAATGCAACTAAAACCATAAGTAATAAGTCCAAAATAACAAAATACTAAATTACTATCAATACTGTTAATCGTCACCTCATCATTACTAGTTATGACTAGAATCACTACCAAAAGGCAAAAGTTCCAAAACCACAATAGGTAAAAGTTCCAAAACAACATTACCAACTAAGTCTATAATCATTTATCATCAATCAATATCATCAATGATAGTATTTGAAGCATGATGTGACTTCAAATCAATTGTTGTGATTTCTTCTTCATCATCTCCATCTCCTACAACAAATAAAAGAACAAATTAAACAAAGACAAATTATTATTATTATTAGGTTAGGTTATAAAAAATCCATAGTTAAAATAAAGATAAAATATTATTATTGTTAGTTAGGTTGACTTTCCAAGATGGGGGTGAATTGGGAAGTTTAGAAATTTTCTACACAAAGTGAAAATGATGAAGAAAGCAAGGTATAATGAAAAACAGAGTATAAAGCAATAGTTAAAAGAGAAGAGATAGGGAGAAGAAAAACTCAGATATTTATCCTGGTTCGATCTCTCCACTTGACCTATGTCCAGTCCCCAAGTCACCACTTGAGATTTTCCATTATACTGCAAGAATTCAAGGGCTTCTTGCAAATGCCACAGTACAACGTGTATGCTCTGTTTTCTAGAGCTCACTCAATCACTCTTAGCACTTTCACTATGTGCTTTACAATCCCTTGTGATATCTCCTCACAAGTAAATCTATCTTCCAGATGAAGATTAGATTGTTTACAAAGTGAAACTCTCTTGAATAGAGTGAATATGAAAGTTGAAGTGCAAGTATTGAAGTAAGAGGGTAAAAGTCTTTGAGTAGAAGATTTGACAGAATTTCAGTATATACAAAGTTTGATTCGTTACCCACAACTTCAAATGATGTTATATTTATAGATTTAGGTCTCAAATGTTCGTTAGGGACAAAATCTATTCGTTGGAGAAGTTATCCAACGGTTACTCTGAAAAACTATCTGTTAACCAACCGCATTTAATGCTTCTGACATACTGAAATTCGAATTTTAGTTGGTCAACAGACGAATTTTGAAGGAACCGAAGATTAAAGCTTCTAACGTTGAAATGCTGAAGTTCGTCTGTTCATGAAGTGAAATTTGAATTTTGAAACTTAGAAAATATTTCCATGTTGTGACATATGAATTTCCAAGTGAAAAGTTTTTCTGTTAAGTGTGAACAGTGTTTTCAATTTACTACAGTGTCCTCGAAATTCAAATTTTGGAAACCCAAAATTCGTCTGTTCGCAGCAGGCTCAAAAGGTACAGTAGTTCATTTCCTTCAAAATTCGAATTTTCAAAGAGTGAAGTTCGTCTGTCAGAGAGACCTCTTTTCAGACTTACTTCAACATTCGAATTTGTAAACATTGTCCTTCGTATGTCATTCATGTCATTTCAACAGACTCACAACTTTAACTTTTGAAATTCGAATTTCCATGTTCAAAGTTCGTCTGTCAGTGAGCAATTTTGAAACTCAATATGATCTTGATTTCAGATGAACTTTAACATTGTTTCAGACGAATTTCTTCAGTTTTCATAAATTTCATTTTGTCTGAAATTTGAATGTTCAAAACCTGAAGTTCGTCTGTTGCTCAACAGCTTCTTTTAGATGCTTATGAAAATTCAAATTTTGAATAATCAAAATTCGTCTGTCAGAGAGGCATCTCTTCAGACTTACTCAGTCTTAACTCGAAATTCGAATTTCCAAAGCCAAAGTTCGAATTTCCAACATGACAGTTCAATGTAATATTTTCAAACTTTGTCTGTTGTGGGTATTTTTCAAATATTTCATAATTTAACATAAAATCAAGGTTTTAAAATGTTTTTTCACCAAATCAAAGTCTTTTACCCATAACAAAAGATCCTACAACAATCCTAGCAATGATTACTCAGATTTTCTTCACTTGAGACACTTTGAGCTCCTTTGATATCTTCAATCCAAGCTCTTCAATGTTGGTTTGGAATCATCAAAACTTCTTGATTCAACAATTATATTACCATCATGAGTGAATTGAAAACCATGCAACCAGTTACTAGTACAAATTAAAGCTTAAACATTGTCTGGAAGAAGGCAACTCCGATACTTTGTAAGAACACATGAGCTAATGCTAAAAGCCGATTCACTAGTTATTGAGGTGATCGAGATGCTTAGGATATCATATGCCATCCTTGCAAGCATGGGAAATCAATCTTGATTACTTTTTCAATAACTCAAGACATCAAACTATCAAAATTTGTGAGGAGCAAGTGTTGCCTCTTCCAAATAATAATCTAATTCAGACTTGTCTAAGGAAGTGGTATCCATGCACTTGAAATTAATATAGGCCTACATCATACATATAATATAAAGTTTATTAAAGAAGCCATTAAAATAAAATTAACATAAGAGACAAATCAAATTTAATTGTCAAAAAATTTCAAACTTACATTATCAAGAAAATTCATAGTACTCATTGAACCAAGGGAGAAGGTGGTTTCAAGTTGATTTGATGTTGTTGTAAGACTTGAACTTGATGCACCTCGAACAATAACATTACTAGATGATGAAATCATATTTTTGAAGTGATCATAAATAAAATATAACTTCCTCTTGATATTTTCAACTTTGGTTTGGATAATTGTATGATCAACCAATGAGTAAGAATATTGCATCCCTTCATGCTTCATTCTAGGATCAAAAAATGTCCGAAGAGCAAGAATGATACTATAATTTCTCCAATACTTTTCAAACTTTTCCTTCATGCCCTAAGCCATGCCTCTAATTGCTTCATCCTTATTAGTTGTATATTCATTCAGCAAATGCTTAATTCTTGCGATATGTATAAGATACATGTTTGAAGTTGGATAAGAAGACCTATAAATCATCCTTGTAATTACTTCAAATGGTCGCAAGAATATGCACATTTTCTCTGTGCTCTCCCACTTATTATTCAATGGGCAAACCTTGTAATTTCTATCACATATAGAAAAGGTAGAAAAATCACAGATATTTGATCGCACTGTCAAGCATAACATATGTAGAATTTTATCTAGTGGGTACATCTAACCTCAAGCCCACTGTGGTGTCAATGCCACCAACCTTCTTAACATTTTGCCTGAAACACATCATTCTTACCTTTGATACTTTCACATATTTAATGCCCCCCCTAATCTTGTGTAAAGTAGTAGCTATTACTTTCAAACCCTCATGAACTATTAGATTCAAAATATGAGTACAACACCTTAGATGAAAAAACTCTCCATTGTAAACTAAGTTATTTTGATTTGACAATTGCTCTTTCAATATATTCTGCATATTATCATTTGCAGAAGCATCATCTAAAGTGATAGAAAATACTTTTTTTATCAATCCCCCACTTAACCAAACAATCATAAACTTTCCTAGCAAACTCATGTCTTGAATGTGGAGGCTTCATCTTACAAAATGAAAGTATTTTACTATTCAGTTTCCAATTTTTATCAACAAAATGTGCTATCAAGCATATATAACCTTCAGAAGTTCAACAATCCAACAATTAGATATCAAACAAATTCTACTAGGATCCACATTGGGTGCTCATCAGTGTGATAAGACCCAATGCTTATCACTATAGCCACATCTAGACCGTCCAGTTTTAATCTGGATCGTCTAGATTTACAGTTTATTATTTTAATTTTTTTGCATAATAATATTTTTTTTTTGAAAATGATAATTATAAAATTATATTTATTTTAGGTTCTCTATCTAATAAAATAAAAATATATTAAAAATATAATAATTAAATATAATTAAATTTGAACCGTTCAAATTTGATCTGGACGGTTCTCAGCCATGATGAGCACACGGTGCTCATCACAGTTGATGAGCACCAAAAGTGCTCTTGTTCTACTACTACCCTGCTTCTTTGAGATTGATGACTGTCCTCACAAAACAACACAAGTTTTTCCGTTATGCTTTGTCCTCACTCATACAACTTCTTCCCAGGAGGTCACCCATCCTGGAATTACTCTAAGTTAAGTACGCTTAACTGAGGAGTCCTTAAGGGATAGACTACCAAAAAGGTATGTGCACCTTGCTGGTATAAGTAGTACCTATTAATTCCTTTAAACTATCCTTTAACCGTATAGTCTTATACCTATATAGTCTCTGGATCCCCCTCATTCTGGTATGTATTCGATTCATTTATATCACCCTGTTCTTGTCTATTCATTTGCTCTTGCAACTTGATCAACGTCTCCCCCTGAGTATTCACTTGATTACTGAGGCCAGCCAACATCTCATGCATCTGCCTCATAAGATTACTATTACTCAGTCTTCCTTTGTAAGACATTCTTTCTACACACAAACAACAACACATTCAGATATATATGGTTCTGGACTAGCATTGCAGTGAGAATATAGTCTATGTATTTAAAATTGTGTCAAGAAGTACTCCAAGCAGAAACAATGGTCCAATACCATTGCTCTGATACCAAAATGTAACACCCTACCTCTAAACACCTCCAGACTTGACAAAAAACTTCAAAATTCAACCAAACACAACCCAAACATCTCAAAACAACTTCCCAAAATTTCAGAGTAATGGAAACAAATTAAACAACATCAAAATCTGAGCTAGGGCCGCGGCTACAACATCAAAATTAAACAACTCCAGTCCTCCCCTATTTTACAATGCTACTGGACTCTCTAGCGCTGTGGCTTGCTTCCTGGTGCTGCGGCGCCCCCTGTTGGTTTCCACACCAGCAAAAATTCAACACTGGCTCGAATTTCTGATGTGCATAACTTTATACTCTGACCTCCGATTGACCTGATTCCAACTCCTACAAGTCAATCTTATCCCAATCTATCCATAGACACCACTCTCACTTCGATCTAACTCTGTATGGATATTCTGGACATCTGACACCATTTTGTCCACAACTCACAACTCACCACTTCCATTTGCCACTAAAGGCAATTCAACCACTCAGGACCATTTACACAGGTTCAAAACCACTCAAACAACTTATCCAAAGATATTTCACCTCAAAGGAACCATTCCTCCTAGATTTGACCCCCTTGAACCCCATTTGATCAAATGGGCTACAGGCTCTAAAACACATCATCAAGGCCTAATTTCCACCTTTGGGCTCACGAACACTATCACACTAACTCCTAAACACCCCGAATCACACATACACCACCATCCAGTATACATATCACATACAACACAATTCCACATACATAACCATACATAAAACATCCATCCATACAATCTATATCCATGTCGTACATCTATTTCAAAATATTCTATCTTACTTGGCACAAGATACAAATCCAAATTACATACAAACTACATAGACTTAGTATTCCCACATCAAATGTTACTCCCCCGTCTTCTCTGGACTAGTGCCAGAACCGTCACATGAAATGTTAGTTCATGGGAGAGGGGTGTGAGACAATGTCTCAGTAACCGGGATAACCACACACATATATATACATATATAACTCATACAATCCATGAATGCAATGTGAAATGAATGGAATGCATGTCTCCCTCGCACACAACTAGAACCATGAGCTGTCGTCATAATAAGACATTTCGTATGGGTAATTCCCTTCCAATAGTCAGTGAAGACTGATTTCGGGACATCACCAAGTTCACCTTACCCTAATGCAACCCAGCCAATGGTTACACTAGAGCTTAGACCGTGGCTCTCCTTCCCCTGGACCATTACAAATTGATGGTGATTTAGGAAGATGCAGTCCACTGCCGCTTGACTCTCCTAGTCATAGGGGAGGATTTAGCGAGAAGGATCCCATCCTTATCCTCTCTAACATATATCATCATATATCATATCGTCATCACATAATCACCACCCAATCTACCATATATCACAATCTCATAATGTCATGTGGTGATGCTTATGTATCATCATTTAATCATCATCCTCATGTCACAATGTCATGTATGCATCATGTCATATAATATCGCCAATGGTTACACTAGAGCTTAGACCGTGGCTCTTCTTCCCCTGGACCATCACAAATTGATGGTGATTTAGGAAGATGCAGTCCACTGCCGCCTGGCTCTCCTAGTCATAGGGGAGGATTTAGCGATAAGGATCCTATCCTTATCCTCCCTAACATATATCATCATATATCATATCGTCATCACATCATCACCACCCAATCTGCCATAGATCACAATCTCAGAATGTCATGTGGTGATGCTTATGTATCATCATTTAATCATCATCCTCATGTCACAATGTCATGTATGCATCATGTCATATAATATCAATATCTTCATCATCGTAATCATAATCATCATCTAGCTGGGTATATACCATAATATATAGAAAACCGTATACACAAACACATTTATATCGTGGCATGAAAGAAACATGCATATATATACAAATTTACATACCATCATACCATACAAACAATATAATGCAAACAAACACTGGTTACCTCAAGTATCAATACCACACACGTAGATTCCACGAACTTCTCGAGTCGTCCAACATATTTGAATCCCTCTCGGGCTACCAAACAACCTTCACAATATCACAATTCCTAGCAACATATACCATATAACCAAACATCACAATTCAACCAATTTAGCCTAACCCAAGGTTCCAACACCACATTCATGCATCATTAAGCTCCTAGGAACCATTCAAACACCAAACAATCCAATACACTTCGGATTCCCAAGAGCCCTAACAAAAAACAACCTAAGGTTAAGCTCAAATCATACATAATCCCTTCAAAACTCACACTTGAGCAACAAAAACACCAAAACACACTTCTCCAACTCCATTTCATCCATTTCAATCGGTAGGAGTAGGGGCGGATTTCGTCATAAACCGAAAATCCCAACACATAACTAAAAAAACCCCAAGTTTAAACCCAAAAAAATGGAGAGGAAGGAGTAGAGATCACTTACCAACATGAATCAAAGCTTCCAAAGTCCGAAAATTACTCCTGGGGGGTGGATTACTCGAACCTTAGCGCTGTTCCTCCGTCGCTCCCTTCGTTTCTTTCTTTCTTTTCATATCCTACTAACTGAAATGTTTCTGATTTAAACCAGATTCTTGACTCTCACCGCTGCTCCAGGACAGCCTGCCGCTGCGCCACCTTGTTTTCAGCCGGAAAGAGCCACTGGACACACTCTTGCCGTGGCAGCCCTATTTCTCAACACGGTGTGAAGCTCGATTTTCTTTCCCTTGAGCCTTACTTCATCCTATTTCCTCCGGTACTGCACACAATGCCAAAATAAATACCATGAGAATGTTACACTTTCCCCTCCTAATAAAAATTTCGTCCTCGAAATTTCAACTCTTACCTCAAGTAAAGATCTCAGGATACCTTCTTTGCGTGGATTCTTCTGTCTCCCACATGATATCAATGGATGCCAAGCCGCTCTATAGGACCTTTATCAAATTTATGGTCTTATTCCTCAACTGCTTCTTCTTCACATCAAGAATTTACAATGGCATGACTTTAAAAGTCAGATCCTCTTGCACTTGAACTGCCTCATCATCAATTACATGAGATGGATCCGAATGATACTTCTTGAGTTGAGACATATGGAAAACATTGTGCAATCCAGCAAGATTAGGCAGTAGCGCCACTCGATACGTTACTGGCCTAATTCATTCCAGAATTTGGTATGGACCCATGTACCACTGAGTGAGCTTCTTTGTTCGAATCGATCTTCCAACACTAGTAGTAGGAGTGACCTTCAAAAACACATGATCTCCAGCATCAAACTCCAATGGTTTCCCCTTCCTGTTCGCATAACTCTTTTGCTGACTTTGAGCAGTAGGAAGCTTCTGACGTATACTCTCTATTTGTCGAGAGGTTTGATCCACAATATTTGGGCCTAAAAGACTCCTTTCACCAAGTTCGACCTAACATAACGGTGATCTGCACTTCCTGCCATACAATGCTTCATACGGAGCCATTTGCAAACTAGAGTGAAAACTATTGTTGTAAGCAAACTCGGCTAATGGCAGATACTGATCCCAATTGCCTTTATTCTCTAGAACACATGCCCGCAGTATGTTCTCCAGAGTCTGAATTGTCCTTTTAGTCTGCCCATCAGATTGAGGGTGATAAGCAGTACTGAAACTCAATTCCATCCCCATGCCCTTCTGAAGAGATTTCCAAAGTCTGGATGTGAACCTAGGATCTCTGTTCAATACATTATTCATTGGGACTCCATGCAACCTCACAATCTCATTCACATACAACTGAGCTAACATCTACATTGAAATAGTCTCCTGAATTGGAAGAAAATGGGTTGACTTCGTCAACCTATCCACAATGACCCATATACCATTGTGTCTCGAAGAGGTCCTCGATAATCCCATCACGAAATCCATGGAAACACTATCCCATTTTCACTCTGGGATCTTCAAAGGTTACAACATACCAGTAGGCAATTGGTGCTCAATCTTCACCTTCTAACAGATTAGACATCTTGCCACAAACTTTGTGATGTCCTTTTTCATACTTGGCCACCAATAGCCGTACTTTAGATCTTGGTATATCTTAGTAGTACCTGGGGTGAATAGTATACCTGCTCTTGTGAGCTTCTTTCAAAATAATTTCTGACAATCTTGTAACATTTGGCACACAAATCTGACCACGGTACCGGATGATACCATCCTCCAATATATCAAAGTCCTGGGTCTTCGCCATTTCAACCTATTCTCGAATGGCCAAAAGATAGTCATTGTCCAACTGAGCATAGCAAATGTTCCTCAACAAATCGCTTGATACATTGATGGAACTCATTACTAGTACTCTAGGATGGACATTAATGGATAGCTTCATATCTTTTTGACTTTCTAACAACTGTTGCTCCCTTATCATCATTGTGGCCATCTGGAATGACTTTCTATTCAACGTATTTGCCATAACGTTGGATTTCCTAGGATGATACTTTAAAGCAAACTCATAGTCCACCAGGAACTATACCAAATGCCTTTGCCTCATGTTCGGCTCCTTCTGATCAAAGAAATACTTCAAACTCTTGTGATCACTAAATACCTCAAACTGAGCGTCATAGAGATAATACCTCCATAATTTCAAAGCAAATACCACAGCCGCTAGCTCAGGGTCATGAGTAGGATAGTTTTCCTCATGAGGCCTTAACTACATTGAAGCATACGTCACAACTCTGCCTTGCTGCATCAAAACACACCCTATACCCTTCTTAGAGGCATCCGTGTAAATTGTGAACGACTCGGATGGGTTAGGGATAATGAGCACTAGGGTAGACGTCAGACAAACCTTCAGCTCTTGGAATGCTCTCCTACACCTGTCATCCCAAATGAAAGATCAATCCTCACGGGTGAGTCTAGTCAATGGCATAACAAGCTGAAAGAATCCCTTAATGAACCTCCGGTAGTAACTAGTCAATCCCAGAAAGCTGTGAATTTTCGTCACCGATTACAGTGTCTCCCAATTCAACACCGCTTCTACTTTACTAGGGTTTACTCCCACTCCTTCTGTAGAAATCACATGACCGAGAAATTTCACCTCCTGCAGCCAAAACTTACATTTACTGAGTTTGGCCTATAGATGGTGATCCCGCAATACTTGTAACATGATTCAAAGATAGAGTGCATACTCTTCCTCACTCTTGGAGTAGATCAGAATGTCATTAATAAACACCACCATAAATTTATCTAAATACGGCTGAAATACCCTGTTCATATAATCCATGAAGATTGCTGGGGCATTGGTCAATTCGAATGGCATCACGAGAAACTCAAAATGAACATATCGAGTTCAAAAAGCTGTTTTAGGTTCATCTTCAGTATGCACTCACAATTGATGATATCTTGACCTTAAATTGATTTTAGAGAAAATAGAGGCACCTACCAATTGATCAATCAAGTCTTCAACCCTAGGCAAAGGATATTTGTTCTTAATCGTCACTTGGTTATGTTACTTGTAATAAATGAACAATCTGAGGCTACCATCCTTCTTCTTGAGAAATAGCACTGGAGCTCCCGAAGGCGAGACACTAGGTCTGATGAAACCTCTTTTCAATAAATCCTCAATATGCTTCTTGAGCTCTTTCAACTCAGACGGTGCCATTTGATATGAAGCCTTTGAAATAGGACTCTTCCTAGGCACCAAAGCAATGGAAAACTCCAGTTCTTGTGGTGGCAGCAAACTAGTGATCTCCTCTGGAAACACATCAGGATATTCATTCACAATCGGGCATCTTTCGACACCTCTTTCTACATCCACTTTAATAGAGAAGAAAACTAGAAACCCTTGACATCCTTTCCTCAGATACTTGTCAACTTGGGCAAAGGACAAACAAACATGCTTATCCTCTTCAACACTAGGGATATTCATAGGCAAAGACACAGTCTTTTAAGTAAAGTCGAGAATCGCATTATTCGCCTCCAACCAATCCATCCCAATTATCACATCAATCTCTTGCAATGGCAAACATATTAGATCTAGGGTAGTGCTTTGGTGTTCAAAATGAACTACACAGTTCAAACAAGCTTGAGCAGTTCTTAATGAAACTCCAGTGGGTGTGGATACTGACAACTCAAAATGCAACTCCATTGCCATAATACCCAATCTCCAAGCACAATCAAAAGAAATGAAGGAATGTAATGCACCTGAATCAAACAAAAGCATGAATATAGTAATCATTGAGTTTAAGTTTACCTCTAATCAGATTAGGCACTGCATCCACTTCTTGTTGAGTGATGGCAATGACTTGTCCGGGCATCGTGGGCCTCCTTATTGTATCATCACACCTTGGCTCATGAGAACCTTGTGCAATATGTCTCGGTCTCTCACAATTAAAACAAATCACTCACGGATGGTCACCATGGCTGAACCCACATTTTGTGCACGGATTTGATGCACTACCTGAACCATACTGGGATGTGGCTGAATCTCTCCCCATATACTCACTCTAACTGGAACTCCTTTGGTCAAAGCCTTCTTAATAAAATGGTCCTTTGCCAAACCGACCTCTATTGGACTGATCTCGACCAAACCTTCCTCTACCTCTACCCTGGCAGCCTCTATTATGGCGACCTCTTCCTCTACTAGAACCTGTGCTGCTACCACTACCTGAACCACTTCCTTTACTGATTCTTCTTGTAGGTCCTTAGGTGAGAAAAGGCCCGAATCATGGAATTCCTTCTATGCTCCTCAGCCTCTTTCATCCACCTAGATAGGGCACGTATCTTCGCACATAAGTCCTCAAAGGACACAAACTTCACCACAGATAGCCGTTCTTTTATCTCTAGACGGGCTCCCTCAAATAACCTTTAAGCCATCCACCTATCATTAGGGTAATTATTTAAGATAAGTGGAATACTTAGTTAAGTCTAGGAATTGGTTAATGTCGTCATCTGCCGACAAGTTCCCTTGCTGAAAAGCTAGGAACTCGGCCTCTTTCTGCATCATTAGGGCTGGAGGGATGTAGTATGTAAAGAACCGTTCCTTAAACTGATCCCAAGTCATAGAAGCATTCATCGCTTCACTAATCGGGAGAACACTTCTCCACCAATGCTTGGCCTTCTTCTCAAGCTTAATCGCCGCCAGTTGCACCCTTTGCTTTGAGGTTAATCCATTACACTGAAGATATTCTCCAATTGTTCTATCCAATTCTCAGCTTGTGAAACATCCATGGTACCTTTGAAAGCCAGGTGAAAGTCCTTCAATTGTGAAGAGATACCCCTTCTTTCAACTCTTAAGGCTCTCTCTGGCTCCACCATATTCTCACCCTCTCTTCATTCAAGTCCCAAACTTGAGCCACTAGACATGCTCTAGCCATGGCGGCTTTACTTCTCACCATGGTGTGAAGCTCAATTTTCTTCCCCTTGAACCTTCCTTCATCTTGTTTCCTCCGGTGCTGCACACAATACTAAAACAAATACCATGAGGGGTGTTACACCCTTTTGCAAAGTTTCTTTCAACTTTTCTTTTTAATTTAGATAGAATTTCAAAACATCTTCGTTACCTATATTTCTAGTTATGAGCTGAACATTAGGATTGTATGTCTTGAGTAATTCCATAACCCATTTATACTCAAAAAATGAATAGGGTAGATCATGTTTAATAATGCATATAGCCAAAAGATCATGTATACGCTTGTTATCAATTTGTCTAGCTCTATGATTGGTTTCATGATCCAATATCATTGACCCAACATCATGAAATTTTGGGATTTTTCTACACAACTACTGCATATGACGATGTAGATGTGATGTGCCATGTGTAGAACTACCCATAAACAATTTTTCACAACCTTACATTTTGCCTTTTCTTTCCCATCAACCTTAATTTTAGTATAGGCCTTTTACACATCAAAGATTTGAATTTTGACTTTTTTATTTTGTTGATCCTCTTGTATAAGACCTTGTTGATTAGCAACATTAGAAACAGAGGAGAAAAGAACCAATTCTCTATTCATAATTTTTATGTCCTCATGGACCTCCTCATCCACATTACCATTACTATCAATATTGTTTTTGTCTAGAGAAGACATATCATATTGCAAGCAAGTAACAAATAATTTAAATGCTTTCACATATCTAGCCATCTAAGTAAACAATAGATTTATTTAGTCGTTAAGATAATTAGTCTCCCTTAGATAAAATAAAGGCATCTAAGCAAATAACCAATGCTCATCCCAATTCAAAGACATGATGCTCATGAAAATAAAGAATACAAAACCTTGTTTTTTATATAATTTAATACATACAATATTATTTAGTATACTCAGTGACTCATTGCTTACTCTCATCCTCAAGTTGGTGCATAGTCATGTAATTTACATGTGTCATTTTTCCATAAAAAAAAATAGCAGGAGTAAAACACAAGGTATCAACATGCTCACAATTTAAAACACATGATACCAAAATAAATGTTAACAAGAATCAATGTTAACAATAACATGACCTTCCAGATAATCAAGGTAAGGAAGGCTTAATAATAGAAACTAAGGTGACAACTAATGCATCATATGCACTATATCCTACAATCTGAAAGAGAAGACCAACCCTTTTTGTTCCTTCTTTTCTTTCTTTTTGGCTCTTAGACACACATGACAATCACCGAGAATGAGAAAAGGAGGAAAGTTAGTTAATTCAGCAAAGCTACACATTAGTTGCGGATAGAACTTATCAGAACTCTCCAATCCCATGAAAAAGACAAATTATAATTGAACATACATATTGGAAAAAACTTCAACATTCTCAAATTGCTTGTTTTGAATAAATCCTACATTAACAAAGGTACTAATTTTTCATAAAGAACTATCCAATCCTCTCAAAAGTCAAAAGGAATGAGTTGTTAACTGCAAGGTAGTCAAGCTCACTCCTTTTTTTCTTTTGTAGGAGGTTTAAAGCCAGACAAAATTGGAGATACATAAGAATAGAAGAGGAAGAAGAAGAAGATCACCAAAAGAGGAATAAGAACTCTCGAAGGGACTCACGTGTTGGAGATTATGCCCTAGGCCAATCATTGTATTATGAACATTGTTCTTCATTATGAAAAAGAAGGTGTTTTTTCTCACATTATTATATTGTTTGCATGTTTTTTTTATAATAATATCCTTGGATAAATTATTTTATCCTAAATGTCCCTAGTCAATCATATTTATGGGAACAATGATAAACTAAGCCTAGTATGATTTTGATTGATAATGATGTGACAATTATGTATGAAGATACAAATAAAAATCATCAGCTCCTATTAGAGAATAGGCATTTGATCGACCCGTCATGAGATAGCTGTATGAATCAAGTCATAAGCATATCTCATATATAACTATGTCACTAAGTTCTCAGACCTGAGATCATCATGGCTTCATACATGGGAAACACTATAATTTGGCATAGTCAAAAGTCACCTTTAATCGGGAGATTATAAAGGCTATGATCGGGTATAGTGGAACTCATGTGGAGGAAGATGAATGATTAAGATGTAATTTGTCCCTCTAATTAATGAAGAGATATATCTGGGTCCTTCGATGAGTGAGACTGAGAAATGCATGGCTGTGCTCGAATGGAAGTGTTTTCATTTGTTCTATCAGTCTACTCGGAGATTGAGAAAGTGAAGGTTGAGTAAAATGAGGATGGCATTTCCATGCCTCATACTTGACCCATATATCATGAGACAAAAGGGATGTGATCGGGTTATATGATAGGTTACATTGGATCTTCAATCTCATATGATTTGGGTAGTCACAATGTCTTATTAGAGGTCACTTGTGACTTGTGGGTCAAATAGTGTTATTAGCCCACTGCCAACATCATATGGGTCTGCAGAGTCGCACACAAGAATGGACCAACTCGAGCTATAATGGTTAGATTCATTGAATCTAAAATGTATATAGATTCAACAAATTTAATGTTCAATTTAGGGTGATAGAATTTATATATATATTTGATGTATATATATATATATATTAAAATTTGAAATATATATATGCTTGATATATTGTATATTTGATATATATATTATTTAGAAATATATATATTGTTCAAATTAATTCAAATTAATTACTTTTATATTTAATTTTATATGATATATTTAAATTTAAACTAATGTCATTATCTAAATTTGATTTATATGATAAATTAAATCTAGATTTGATTCTGGATAAAGATTAGATAGTTAGTTTAAATTTAATCTATTAGATAAATTTAAATTCAAACTAATTAATTAATATTTGATTTAGTTTAAATTATAAATTTAAATTACACAAATATAAAATCATATCTATATATTGATATAGACTAGGGTACAGAAATAGAATTTTCGAATCACTCTAAAGAGAGAGCGGTCGTATACTCAGAGAGTGAGACTATACGGACGAATGACGAACAGCAGTTGAATGAACGTACGAACGTTCACAAGCAGAGGTGCTAGCACACTGTTCAAGTTGGACTCACTATTCATGTGGATACCGATAAAGGGAGCTGACTAGTAGCGTTAGTTCATGGGGTCCAAAGAAACGAAAAAGAACACCAAGGGATGCACCGGAGGTAAATTATTTTTTTCTACTTCTCAATCTAAACAACGTTGATGGATCCATGGGAGGGAATTTCTTATAGTTTTTCCATTGTGTGTATGATGAAATTCCCAACATCACGTCTCATGGTTATTGTGGATTCAGATGCCATCACCACGTCATGCTGAAGCAAGCAGAGAAGCAAAGTAGAGTAGAGCAAAGGCTGAGGCATGCCATTGGAACAATGACGCGAGCACAACATGAGGAGGGACTGAGGGTGAGGGATTGACCGATTGGTGAATAGCGATTGAGTTTGAGTTAAGAGAAAGGAAATAGGGCTTAGGGATTTGGTCGAGTAAGGAGGGAGGCCGAGACCGAGATGAGACAGTAAGGTTTAAGGTGAGAGGCTGGGATCTGAGTGAGAGTTATTTGTGACTTGTGAGTAAGAGAGTTTCAAATTTTCAAAATGAAAAAAGTAGGTTGTAAGCAGCAGCCAGCAGAGCAGTGCCACTCCTTTGGTCATTCCTCTCTAGTCTCTAGCTGTCCCCTGTCTTGATACATGGTTTTCAATTTTTTTTTTAACAAGGGCTTACCAAGCCAACTTAAGGCCCGCATAGGTTGGCTCGTTTTTTGTTTGGGCCTGATGGGCCCAAGCAAAAAAGCTCAAAATTAATACGGGCTATAAAAATTGAGACCTGACTCGGTGATATTTTCATGCTAGCCCATTGAGTTTAACTCGTTTTGTAGGCTCTAGATATGGGTGCTTCTAGCGATGCATGAAGTGATGCCGCTTAGTCCTTGCTCTAATGATACGAACCATTTCAATGATGTGGAGGAAAAGGCTGGGCTATCACAGGTTTAACTTCCTCATGGTTTTAGGCTTGTGGGGCTTTTGGACTAGTCTTCCTTTTATTTTCTTCATCTATAGTGATTGTGCTCCTTGTTTGGGTCCTAATTACTTTTATGCTTTCTACCTTTTCCCAAAGGAGGCTTTTGGATTTCTGGCCTGTAATATATTAAAAAGAAAAGGGAATGAAAGTGACGTTCTGGACTTACAAAAGTGGGCCAAACATTTATGCTTTAATTATGGAAATAATGATTTGGGCTTATCTCTTGTAAATAATTTGCTTGGGCTAATATTTTAGAATTTGATATTTGGTTAAATGGATTGGTTTTTGTTTTGAGCCAATAATTCTTGTAAACCAAATATTATATATGTGACACCTTTTATTTAAATATCTGGAAAATTATTTTTGGCTATTTAACATAATGGAAATAATTTTGCAAGAGTTATATTTTGTGTTGTCTAGTTGTCTAAAATTTTATTTGACAAAAAACTAAGAAATACATGAAAAGCATAATAAAGGTTCATGCCCATTACAAACATTCTTAACACCCAGCAAAATAACATTAAAAGCGGATGCGGGAACTTAATCCTTAAAATTCAAACACATCCCATGGTCAAAGTGATTTGCCTTGTTTGAGCACTTTCCCTATCAACGCCACCCCTAAGGCCGGATAGTACCAACCCAAGGAACTCATGTCTCATGGCAGTGAGGTGGTTTTTGTAGGCAAGCCACCGAGCCCCAGGGAGTTACCATCAGCATCAACAACATTAGATGAAGCAATGGACAAGGAAAAAAAGGAAGGAGACGAGTTAGAAGGGAGGACTGGACCTCGTCCACCTATATGCAACACCGGCAAATGAACAGCGGTTGTGGTATCCTCAACCTCAAGGACTTGTTTCCCTTTCTCCAAACGAGGCTTCTTCGGGTCCTCAGAGTCCAATGCGTCAATAATGGTCGCATGGTTCAAAGATACGTGATCAAGATCGGTGGAGAGTTCGGCCACATTAAAATCATGTGGAAGATTATGCTCGAAGAAAGTGCACAAAGCAACGTCATCAGACGGATTATCAACAAAGTAAGATACGGCATTGGACCCACCACTCGACGACCTTTTTTAGAGCATCAAAATACCAAGGCAAATAACCCTTTGGGTTCGAACTAGAATCTAATCCTGAAGAATATCGGCGACGTTCATTCAAAACAAGCATCCCTTGAAGAGGTTGAGTCTGATGGTGGAGTATATTAATGGACCAGGTCCATCTCTTGCCTTTGAGTAGAGTCACGTGATATAACAGATGTAGTGCGCTGAGGTGGCAAATGGGAGTCAACTCCCTCAACAGATGAATGCCATATACCATCACCTCCATGCAAATGCTGTAATAGCCGCGGGTAACCTGTAGCATCGGCCGGAATGACTTTTGCCCGTTCACCACAGTGAGTATCACGTGCTGCCGCTTCAGGGCCCTCTATGTGATCAAAATTCAGCACATTGTCAAGAGGGACAAGCACAATTAATGGATGAACAACAAGTCATATGGATGATTCTCCATATTAGGACTTGAAAAAGCATCTGCTAGGATAATCATCCAAGATAGGGATGGGAACGTAAGGAAACAGAATAAGCCATGCAAATATGAAATGGTATGATTAAATTCTACATATATTTATAAGAGATGAACCCACACATTAGACTTTGAAAATTAGCTGACAATCGAAGGATTTGAGTAATATACCCAAATTCCTAAATCAAAATTCGAATTCCAAGATGCATTCATAAATTTTTATTATTTTATATTTTAGTTAGTTAGTAAATTTTGGTTAGTTTATTCATAATATATTTAAATCAGTTAGTTAGTATGATGCGAAATATTTTGAAATATATGGATATTAAATATTATGAATGAAGCATCTAACATGTGTCGCAATGGGTTTTCTGAAGTGGTGAAAGAGATGTTTTAGATTCAACTTCAACCTTGCCCAACATTAAACAAGCTACTTTTTTTTTCTCATTACTTGTTTTTTTTGATACTCTATGATCCAGTATCCTGGGGTATCTTGGGTTTATTGTCTACTTTAAACTAATCCGGACCACACTGTGTAGGACATTACGGCAGCTCAATGGTACCGATGGGAAGACCTCTTCGAGACCTTAATTTTTTTAATGCTACTGCACCCCATTACTTTATATATATATATATATAAAATAGATAGATCTCTTCATGGATTTTATTTTTTCCCTTATTAACAATTTTGTACATGGCTTCCTTTGCTTAAGCTAAGGACTTTTTTATCTTAAGTTAATGTTTAACAAATTTATATAATTAAATAATTCTTTTTGACAGTAAATCAACATCTCTATATATATTGAAAATTTTCTTCAAGACGACAAAACAGAAAATTTGCGATGGAAACATTCACCGCTTTTGATCAAGAAAAATTCATTCACAAATCAAGATGTCATATAATATCTGTAACAAATTTGTGAATTTTTTTGTAACAAATTTTTGCAATGAATTTTGAAACCATTTTAAAGTGAAAAATTTTATGACACAAATTGTGTGTTTTTGTTGTGATATCCCAATTTTCTCCATTTATGCGTGATGAATTGTTATCTTTGATTTATGATTGATAAAGTGCATAAATGAAAATTATACGAGGTGAATGAGGATATTTTATCTACTATTTACTCTTTTTAATTTATTCAATAGAAAATAAAATTTCAAGACTCTTTGAATGAGGATATTTTATTCATTTAATAAATTATCTTATATTAATTAAAGCTTTCTTAATCAATATGCCACAATTTTAAATAACAATAGATATAGGGAAAAAACAATACCAAACATAACAAGAAGAACCGTAATAATTATTAATTATTAAATTTGTAAACTATGGAGCAATGGAATAACTAGCTTCTTAACAGGGCGGAGAGAAAGAAATGAAGTGGGAGGCCAATTTTTGTTTTAAAAAAAAATTAATATCACTTTACATTGTTGTGTCACACTTTGTCCTGAGTTTAATTTTCGGTGGCCAAACTGTTACAATTTTAAGTTTTGGCTATGATTTCTAAGAAAATTTTTGCAAAAATGAAAAAAATGTCAGACTAGGCTATTCTTGGGGAGCTGTATCTACAAAGTTTCAAAACATCTTAGAAAAGAAAATGAAGATGTTTACACCCATGTCTGATTTCCATTGGCCCAATCCATCATGGAAACCCAATATTAGGCTCAATGGAAATCTATAAATTTCAGAACATGTAAAATTGCCACCAATGCGTATTAACCATGGGACAAAAACATTTAGATAAATCCTCTGAGATTGCAAGCCAAGATCTCCTCTAAACATGATTAATAATAATTCTTTTAAACTTGTTAATATTTTTATAATTTGATAGTAATTTATTTTTTGAGTGAAAAATTTTTGGTAAGTTAGATCCCTGAAATTCACCATCATAATAATTTATTAATAACTTATAATAAAATTTATAACCCCTAGAATAATTTGCTTGAAACATAGTGTTGGAAATTTCTCTTCTTTCCCTTCTCTATATACACACATATAACACTTGTTAGTTTACGAGTGCTGCCACTTTGATTGTGGAGATAAAGACAGATGGAAATATTTAGTAATTGATAATTTATTTTTATGCGAGGGACAACACATTTTGCTTTTTTTTAATCATAGAAGACGCAAAAAATTTTGTGTGCAGTGTTTTGAATTTTCCGTTAAGATTAATTTTAATTATTTATTGTTTAAATTCTATTATTATTTTTAATTTTCATATTTTTTATCTTAAACCAAATTTATAATTAGAATAAATAACTAAATCTTAATCATTAATTTAGGAATTAATGAAAAAATATTTTAAACAAAAATAATTTTTTTATTTAAAAATGCATATCTTTTATTATATTTAAAGAATAATTTACAATACTCATAGAATTTGTCAATAATTTTTCTTATATTAAAATATATTTTTATATAACAAAATATTTGAAAATAAGGATTTTAATTAATTTTTTAACAGATTTTGAATTAATTTAAATTGTACTTTAAATGCATTACTTAGATAGGATTGTATTATTTTAAACTTTGTATTAATTATTAACAATAGCAAACAATTTCAAGCTTGAAATAAAAAAATAAAATAAAATAAAGCCTGAATCTAATTCGCCCAAATAGTTCAATCAACAGCTAGAGTATTATTTAGAAGATTAAAAACAAAAAAAGCGTTCGCCATGCTCGAGATTATTTATGTTAAATTATAAGAAATAATTATATATTAATCATAAAAAATATTTTTGTATAATATATATTTAAAGGTAAAAGTACATATTTAATACTTTAATTAATTTCGAACCAACATATGTTGGCGTGAGCAGTGTCCTCTACCAAAGCAAGTAGTTGGAGACTTCCGTGCTTTGTGCACGGACTAAACTAGGGGTGTATTAAATTGAATGCTAAACTAAACCAAATTGAGTTCGATTTATTTGGTTGATGTTTGGGGTTTCCCCCCCTTTTTTGAGAATTTTGATAATTTTGGTTTGATGTGGTCATATGCTTTTTAAACCTAAATTGACTAATCAAACTGAAATTTTAGTTTTTTTTTTAAATTTTGATGAGTATATTTATTATTTAATCATTAAATAAACCATACTCATTGGCTTTAATATTGTTATGCTTTGTTTAGTTTTATTTGTTTGTGTGCTATTGTATCACCAAAAAAACCATACTCATAACTGTTATTTAATATTTAGAATGGATTTAGTGGTTTGAATTGTATTTTTAATGTTGTTTTCATGAATGTGCTTTAATTGTTTGTAGAGATTCTTTTCCTTTCGCTATTTTTTCTGGGTTAAAAAGTCTAATTGAATTTTTTATTATTTTTTGATTAATTGTTCCTTGTTTTATTAATTGAATAAAGCAGAGCATGTTTTTGAAAGAAGCACATTTATGTATTTATGTTCGGATTTCAAACAGATTGAAATTAAAGCACATTTATATGATAAATTTTTTTTCTGATTAACATAAGTATATGGTGGTTTTTTTGGACAAACACCAAATGATAAAATTACCTACAGTGGATAATATTCAAGTGGTGAAATTTAGAGGCAAAATCATCTAACGTAAGGGGTGAAATTTTATATCTTTGATTTTTTTTTTTCTCATAATGGACTTTTAGATAGCTGATCTTTGAATTTTTTTGTGCTGTTAATTATTAGCTAATACTTTATTTTTCTCTGGTGAAAATAACACCTCAATATTTGTACAACTACTTCTTTGAAAGTATGCCATATATATATGTATAAATTTTGGTATTTTTATGATATCAATCAAATATTGAGCAAACACGGTAAGATACAAAAACTCACGGGGCTAGTTTATTTTACTTTTACTCTAACAATAAGATTATAGTATCAATAGAATTATTAGATATTAAAATGACAAAGATAATGAATCATATAGTATTGTCATTGTCGCTAACTAAAAATTACAATTAATAGAAAAAGATAGGAGAATGCAACCCAATGTAGTGGTTCTTGAAGCCTCTTTGAAGTATATCATACTTATAATGGCCACACCATATGATTCCAACAACTGTCGTTATCTTCCTCAAATTTTCTTTAATGACTGACATAATAAATTGAATTTACCACAATTTGTTTGACACAAGAACACTCACCTGGAAAATCTTTGTGGGTATCCAACCATATATTAACAATAACCTTATCTCAATTAGCTCAGTTACATGCAGATCTTCTTTTATTTTAATGAAATAGGAAAGCAAAGTAGCATAGTTGGATTACAATTTTTGGATAGTGATACTTCTCAAAGGTCAAGAGGTTGTGTAAAACAGATTTTAGTAGAGTTATTTATTTTCAATGTTGAAATTTGCAAATGAGTTTCTGTCATTTTGTATTGCAGAGTAAGCAACAAAACATATTTAGAATTGATGCTTCTTAAATTCAATATAAAAAGAAAATTTTAGCTTGAATGAAAGCGGAAAACAGATTTTAGTAGAGTTATTTATTTTCAATGTTGAAATTTGCAAATGAGTTTTTGTCATTTTGTATTGCAGAGTAAGCAACAGAACATATTTAGAATTGATGCTTCTTATATTTAATATAAAAAGAAAATTTTAGCTTGAATTTTTACAAAAGTTATCATACTAATTTTAACTTAGTTGCAACGATAACTTTTGAACCAATTATGAACTCATGAATTTTATGAAATGAAACCGGAAAACATGATGATCAATCGTCTAAATTTCAATGATAACATTTTTATAACGTAATATTAATTCTCCTAAATTTATTAATAATTTATTTATAGCATATAAAAAACTTATTTCACTTGAGATAATTCGCTTAAAACAAAATACCTAGTCTAAACACCCTCTTTCCCTTATACGTACGTACGTACGTACATACATACATACATATATATATATATATATATATAACTTGTAAGTCTATGGATACTGCAACTTTGATTGTGGAGATGGAAACAAATTGAAATATTTGGGAATTTATTTTCATGGAACAGACACGTACGTAGGCCAGCGAACGGAGCCAGGTCTAAAATTCTGGGGGGGCAAATTTTCAAAAATCATAGCTATATATCTAGTCTTTTTAATTTTTTTTTGTTTGGCCACAATATTTTTTAATTATAAAAAATTAATTTCTTGAAAAATAATTTTATAACTCAAAATTGTTAGATGAAAAATTATGTACCAAAGAGTTAAAAAAAATAAAAGGAGATAATATGGTAATTTAAAAAGTAAGAAAATGTTTATTTGTGAAAAAAAGATCTAAATATAAATAAATATTTTATATTTAAAATAATTATCAAATATGCATTTATGATACTACTGAAGTTTGTTACTGGGCATTTTAGAAAAAGCAGTGGAATGTGAGAGTTGTTTATTAATAGTAATAAAGATGTGATTATCTCAGAAAAAAATCAAAATAAAACAAAATAATTTTTAAAAAGCCTCCATTCCCTAATTAACACCCCGGACACTCACGTTTTAGAAGTAAGAAAAAAGAAATTTAAAAGCTTCCTCCTCATTCCTCTTTAAATATACGTGCACGTGTTGGCTATCATCTTCTGCTCCATCTTTTTTTCTCCCTTGTTATTCTTTCCTCTGTTATCTCCTAAGCCTTTCCTTCTCTTCTTATAAATCTTATTCACCACCATTTCTACCATTTCCTTCAAAATCTAAATTCTAGCAGTCAAATCCCTCATCCATCAGTACCTAAAGGTGGATCAAGCTCTAGAAAACAAAGGGGATTTAAGAAATGGAGGAAGGACTATAAGTGAAAATTGAAAATTTTGGGGGAAATCGTTGTAATGACCCCGAATATTAATTTTAAGAAGAACATTGTTCATGGTATAGGATCGGAGGAAAGATTATAATTGAGCAAAAAGGAAGAATGAGATAGAATGTAATGGCGCCATGGCATGGTGTAGAGGCGCCACGGTGTGGCATGATGGATCTGGGCTTCTGGGCCTAGTTAGTAGTGACTTGCGCCATAGCAAGCTTAATTGGCACTGCGTTGCCAGTCGTGAATTCTGTTTAAATCAAAAGATGAACTAGTCAACGACGGAAGGGAAAAATGAAGGAGAAATGGCTAGCTCTGCTAGGGTTTCACATTTTCGGTCTTGGGGTTTGATTTTTGGCACTTTGGAGGCTTGATTCTTGTTGGTAGGTCATCCTTCACGTCTCCTCTTTGTTTTTCCTCAAGATTTTCAATAGTTTTTCATGGTTGAAGCTAGGGTTCTGACTTGGGTTGTATTTCTACCTATTAAAATGAGTTTAAATACTTTATTGATGTGTTGTTAGGTGTGTACAAGCTCTAGGTTAAGTATTTTAAGTATTTAAGTGGTATGTTTCCCAAACCCTAATCCTCAACCATTGATATTATTGGGAATTCAAAGTTGTGTGGGTTAGATTATGGATTGATGAGTTGTTTAGGGGTATTTTGATGTATGGGTTTGTGTTTGAAAGCTTTGTTTCATCTAGGTTGTGCTTTGGGTTTACAATTAAGTATACTAAGTGTTGAAAAATTGTTTTGGTGATGGGAATTTGATGTTGTGCAAGTTCTTTGCTTGCTCAATTAGGATCTCTTGTGTAACAACCTCACTCCACACGCCTCCATACTTAACCAAAACTTCCGAAATTACAACCCAAACAACTCTCCAATGCTTCAACACAACGGAACAACCCAAAAACACCAAAAACTGGGTTGGGGACGTGGCCGCTACAGTACCGCCGCGGCTCCAACCTCCCCTGTCTCAACATCGCTTCTGCCTCCTCTGGCGCCGTGGCCTGCCTTTCCTCGCCGCGTCGCCCCCTGCTGATATACCATATCAGCAATTTCAACACTCCGGGGCGAACTTCTGACGAGCATAACTTTATGCTCCGACCTCCGATTGACTTGATTCCAACTCCTATAAGTCAATCTAGTCCCCATCTATCCAAGGACACCACTTCTACCTCAATCTAAGTCTGTATAGAGCTTTTGGACCCTTGACTCCGTTTTGGCCACTTGTTGACCAAAACTCACCACTAGCCACCTCCAATTGCCACCAAAGGCAACTGGTCACTCAGAGACCATTCATACAGGTCCAAAACCCCCAAACCAACCTGTCCAAAAAGGTTTTTACCTTAAAGGAACCACTCCTCTGAGATTTGGACCTGTATGGGCTACAGACCCTTACGCAATGGGCTACAGGCCCTTACGCAAACTAACGAGGCCCAACAACACTCTGGACTTACCAAAACTGTCACACATACTTCTCAACAACATTCAACCATACATACCACATACATAAACATCCATACATAGCCAGTCTCAATCATAACATTATCCATTACAAACCATGCTATCCTACTTGGCACAAGATACTAATACAACATACACACACTACATAGACTATTCCCACGTACACAGCTACTCCCGCGTCTTCTCCGGACTAGTGCCAGAACCGTCACCTGAAAGGTTAGTTTATGGGAGAGGGGGTGAGACAATGTTTCAGTAACCAGGAACAACAACCACACACACACAATTATATATATATATACTGATCCACACAGTCGTGTAATGCAATGCTAATGAATGGTATACATGTTCTCCCTCATACACGGCTAGAACCACGAGCTATCGTCATCATAAGACATTCAATAGAAGATTCCCTTCCAACAGTCGGTGAAGACCGATTCCAGGACATCACCAAGCTCACCTTACCCTAATGCAACCGGGCCAATGGTTACACTAGAGTTCGGACCGTGGCTCTCCTTCCCCTGGACCATCACGAATTGATGGTGATTTAGAGAAGGTTCATCCCCAAATCCACAGTCACCTGGCTCCCCCTAGGAGAGGATTTAGTGACAGGGATATCATATCATATCATGTCCTCTGCCGCCTGGCTCTCCCATGGAGAGGATTTAGCGATAGGGATCTTTATCACATCATATCTCATCATCATCACCTCGTCATCCATTTCTCACTATGCAATCATGTGGTGATGATATCAATGTCATGCCAACATGCCTCTACATATATATATACATATACCATCATATCATATATCATATGGACATGCTAACATGCAATAGTATGGGGATGCTACACATCATAACATATACAATCATCATACATCAACCAGCCGTGCATACCACGATATGTAGAAAACCGTACACACACACAATCAATATCGTGGTATGAAAAGGAATATGCATATACGTACATATACATATCAACATATAATCACATAAAACAAACATCCGGTTACCTCAATTGTCGTTACCACATACTCACACGAGTTCCACAAGCTTCCTTGAACTGTCTAGTACGCGTGAACCCCTCTCGCTTGGCCAACAACCTTTATCATGTCATAATTCTTCCATTAGCACAATTTACCAACAAATCAAACCTCACAATTCCACCACATTAACCTAACCCAAGGTTCCAACACCCTTTTTATGCATCAATAAGCTCTTAGGGATTACTCAAACACCACACAACCTCAGACACCTTGAATTCCTAAGAGCCATTACCAAAGACAACCTAGGGTTAAGCTCTAAACACACATAATCCCTTCAAAACTCACATTCGGGTAACAAGAACCTCAAAACACACTTCCTTAACCCCAAAACATCCATTTCAATCGGTGGATTTCACCCCAAACCTGAAATCCAACCATACAACCGGAAATCCCAAATTTCAACCGAAGAAAATGGAGAGAGAGGAGTAGGGAACGCTTACCAACTTGAATCCAAGCTCCCAATGGACGAGAATCACTCCAGGACACCGAAAATGCTGAACCCTAGCACTGCTCCTCGTCTCTGCGTCACTCGCTTCGTTTCCTTTCTTTCTTTCGCATCCGACTGATCCGGATTTAAACAATTTTTCCGACTCTCGCCTCGGCTCCAGCATTCCTCGCTGCGGCTCCACCAAATTTTCCAAAACAACGCCACTGGAAAGCTTCTCACCGCGGCAGCCCTGCTCTTCGCCGCGGCGTGGAGCTCTTCCAGACTCCACTTGAGCCTTCCTCCGTCCTGATTCTTCCGGTCCTGAACACAATGCTAAGAACAATATCATGAGGGGCATTACATCTTGTCTTCGGGAAGTAATTGGAAAGTATTGAATTGGTTGGTAAGTGGTTATGTTGATGTTTGACAAATGGACTCCTTAGTTTGATTGGTTGGATTATCATATATTGGTTATGTATTTTGGTTTGGGACAATGTGGTGTCGTAATCCCATATTCCTTAATATGTTATAGTGGCTGTTGTTTTTCTTATTGGCCTATTGTGGTGTCGAGTGAGTTCGGATGGTTGAAATAACCAGAGTGTCTTTTCCTTTGTTTTCAATTGATTATGTTTTCATATCATGATATGCATGCTTTCTGTAATATGTTATACTCTTTCATATCATGATATGCATCTAGTACAGATTATGATTGTTCCTTTTCATATTATGATATGTATGGTTACACGGCTAGTGAATCCTCTATCTCTACTTCATATTATGTTAAAATGAATATTAGTGATAGTGAACATGATATATATATTGATGGATGTTGACATGCAATGATGATTATGTACCCTATAACTTACCTTATGTGATCTTATGGCATGCTAGCATTATAGAGGATAACATGTGTTGATATGTTAGCATGCATTGGACATTGTCACATGATATACATTGTTGGGACATCTAGTTTGAGTGATGATGCACTATTTACCACGTGGTATGTCAATATAAATAGCACACTGGGCTTTGTGTTTAGGAGGTGCAGCTTATGTTATTCCAGTCACTAAATAGTCTTCCTATGGTTGGGGGACTCAAGTGGCTTTGAATTGAGGTGTACTTTTCTAAATAGCTACCAATTTGGGTGGTTCAGGGGAAGGAGAGCTATGATTCAACCTTTGGTGTAGTGGACTTTGGCCGATCATGTAATGCCCCCCATGATATTTTTCTTGGCATTGTGTTCAGGATCGGAGGAATCAGGACGGAGGAAGGCTCAAGTGGAGTCTGGTAGAGCTCCACGCCGCGGCGAAGAGCAGGGCCGCCGCGGCGAGAAGCTTTCCAGTGGTGTTGTTCTGGAAAATTTGGTGGAGCCATGGCAAGGAGTGTTGGAGCCACGGCGAGAGTCGGAAAAATTATTTAAATCCGGATCAGTCGGACGCGAAAGAAAGAAAGGAAACGAAGGGAGCGACGCAGAGAGACGAGGAGCAGTGCTAGGGTTCGGCATTTTTGGTGTCCTAGAGTGATTCTCGTCCAACGGGAGCTTGGATTCAAGTTGGTAAGCGTTCCCTACTCCTCTCTCTCCATTTTCTTCGGTTGAAATTTGGGATTTTCGGTTGTATGGTTGGATTTCCGGGTTGGGGTGAAATCCACCGATTGAAATGGTTGTCTTGGGGTTGTTGAAGTGTGTTTTGTGTTCTTGTTGCTTTGATGTGAGTTTTGAAGGGTTTATGTGTGTTTAGAGCTTAACCCTAGGTTGTCTTCGGTAATAGCTCTTAGGAATCCGAGGTATTTGAGGTTGTGTAGTGTTTGAGTAATCCCTAAGAGCTTATTGATGCGTGTAAAGGGTGTTGGAACCTTGGGTTAGGTTAATGTGGTGGAATTATGAGGTTTGATTTGTTGGTATATTGTGCTAATGGGAGATTTGTGACATGATAAAGGTTGTTGGCCACGCGAGAAGGGTTCACGCATACTGGACAGTTCAAGGAAGCTTGTGGAACTCGTGTGTGTGTGGTAACAACAATTAAGGTAACTGGATGTTTGTTTATGTGATTATATGTTGATATGTATATGTACGTATATGCATGTTCCTTTTCATACCACGATATTGATTGTGTATGTGTGTACGGTTTTCTACATATCGTGGTATGCACGGCTTGATGATTGTATATGTTATGATGTGTAGCATCCCCATACTATTGCATGCTAGCATGTCCATATGATATATGATATGATAGTATACGTATATATGTATGTAGAGGCATGTTGGCATGACATTGATATCATCACCACATGATTGCATAGTGAGAAATGGATGACGAGGTGATGATGATGAGATATGATGTGATAAAGATCCCTATCGCTAAATCCTCTCCATGGGAGAGCCAGGCGGTAGAGGACATGATATGATATGATATCCCTGTCACTAAATCCTCTCCTAGAGAGAGCCAGGTGACTGTGGATTTGGGGATGCACCTTCTCTAAATCACCATCAATTCGTGATGGTCCAGGGGAAGGAGAGCCACGGTCCGAACTCTAGTGTAACCATTGGCCCGGTTGCATTAGGGTAAGGTGAGCTTGGTGATGTCCTGGAATCGGTCTTCACCGACTGTTAGAAGGGAATCATCTATTGAATGTCTTATGATGACGATAGCTCGTGGTTCTAGCCGTGTATGAGGGAGAACATGTATACCATTCATTAGCATTGCATTGCACGACTGTATGGATCAGTATATATATATGTGTGTGGTTGTTGTTCCCAGTTACTGAGACATTGTCTCACCCCCTCTCCCATAAACTAACCTTTCAGGTGACGGTTCTGGCACTAGTCCGGAGAAGACGCGGGAGTAGCTGTGTACGTGGGAATAGTCTATGTAGTGTGTGCATGTTGTATTAGTATCTTATGCCAAGTAGGATAGCATGGTTTGTAATGGATAATGTTATGATTGAGATTGGCTATGTATGGATGTTTATGTATGTGGTATGTATGGTTGAATGTTGTTGAGAAGTATGTGTGACTGTTTTGGTAAGTCCAGAGTATTGTTGAGCCTTGTTGGTTTGCGTAAGGGCCTGTAACCCATTTGATCAGGTTGGGTTCCAAGGGGTCAAATCTCAGAGGGGTGGTTCCTCTGAGGTAAAACCTCTTTGGACAGGTCGGTTTGGGGGTTTTGGACCTGTATGAATGGTCTCCGAGCGACCAGTTGCCTTTGGTGGTAATTGGAGGTGGCTAGTGGTGAGTTTTGGTCAATAAGTGGTCAAAACGGTGTCAGGGGTCCAGAATCTCCATACGGAGTCGAATTGAGGTAAAAGTGGTGTCCTTGGATAGATGGGGACTAGATTGACTTGTAGGAGTTGGATTCGAGTTTATCGGAGGTCGGAGCATAAAGTTATGCGCGTCAGAAGGTCGCCCCGGAGTGTTGAAATTGCTGATATGGTATATCAGCAGGGGGCGCCGCGGCAAGGGAAGGCAGGCCGCGGCGCCAGAGGAGACAGAAGCGATGTTGAGACAGGGAAGGCCGGAGCCGCGGCGGTACTGTAGCGGCCGCGGCCCCAGCCCAATATTTGGTGCTTTTGTGTCGTTTTTGCTGTGTTTATGAATATGAAGAGTTGTTTTGAGATGTCAGGGTGTGTAGGATCAGATTTTGAAGTTTTTGGTTAAGTTTGGAGGTGTCAGGAGGTAGGATGTTACAGATCATGACCTTTGGGAGGAGATTAATATGGGTGATGACACCAGAATCGGCCATCATGGGTCATTGGAAGGGGGCCACTAGTTAAGATTACCTTATTATGGTAACTAGCTAACTCATGGTTCTAACCGTGTATTAATGGAATTTGTGTATACATATCATCTATATTGCATTCATGTTGTGCTTGCATTTGAAAACCGTTATCGAAGTTTTTTTATATGTTTGTATGTAAAAACCTTAGTTACTGGGATGTATGTCTCACCCTGTGGCTAACAATCCCAGGTGAAGGATCCAACACTAGCAAATAGAGGATCAAGGAGGGCTTGGACAAAGAGGACTGAGAGTACACTTGTGGGTGCTAGAGACTGTGTTTTGCATGTAACTGTTATTGTTTGTTTTTCTTGTAAAGTGCCAGATATTGTATTTTTCCATTCTAAGTGTTATTTGTCATGTACTCGTGTGTTTGTGGGTTGAGCCGCTTCCTAATTCCTTTATATTCCATGTTGAACAGTTGGTGTGGTTATGTGCTCATGGTTGGCAAATCGTACGGTGTATGCTAGTAAGATTTGCATGTGGCTTGTGATGTTTCAAATTCTGATATATGGTTGTGTTGGGCTTAAGACTAGTGGCCCTATGTTTTGGATTGTGACCCTAGTCCTGTTATTGGGTCCTCATTGTGTGTAATGGGTATATAACATATTGGCTTGGTTTGGGGTTTAAATGGGTCAAAACTTGGAGGAGAGGTTTCTCGGGATGAGACCTCATTGGATATGGTTCTTAAGCCCTGTGTGACCCGTTAGTATAGTCTTTGGCTCTCAAATGTCTATTGGTAGAAATTTGAGCATAGAGTAGGAATAAAGCGACCTGTAGGCTTTAGAATTGGGTCAATCGAAGGTTGAAGTGTAAAGTTATGCATGTTAGAAATTGGTCGGATGCATTAGCAATTTGCTGATGTTGTTTTTGTCATTGGCGCCACGAGGCCATAACCATGGCCACCACTGTCTCATTTTTTGTTTATGTCCAGAATGCCTCCATGCCACATCACTAAGATCCCAGGCCACGGTGCCACTGTGCTATCCTGTCTCCTTTAGTTGTCTAATCTAAGTAGTTGAGTCTTTGGTAATTAGGATGTTACAACTGTGGCATCCCTCTGTCCCCTCTTCCCTCTGTCCTTGTGTAGGCCTAACACATTTTGCTTCCTATTAATCATACAAGATGCAAAGGATTTTTGTGTACACTGTTTTACATTCATCATTAAGATTAATTTTAAATTATTTATTCTCATTTTTACTATTGTGGTCCAACCCAACTCAATTTGGATTAATTAAAATCTAATCTGCCTTTTTGACATCGGGTGGTTTGATACCAATATATATATATATCTTAAACCAAGTAAGATTAGAATAAAAATAATTCTCAATCAATAATTTTAAAAATGATGATAAAAAATTTAAAAAGAATAAAATTTAAATTTTTATTATCTATAAATGTATCTTATATTATCTTTAAAGAATAAATTATATACTTACCAAGGCTCCCTTTTTTCTGACCAGGATGCATAGATACCAATGCGATGCACAGAATTCTTATATAATTTATCACATATTGTAAAAATATTAATATTAATTTATATATAACAAGATATTTTAAAATAAGGATTTTAAATTAATAAAAAATATTACTATATTTTTTCTGCCACGAAAAATTATACTATATTAGTTACAGGGTTATAGGATTGCAATTGCAATCCCTCAAATAGTGTAATAACAGCAACAATAACAACAACTTCAAGCTCGAATCAAATTGGGACGAAAAAAGGCCTTAAATTAATCCGCCAAAATAGTTCAAGCAACATCTAGTATTGCACGAGATCATTAATTAATTTGTGTTAAATTATCAGAAATAATTATTATAGAAATAATTATATCTTCCTTGTTGAATGAATTCCCTATTTGTGAAGCAACAGATAAAAAGATATATAAATACTTAGAGATAGACACCATCCAAGTCTATAATATTACCAAATAAAACAAAAAGGTTAATTTTCTTATATGATACGACAAAAAGATAAACCTACCAATAAATTATGTTTGGTGACATGGATTCCAGACTGTAACCATCGTTGAATTAATAAAAACTGTAGATTGTCATTCTCAATGTAAATAATGTAACAGACCATGCATTAATTGTGACGGGAAAAAAATACTTTCGATTTTCTGCTATTACTGAAAAACTATATTGTTATAGTACTAAAACTTATTAGATGCTTGTAATTAAGTATGCCCTCAAAAAATGGTGGTGATAAGCACATGCAAAAAGTGGATAAGTTTCAATATTAAATTGTTAATAAAGTCATCCGAATATAAGGTGGTCACAAAACATCTAACGTTAATTTTCTTGTTTAGAAGAAAGTTATGGTGAGTTGAGTTCATGACTTTGACAAGAATTGGGACAGGCCTCATAACATAATGTTATATTTACATATTATATGGATCATAGTGAAGTCTTTACATCAACAATAAGACTCAAATTCTCACACTTGTAAAATATTGGACCTGCCTTTCGCTGCCGGGTATATGTTCCTTGCTTTTTCTCAGGCACCGACTCCCGCATCATGCAAATTTTAATTTGTCTGTGACTTTGCCTTTTAAACTTAAACCACTCATTTGAGATTGTTCATGAGAACGTGGGTGAATTTTTTGTGTGTGTGATTGGAAGAGTGCAAATAGGGACCATGACGCTGCTACTGCAATGGCTAGAAGAGATTTGAGTATGAAGATAATTCAATTTGATATCTTTTAATTTTAGTGTTCTTAATCCATAACTGTTCTTTTAACCAATGTTATCGCACCGACTCTTAAAAAAAGTTGGCAAATAATGAGCAGCAAGAATGAGAGAGAGAAAGAGAGAGAGAGAGAGAGAGAGAGAGCACTTCAACAACATCAAGCTGATTCAAAATAGGAACAAAAGCCATAGTCACCTTAAACAAACAGTCTCTTTGCATCTCCTCTGCAGCCCTTCTCTATTTCTCCATCGATCCCACCATTATAGTCCCTTGCCAAATCTGATCGTAGTCAGTTTCGTCAGTTTTTTGCTTTAATTTTTTGTTTTTATTTTTCAATGTTGATGAAGCATTTTAAGGCGATGGAAAGAAAGATTATCTAGACTAGAGACAAAAGAAAGAGAGATATGATAGATGTTAGCTTTTATTTTCAAATTCTCTGCCATTTGTGAATCTGATGTGGCCATAGATAGATATTTAGCAAAAGGTTATGAAAACTTCCCCTCTTATGGGTCACTTTCCACAATTAATAATTAATAGAATTTATATAGCAAATATCGGCATTAAAAATTTGTGCACATAGGTTCAAAGAACATATAAGATTTGGAACGAATGAATCACTATATCATCTCATAATCAGAGTAATATATACAAAGGTGCGACTTGAATATTATCCCTACACTTGCGGCACAAGATACAATACATACACAGCATATACACGAGATGGTATAATAATAATATAATATCTATAACTACCCTATCACAACAACATCTACATATATATAAATATATATCCATCACTCACCCTCAAGTTGAAGTATGGAGATTCTCTATACTCAACTTGCTTAGTAAAGCATGAAGCCTATCCTTTCCAAGTGGTTTGGTAAATATATCTGCAAGTTGATCCTATGTCCATATCTTGTGTTGAGCCACTTCCTTGGACTGGATCCTTTCCCTGACAAAATAGTAGTCCATTTCTACATGTTTTGTACGTTCATGAAAGAAAGGATTCGCTGCAATTTGTAAAGCCGCCTGGCTATCTCAATACAATGGTGTTGCTTCACGTTGAGTTGCTTCAAGCTCTTGTAGTAGCCAACGTAACCAGATAATTTCACTTATAGTAGCTGCCATTGCTCGACATTTGATCAGCTTCATCGGATAATCGTGCCACGACCGTTTGCTTCTTGGTTCTCCATGACACTGGTAAACCACTGAGCGATAAGAAATACCCTATGCAAGAATGCCGAGTTAGTGGATAACTGCCCCAGTCTGCATCACAATATGCAACTAGCTCCACAGGCCCTGCAGCAGAAAGCAATATTCCTTATCCGGGAGCTCTCTTTAAATAACGTAACACATGTTCCGCTGCTTCTATATGTGATTTCTGTGGAGAGGCAACAAATCGACTTAGGACATTAAAAGCTTACATGATGTTTGGTCTCGTAATTGTAAGATATAAGAGACGTCCAACGAGTCTCTTATACCGTGATACATCTGTTGGCTAGTCGCTGGTGCTTATTATGAGCTTACAATTCTACTGCATAGGTAAACCACTTGGCTTACAACCTTCCAACCCTGCATCCTTCAAGATGTCTAAAGTATATTTTCGTTGGCATAGGACAAAACCTCAAGAAGATGTTAGAGATAGTTTGAAAAAATGAAAGTCCCACATTGGATGGGAGTAAGGTTTATGAAATGTATATAAGAGAGAGAAGACAAAGCATATTAAAATAATTATTGAACAAAAATGTTAAGTGGATTTAAATATTATTTATTTAATATTTAAAGCACGTAGCGCGTCGTGATTATTGAATTCATCTAACGGTGGAGATCTGGTCTGGTATGAATTTCAGATTAATATTTTAATTAATCATTTTTTTTTCAGAAACAGAATTTCAAATAACAACATTTTGAAACAGTATATTCTGAAACAACATGTCATTTGATATTCTGTTTCAATTTGACAACAACGTTTCAAATACAAAGTTCAGAAATGTACAGGTTTATGAACAACGTTTCAAATACAATGTTCAGAAACAAACAGGTTCATGAACAACGTTTCAAATACAATGTTCAGAAATAAACAGGTTCATACACAACGTTTCAATTTTCTGTTTTCTACTATTATAAAAGGATCAGACTAGAGACTAAAAGAACACCTCACATTCTCTTCTCTTGCTTACAATCTCTCTGTTTCGTTCTGTGTTTCAAGTTATCTGAAATTACTGTCAGATATCTTTGGTGCTTAGAATAACTCATAAGGGTGATTCATCGGATCCCTGCAGCAAACCTAGTGGGGGCGAATAACACCTTAAGGACAGTGTGTTATCATACGTTTCTGGACACCGGTTGTTTTCATATACTGTTCCTAACAGAAGACCGTGCAACCTCAATCCCAAGAAAATATTTCATGGGCCCAAGGTCTTTGTTGCTGAATCTGTTATCCAAATAATCCTTGACCTCTTGCAGTTTTGCTTCTTCGTTACTTGTAGGATCACATCATCAATATAGATCACGTTTGCCAAAAATGTATCACCATGTTTATAGATAAAGAATTATCAGCTTTTGACTGTCGTAAACCCACATTAGTCAAAGGTTGGGTAAATTTGTGATACCAATTTCTAGAAGCTTGTTTAAGGCCATATAGAGACTTCTCAATCTGCACACCCTTGTATCACCTTGTTTAACAAAGCCCATTGGTATCTTCATGTATATTTCTTCATCAAGATCACTATGAAGGAAGGCATTGTTGACATCCAATTGATATACTTTCTAGTTCTTCTTTGCTGCAAGAGATAAAAGACATCAAACAGTAACAAGCTTTGCTACTAGTGCAAAGGTGTCATGAAAATCTTCTCCTTCAACCTGTGTGAAACCTCGTGATACGAATCTTTCTTTGTAACATTCTACTTCTCCATTGGGTTTAAATTTTACTTTGTATGCCCATTTGGAGTCTATGGCATGCTTTCCTGGTGCCAAATGTTCCAGAGTCCATGTTCCATTATTGTCAAGGGCCTCAATCTCCTGCTTCTTCATTGCTTCCCTCCAATGCTCATGCTTCTTTGCATGTGCAAAAGTCCTTGGCTCATCATGTTCATTGATGGCTGTTAGATATACTTTATGAGAGTGACTAAAATTGTCATACAAAACATAATGCGATAAAGGATATACAACCGTGTTTCATGTTGGAGGGGTGAATTGTCGCTGATCTTGTGGCTGAGCAACAAAAGGTGGCAATTCAACCTCATAATTTTCAAGATGCCTTGGCAACTGTCTAACACGTTGGCTTCGTCATGTATCCAAATGCTGCCCAACATCAACAATAGGCTTTTCTCTTTCATATGATTTTTCTGCCATCTCATTACTTACATTTCCATCTACGACCTCTACCCGTAATTCATTGTAATTAATAGGTCCTGTATTGTGTTGGTTTCAGCTCACTTCATCCTCTTCATCAAACACCTCCTTCGCTTGTTGATACGGCAAATCATTGTGGTCAATTTCATCCACACCTTGCTTATATGGATATACAGTTTCCACAAAGACAACATCCCTAGAAACTAGACATTCACGTTTCTCTAAATCATACAATTTATATCCCTTTTGCCCATGAGGATATCCAATAAAAATGCATGCTCTCCCCCTTTCACTAAACTTATCTTGCCTTTTTATAGTGTGCATATAAGCCAAACATCCAAACACCCTTAAATGTTTATAATCAAATTAGATTTTTTAGGCTCTAAGTTGAATTTTACCTTACCTATTTAAGATTTTTTTTTTATGTATGGTTTTTTTTTTCAGATTTTGATGAAAAAATTTTCAGACTAATTATTGTTATTATCATGATTGTTATCATCATCATGATCATTAGTTTGAATTTCAATTAAGGGCCCGTTTTGTTTAAGTTTTTTTTAATGAAAAAAGCACTTATTTTTTTAAAAAAAAACACTTTTAAAAATATTTAAGATCTATGTTCAAGTTTTTAAAAATAATCAGAAACTGAAAAAAAAATTCTTTCATTGTTTTAATAAGCTATTTTAAGTAGATTCTAACTGCTCAAAATTACTTTTTAAGTAAAAAGTGCTTTTTTTTTAATGATTATAACATATAATAGCTTTAGTTTTTCATAAAATTTGTAAACAATAAATTAATTTTTTTAGATAATTTAAAAACCACTTATTTTTTAAATTTAAACAAACTGACTCTAAATCAAACTTCATATTTCTTTTCATAAAAAGTATTAAATAATTCCTTCGACATTTGACATAATTTATATATATATACCATGTATATATATATTTTTTGTGAAACTAAATTAAATTCCATTCCAAAAAACCATCAAAACATATTCAGGGATAAAGGAGAGCAATTAATTAAGACACCTTCTGGGAAGGGTTTATAACCTCCCACTCAAAATCTCTACTATGGCGAAACATATACTAATTTACAAAAACTAAAGATGCGAACATCTTACAAAGTATCGCAAGGTCTTAAAAATTCTAAATTTATTGCTCTTAACATCTTGGCATGACAAGATTTTGTATTCATGCATATTTCAGTCTCAATCTTCCATAATTTGCAGATAAGAAAACTAGATATTCCTACAGACTTTGGAATTCTTCTCTTTCGAAGCGTGATATCAACTATTTTCTTTTCTAACCTAATTCTTCCAAGAAGAATGCAACAATCCATGATCACAGCTCCTGGGCCTCCTGCCAAATGATTTGGATTCAATCCTATCCATAGCAATATTTAAGAACTCCCTAGACCATTGACAGTTTAAAAATAGGTGTGGTTCTCTGTTTCACAATCATCATTACACATCTCAAAAGCAACAGAGTTAACCTAATCATTAAAGGAAAGTAACCTATATTTTTTTTTACCAAGAAAGTAACCTATATTTAGCTAGCAATATTTTCTTCCAAATCAACCACAAAATAAATGAGTGTTTTGGTAAGTTATATTTTTATCGAATAAAGGGGCTACCTGTAGCTATTTTGTAAATGCCATTTTGGCTTGCAAGCCAGATGGCATTTTGAAATCCTCATAAATCCCAATAAGCAACTATATTAATTTTAATGAAAAATGCATATTAGTATATAGAAGAATTAACTTCATTTATTTTGGGTTGATTATTCTCTCCTTTCTTTAAGTATTAGTTCGTTTAAGTTTCAACGAATGAGCGGAAACTGAAATATGAAAAAGGGCATATTAATCGTAGAAAGCGAAGGTAAAGAAAGTTCATGCAGTATTTGACAAGGGGATTCGTGGTATGAAAATCGATGGAACGAGAGAACTTAAAATCCCACCACATCCTTGTCCACAGACTATGCCAACCAATTGGAAAGTAAGTATTTTAAATGTGTGTCTCAAAATTATGGAGAATGGATTTCTTTTTCAATATTTTATTTTATAGTTAGAGATTTTCTCTTGAAGAACGAGTTATATATATAGATGTTAATCTTTAAAAGGATTAGTTTTATAGCCTAATGATATAAAATTATTTTCATGATAATGAATAGGATACAGCGGGAATTATCCTAGCTGTACATTGTAATGATTGGTTGTAGATTTTTATATGCTTCATTCTCAGACATGGATTACATGCATAGAGAGTTTAGTTAAATTATTTTATCATCATGTTTCTTCTTTTTGGCGATTCTTTAAAATACCTTCACGGCTAATGGAAACAATTCAACTTCTATTAAAACCTACTCGTTATTGGCATTTTTTTTAGTATTGGCCATTATACCAGCGCTTCCTTGCTATAACTAAGCATGCATATGCATGATTACCTACCCACAAGCAAGGTGGTAGAGCTTCATCCACTTGTTTCCAAGATCAAATTCCACTGTAAATCCTTATTTATGCATAAGTTAATGTGAAGAGTAAATACACCTTTTGGGGAAAAAATTGAGATATATATTGGATACATTTAAGTTATGATTTTGAGTATTCAGTTAAACCACTTCTATAACTGCATTCATGGAATTTCTTTCGTATTTCATTCTTTCCGTCTTAACTTTTTCTCAGTTTTCTTCCTCGTTTTCCATTAGCCCTTCCTCTTTTTTACTTTTTTGGTCCTCATAACTAAGTCCAGGCCACATATATATATATATATGTATGTATGTATGTAATGGGTGCGTTGCATTAAATACACAAATTAAAAGGAAAAAAAAAAACGAAAGTGTCTGCGTGCAACAAACATGTACTAATGTTGGAAAGTATATATAAAGCATGGGGCCTTTCACCAAGAAAAAGAAAAAAAAAACATGGGGCCTACGAATAATATTTTACTAGTAATTATCTTTTATATTTTACTTTTATTTACTTATGATGACTCATTATAGTGACGTAGATTTTCTTTTTGTTTTCTTTTGTTGTTTTTGGAAAAGAATACTTGGGCTACACCTGATTACGGATAAAGAGACTTTTCACGTCATACTTCTAGCAATCTTGGAGTCCAAGCCCAACGCTGGAACTCAACAAATTAAAAGTAAGGAAGGAGCATTGTTTCTGACCTTTGATCCTTTCTTATTTTAAGAATAATGCTTGGGTAGAGATTAGTCGATCTCTAATCTTGTGGATTTGACCGAGAAAAAGAAAACTTGTGTGTATTGGAAGATCTTTGTTATATGATGGATTACTTTGTTACGGTTATCTCTAAGAATCAATGCTAGGTGTCTTGTCGCAACTTAGATTATGTTGTCATAGCTAAGGAGTCCTTGTAATGCATGTAGGGTTGTCAAGCCCCCAATCCCTATCATCATAGCTAATGAAAAAGTTTCTATTTGAATGGCGAGTCACACACAAGAGGAGATGATTTTGGTGTTACAGAAGTTAAAACTTCTAAAGCAAGTTCAAAACTTAATAAACCAGGGTTTGACAGAAAACAAAGTATTAAAGCTCTTTCAAAAACACTTAAAATGAAGAACAAGATGACACAAGGCAATTTATACTGGTTTGTCCTAAACCAATAGGTCTATATCCGATTTTCAAGAATCTCTTGAGATTTTTCACTAAAACATTGCAAGATTTAGAAATAAGGCTCCTGCTACCACTACAATTCCAACACCGAATTTTGTCCAAGTATTTTTAAAAATAAACCAAAAATTTGAAAAATAAGAAAATCCAAAAAATACCCTTTTCCTTTAAATTTCAAGTAAGTTTAGTGATTATCACTTGTTCTAAAGATAAGGTTGAATTGAAATATTTTCCTTTTCCTAGAATCTTCTCTTTCCCCAATTTTAAGTCTGATTTTATACTAATTTTAATTCTAAAATTAAAAAAAAAGGGAGAAAATAAAAAAGGAAAAAAGGAAAAGTTTCATTTAATTTTTCAATCAAGTATATTTCCTTGTTTAGGTTTAAATTTCAAATAAAGTTTTGGACTTGCTAAAAGATAGGTCAAAAAAGAGGAGAAACCCAAATGAAAAGTTATGAAAAAAAAAAGTCTGAGGATGAAACGTTGAAGCATTCAGCATTCCACCTTCATTAGAGTACCTTAACCCCTTTCCTCTTCGATGTCGAGAAGCAGAGAGTAGCACAAGGAGTGAAGGACAAGGCATGGTGATTGAAGAGAAAATAGAGAAAGCTAATAGTTGACCCTATCTCCTTCCCTCTCTCTGTCATCAACATCAAGCATAAGGCCTAGTGTAAAGTGAAGAGATATAGAGGGACTCAGAGACACAGAGATGAAGATAAAACAAAAGCTCAAGGCTTAGGAGGTTTATTGGCAATAGATAGGGCAGCAATATAGAGAAGCAAATACACAGGAAAGAAATATGGTTGAAAATTTACAAACCAAAGTTTGTAATTTGTTGTACAAAATGGGAAGAGCCATTTTGACTTACCAATTGACCATCCCGCCGAAGGTATGAAACTTTTGACTATAAATAGGGATGAGGGAAGAGGGAGAGCCATAAAGTACTACAACAAAAAAGAAAATAGTTGGTGCTTATTTTTGGACTTTATTAGCATTTTAGAAACACCAATTATTTTAGCGCTGATTAAAGAGGGAGGCTTTAGTTGGCATTTGTGCCACAAACCCCAACTAAAGGGGCAACTTTTCTCCCTTTTTTTTTTTTTTTAAAAAAAAGGCTTTTGTCAAAGCCAGTATTTTTTTTCAATATATATATATATTACTATATTGAACTCATTAAAGAAACATATATTACATAAAAAATTATACATTCTAGCAATACAATAACAATTCAAGTAACAAAAAAAATTTACAATTTAATTTCTAGTATGTCAACATCAATTACTAATAAAAAGAAATCTCCTACTTACATATTAAAAGATTATTCTAACAAGTCAAACTAATTAAAAAAAAGTCAAGTGAAAAATGATGAACTAATTCTTCACAAAGTCTATAAAGCCACAAGTATTGGAATTATGTAACACCTTACTGCTAAAACACCTAAAAGAAACACCTACTGCCTCTATTGACATAGAAAAACACAAAATAGGGCTAACCCATATGGAGCCATGGCAAGCTATAGTACCATTGTGCCTCATTAAGGCAATAGTATGCTAATTGCTAATACCATATTAGCAAACTTCTGGCTTCCCAACTAAACTTTCCGACACTCACAATTTCATACTTTGACCTCTGATTGACCTGATTCCAACTCTTACAGGTCAATCTTGTTCTAATCTAACTGTGGACACCAATTTTACTCAAATCCATCTCTACATGGAGATTTTGGATAATTGTGACCGATTTGGTTGCTTTTGGCCATGAGTAAGAACTTGACACCACCAATAGCCACCGATGAGCAATTGGCATCTGGAGACCATTCCAACAGGTCATAAGAGGCACAAGGAGCGTAGCCAAGAAGGTTTTAACTTGAAGAAACTATTCTTCAGAGTTTCAACCCCTTTCAATCTCCAAGTCAAACTAATGGACTATATGCCCATTTCACTTACTAAGGACCCAAATCCAATCTAGGCCTATAATTCGGGTATACAAACCTAAAATGGACTAGAGGCATTAACCTGAAGTCTAACACAAGCTAACTTTCAATAGAGATAATTCACATAACATGCATAAGACATCATCAACATTTAACACAACACCAACATGGTTTTAGGCTCATCAACACAAAATAGGCCATCCAATGCATCCAATCAGGAGTCAATAGTAAACATACAACATCCATGCCCTAAATCGCACAGGTTCACAAGACATTACACAATGTTGCAATGGTACTTCAGAAGGAATAAAAAAATAACAAACACTTAGGGAGCATACTTCCCGGCACCCATAATTGTACTCTCAATCCTCTTTGCCCAAGTCTTCCTTGTCCTTATTAGAGCTAGATTCTTCACATGGAATTGTTAGCCACGGGATGAGACATACTTCCCAGTAACTGGGGGTAAACACATACATACACATAATCATACTTTCATGCTAATAACAAATATAATTCATCACCAATGCAATATGCATGATATGCAGACACCAATCCTATCAATACATGGTTAGAACAATGAGCTAGTTACCATGACAAGGTAACCTTAACTAATGACTCCCTTCTAACGACCCGTGGTGGTCGATTTTAGGATCACCACCTAGCTCTTCTCCCAACAGTCATGACCCAACCAAAGGCTATTACACCAAAGGTTGGACCATGTCTTTCCTTCCCTTGAACCACCTGAATTGATGACTATTTAGATAAGGTGGACTCCAATTCACAGCCAACTAAGTCTCCTGGCCATAAAATGACTATTTAGAGACTAGAATATATATAAGCCGTACAGCCTGAACACAAGGTATCGTGTGCTATTTAGTTGATTGTCATGCCATGTGGTATATAAAGTATCATCACCTAGACCATATGTCCCAACAATGTACACAATGTGACAATACCCAATGCATGCTAACATGTCAACATACATTACTTTCTAATGTGCTAGCATGCCATATGAAGGCATACAATAGATCATGGGGTGTAAAATCTTCATTTCATACCAATAATCACTACAATTCACATATATTATAATCACTATCATCATATTCTCATTTTCATTATACAACAATATTGAGAGATAGATAACTTACTAGCTGTGTAGCTACACACATCATGATATGAACATGATCAACCATAACCGAACTATAATACGTATCATGATATGAAAAGGTAAAACATATATATATAAGGTATACACGTCATGATATGACATTGTTCGAACATATACCACTAACATAGAAATAACACCCTGGTTTCCTCAAATGTATAAGCCACTTAACACCCTGGTAGGCTAAAGAAAGCAACCATAACTAAATTCAATGCTTTCCAAATACAACCCGGAGCCAAGAGAACCCAATTGAGCAATATCACAGCCTATACATAATCAATTTCTTTTTACCATCGCAAATTACCAATCCTTATCGTGCATAATCATCGATTCGGGGCACCAACCTACCATACCAAAGCAATCCAAGGTATACCCCTACATCAAAACATCTACAATAACTTATAAAATTACACTCATACCACAAAAGATTCGGATTCCCAAGGATATCAACATTTAAATGTTAGGATTTAGGAGATATACCACTTAAACATCATAAAACCAACACCCCAATTCATATAAACATGCAAAAACACCCCTAGAATACATTTAAGCACAAATTAATTAGTGGAATTCAACCTAAATCAGAACCCTAACCAAATCCATGAAAAATCTTTGATAATACTAAAAGAAAAATGCAGAGGAAAGCTAAAGGATGACTCACCAACAAGATTTGAACTTCCAATTGCCAAAAATCAAACCCTTAAGGCTGGAAATGTCAATCCTAGTAAAGCACATCACTTATCCTCTATTTTTTCCTTTTTTTGGCAACTGATTTGATTTCTAATTTAAATTGGTCTAGCATCGCTAGCTGTGGAGCCAATGCTTTTTGTCACTCAGAGGTCATAGTGCTACTGTTTCTCACCGTGGTGCTACTGTATTTGGTCCTGTTTCTTCCTTTATCTCAATTTCAATCATTCCTCCGATTCTGGCTCCCTCTAACCTTGTACTAATTATCAATAATCATTTTGGGATTAGTATTCAGGGTCATTACGTTCTTCCCACCTTATAAAAATTCCGTCCTAGAAATTTTGATCACATACCTCAAGGAAAAAGGTGAGGATAGTTCTTTCGTATAAAATCCTCCATCTCCCAAGTAACTTCACTCGATATCAAACTCTTCCATAAGACATTCACTAACTTAATCATCCTATTCCTTAATTGCTTTACATTCGAATCCATAATTCTTTCCAACTTGACCTCAAATGACAAATCCTCCTGTAACTGCACCTCTTCATGCTCGATAATGTGAGATAGATCAGGCTAATACTTCTTGAGTAAAGATACATGGAACACGTCATGTAACCCAGCTTAGGACGTAATGCTACTCGGTATGCTACTTATCTAATTCTATCGAGGATTTAGAATAGCCTCATATACCTTGGGGTGAGTTTCTTGGTGTGAATAGACCTTCCTAGACTAGTGGTTGGGGTGACTTTAAGAAACACATGGTCCCCAACTCTGAACTGCAATGGCCTTTTCCTCCTATCAACATAACTCTTTTGCCTACTCTGGGTAGCTAGGAGCTTCTGACAACTGTTATTAATCCATCGGGTAGTTTGATCCATAATATTTAGCCCCAATATACTTCTTTCACTAAGTTCTACCCAACACAAAGGTAACTAACACTCACTTCCATGCAAAGCCTCAAACAACACTATCTGCGGACTAGAGAGATAGCTGTTATTGTAAGCAAATTTTACTAAAAGAGAGGCACCAGTCCTAATTTCCTTTCTACTCCAAAATGTATGCCCTTAATATATTCTCTAAGTTTTGGATCATTCTCTCAGTTTTCCTATCCAGTTGAAGATGGTAAGTGGTATTGAAATTTTGCCTCATCCCCATAGCTTCCTAGAGGGACCTCCAAAACTTTGATGTGAACTACAGGTCTTGATCAGTAATAATACTTTTTGGGACTCAATGCAACCTGACAATTTCGTCCATATACAACTGTGCCAATTTTTCCATGGTACTAGTCTCCTTGATGGGTAAGAAATGAGCCTATTTAATCAACCTGTCCACAATTATCCATATAGCGTCATGCCTAGAAGAGGTCCTGGGTAGGCCCATCATAAAGTCTATGGAGATGTCATCCCATTTCCAGTTTGGAATTTCCAATGGTTACAATAACCCTGCGGGATGCTGATGCTCCACCTATACATACTGGCAAATCAGATACTTTGATATAAACTCCATAACATCTCTTTTCATCCCCGTCCACTAATACTTGTGTTTCAAATGATGATACATCTTGATGACACATGGGTGAATGGTGTACTAGCTATTATGAGCTTCTTCTAGGATAGTCCCACACTGGTTCTCAGCATTAGGTACACAAATTCTTCCATGATACCGAATGATCATATCTTCATGAACATCAAAATCTTGCATTTCTCCTACTTCAACTTGTTCTCTAACACCCAAAAGATACTTATCTTCCATTTGCACAAAGAGGATCTCTCTCTATAAATTGTTCAAGACATTAATCGACCCCAACCCTAAGGCATAAGGCTTCACAGAAATAGACAAACTCAGATCCCTCAAGCTCTTAATCAACTGCTATTCCTACATCATCATAGTCACCACATGAATGGATTTCTTGCTCAAGGCAATCGCTATTATATTTTCCTTGCTGGGAAGGTACTTAAGAGAATAATCATAATCCTTTAGGAACTCTATCCAATGATATTGCCTTATATACAACTCTTTTTTTATTAAAGAGATACTTAAAACTCTTATGATCGCCAAAATTCTTTGAACCATGTGCCATAAAGGTGATGTCTCTATATTTTTATAGCAAACACCACCGCTGCCAACTCTAAATCATGAGTGGGATAATTCTTTTCGTGAGGCTTCAACTATCTTGAGGCATACGCTACTGCTCTTCCTTGTTGCATCAAGACATATCTCAAACCCTTCTTAGAAGTATCTGTAGAAACTGTGAATGTCTCATATGGGTTAGGAATGATTAGCATGAGAGTATATGTCAAATGACCCTTTAGCTCCTGAAAAACTCTTTCATATTTATCATCTCACATGAAAGGTTGGTCCTTCATTGTTAATCTTGTCAAACGCATAGCCAACTGAGAAACCCTTTAATGAACCTCTAGTAATAACCAGCCAAGCCCAAAAAGCTTTGAATTTCTGTCACAGATTACGACCTTTCCTATTTCAACACCACATCCACTTTACTGGGATCTATTGCCATACCATCGGCTGAAATTACAATCCCTAGAAACTTCACTTCCTTCAACTAGAATTCGCACTTGCTTAGCTTGGCATACAAATGGTGGTCTTTTAACACCTATAACACTATATGAAGATACTTCTCATGCTCCTCCTTACTCCTAGACTAGATAAGGATATTATCGATGAACATAACCACAAACTTATCTAGGTAGGACTGAAATACCCGGTTTATATAGTCCATAAAAATGGCAGGAGTATTGGTTAGTCCAAAGGGCATTACAAGAAACTCATAATGCCTACACCAAGTCTGGAAAGCGGTTTTAGGCACTTCTTCAATGCGCACTCTGAGTTGATGATATCCGGACCTCAAGTTAATCTTAGAAAACACTAATACACTAGCTAATTGATTAATTATGTTATCAACATAAACGGGTACTTGTTTTTAATAGTCATCTGATTAATCTGCCGGTAGTCAATACGCAGCTGCAAACTCCTATATTTCTTTTTGACAAACAATACTAGCACTCCCCATGACGAAACACTAGGTTAGATGAAACCTTTTTCCAACAACTCCTCAATTTTCTTCTTGAGTTCTACCAACTCTGCTGGTGACATACAATAGAGAGCTTTAGAAATAGGACTAGTACCAGGGACTAGGTCAATATAGAACTCCAACTCTCTCTTTTGAGGGCAAACTAGAAATTTCCTTAGGGAATACCTCAATATAATTATGAACAACCAAAATGTTCTCCAACCCTTCTTCCACTTCTACCTATACTAAAAAAAAGAAAACTAGAAACCCTTAACATCTTTTACGTAGACATTTTTTTGCTTGAGCATAAGAAAAGTGGAGCCCTACTCCACCACCCTGGGAACTAGGAATATTCATTGGTAAAGACACAATCTTCCTAGCATAATCCAGGATAGCATTATTGACCTTAAGCCAGTATATACCAATAATAATATCAATCCCTGTCAAAGGTAAACAAATTAAATCTAGGGTAATATTCCAATTCTTAAAGTGCACCATATAGTCTAAACACGTTTAAGTGGTCCTCACAGAGACTCCCATAGGTGTTGAGACGAATTACTCAAAAGGCAACTCAATGGCTACCATAACCTCTATGCACAATCAAATGAAATGAAAGAGTGCAAAGCACCTTAATCAAATAACACACGAATAGTAAAGCCATTGAGTTTTAGAGTATCTCGAATCATATTAGGTGCAGCATCCGCCCCTTGCTGTGTGAGAGCAAACACCCTTCCTAGCTTTATCGACTTTTAAGTAGAACCCACTTACTTAAGGACAGTACTACCATGAGAAACATGCCCTAGTTTCCGATAATTGTAACAAAACAAACAAGGGCGTGCTCTATGGTGTATTCTATACTTCTCACATGGTGCGGGGGTGGTAGTAGAACTGAGTTGTGATGACACATATCTCCTCTACTTGGCCCACTAAACTTAGAACCTCCTCTACTATGAACACCTCTAATGAAGCCGCCCCTATTATGTCCACCTCTATTAAAAAAGCCCCTCGACCTCCAAGAGCCACCACTGCCACTACTGTTACTACCACTGTGACTACCTCTCTTGCTTATTCTACCAGTAGAGCCCAAATGAGAAAAGGCCCTAACCATAAAGTTCCTCCTTGCTTTATTAGACTCCCTTATTCTCCTCTTTACTATTCTCATCTTGGCACAAAGTTCTTCAAATGATATGAAGTCCACAAAAGATAACTGCTCTTTTAACATGGGCTTAGTATGCTCCAATAGACACTATGCTTTCCACTTGTCATCTGGATGGCTTTTCAAATAAGTAGAGTATTTGGCCAAGTCAAAGAACTTATCAATATAATCATCTTCCGATAGGATTCTTTGTTGAAAGGCCAAGAACTCCACTTTTTTTTTGCATAATAAGTGTAGGAGAAAAGTAGTAGGTACAGAACATTTCCTCAAAGTGATCCTAAGTTAACCTGCTCCCTAAAGCTTCCAATTTGGGCTTCACATTTCTCCATTATTGTTTTGCTTTCTTTTCTAGCTTGAAAGCGACAAAATGTACCTTCTACTAAGAGCTACAATTCAACACTTCAAAAATAGTCTTCAACTATTCAATCTACTGCTCAGCAATCGTAGGTCCATCTTTCCTTCAAATGCAAGAGGATTGAACTTCTTGAAATCTTTCAACTATTCAGATATACCCCGTTCCCTCTGGGGGACCTAATTCTAATTACCTGAACCTTCTCCCCTGATGGCATTTAAATGAACATACATTTTAGCATCCCCCTAAGGCTTTTCCTCACCTTCCATATATTTCTGTTGTTCTATTCTTTCCTACATCCTAGTCGTTGCCTTTTCCTAACTCTGATTACCTCAACCGTCCAACCCACTAAACCTCTGGTAGGCCAACGAGAGCAACCACAACCAAATTCAATGCTTTCCAAATACAACTCAGAGCCAAGAGATCCCAATTGAGTAGTATCACAACTTATATATAATCAAATTCTCATTACCATCACAAATTACTAATCCTTATCATGCATAATCATTAATCTAGGGCACCAGCCGACGATAACAAAGCAATTCCAGGTGTACCGTTACATTAAAACATCCATAATAACTCATAAAATTACACTCATATCATCATAGATTTGGATTCCCAAGGATATCAACATTTAAAGGTTAGGGTTTAGGTGATATACCACTTAAACATCATAAAACCAACACCTAATCACTAGTACACAAAACCCTAATTTACATCGGTTATTTTACCATTTCTAAATCGGTTTTAAAAGCGATATAGAAGCTGGCGATATAGAAAATTAATTATTTACATCAATTTTTTAACCGATATAGAAAATAACTATTTACATCGGTTTTTTATATAGAAAACCGATGTAGAAAATTTGAATTTACATCGGTTTTCTATATAAAAAACCGATGTAGAAAAGTTGAATTGATATTTTTTACATCGTTTTTTTTTTAAACCGATGTAACTTAGTTAAATTTCTTTTTTTCGACACTACATACTGGATCCCCAAACTCGTATATACAACCAAAATTCTGAAAGAGTAAACAGATTTGGCAGCCACAGGAGAAACAACAATTTTACAGCACATTAGCTTTATACATCAGTTAATATGTACTCCAAAAGTTAAGTAATCAATCCAAGTTGGACTAAACTACATATTAGGAAATATAGTCAAATGAATTGTAAAAAGAACTGTGACCACATGTCCCGAATTTTGTCAATTTCTGGCTCGGTATAGGGGCGATCGTTTATATCCAAGTGCTGCAAGTTTAATTCTTATATCAACACCCATATATAGTAAGAAGTCATAATGAAAAATAAATGATAATTGTTTAAACCAATATCAACACCACATGTACCTGTTCTAATGAGTCAACAACATTAAGAGTAATTATCTCAAACATTTCTCTTATGACATAATAACCACACTCTGTGTTCCCAGGTTGTTGGCGATACTACAAAACAAACAACAATAACCAAAACCAAAATAGTTGGACTAAGATATCCTTTAAGTTTGGGTTCAAACTACTTACCTTTGGGTATATCCATGTTGTGTTATTATGACGATACGTGTGTTTTCCACCCCTATATTGATATGTCTTCAAAGATCTGTCATCATATACATGGAAAAATCATATTATAGACTAATGAAGTCACATGTTATGACAATTCAAAGTTTTTCGCAAATATACTTACAAATCAATTAATTGAAGAAACTCTTTAGGCGCTTTTTTATCCTTTTTCCAAAGGGAGTCAAACCAATAGACAGTGGTTTGCTCAGGGCATACCACACACAATATCCAATGATTGCTACATTATATAAGTTATTGATAATATCATCTCAATTATAAAGCCTAATTACAACTGCTTATTTGTATATAAATTTCAAACTTATTACCCTTTATGGATTGGTGCAAACCAACATGGCTTGCGATTTTGTTCAATAGTATTCCCTACATAGCTCATTCTATCTTCTTCTGAGTTCCCCACACATTGAAGGGCATATGGACAAAGGAATCCAAACCTATCATTGCATCCCAACTGGGTGCAATATTGGTGGAGAAACCTGTTAGAGAACCAAAAACAAATAAATGTAGATAAAACACCAAATGTTCAGAAACCCAATTGAGTGAAAAGATGCTTAGTAATGAAAATAAACTTACATGATACCAAGTTGGAGAATGGATATGTCCAACTCCTTCATATCTATGAAATCTTGGACATCATCTTTATTAAGATAAAAGGAATATGATTGAGATCCCACAATCCCAGGAGTCATGGTAACTTCAACAGAATTTTTTAATTGTGAAACTACAATCTTGAGATGTGACAAAAATCTCGTGCCTGTGATAGCTTGTGAGTCCGGGGATTGAGACTTGGGCATTGAGTCCATTGAATCCTTTCCCTAGTCAAGTAAATAATAATGTATTATAACTGCAAACAAAATCAATAAGAAATCAAGAGGATTATGAAGTTTTTCATACCTGAGGCATAGCCAATGTGACCAGTCTTTTCGGCCACAAAATATAATATCCTCGAGCTTGGGCTACCATCTCAACCTCATCATTTGGGAACGGCACATGTGCATGAGGCTCAATGGCATTGTCAACCGATACCTTTACTTGATCCTCTAGTATGTGTTGGTGGTGGAGGGTTGATGCCATCTTATAAACTCGGCCGTGAGCTACAATGCGCCTCATGGGAACATCCAAATATAGATCACATGCCACTCCCACATCTTGTTCATTGCTAATGTCAAGTGGAGATGCACAACTAGCTTTTGTGCTTTGAAGCATAGGAGAAGGGGTTTTCTCGGCAAGTTGCATATGAATTTGCTTGGAAGAAAGCATAGACATAAACTCTTGTCGCATAGCTTCCATTTTAGCATCCATCTCAGCTCGAAACATCTGTTGCATTCGAGCTTCTGTTTCCTCCTTAGCCTTATCCAACATTTGTTGCATCTTATGCTCGGATACCATTCCCCCACGACGGCGTGAACATGATCCAAAATATTGTTTGATTCCCACTCCTCCTCCTACACCCCTAACACGGCCTGGGTGCTCATCCTTGCCTAAAGCAGTAGCTAAGATGTCTTGCCTCCCACATGGAGTGAATAATCCTTGAGAGGCTTCCTCCTCAAGAGAATCCTATAACATTCAAGTAACAAATATATATAATTAGCAATTGCACTATTAAAGTCACATAATCACTATGATTGATTATATTTTACTTACAATCTTTTCGCCAACCACTCTAGCTTCATGGGTGATATATTGTCCATGCTTATTCAACCTTGCCCTCTTCCATTTTTGAGCACGATTTGGGGGTGATGGAGGACAAACAACAATGGATGGGCCTGACTTTGCAGCTTCTTGTCTTTCCGCCAACTTCTCCTCTATCATCTTATGCTCCAACAACTCATATCCTCCACGAGACAAGTTGTGAGGATACACATTTTGTTTTTGTCTTTCTTTATTTTCTTCTCTTAATTTCTGTCAGATATAAATCCAATAAGCTTTTTAAGTAAGCACTCATAATTATAAATTAAATAATGAAAATGATAAATTTAATTACCTGACATTCAGGAGATAATCGAATTTGAATAAACTTCTGCCATGTCTCTTCATCTGAGTATGGATACTTGATGCATGGATTATGTCCCTTCAATTTACCATAAATGTATCTACTAGTGAGACTTGTTTTAAATCCCCTCTATCGCTCCGCTACAATTGTTAAACATTGTCTCCTCATTGCAATAGTAGGAGGAATGTCATAAGTAATCTACAATTTAACACATACATATAATTAACTTAGTAATAAGTAAAATTATATTAAAATATATAGAAAAATATATCAATACAAAGGTTTATACCAAGATATCTTGCCAAATCTGGTCTTTCACAGAATGTGGAACTTTTTTCCACACAGGGAGCAAAATGTTGACTTTACTGCGAGCCAAATCTCCTAAATAACTCTTAAACTGAGTCCTTTCATGGCGTCTTTCATAATCTAACTCACTGAGATCAACATGTAATCTCTGTTGACTACCTCGAGATTTGGTTAATGAACTCATAGTTGTGGTACGTCTACCAGTGGTACTTCTGCTAGTAGTACTCTTGCTAGCTATCATGGTAGATTGCTGAGAATCACTAAAATTGCTTGAGGAATTCATATCCCTGTGTAGACAATAAGATAAGAAATGTAAGTACACTGAAATAAAATTAAATTACATTACAGTAACAAATTAAATTAAAATAATAAATGAAATTAACCTTATGTGTATGCAAAATTAAACTTGAAATATGTGTGTGTGTTCTTGAAATGGAAAAATTACCTCAGGAGAAATTATCCTATAGAAGGATATTCTCCCAATTCCCTTCATGATGATCATGTCTTGTGGCATGTACATCATCCAGTTCATCTTCTTCATTTAGCTGAGGTAGACTTGAAGAAAAGGGAGGGGTTTCATCAATTTCAAAAGTAGATTCATTGTCCTTAATACTAGCAGTCTGTCTCTTCCCTTGGAGAACAATAGACCACTTTTTATCAGCCGGATCAATGACATAAAAAATTTGTTTCGCTTGGTTTGCCATGATAAAGGGCTCATCCTTGTATCCTACCCTACTAAGATCCACCAAGGTAAATCCTAACTCATCTATTTGAATATCAGTATTACTATCAACCCACTTGCATTTGAAAACAGGAATTCTAAATGCTATGTAGTCAACCTCTCATATCTCTTCAATAACCCCAAAATATGATGTGGTTGCCAAAATAGGGTTTTTATCTTTTGAACTAGAAAAATGCATCGCTTCAGCTACTACCATAACTCCACTATTTTGCATGGTGCTCTTGTTATCCTAGGCTTTTGTATAGAATGAATACCCATTGATGTCATATCCACTCCAGCATATGACATCAAAGCGAGGCCCACTAGCTAACCATCTTAGTGTATTAGACACATTATCATCATTCATAACCTGCTCATTGAACCTGCATCTAAAAGTCTTGTTATGCTCATTCACCAACCATTTATCACTCTTTCGAGGATTCTTTTCCTTGACAATGTTTTTATGCATGGTCAAGTAAGGATGAACTTCATCAGTATTATTCAAGATATATAAATGTGCTTGTAACACTTCTTCACGATGCATGCTTTTCACTTTGCCCCCTCGTGTACCCTTACCTTCACCTTTTCCCTCATGGCGAGACTTTGGAAGTCCAATAGTTTCTACTGTTGACAAGTATTCAGTACAAAACTCAATAGCCTCTTCAGCAACATATCTTTCAACAATAGATGCTTCGGGCCTATGTGGATTCTTGACATACCCTTTTAGGATTTTCATGTATCGCTCGAATGGGTACATCCATCTCAAATAAATTGGACCACACAGCCTTATCTCTCTAACCAAATGAACAATTAAATGAATCATGATGTCAAAAAAAGATGGTGGAAAGTACATCTCAAGTTGGCACAAAATAACGACCACATCATTCTCCAATTCATCCAACTTCTGGGGGTCTATTAAAGAAGAAACATAGTCTAGTTATAGTGTGTCTCACATTTTTTGGCAATATGTCACGAATAGCCACTGGTAACAATTGTTGCATCAAGACATGACAATCGTGAGACTTCAACCCTACTAATTTCAAATCTTTCATTGACACAAGCCTCTTGATGTTTGAAGAATACCCTTGTGGCACTTTGATGCCATGTAAACACTCACAAAAACTTCTTCTCTCCATTTTGGACAATGTATAACAAGCTCGGGGTAAATAAGTCCTCTTTCCTGCTGGCTGTGGAGCCAAGTCTGCTCGTATTCCCATTTCAACCAAGTCCAGTCTCGCATTCACACCATCTTTACTCTTCCCCTTTATGTCCAAAAGTGTTCCAATAAGACTATCACACACATTTTTCTCCACATGCATCACATCAAGACTACGCCTCACCTCAAGACTACACCAATATGGAAGATCAAAGAAGATAGACCTTTTTTTCCATAGATTATTCTCAGTTGCAAGCTTTTGGGTCTTACCGAAGATCACATTAATGTTTTTCACCCGTTGATAAATTTGCTTTACAGTTATTGGCTTTGGAGCATTTTCATACTCTTGCAAGCCATTAAAAGCTTTTTTTAATCTACGATAAGGGTGGTGCCTTTTCAGAAATTTTCGGTGACCAAGGTAGATAGTCTTCTTTCCATGTTGAAGTTGATGGTAACATGTCCCTTCTTCACAGATGGGGCATGCTTTGTGCCCCTTAACACTATATCCAGACAAGTTTCTATATGCAGGGAAGTCATTGATCGTGCAAAAGATCATGGCATGCAACATAAAAAAACTCTTTGTTATACGCATCAAACACATCCACACCTTCATTCCACAATATCTTTAATTCTTCAACCAAAGGTCCCAAATATATATCAATGTCATTTCCTGGCTGTTTTGGGCCTGAGATCATCATAGACAACATGATGTACTTACGTTTCATACACAGTTGAGGAGGGAGGTTGTAAACCACTAGGAGAACAGGCCATGAACTGTGTTTACTACTAAGGTTGCCATAAGGGTTCATTCCATCCGTACAAAGTCCAAGCCTCAGATTTCTTGGCTCACGACCAAATTCAGGAAATAATTGATCAATTGTTTTCCATTGAGGAGAATCAGCTGGATGTCGAAGCTTTCCATCAGATTTTCTCCCATCTGCATGCCATCTCAAGTTCTTTGCATCTTTTGTATTAGCAAACAAGCGTTTGAACCTTGGTATTATTGGGAGGTACCATAATACCTTCAAAGGAGACCCTTTAATGATCTCATGACCATCCTCCTTTACTTTATAACGTGATGCTCCGCATTTTGGACAAACATCCAGCCCTTCATACTCATTTCTATACAATAAACAATCATTGGGGCAAGCATGTATCTTTTTAAACTCCAAACCCATTGGGCATAGGATTTTCTCTGCCTCATAGTTACGATTCGGAAGTTCATTACCCTCGGGAAGCATATCTTTCAACAAGTCAAGCAAATCTGTGAAACTATTATCACTCCACCCATTTCTCGCTTTCAAATTGATCAATCTCAATACTGCTGACAATCGTGTGTATTTAGTACACCCTGGGTACAAAGGTTTCTCTGCATCACTGCACAACCTATCATATACATGCGATTGCTCAAAAAATTCTACTCCAACGTCATGGATCATGTCCTCCAATGGATCATTCAAATCCACATCAACTTCCTCCCTTTCGAACACATTTGGCATTTCTATTTCACCATGCCATATCCATTGTGTATAGTTTTTATTGAACCCAGTACAAAATAGATGGTCTCTTATTTCTGTAATACTCAGTCGCCTCCCATTTAAACATTGCATACATGGACAATAAAAGCTCCCATTATTATCAAGAACATTTCTTTTAGCAAATTCTAGAAATTGCTCAACTCCATTCTCATATTTGTCACTTGTCCGTCTAGCGTTTATCCAACTACGATCCATGATTACCTAAAGGAAATCGGAGTCCACAAGTTATCTTTAATTATAAAGAGCTATATTATAATTTCCATATTAAAGGAAAGTCAAGCTCCAAAATTTAATCAATGAAAATAGATCACTTGCATGGTTCCATAATTTCCATAAAATACGTTAGTATGCTATGAGTTATGTAAAAGTTTCAGTAGAGTCTCTCATAAATATTGGGCCTCCCAAAATTGTATAACAGTCAATAATAAAACACTAAATGCAGAAAATAATCAATAAATAATATGGCAATGTAAAGCTACCATCAATCCATTAATAAAGAAACTTAAAAGGTCACATTTTCTATTTTTCAATAGTGAGCTTATTTGTAGAATTTGAACTAGGACATCCAAATTTCACTATGACCCAACTATTTTCAACAGTAACATACTAGGCACCACCGATACAAAATTTGGAAAACAATTCATTAATGTTTCATTAAATTTGCAAAGTACATTATCTACACACTAAAATAAAAATGAATGCTCAAATGCGAGCTTGTTTGTTTCAAGTGGTAATGGCATTAATATATCACTATCAACTAGCCAAATAGCCATCTCCTTAATTGACCTCCACATTTATTTTAATAATTACCAACAATTCAATTGCCAAGAGAATAGACCTGCAATATAAGGCATAAAAGTTTCATTTATATCTGATGAAATTTCTTTTTAGTCTTAGATTTTTTTTAAAAAAAATTTTTTACATCAAGTATTATCTGAAAAAAAAATCATCACACACATACATTTTAACTTCTTAAATTATTATTATTTTTAAGCTTTTCTCTTCATTTAATTATTATTTTTTTTATTTGAAAAAGACATTTTTTTAAGAGGAAGTTATATTATAAGTTTTTTAATACTTAAATAATAAATAATCTTCTCTCAAAAGGGGATTCTCTAAATTTAAAAATATAAAGATATTTTTTTAAATTTTATATGATTTTGAAAATCCTAAAAGAAAGGGATTGATTTTGGTTTTTTTTTCCAATTTAAAAATCTAAAGATATTGATTTAAATTGATACATGGATATTGACTGAACGTTATAATATTTTGATTGAAATTTGGAAGTTTAGAAAGATTTGCACTAGGAATCCTGACAAATTAATAATTAGGATTCCGTACTCTTGAAATTGATATGTATATAAAAAGTTAGATAATCTATTGATATTTTTGACCACTCTCATAATTTTCTTTTCCATTAATTCGGTCAATCCAATTAAGTGCTATTAAAATTGTGTATATTATGTTCCTAAAACAAATTGTGTATATTAATATCAATTAATGTATTCATATATAATAAAATTTATAATAAACTATACTATTTATAATTTATAATTGATGAAAATATATCTATATTTTTATACTTCATAAAACAAATCACATAAGTAAAATTTAGAGAAAGACAAATTAATATAATAGATGTATTGCTTGGAAAACAAGTTTTTTTCTAAATAAACAAAAAAAAAAGTTTTGATAAATTGTATTATCAAAATTTTTTATCAACACCAAGTAAAAAAAAAATATTGCCTAAGACAGATGATAACCCATAAGGTGAACCATAGAGACTTGGTAAAACTAAGTTTTATAGCTGCAACACGTATCTTCTAGTAATAATAATAGTGGACGATGAATTTTTATATGTGTAATTAAGAAATAGTTGCTAGCCAAAACTTTGCGAATTATCATGTGTTCAATTCCTTGAAACTACTATATAAATAGTTATCGGCTAAAAATTACGTTATGTATGTAAGTTTTGGACCTTATTTGCATTGAACTTCTCTTCATGTGAAACTGATATTTTATTTTGCAGATTAACATTGTTAAGTTTCATCCCAAACAAAGTTGATTAGAACAGATGACTCATATTGATAATAGAAAAACTAATATCTTAAGCTAGATTTTTTCAACCTATGAAGATAGTAAAGTTCAATGAAAAAGAATTTCATAAAGCCAATACTAGGAATAGATTTTACCCTTTTGCAATTTTGCTCCCTCTTTTTTTTTTCAGAATTGTTGAATCAGGAAATCCAGCTGATTCACGTAGTTCCTGAAAGAACATTATATTAGAATTTTTGCTAGATTTAAATTACTTGCTTTCAGCTTCATCAAATCCACATTGGTGGATGGAGCTCTATCCAAACCTTGTAGTGGTGCAGAGGCCAATATGGTTCAATACTCTAACTCAATGAGTTATTAGTCTTATCCAAAATGTATTGATGATGCTGAAATCCATGTAGCTAATCCAAAATCACATAACTGTAACATGACAAAATAAGCCATCAGAGAATTCCTTGTCTGATCTAACCACAACTTAAGAGACGAGTTCCAAAATTACTGAGAAAGATGAAACTCTGTAGTCTAAAATCCTAAATATTAAACTAAATCTGATGTACAAGAAAGCATCTGACCTTGGGAATCATTCTAGAGGAAAGAAGAATGTTTGAGGCCTTAATGTCTCTGCACACAACACATCTTTTAGTTCCATTATGCAGATAATCGATGGCTTCAATGATCCCAATTGCAACGTTATACCTCACAGACCAAGGCAGTGGTGAACTACCCTTTACACCCTTCTTCCTCCCTATGAAATATATGCATAAGTCAGTGGAAACTCATCAATTTCAAATGAAATTCAGACCCCCATGAAATAAGAGTCGAAGATAAGTAATTACCATGCAAGTGGTGCTCTAAGCTGCCTCCCGAGACAAATCTATAGACCAAAAACAAACCCTCCTTTGGATCAGCACAAAACCCCGCAAGAGGAAAAAATATATGGGTTTAGATGAGAACTAGCATTCATTAGTCCTGTACAAAATGTAAGCTTCATATGCAAGATCACCCCTTTTAATTTATTCAATGCTTTAAAAAATTACTGAGAATCTGGGTAAATCTCAAACCAGAATTTATAGGCAAAAAAAAGAAAAAAAAAACAACGCACCTGTAATGAAGATGGCGGTGCTTCAGTGAAGGGAACGGAGGGCTATCTTTTAATATCTAGCCTTAAAGACAAAGAAGGAAGGACGATAGGATGCTATTTTCACTGAGCGAGAGAGGGAGATAAAAACAGAGCCGTCATTACAGAGCACGAACGGAGTAGTACTGTAGCACAACAAAGATAGACGGTCGACGGAGAAGCTGATGATCGATGACTATTGCTGTGGGTTTTGGAGTGGAAGGAGAAAGAAAAGAAGCGCCTTTCAGAGAGAGAGAGGGGGACGATGGATTTTCCGAGAGAGAGAGCGAGAGAGAGGGACGAACGGAGGACGCGTGAGAGACAGGAAGAGAGAGCCTGGCTTCTTCAATGACCGGGAGAGTCAGAGTACGCGTGAGAGACAGGAAGCCCGCGCTTTCAGGTTGCTGAGGGAGGGAAATTGATTTTTTAATCAACTTACATCGGTTTTCAATAAAAAACCGATATAAAAATAAGTATCAAATTTTTTTTAATCAAATAAATATCATATTTTTATATTATAATTATATAATTTTATTTACATATTTTTATTTAGTTGTATTAATTATAGAATTTAGTTATATTAATAATATATTTTTATATTACTTACATATTTTTATTTAATTATATTAATTAAAAAATTAATATATTATAACATAAAAATGTAATTTTAGTCTGATAGCTTATGGAGGCGGGAATTGACGTTAACATCGGTTTTATTTAAAAACTGATATAAATACATTAAAAATATATATTAAATTATACATATTTACAAATAATATAATATAATATAAAAATCTAATTATAATCATATAGTTATATAATGCTATATTTCTATCCCATGCAAATTCCTCTTGTGCTAAAAATTTTGACGGCATATTTCTATCTACATGCAAGATATAGTGTAATTGATTAATTTATATAATTATATTTTTATTTGGTTCCATTAATATGAGTTTTAACATGATGAAAAAATTACATCAGTTTTTTAAAAAAGCTGATATATTTTTTTAAATAAATATCATATTTTTATATTATAATTATATAATATTTATTTACATATTTTTTTATTTGAATTAATTATAGAATTTAGTTATATTAATAATATCTTTTTATATTACTTACATATTTTTATTTAATTATATTAATTAAAAAATTAATATATTGTAACATAAAAATGTAATTGTAGTCAGATAGTCTATGGAGGGGGGAATTAACGTTAACATCGGTTTCTCGTTAAAAACCGATATAAATACATTAAAAAAATAAATTAAATTATAAAAAAGTAATTGTTGTCAAGTTTACATCGGTTAATTTACTGAAACCGATATAAATTCATAAAAATATATTAAATTATACATATTTACAAAAAATATAATATAATATAAAAATATAATTATAATTATATAGTTTTATAATGCTATATTTCTATCCACATGCAAGTTTGTCTTGTGAGACAAATTATGATGGTATATTTCTATCCTCATGCAAAATTTATTGTAATTGATTAATTTATATATTTATTTTTTGTTTAGTTTGAATTAAACAATTACATCGGTTTTTTAAAAAACCGATGTAAAAAGATATAAATTGAAAATTTTATTTACAAAATTGCCACCGATTATGATTTTATATCGGTTTTTTTTTTAACCGATATAAATAACCGATATATTACACAACTTTTGTAGTAGTGAATCCATAGAAACATCTAACAACACCTCTAGAGCACTTTTAAGCACATATTAATTGGTGAAATTCAAGCCAAATTGGAACCCTAACAGAATCGATGAAAAATCTTCAGTAAAACTTGATGAAAAATGTAGAGGAAAGTTAAGCGATGACTCATCAGCAAGATTTGAACTTCCAATTGCCAAAAATCAAACCCCAAGGCTGGAAACGTCAAACCCTATCAAAGCATGTCGCTTATCCTTCATTTTTTCCTTCTTTCGGTGACTAATTTGACTTCTAATTTATTCTAGTCTATCATCGCTCGCCATGGGCCACTTAAGTTCACTGCGGCTCCAATGCTTTCTGTCTCTCGGCGATCATGATGCTACTGTTCTTTACTGCCTGCCAATCTATCCTGTCCGATTTCTCCCTTTTTCTCAATTTTGACCCTTCCTCCGATCCTGTATTAATTATCAATAATCTTTTTGAAATTAGTATTCAGAGTCATTACAAATTCTAGGAGCATTATCTTTTATAATTTCATAATCATTTATTATCTTGCATATAACATCTAAATGACAAAAAATCATTGGAATAACTACAATATTTGTTTCTCAAATAAGCGAATCAACCACCCAATTCATTACTTAATAAAATCTCTTGAAGCATTACATCACAGAATAGTCTAAGGCAATTATGAATTGGCATCATGACATTATACTTTTCTTGCATTAATAAATAATAACAAAAAACTTAAATAATAACAAAAAATTTAATTCAATGTTATAAGATTTATAAGAAAAGGGAACATCAAAAAGTAAAGCAAAATAGCTTGTAAATCAAAGTGATCATGGAATTATAAGAATGAACATGAAAAGTAAGCATAACATAGAACATGCAACAAGAATATACCTTCTAAACAATCAAATTTGTTGGCATGATGAAGTCACAACAATCCAAAATTAATATAAATGCATAATACACTAAAAGGACACTGAATAAGTATACCTTGTAAATAAAGATTATGTTAAAATATCTCAAACCTTAATTCTATTGACTGTACCACTTTGGCTAACAAGAAGCACTTGTTCATCACTTTCACCATCCTTTATTGAAAACAATAATATTATACTACAACCAACACTACAATGTCCAATGTAGCAAGGACATTACTAGTAATTATCAGTAGTGTAACCAACATCAAACTAAATGACATTAAGTAAATTATCTGCTAATGAGAATCTTGCCAAAAAAAAACTGTAGCCAGGTATTTATGACTGCAGGTAACACAAGATCAGAATGTCAAGATTTAGGGCTTAAATATTGTTTAATTAGCTTTCTTCAATGTATATATTAATTAAAATAACTTTAACTCAGTCAGCCTACATATTGATATGCATAACCAATAAATTTATATTTCAAACTTTGTCTCACAATTATATATGCTTTCTGGCTAAATCTGGAAAAAGAAGTAGACATACAATGCAATAGAAGGAGCAATTCACACATGTTTGATATCATTAAAATTTACAGGAATATATTTAAAATTTTTTAAAGTTGTGACTAAATTTTAAAGATCATTAAGTTAGAAAGAATTGCATCATATTAAAGGCACACTAACAAATTAGTGGGTGCACGATGTGAAACCATATTACATAATGTCAACAAAATACCACAGAATAGAAGCAAAAGCAATGGTTTCCTTAGAACATGATGTATTAAATTCTTTGGGAACATATCCTATTATTTTCTTTAAATTATATACACACACAAATTTAAAGTAATTTTACATACTGGATAAAGGACATATATATGATATATCGATCACTTGCAATATAATAGCAACTTCAAGTCTATAATATTTTTCATGTACAAAAGTAAACTACAAGTTGTTTATTCCAAATACATATCAGATGATAAAAGTAAAAAGCTGGTGAGAAGTATATTTACTTTTTTCAGGAATTAAATGAAGATAAATAGGAAAGGAAAGAGAAGCATACTTTGTGACTGCAAATACCCAAGAAATCAGTTCATAAAAGTATTCATTATATGAGGTAATACACAAAAAAGTTCCACCAAGCTAAAGACAAAACCTGCTAGACTTTGCAGTCCAAATTAGCTCCCCAGAATGGTAGCAAATGACCATAATACTCCATCATCTATAAAACATCAAACCTCAAAATAGCACCAGGAGTACTGCACACATAAGCAATTGTTTGAAGATATATATATATATATATGCTTGTTTTCTATATAAAGCATTAGACTTGAAATTCAATCATGATAAATAATTCAAGTATAAAGCACTTTAGTAGTTATTAATGAACATAGACAATCATAAGGGTGTAAACTAATCTCCAAGATAGAAAGGGATTGACCACTCTTGCATTGAAACCTTTCAATGTATGATCGCTAAAACTAAAATGACAACAAGGCAAGAAAAAGGGAGGAAAACCAAAGAAGGAAACTAAAAGTTTTTGTTTTTTAAATGGTGATTGGAAAATTAGGACTGACCATTTTTATGAACTATTCCCCATGCCTTACCATGCCTTTAATCCTACAAAAGCAATAGGCATATCAAATGGACACCTTTCAACATACCAATGCAAAAGTGAATTAGAGGATGAGGGAAAATTGAGAGGGATAAATAGACCTTGTAGAGATTGATTTTGGTGATCTTGTAAGAGATATTAGTTCAGTGAGTTTTGGTTGTAACAACCCTTATTACACTACCCTAAACTTAGTTTCGAGGTAATGAGAAGTGTACTTGTTGACATATGTAGTATTTGAGGAACCAGGATGAAAAAATAATAAAAAGGAGATAGAAGCACTCCACGCTGTGGTGAGATGCAGAGCCGCCGTAGTGAATGAAATATGAAAACTTCAATATTTTTGGGTAGTAAAGTCTCACATTGTAGCGATCATACTTTCTGCCATGGCACCAGATCGAAAACTTGTTTAAATCAGACGAGATCCTATCAAATGAAATGAAAAGAAATTGGGGAAGAATGTGATTTTCTCTGCTAGAGCTTTGAGAATCTGACATAAGGAAGTCAATTTCGAACCTTGGGAGCTTGATTATTAGTTGGTAAGCGATTCATACTCTTTCTCCTCTCTTTTCTCTCCAATTTTTGAGATGATTTTCGGATATATACATGTGGGTTTGGGTTTGGCCAAATTCTAGCTATTAAAATGGATGTAAAGGGATCAATGAAGTATTGTTTAGTGTTGTTGAGGCTTAGGTATGAGTTTTGGAGCGATTATGTAGGATTTGTGCTAAACCCTAGGTTGATTTTGGTTGAGGATGTATAGAGTTCAAATTGTATGTGAATGATTATGATTAGGATGGTCATTTGGAGCTCATTGGTATGTGTTTATGTTGTTGGAACCCTAGGTAAAGCTTAAATGGTTAAATTACGGATTTTGGTTAAGCTATGCAATATGTTAATTGAATGTATTATGATATTGCAGTAGTTGTTGGGTTGATTAGAGGCATTTGGCTTATAATTGGTGTTGAGACAACTTTCTAAACCTGTGTGTATGGTGTTAGCAATTTAAGGTAACCAAGTGTATATGTAGAGTATTAGTTATTTGTTATGTATTTATATATATATATATGCATGTTCCTTTTTCATACCACAATATTATTGTGTGTATATGGCTCTTTTCCATATTGTGGTATATGCATGGCTAGATGAGGTATGTGTATTTCGATCCTTGATACTTGTGTGTGATAATGATCTATATGATGTCATATATATGTATACAATTCTTGATCATTCCCATATGGTACATGCTAGCATGACATTGTTAATAATTACATAGCAATATAGACTTGATAACATGGCTTGAAACATCTTCATGCATTGAGCATAGTGAGCTATGGTGGATTAGGTAATGATGATGAGATAAGATATGATATGATGATATGATGAAACATCCTTGTTATTAAATCCTCTCCTATGGCTAGGAGAGCCAAATAGAATTGGATTGCATCTTCTCTAAATCACCACCAATTTAGGTGGTTCAGGGGAATGAGAGCTACAGTATAAGCATTAGTGTGGCCTTTAGCCAAGTTGTACTAGTGTGAAATGAGTTTGGTGATGTCCTGGAATCAGTCTTTATCGGTTGTTGAAAAGGAGCCACCTATTAGAACTATCTTGTGATGGCATTAGCCCGTAAGTTTAGTCATGTTTAAGGGAGACATGCATACCATTGCATCTTACATAAAATTGCATTAAGTATGTATATATATAGACTTGTTGTTATCTATTGTATATTGTATGTTTTTCCCAATTACTGAGACCTTGTCTCATACCATCTGAGGTTAATATTTCCAGCGAAGACCCTAATACTAATCCAGAGAAGATTAAGAATTCGTAGGCCTCTCTGTTTTTGGGAATTACAAGTGTAAGTAGTAGTTTTACCATTTGTTTTATGTAATGTATTGTTCCAAGTAGAGTAATGTTTCTTGTTTCACTTGTTCTGAGTCCTTGGAGTATAGTGATATATGTGGTTATGTATCATGTGATTATATTTATGGAATGATGATGATGGTGTTTGGTTTTATGCTATTTGTGGTTTATATGTATGTAATATGATGATCCAAACCTCAATATTAGTCATGCTTGACTAGTGTATATTTGTTTGAGTATGCTATGCTTGGTTGATTGCATTGTGAGCCCAATACAGTTCTTGGGCGTTGTATATGTGGATTGAGTCATATAACCAAATATGTGGAATTGAGGTTTAAGGGGGCCAAAACTCAAAAGAATGGTTTCTCCGAAGTGAAACCTTCTTAGACTAGTCGTTTTGCCAAATGGGACCTGTGTGAATAGTCTATGGTCACCAAATGGTCAATGGTGGCTAATTGGACATATGAGTAGTGAGTTTTGCTCAAAAAGTAACCAAATCAGTCACAAGCATCCAAAATCTCCATAGGGAGATGGATTTGAGTGAAATTAGTATTGACAATTAGATTAGGATGAGGACGACCCATAAGAGTAGGAATTCGATCAATTGAAGGTCAGAACACAAAATTGTATATGTTGGAAATTAGCCTAGAATATCAACAAATTGCTGATATTATATCAGTAGGTGACGCCGTAGCACTAGAAGCTTGGTTGTGGCACTAAAGCAGGCTGCGACCCAAACCTATTTCATCCTGTTATTTCCCATTTGGTCAGTTTTTAAGGTTTTAGGTCTTATTATTAGGAGTATTTGGGAGTAGGTTGTTACATTGGTTATGTAGTATTCGATTCTCTAAGTATGGTTCTAGGAAGCTGAAGAAAAGCAATCAAGCAAGAAAACTACATGATGGGTTATATTCACATACTGAGTTTAGTAACATAAACCTGAACCAACTAAACCTAAGGAAATTAACGGTGAAAAGGTTTAGTACCTTGAATTTGTTTAATCAAGAAATCTGAGGTATAATAATTGATGACGGTGGTATTGACGGTTTAGGGCATAGTGGAAGGGTGAGGACTTTAATGGAGGCTAAAGAGGGCAAAGAGAGTGAGAGTGAAAGACTGCTGGAGTCTCTGAGATCTGAGATATGAAGGTAGAGATGGACCCAGTATGCGTGATGACTGATAAGAGATGAAATAGAAAGGATGGTGATAGTGGTCAGAGATCCTAATGGCCACACTCATGATGATGAGCCTAGACAAAGATGACTCGCTGAGACGTAAAGCAAGAAAAACACCATAGGACTATAGGAAGGAGTGAGATAGGGGTACGAAGTGCGCGAGCTCAAAACAAAGAATAGAGTAGATTTAGGTTTTGCAAATTCTTTTTAAATAACTTTACATGTGTTTCCTTTGTAAATGCCAACTAAAGTTACTAAATTTACATGGCGTTTACAAAGGAAATGCCAACTAAAATATTTAATAGTCTTTTTTTAGTTTTTAAATAAACTTAGTTGGCATTTATAAGGAAATGCCAACTAAAATAGCAACTTTAGTTAGCATTTCCATAAGAACCACCAACTATTGAGTGCCAATAAAATCAAAATTGGCATAGTAAAGGGAGTAAGATTGAGAAAAAGACCATGGGAAATAGTGAGAGATTGAGAAGAGAGCATAAATGAAGGAAGCCTATATGAGGAAGAAAGCAAGATTGAGAGATAAACAAAAGCAAAGAATACTAAAAGGGATTAGGAGCATTTATAGGCATTGACTCTATTTTCCTGATATCCTAAAATGGGGTTAGACTATGTAGTTAAGCATTGAATTTTGTGAATTGAGTTATTTTTCATGTTTGAAAGCTTGAGAATATATGGTCCATAGGCATTGAGTTTACATGTTTAGTCTGCCTACAAATTGCCTGTTAAAATGTTTGAAAGAGGATTCCTATACTAATAGTTAGTTTTACCTTGTGATTTGTCCTTGCACATGAGGGTCATGATTGATACTCTATTTTGTTGGCTTTATATGTCTGCAAGCATGAGTGTGTGAGTTTTTATGGGTGTGTGTACCAGTATGTGTATGGGGTTCATGTGCTCTTTCTTCTTGTTGAAACAGAATCTCGCTGAGGGTTATTGTCTTAGTATGGGAAAGTGGCCATGGTGGTGTTGCTAGCTTGGTTCCAAAGGAAGTGTTTTTTGCTATGTGTTTTGGTATGAAATTTTGATTCAAATTTGTAAGAATGTATTGAGTCATGAACCCATTGTTACTTTGTATTTTGTCTTATTTAGGTTTTTTTTTAATTTATTGAGAAGCAATTGTTACAGGTTTGAGTAAGAATAAGTAGTTCTTGCATGCCTTGGTTTTATGTTTGAATGCAGTAAATGGTTCTTATATTGAGTTGCAATGAAGTTTGGTGCTTCTAATCTAGTCATAATTCGGCATATGGACGTGAGGACTTGTAAAGAGGAATATGTAGTTCGAAACCCAATAGAAGCATTGTTTAGTTAATTTCCTCAAGCTTGGGTACTGAAATTTGGTCACTATTCTTTGAATTTTGTCCTGAATTTTAGCTTGTAAAAACAATGTCAAGCATCTCAATTCATTTTTAATTCATTTATGTATTTATAAATCAGTAAAAGTAACATGGCCAACATAATGTTATGTTGCTAGAAAACTGGATTTGATATTAAAAATGTACATGTGTTGCCTTTAATGTCCAGGGTAATACTTGTCTTGATATGCTTTCTTCTTTATATGCGCATTGTGTTTTGGGTATCCTTCAGCACATGTATACATAATACAAGCCCACATACAAGCACCCACAATTGTTTTGTCTGAATTTTGGGAGTGTACTGTGGGGGATTTTTGGAATCTCCATAGGCTTTATAACAACGCTCAATATACTATCCTGGACTTAGTCTTGAGTTATTGGGAAGTGTACTTAGTGTTATGTGTAGGACCAGAAGAACCAAGATAGAGGAAGAACAAAAAGAAGGTAGAGCACTCTATGCCGCGACGAGAAACAAAACCACCATAGCAAACAAATCAATGAGCTTCAGTATTTTTCAAACAGAAGGGTCCCATGCCACATCAAACTTATCACCTGTAGCAACGCCAAACTTCGAACTTTGATAAATTTGAAGCATCTTAGTAGGACAAAACAAAAAGAATCAATGGGGAAGAAGATGATCTCTGCTAGGACTTCGCTCCTCCGACCTTTGGGAGTGAATTTCGAGCCTTGGGATAATTGATTACAAGTTGCTAATCCCTCATCTCCTCTTTCCTCTTGCTCTTTGGTTTTTGGAAGGATTTTTGGGTATATGCATGGGATCTTGATTTGGTCGGATTCCACCAGTTAAAATGGTTGTTAAAGGATCAATAAAGTGTTATTTAGTGTTATTGATACTTGGGTATGAGTTTCAGAGGGAATATATATGAATTACATCAAACCCTAGGTTGATTATGGGTGAGGAAGTATAGAATCCGAATTATATGTGTTAATGCATGAGTTGAATGGTCGTATGTGGCCAATTGGTGCATGAATATGTTGTTGGAACCTTGGGTTAAGCACAAATGATTGAATTATAGATTTTGGTTAAGTTATGCATTATGTTAATTGGGAATATTATGATGTTATAGTAGTTGTTTGGATAATCAGAGGTAACTCAGCTCATGTTCAATGTTGAGACGGTAGGTTTAGCCAGTGTGTATGGTGTCAGTGATTTTGAGTAACTGGGTGTTGTGTTTGTATGTTAATTGTTGATTTATATTTATGTATATGTATATATGCATGTTCCCGTTTATACCACGATATCATTATGTGTGTGTGTGTGTGTGTGTGTATGGTTTCTTCTACATATCATGGTATGTACACAACTAAATGAGGTGTGAATCTAGATCCCTGGTACTTGCATATAATGATGATAAACATGATGTGATATGTGTATTTTGGTGATTCTATAGCATACTCATGTGATAGCATGCTAGCATGGCACTAAGAATAGTTATGATGATGATAATGATTAGTGCATTGTGGCATAGCATGAACATCATCACCATATGAGCATAGTAAGATATGGTGGATTAGAAGGTGATTATGAGATGAGATATGACAATATGATAAAAGATCTTTGCCACTAAATCCTCTCCAATGGCTTAGAGAGTCAAGTGGCTGTAGACTGCATCTTCCCTAAATCACCACCAATTCAGGTGGTTTAGGGGAAGAAGAGCCACAGTCCAATTATTAATATGACCTTTGGCCAAGTTGTACTAGTATGAGATGAACTTAGTGATGTTTCAAAATCAACCTTCATCAGTTGTTGGAAGGGAATCATCTATTGGAAATGTCATGTGATGACATTAGCTCATGGTTCTAGTCGTGTATAATTGAGACATTCATACCATGACATTTTGCATTGCATTGCACCATATGCATATTTGTGTGGACTGATCATATAGGTTGCATGTGTTTGTGTTCCCAGTTATTGAAACTTTATCTATCAACCTCCATGGCTAACATTTTAGGTGAAGACTCTGGCACTAGTTCAAAGAAAACCAAGGAGTCGTAGGCCTCTTCACCTTTGAGAGCATCAATTGTAATCTGGTAGTTTTACCGTTTTGGTTTATGTAATAACTTGTGCCAAGTAGAGTTGCGTGTATGTACGTATGGTCGATCATGTTATCCTAGGAGTGAGGTTGTGTATGTTATATGATAATATAAATGATTGTGATGATGTTGATGTGATGGTATTGATGATGATGAGTTTTAGATATGTGTTACGTATGGTGTATATGTATGTGATAATGATTTGGACCCTGATATGGGCCATTGTTGTTGGAGAATGTGTCTATGAGATGGATTGGCCATCTGTATGAGCCTAAAGGGGGTTTTTGAGCCTTGTATGTATGTTTTGGGCAAGTAGCTCATTGTTTGGAATTAGGGTTCAAGAGGGTCAAATCTCAGATGAATGGTTTTTCTTGGGTGAAACCTCCTTGAACAAATTGGTTGAGTCAAATAGGACCTGTGTGAATAGTTCTCAGGTGCCAAGTTTCTTGGGTTGACAATTGGGGCCTATAGGTTGTATGTTTAATTCAAAAAAATAATCAAATCGATCATATGCATCCAAAATCTCCATATGAAAATGGATTGAGATGAAACCGGTGTTTATAGTTAGATTGGAACAAGATTAACCTATAGAAATTGGAATCAAGTCAATCGGAGATCAAAGCACAAAATTGTGCACGTTGAAAGCTCACCCGAAAAATCAATAATTTGCTTATACATGTTATGATATGGGCACCACGACACCAAGTGCTATTGCCTCTCCCAGGCTGTAGCTACACTGTAGCTTGCTGCAGCTCAACCCTATTCGGGTCCTATTCAAAAGTTTTTTTTGTGTTTTTAAGGTTTTAGAAGTTGCTTTGTGTTGTTTTGGGAGTAGGTCGTTATAGGCTCATAAGATGATTATATGTTATATGGGTCAATGGGATTTGGTAGGTCTGTTAAACAAGCTGTGTTAATCAAATAAGGTTCCAATGGCCCATTCATCCATGTTTTGTAAAATAAAAATAATTACATTAAATAATTTTGATAACTGTGCTGTGTAAGGTTTTTGAACTTCTGTGGCTATTTAAGTTAACCTCATCACCGGGTGATGATAAGTTCCCATAGGTATATTGGTGGTTGTTAGTCCATGATTTTAAATTAAAAATGATTAAATTAAATAATTTAAATAATTGTGCCGTGAGGGGCTTTTAAGCTTCCATGGTTATTTAGGTTAACTGCATTGCTACAGGAGTTGATAAGTTTCTGTAGGTGTTTGTATCAATTAAGTTGTGCATCCCAAGTTTGTTAAGGAAAATAGTTATTAATAAAAGGATTTTTTTAAAATAATAAGAAAATTATTTTGTTTGTAAAATGGTAAATTACTTTTTATTAGCTTTCTCTTATTACAAAATACTAGCACAGCAACATACATTTCTACTATAAACTACATAGATTTTGATTCTTATCACATGATAAGTAGGTTCTAAATTCTCATCTTTAGCCAAGTCCACCCTTGTAAATAGATAATGCTTTCTTTTTTTATTTTCTTAATTTCTTATTTTTATGTTTTTTTTACATGTGAATAATAAAAGAATAAGCAAAGTAATTTTAAAAAGCTATATACATTGCATAATTAATTTAAAGTAATCATTTTGGTCAAAAAAATCTTAAAGTAACAATTCTTAAAAATGAGTGTTGTGAGATCCATAACTTCTTTCCTACTCACAATCAAGTTAAGTATTCATTCCACCAAGAAACCAGCTTTAGGGGAGAGTCTCAATCCATCTTCTTCATAAGAGATACCGACGCATGAAAAGATTATTTTTGCCCAATGTGAAAAGATGTCCACGGATGAACAAAAAAATTTTCATTCAGATATCTTTTAATTTTTTCACAAACCATCATGAAAAATATGCGTTTTTATTTTCCCGTATATCGTACTTTAATAATGTATTTATTAATCCTTACGTGTACTTATTTTCTGTGCGTAGTCACAGTTAAATTTTTTTAAGTAAAATGTGTCTTTAAATTGATTTTTTGGGAGATACCATACACCGCACAGCTAAGTATACTACTTCTATAAAATAATAAGAAGTTGAACGAACTGGAATCGAATTGAAGATTCTTATACTAAGAAGGACAGGTGTGCACCCGACCCTCTCTGTTTTTGACAATAACAAATGCATTATAAAAACATAACTAATTGAGATTTATTATGATGCACCAGTACTTAGAAAAAGTAGATATACATGTATCTGATACATGATATCACATATACACATATTGTATTTATGCATACGTATCTATTCATATCACTTTTTATCCGTCTGTATTGATTCAAATTTTTATAGTAAAATATGATCATTTGAATATATTATAAATATTTTATGATTTATTTTAACACTTATACTATAATTTTTAGAATATTTAATACACATTTTTCTTTTATTGAGTAAATTTACTAATTAAACATATAAATAATATTATATATATATATATAAATATGACTATATCCGTATCCTAAAATTTTAAAAATTATCATATTTTTCATATTGTGATACATATACTCATATCAGTTCTATATATGTTGAGAACAAAGATCTATTTTTTTTTCTTTATTCAAGTGTACACGGTTACAACTTACAAAATGCAAATGATCAGTATCCATTTTTTTTTCTTTCTATTACTATATTCTTTTCTTTCACCATAGTTCACTACGGTCTCAAATATAACAAAATTTTGGAATGATTGTATTGATCCAAAATATAAGAAAAAAAAAGTAGATATTTGATGCAATAAATATTTATTCCCAATAATACTCCGCATTAGGCAAATTATGTACTATTCATGAGACACCACTTTGGTGGTCTTAAAAAATTGAGTATTAATTGATTTAGTATAAAAAGATAAAAGGACCATTGAATGAGGATAATTTTAAAAAATATTTTTTATTACAAATTAAACGTGGTTAACAAGTTTCAAATAACAATATTGGTCTGTGTGGAGACATTTTTTTACCCTAATATTTGGGACTTGTAAGATTTAAGGTTAAAGAGAATGAGAAAATGGATATATGGACTCACCGGTGGGTCTGTTACACTCTTTCTTTTCTCGAATTTTATATAAAATTTACTTACTTTAGAGCATATATACAATCTGTCAAGTTAGCATTCACACCAGACATGCATTAGGCCTTCATCAATTTCCAAATTTTCTCCAAATTCTTTCTCTATTTAGAACGTTCCAAAAAAAGAAGGCAAACAAAGCACCTTGTTTTCTGAAAGATACAATTTTTTTTTCATCGGGCTGAAAGATACAATTTTAATGATATCAAACAGGCAATGAGCAGTGGCCAAAACAGGAGAAGCACCGGGCGAACTGAAAATCAAAAACGACAACTAATAGTCTAATACATTATTAAGTTTATATTGTTTTCACATTAACCCAGTAAGGCAGCAAAACCATAAAATTACAAGACTACAACATGAACAAATATATTAGAAATACAGAGCAATAAAATACTGACAACATTAGAAGCTGAGCAAGTTTATCTTCGGAGCAACAAATCTGCAAACTTTTCGTCAATGCTAGTGACCCATGGAACAAGGACAACACCGACCAGAATTATTGCTGCCAATATCCTTCCAAGTTTTGGCAAGTATACCTGCTCTAACTGGGCGATAATTTTGTTAAAACTGCTGTAGTAGTGTTCATTCAAATTTCCTGAAAGACTCGCATAACAAGAGTAATTTGCAACAATTTTCTTGCAAAGAATATTAATCAGCCTTGCCAAATCTTTGTCGCTCCCCAATTCATGAACAATAACTTTACTCTCAACCAGCACATCCACATCTTTTTCCGTGTGAATGAGATCACCAATTAGAGCAACATAGTTGCAAACATAGTGATGATTAGGGTAATGGCATTGCTCAAAGGCCATGAGGTTGCGTAGAACAGATTCAGTTGAGCTGTCCACTTTCAATGTTGGGATTTGTAAACGAGGTTTGAACCATTTTGGCCCGAAGCCTATGCAACTCAACCAGTATAAAACTGGTACCTTCCTGAACTCAACATCAAGCAAACATCTGCCAACAACAGACTCAAAAGTTATCCCTATTTTTCTCAACTTTCTTGCTGTCTTTATGACAGAAGCAGCTTTGCCATCAGGAACTAAAGCCTGTGGAACAAAAAAAAATCTAATTAAATCAGTGAAATGTTTTGGTTTGTTCCATCCTTGCTTCAACATCATTTGTGTATTGTCATCTTCACGCAATGTAGGATGAGGATCATAAGTTTTGAAGTAGTTGCGAGCGAGGTCAAGAAAACTTGAGCATTGTCCTTTTCGTTCAGCAGGTACATGTGAATATAATTCATCCAAGATATCAAATGGAATCTGATTTTCAAGTAATAACAAATCTCGCTCAATGCTCTTGCTAATCAAAGATTTTTCAAAGAAGTGATCATTATCAGTTACCAGTGGTTCTTTCTTTTTACGCAGAAAGAGTTCCATGATGAACACAGCATCCAACAGTATCATGCGCACAAAGCTCTTCTTATCAAAATTGGTATATTCTTCTGAATAACACCTTCTTATCTTTTCTTCCTCACCTCCAAGCTTATTTGTGTACGTCTCTAAGCCCAACAGCCCCTCATTTGATAGTTGTTCATGAAAACATCTAAAATAAAAGGATTTCTGTTTTTCCATGGGCTTCAAATTTTCCTTATCATGGTGGATTGGGCCGATTGAGATCAGATGAGGAGTGAAGGCATCCTCGTTTTCCCTCCTAAGATCATCAGGAACCTTGTAGATACAACAATCTGGAGACGGCATAGGTTGATATGATTCATTGAGGATGTCTAGAATTAGGTACCGGGCAATATTAATACTATTATCTGATCCCATCAAATCCCTGCACAATCATTGTTGTTGGTTTGTTGCCGGTAAGTACAATTGTGTTCAATTAGTATCACTAACTCAGTTATTCATGATATAGAAAGATTTTAATGAAACTAGAAAAAAAGCGGAACACTTGAACATAAAATCAGCCATGGTCTTGGATGACAAGTGATTAAAAAAAAAGGCAGAACATAATAATGAAACTTACAGAAGCACTTCAGCTTTAAAATCTTCAAAACCTCGAAACAGAAGTGATTGCATTGATGGTTGTTTAATCTTTCAGTTCATGGCTCAACTCCACCCTCTGCTATATAATTCCTTATTTCTCTCCCTCTCCTTGCACTATTAATAGCTGAGTTCAATTGTTAATTTTAATATTAATTATTTGACATCTCAATGATTTTTCCATGGAAAATTTTTCTAATTTAGCTGCATGTAATCGTAATATTATTGTCAAAATCAATGAATCATTTCATGAAGAAAATTAAATTAAATTATTAAAAAAATAATTCACAAGTTAAAATTGTTAGATGATCATTGAGCTGATTTCATAGGCTTTGTTGCCTGTCAAAAGTTCAGGAATATGCTAATGAAGGTAGGTTTAATTTATAGGAACTTAACTCCTATTCCACAAGGGCCTATATTGAAGTCATGCTAACAACATATATAAAGAAATTGTTGATAAGTAATATTTAAGGATTTTTAAGCATTTTTTGAATGGTGAGACTTGGCCTTAGTTTTAATGAGCTCCCATATCCAATTCACCAAAATTATTTCTCACAAATATATATATATATATATATTCATGGATCCATATGCTCTCTAAGTAAAGAAAAGGAGTTTTCTTGAAGAAGACTTTTTTGACATCTCAACAATAATATGACCAATATTAAGGTTCTGAAAACCAACCCAGGTCAGCTGGTCGAACCGTGTAGTGGTATGGCAAAAGAGGATAAGCAGGATTATAGAAAACCAACTAAGAACCGATCAATCTAGTCTTGAAATCGTGAGAACAGGTAAAACCGGTGGATTGACCGGTTCAAACGGTTAAAAGAAAAACAGAAGGAGCAAGAAGAAGAAAGAAGGAAAAGAAAGATCATAGCACCTCTATCATCTTTTTCTCTTCGAGTAACCGTGAAAACCACAAAAAGATTAGAAAGGATAAAACAAAATGAAGCCTGCACCGTCAAATGCTTCAGCTTTCCATCATAACTTCAATGACCACCTAAAAGAGACTCCAATCTTTATATCAGTATCGCTTGGCCAAAAAAAATCTTCAGATCAGTACTTACGATGGTAAGATAGAAAGAAGGTCTGAGAGTTGAGAGAGAGATAATGGTAAAACGGAAAGAAGGGCTTAGAGTTGAGAGAGTGAGGCAAAAAGAAAATGAAAATGGTAAAAGCGAGGACTGAGAAGGATGCTACGCGTGAGAGTTAAAAATAAAGAAGGATGCGAACCTTGGGGTTGGGGACTAGAACTATGTGCCTAGGAGGATAAACTTTTTTCAATAGGCAATAAAAATTGAAAAGATCATTGCAGAGGTTCTCAAAAGTCGTTCTTTCGGTGTTGTTATAAATGTATTTTTATTATTATTTTATTATAACTTTTTGAAATCTTTGTCTTTTTTTGGAATAATATAGTTAAAAAACTAATAATATTTTTATCCTAAGTCTATTAATTTATTGATAGTAATTAATTTAAACTTTATTTCATTTTTATCTAAAATATTAATATAAAATTAAAAATATATTAATTTAATCATAACTTCATTCATTCAACCAGTATCTTATTTGATTTGATTATTAGTCTATTTTTTTAACATTTTTATTTTTTTAAAAAATATTACTTTTTTTGAAATTAAATCTTTTTTTTCTTTGAATGATTAATTTTTATCTTTTAAGTATATATTATTTAAAATGTAATAATTTAATCACAACCGATTCAATCTCAATTAGATCAGTAAACTTTGAATCAGTGTCTCAACCAGCCTAGTAGCTAGTCTGGTTTTCTTAACATTGACTAATATAATCAGCCTTCGGTTTCCTCCAATGAGATGCATAAACGCAATTTATCAAGTGATTTGAATTATTAATTTTTAAATTAGTTATTCAGCATCCCACATCTCAATGATTCTTTTTTACAAAAAAAAATAATAATAAATTTATTAACCACTAGTGGTCCAACGCAAGGCAAAAAATTAGAATTGGACAAAATTCTAGTTAAATACCAATGAAATAAGATGATTCTGAAAAATTATTCCAATTTACCCTAATTCTAAAAAACTACCAAGATTTCTTATTGGAATTAAATTTCGAAGGCAAAAGACAAAAATACCTTCCTATTTAAATAACTCATTTGCAAATAATAATAGTATATTTATAAAAAATAATAGTATATTTACAAGTGACATAACTTCATTTGCAAGTCATAATAGTATTAGTTGCAAATGAGTATATTTCACTTGTAAATATATTATTATCGCTTGCAAATGGGTTACTTTTACAAGAAGAGCATTTTTGTCTTTTTCCTTAAAAATTTAATTCCAATAAAACCTTAATAGTTTTTTGGGAATTAGGGTAAATTATGGTAGTTTCTTTTAATTATCTTGTTTTCTTAGTATTTAACTGGAATTTTTCCTTAAAATTGCCACCCTGTCATTTCACTAACATAAGTGTCTTAATTTTTCGAGCATATAGAGATAACAGGGGAAGAACCATGTTAATTTAAAGGTAAAAGCACATATATATATATATATACCAATAGATCAAAAATTACAAAAACATACCATAAGTTTTCGAAACTACAATAAGGTACCAATACACTAACTTGTAAATATTGTTGTCACAATTTTATCATCCGTCCCTTCTCTCTCTCGCTTTTCTCCATCTCTCTCAACCTTCCTCTTCTCCTCTTACTTTTCTCCCTCTCCTTCTTTCTCCTTCTTTCTCCAACCCGCAACCCTTCTCCTGTTAGTGCCTCCATGGTCTTGTCTTCCCTTGTCAACACTCCCTAATTGCCCCATCCCCCATTCGTGCTCCCTCATCTTTGCTTCCCTTGTCTCCTTGTCCCCTACCATTGTCACTATCTCAACCCACTGGTCCACTGTGATCTACTATCATAGAGTCAAGATCTACCGTCACAAAGCTCAAATCCATCATTGCAAAGCCCAGATCCACTGTCATAATGCCTCTCCCATCAATGCTTCTTCCTTCCTTTTCTTCTTTCCCTTCCATTGCCCACACCCTATCTTCATCTTATCCAACGTCTTCATTCTTTTCTATTGTTGTTGGTTTTTTCTTTATTCAGTTTGCTGGGTTTGAAGCATTGAATGTACATGCATCAATTCCATATGAATTCCAAATCTAGGTAAAACAATTACAAAGTTACGTGTATCAATTGCAAATGTGTGCAGGATTTATTTTTCTTCAATTGAAAATGTACACGTGTTAATTGCAAATATAAGTAGAATAATTGTAAATTTACATGTATCAATTGCAAATGTGTGTGGGATATTTTTTTTCTTCAATTAAAAATGTAAGAAGCCCCAATTTAATCATTTCATATATGTATTTGGATTAATGGGATGGTATTCTTGGAATGGTATAGGACCATAGGAGCCAAGACTGAAGGAAATGGGGAAAAATGAAGTTGAAAGAATTAGAGACATAAATGGTTGGCACTATAGTGCCAGTAATACTTGCCACAGTGCCAGGTCAGAATGTTTTATAAAAAGGATGCTAACCACTATGACGGAACAATTTTTCTGGAGTACTAGCACCGGCTTTGCTTGGGTTTTTAGATTATAAAGTTGGGGGACGTGATTTTGAGCCTTGAGAAGCTTAGATCTTGTAGGTATGTTGATTTCTATCATTCCCTCCCTTATTTCTTCAAGCTTTAAGGATAATTTTCATGGTTATGAGTTAGATTTCATTTTGGCTAAGTTTTCACTTATTAAAATATGTTAGAATGTGTTATTAAAGTGTTCTTGGTTGTTTGCAAACTTTAGGTTATGTTTTTGAGTGTATGAGTGGTGATTTCTTTAAACCCTAGTCTCTAACTTTGGGATTTTCATGATATATGAATTGTATGAGTTCATGTTTGGTTTTATGAGTTGATTTGGATTTAATGAGGAGTGGGTATGGTGTTGGTGACTTGTTTTGTTGGGTTTATGCTTGGGTCCTTGAGTTAGGTTCTACCAAATGCTTTGTCATTTCTTGATTTCGGTGTAGGATCTGTGCATAGGTGCAATTCCTACACTCTAAGGAACCTTGTGGAAACAACAAATCTGTTGGTAAATGGTTACTTTGGCATATAGGCAGTTTTAACCTTGTGGACATCAAGTGGCTTTATGAAATTTATTAAATTATTGGGAGTTGATATTAGTTTTGGGTCTTAATTTGTACTTAAGAAGCCATATGTTAACTTGGTTATATCTCTCTTTTGTGTGTGTAGTTGGCACTCTGATAGCCCACATGGTTGTGTGTATATGGGTAACTTGGGGTAACCAAGGTGTAATTTTTATTGCTATATATATACTTGAAGCTTTTCATATCATGACATACATGTTGGCACGACTAGTAAGTTTTCGAACTCTTTACTTTGAAAACAGTTAAGATATATATATATGCTTATGAGTATGAGTATGGTGAACTTTAATGTATAAGATTATTGTGCATCCCTATGATTATATTTTGTATGTTGATTCCATGCTAGCATGATGGTTTATATTGTGAGATAATATGTTGGCATAGCATGATGGCATTGTCACTGATGATTATGTATGATTAAGCACATTCTAGTTAGGTGATGATGTCATTGAATATCACATGGTATGTTAATTCACTAAACAGCACATGAGGCTTTGTATCTAGGTCATGAGGCTTTGATATCCCTATCAATAAATAGTCATCCTTTAGCCAGAAGACTCAAGTGATTATGGATTAGAAATGCACTCTCTCTAAATGGCCATAAATTCATGTGGTCTAAGGGAAGGAAAGCATGGTCCAACTATTAGTGTAATAGCCTTTGGCTGAGTCATGACTAGTAAATGTAGAACTTAGTGGTTATCTTAGAATCAACTTTCACTGGTTATTGGATGAGAGCTACTTGTTGAGGTTACCCTGTGATAATAACTAGCCCATGCTTCTAGCCATGATCTTTGCAGGGTTTTAACACATCATGTATATTATATCATGTCATTCATATCTATGCATTTGGAAGTATATTTTGACTACATATATATGTTTTAAGTTACCCTTGATTACTTGGACAATGTCTTACTCTCTTACATGGCTAAAATTTTTAGGTGAGAGCTCTAGCACTAGCTAGGAGCAAGCTAAAGAGGCCTAGTCTCCCTTCAGTTGTTTTATGGGGATATTGGAGTAGCTTGTTTCTTTTTTTGGTATTGATCTTGAGAGCACATGTTTAGTTTATCTACTATTATGCCAAATGCATGAACACTCATGATGCCATGTAATTAGTTTGGAAACCATGTCATATTTTGGAGCTATTTCTATATGTATACTTGTGGTGTTGGTTGGCTTGTTTTATCCTTGTGGTCATGTTTGAATGAATATGATGAAAATTGCTATTTTGAGACTCCTTGGTTCCTTGAAATTTGTCATGTCTCCGTAGCTTGCTCCTTGCTAGAATTGGATCCCCCTCACCTGAAATTATTAGCCACGGAGGGTGAGATAATGGTCCCAATAACCAACGGTAACTCAAAACAAGTATGATATTTTGAAATATGCTTCTACATGGGCAAGTATAAGGTGAAATGATGCAATGCACATGATATGCAATGAATTCTATAACAACCCCAATTTAATTACTCTGGATTTGTATAGAGAGTAATGAATGGGCATTATTGGAATTACACAAGACTATAAGGGGTCAGGATTGGAGGGAAGAAAGAAAACCGGAGTTCAATTTTTTTTAATAGAAGGCACTAGCACCACAGTGTCAGTCAAGCTAGCCACGATGCCAAGTCACGAATCTTTATAAAAGGTCACAAATCCTCTGCCTCTTAGCGGTGTTTTTTCTAGGAGAGAACTGTATGGTTTTGTTAGGGTTTCACTTCTAGGTTTAAGGAGATCAAATCTTGGCTTTGGGTGGCTTGATTCTCAAAGGTATGGTGATTTCCTATCCTTCTCCTTCATCTTTTTTAGTTTCATGGTAGGAATTCATGGGTGCGGTTGTGATTTCTATTTTGGCCAAGTTTCCACTTATTAAAATATGCTAGAATGCTTCAATTCTATATTGAGAAGCTTCCTCAAGTGTTATGTGTGAGTTTCTAAGGGTCTATGGCTTATAGGTATCAAACCCTAGCCTCTAATTTTGAGATTTTTCATGATATCCGAATTTTATGCACTCATGTCTAGTTTTATGAGTTTATTTAGGTTTAACAATGAGTGGGTATGGTGTTGAAGACTTGTTTTCATTGGGTTTAATCTTGGGACATCAAGTTATGGTTTATCAAAAGTTATATCTCTACTTGATGTGTACATGAGTTGGTTTTGTAGAGCATATGCTTGCTTCATGGAAGTCTCTACACTCCAAGAAGTTATTGGGAAGTGGAAAATCCATTGGTAATGGGCAAACTTGTTGTATGTCAGAGATTGGGTCTTGTTGGTGTAAGGGGCTTCGATAGTTGTAAAGACTTAATCAATTTGAAGTTGGATTGAACTTATGTCATGTTTATGATATCGTATATTGATTTGGGTTTCATCCCTTTTATGTGTTTGTAGTTGGTGATCCTATAGCTTACTGTGGTATAATGTATGTTTCGGTAACTTGAGATAATCGGGGAATAACTTTTATTTCTTGTCTATATTTTAAACTTTTCATATCATGATATGTATCTTTTAACACAGCTAGTAAGTCTTCTTGTACTCTTTACTCTTTTGAAACTAATGGCAAGAAATGAGAATTTGTTACCTGAAATTACATGTATGGAAAATCTTGAAACTTAGTGTGATATATATGATTTATAGTGTATCTCCATGTTATATCTTATGTGATATATTAGGGCTAGCATGATAATATATATAATGGAATGGTATATTAGTATCACATATTAGCATTGTCACTAAATGATGAACGCATTAATCATGATTTGGTTTGGGTAACGATGTTAGTGAGTATCATGTGGTATGCTGATCTACTAAATAACACATGAGGCCTTGTGTCCAAGTGGTAAGACTTATAACATCTCTATTTCTAAATAGTTGTCCTTTAGCTAAAAGACTCAAGTAGCTATAAATTAGGGATACACCTTCTCTAAATAGCCACCAATTTGGGTCATTCAAGGGAAGAAAAGCAACAATCCAACCATTAGTGTAATGGCCTTTAATTGGGTTATGATTAGTGAGAGGTGAGCTCAGTGGTTACCTCAGAATCGGCCTTCACCGGTTGTTGAAAGAGAGTTACTTGTTGAGGTTACCCTGCAATGATAACTAGCTTATGGTTCTTACTGTGTTTGTTGAAAGATTTGAACTCTTGTGCATATAAATGTATTTGAACTCTTTTACTTATCAAAGTTTTTTCTTTGTAACTGAGACTTTTGCCTCATTCCGCTTGTAGTTATTGGAAAGGACTTTAGCTCTAGCAAGGTGGAAGCTAAGAAGAAGAAGTTCTTCTTGGTAACATGTGGGATATTTTAGTATGGTTGTTTCGATATGGTTTTATTTGAGAACACGTGTTATATTTGCATAGTATAATGCCAAGTGTAGGACACTAAACTGATGCTATATGTAATGTTGTTCTGTGAGTCCCTTGGGATTGCCGTTAAGTTCATGTCTCTCATGCATGACTTATATTACTTATGACCCCAAGGTTAGGTAAGGCCATGATGTGAATAGACATATATGATACATCGAAGTGAGGATGTATGCATTATTTTAATAATGATCTATGCTTTCTTGATGCCTTTGTAATGTTTGTTATGGTAGTTGTTGGGTATTCTTAGGTGTGTGGCCTAATTGTTATTATAATGAGTCTGGCCTTAGGGCGTTGGTTGCCCCATTTGTGTTGTGATAAGTCAGAGTGGTCTATAAGGCTAGTTTGGATTATTGGTAGGTTTTGGTGAAAAATGAGTATGTAACTTATTGGACAAGTTAGAGTACAAGGGGGCCAAATCATAAGGAAGTAGTTTCCTTTCGGGTGTAATCTCTTTGAACAGTATCCTTGTGTCATTTATGACTTATGGGAACAAGTTTGTTGGTTAAAGGGTTAGTGATTTGGAATTGGGAGTTGTTAATGCCAATATTTAGCATAAAATAATCATTTTGGTCTTAGGGTTTCAATCTCCATACGAAGGAATTTTGAGCTACGGTTTATACTCATAATTAGAAGAGATCATGTCAATCAGAGGTTTGGTTAAGAAGATACATGCATCCAAAGTTTGGTTAAAAATTAGCAAATTGCTAATATGCCATCTGCTACTAGCACCGCGATGCTACTACCTTGGGCTGCAGTGCCACAATAAAACTTTGCCCTCTTTGGTTCTTTTGCTTCCTAGTCATGGCATCTAGTCAATTGGTTGTGTCAATCTCAATTTTTTGAAGTTTTTCCACATGTTTTTCAGCTTAATATGTCATTTTAAGAGTGTTTTTGGCTATGTCTTGGTCCTAAACAATTAGGATGCTACAAGTTCCCACAATAACCACAAATAGAACCATAGACTAGTTACCATCACAAGTAAACCCAATAAATGGCCCCCTTCCAACAACCAGTGAATGTTGATTTTAGAGCAACCACTAAGTTCACCTCTGATCAGTCATGACTCAACCAAAGGCTATCATATTAATGGTTGGAACATGACTTTACTTCCCTTGGACCACATGAATTGAAGGTGATTTAAAGAAGTTGCACCCTCAATCCATAGCCACCTAGGTATCACAGCTAAAGGTTAACGATTTAATGATAGAGATATATCGCACCTCACTACTAGGACACAAAGCCTAGTGTACTATTTAGTGGATCGACATATCAGATGGAATTTCAATGACATCGATCATTACCTAACTAACATATGTTCAAACATGCATAATCATCAAAGACAACACCAACATGTCATCTCAATCTATATACCATCATGCTAGCATAGTGTCATTATACATGATATAATCATGGAGATGCACAATAATTATATATCAAAGTTCATCATACATGTAAACATACATATATCTTAGCTATTTCCATCCATTTATCATAAGCTCAAAAGTAAAGAGTGTAAGAAAACTTACTAGCCATGCCAACATGCATATCATGTTATAAAAAGCTTCAAGCATATATAAAAAAGAAAGAGTTATACCCCGGTTACCTCAACTTGCCCGCACATGTACACAAAACCATGGTAGGCCCTGTCGTAGCACCAACTAACAATTATGTTCTATGTGTAGCAATTCTACTACTGTTTAGACAAAATGAGAAATTATGTATGAATATTATAGATGTTTTAAAAATAGACAAGTAGAGCTTTAAAATGGTCTAAAGGGCACTCATTTAGGTGTGTGTGTGTGCATGTGTGTATATGTGTGTGAATTTTTGTGAATTTTACAAGTTAGGGTTCAAAACAGGAAAGTATAGGAAAAACTAGAACTTTCAACATGAATTCCAAAAATTCAAAAGGCAATGTAAAGTCGTACAAAGCTCCAAAAATTTAGTGATTTACATGTATAGAAATATCTGTCTTAGGTTTAAGATACCACTAGTTTGAAAGTAAATGAAGCTTATGGAAGTTTTTATAATTTAAAGCATAAGGGTTAAAGCTCACAAGTAACATTACTTGCCTTACTTTTATGATATTGCATAATTATATTTTATACATGTTTTATGATATGATAAATTTTTGCCATGTTGTTGCTGTGAATGTTTTCTTGATTGGCTAACTATTTATTTGATAAGGGCTTTGCCAAATATGTCCCATTTTTAAGCCGTTATACTATTGAAATTTTTATAACCAACATGACATTTTACATGCTTTATGATATTATGCAATATTTTTAAATGTTTTTCATGTGATGTAATGATGTAACTACAAGCAAATATACTACTGAGATGTCCAATCTCATCCTTCTAAGTACTAACCATGCTAGGTATAAAGCAAGACAATGGAGGAAAGCAAATGAAGGAGAAAAATATGAGAAAGCAAGTTAAAGCTTATGTTATGATGATGTTTAAATGAAGCATGCTTTGTACATTGTGTACAATTATGTATTAATGATGTGAAGTGAATTCATATAATGTATAGAAAAGCATGCTAGATGATGTTGAATGATGAAATGAAATTGAGAAATGAAAAGATATGCATATTCCCTTCACTTGAAATGTTATGACATGTTAATGCTTAAAAAAAGTTCAAGTATGTGATGTTAAAGGGAATGAGCCAAAACATGATTCCTCTAGTTAGAGGCTATGATGAGCTTTATGGTGAGTAAAATTTTGCATGAATTGGCTAAGAATGATGTAAGTCATGGCTCAAGAGAATTAAGAGTCAAAATTAAACAGTTACAGGAAAACTGTAAAATTATTGTAAACACTATTTTGTGTTTAAAAGGTAATATAAAATTGTGTAATGCTCCAAAAATTTAGTAGTTTATATGGATAGAGCTATGTTTTAAGATTGAAATGTCATTGATTTGAATGTATTTAGAGCTATATAATGAAAGTTATGTATGTTTTCCTAAAACTATTCTAATAAAGAATTATTCTGACCCCTGATGGTTTATGAAGATGCTTTGTTCTATACAAGTAGAATAAATGTATAAAATATAGTTAGAAAGTAAACATGTATAGATTTCAAATGACATAAAGTATTCATGAGTTGGCTTAGTGTCTAATAAGTCATGAATTTTAGAAACTAGAAGCAAAAAATAAATAGTAAAATTTGATGAATAAACTGTATTAATTGATGCGTCTAATTTCTAGTTTCATATTTTTCCCATGAAATTCAAGATGTGAATGATTTTTAGAGACTTGAATCATTGTGAAATGATTTTTATGTATTTAGTTAGGAAGTTTCAAAATTCTCTGCGCAATTAAGTGAATAGTGCACAAAAATAGAATTTTACAATTTTTAGTTTCTCACTGGTTCAAGGTCTCAGAAACCTCTTTGTTACACCCAAATGAGGCAATATTCATGGGAAAGATGCCCAAAGATAAGTTGTGACATTATTGATGTCAATTGCGGTTCTGAACTTAGGGGTCATTGCCCATTTGTAACATTGCCATGGTTGGGGCACCGGGTGATCAATGATTGTCCCAAGTGTATTTTGATATGAGAGAGTAGTATATAGGGTTGATTGCCCATTTGTAGTGTTGCCATGGTTAGCGCACTAGGTGATTGATGGTTGTCCCAAGTGTATTTTGATATAAGAGAGTAGTATATAGGGTTGGTTTTTATTTTTTAGTGAGTTTGGTGAGAAATGGTTATGTCACCCATTAGTGGGATTTGAGGTTTAAAGGGGTCAAATTCTAAAGGAGTAATTTTTTTGATGTGCAACCTTCTTTCATAGTATCTTTGTGTCATTTGTAACTTGTTGGGATAAGTTTAGTGGCCAAACTGTTTATGGTTTGGTTTTGGGAGTTATTAGCATCAATCTTTGGCCTCAAAGTGACTATTTCGATATTGAGAGTCTAAAATCTCAATAAGATGGAGTTTTGAAGTCCAGTTTACGCTTGTAGTTAGAAGGGGTTGTGTGTAACTTGTAGGCTTTGGAATTATGAGAATTGGAGGTATGCATTGGAAGCTGTGCTCATCCGAAGTTCACTCGAAAAGTCAAACTTTTGCTATCATAGACAACAAGGGCTGGCACCGCGGTGCCATTGTGCTTTGCCACAGTACAACAATAGGAATTTTATGTCTCTGGTTCTTTTGCTTCTTGGTCACGGCATCTAGTCATTTGGTCGTATCTATCTTACTTTTCTAAGTTTTTTCCTCATGTTTCTCATCCCAATGTGTCATTTTTGAAGTGTTTTTTTTACTATGTCTTGGTTCTAAACATTTAGGATGTTACAAATTTTGAGGTGCAATTTGCATCTATAGTTAAAGAAGATTTTATTTGACTTGTTGGTTTTGAAATTGTGTTAATCAGAGGTCTAGGTAGAAAGATATGCAATTCGAAAGTTCTCTTAAAACATTAGCAAATTGTTGATGCCACAACAATAGTTGGGGCTGCAGTGCCATCTTCCTAAACCATGGCTCCTCAGTGCAAACCTTACCCCTTCATTTTGTTTGCCGCCCAGTTGCAACTCCCAGTCCTTTGGTCATGTTTAACTTTATTTTCTAAGCTTCTCTCATGCTTTTCATCCCACTATGCATCTATTTTCATGCTCATGGCTATATCTACATCATACACTCTTAATTAGGATGCTACACAAATTAGGAGTCCCAAAATTTTCTTATAATTAGAGATGGAGGGAGTACAATTAACATTTCCTGTTATTTTTTATTTGAAAGTATAAAGAATATTCTCACATTAAAAAATTATTTTTTGTTTTATTTCATTCTACATATAGCAAACTATCCAATAGGAACTATGATGTATAGATACACGTGTAGATATCGGATACGACATAATACGATACGTTGAATACGAAAAATTTTAAAATTTTAAAATACAAGTAAAAAAGATATATATATATATATATAATGTGTATATATATTCAACAAATTAATGTATTAAAGATAAAAAATATATATATAACAAAATTTGTGTTTTAAACAAGTATTTTAATAATAATATGAAGATATCTAAAATAAGAAATCAAAAATTGAGTTTTCCTATAAAATTTAAGTTCTTTTCTAACTTTATGAAAGAGAAAAATAAGGATATGTTTATTACACTTATCATCAAAAACAATATGAATATCATATTTGATTTGTATCGGATATAGGTACATCTTCTTTTTTTTTTTAAGTATCGATGTAATGGAGAATAGGAATTAATACCATCCAAATCTATACTATATACCAAATATGAAATAACACAAAAAAGAGGCGTCAACAAAACTATTGTGCTAATTACAACTTTTTGTTTTGGTCATTCATGTGACTTGAAGACCGTTTTAAATAATTGCACACTATGAACAATCTAATGCAATCAAAACAACAAAAATATTTATTTGGCTTTGATGGTTGACTTGATGAGTTTTTTTTTTTTTTCAGGAAGACTAGAACCATACTATGAATAATATAATCGGCCTTCTTCTGTTTTTTCCAAGTGGATGCATATGTAAATTACTAAATTATCAATTGATTTGAAGTATCAATTCTTAAATTAATTATTAGACTTGTCAAAGATTCTTTTTCATAACAACTATATGTCTATTATTTTCTTATATTTAAATTTGGTGAAATGTGTAAAATATTTTAAAATAGAAAACTTTACGAAGTCCAATAAAATATTTGGAGAAAGATTAAAAATAAAAAATGGCATAATTTTAAAAGAAATTGTCATTCCTATAAATTTTATAATTTATATCAATATATTGATATTGAATACTCCCTGCATCTCATTGTTTATTGTTTTAAAGAATTTTAAATATCTTAATTTATCTGTCATTCTACATTATTAATGAAGCATTAATTATTCTTTTTATTATTTTATCCTTCACTAAAAAAAATAGTAGATAAAGTGTAAATCATCTTTTAATATTTAATTCAATAATATTTTAGTAATATATTATTAAATTTTACTATAATTTAGGTTATTTAATAATTATATTAATCTATATAACAAATCTTAAAATAACGGGGAGTATCATTTAAATTTATTAATTCAAAAGACTGGACAAAAAGTTAAAATTGCCACCGTGTCTCCTCACGGGGTCTAATGGATTTTTTTCCGAGCATCTAAAGGCAGCTGGAGAAGAGCCTGGTTAATTAAGTGGAAAGTAAAATTTGGGGGCCTAGAAAACTTATATGTTTTTTTTCTGTTATTTTCTAATTAAAATTTGATATGTAGACTTTTTTTTTAATATATTATAGATCTATTCATTAACCATATACTAACGATGTTAGCTTATTAATAATTTTAAATTAAAAATCCTAATTTCATACTGTAACTCCAATTTTTGTCGCCTTAATTGAACTCTATGATGTAGCCTTCATAGTCTATCTGAATGTTAAATTGAAGCTCGGTTGCCAAAAGAAATTGACTCTAATATGATATATATGTTGAGTGCGCGCGGTATATGGTATACATGTATAATTTTGCATTTTCTTAGAAAATTATAACAGTAAATTATTTTCACCGCCCTATAAGGGTATTCATCCAACGCGGTAGGCCCAATCCTACTTGACATATCAGGTTGGCCTCAAAGACTAGACTGAGTTGGGCATCGGGTTGAAGTTAAATTCGATTTCGCCCTGTCCCAATATATATAATTTTGATATTTTATAAAAAAATTATAAATATTATTTTTATATGATATTTTTCTTAATACATTATATATAATAAATTAATTATATTATTATTGTGAATATTTTTAAGTATTCAATCTTTTAATTTTATTTAAAATTTTAAATTTATTTCTTAATATTGTGCAAAAAGAATACATAATTATTGAATATTTATAATTTTAATAAATATTATTTTTTAATATAATATTATTTTTAAGAAAATATATTTTAGTTAAACGTAATTATATTTTTATTAATAAATAAAATTAATTTATTTATATTTTTAAATACTTTTTAAGACCGGGCCAACCCTGGTCTTATATGCCGGGTTGATCTGGTCTTATTCAACCTTACAAAAATTAAATATCAAGTTAACTAACTATCAACTCAGTCTTATCCAATTTATCTAATTTTTGTACACCCCTTTCTACCCATATCCTTTTCTGTCATTTGGGCCCTTCATGGCACTAACACCCCTATTATCATATTCGCAACATATATTGGAGAGTCAATTATTTTTTTGGTCAATCGAGCTTCAATTTAACATCTAGCTAGATAGAGTATAGACTATGAAGGCTGCATCATAGAGTTCAGTTAAGGCAAAGAAAAGTGGAGTTGGGGTAGGAAATTAGGATTTTTTTCCTTTTCTAAAATTATTTTAAATATACTAGCAAGTTAACACAATAAGTATATGGTAAACAACTAGATTTATAATGTGTTGAAAAATTAATATGCTAAATTTTAATTGAATAATAATACGAAAAGTATATAAAAAAAAGCATATAAATTTTCTTCTTTATTAGACCATATAAGTGACATTTATTATTATTATTATTATTATTATTATTATTATTATTATTATTATTATTATTATTATTATTATTATTATTATTATTCTGAATAGGAAAAGGGTAAGGAATTAGGATTTTTATTTTATAAAATTATTTTAAATTTATTAACAAGTTAATACTATTAATAATTAGATTTATGATGTGTTAAAAAAATCTACATGTCAAATTCTAAATTCTAATTCGAAATTAACAGAACCAAAAGCATATAAGTTTTCTTTCTTATTAAAACACATATGTGATTTTTTTTTTGAACAAGAAAAGGGCAAGCAATTAGGATTTTCCTTTTTTATATTTATTAACATGTTAATTTTGTGAGTATGTGGTTAATGACTAGATTTATGATGTGTTAAAAAATCAATATGTCAAATTTTAATTAGAGATCAATAACACCAAAAGCATATAAGGAAATTTCACAAGAAATGTTTTGATATGGGTTGGGTCTCATGAGGGTCAAAACAGGTTCTAGGGTTCAATGAGTATTTACAGATTTACAAGGTTCTCACATTGATAATAAAATTCGAATCCACACTTTATCAATTCGAATCCACACTTTTGTAGAGTAAAACTCATATCCTTGCCAAATGTACAAACTTTCATTTATAGTTGGACAAGTTTTCAATTAGTAGTTTTTCAACTTGACTTCTCAATGGGAAAATACGGAAGCTAAGTTGAAAATATTTCAACTTGTAAAAAATATTATTTTATTTTTTATAAAATAAAAATAATATCTACTTATAAAAAATATTTTTATTTTATTTTTGTACAGGTGCACTTGCTAAGAAAAAGCAAATAATTATTTTTAATAGGAAAAATTTATATATGAGTTGGGTCACCAGGACTCACCCAAGTTAGAGCAACTTTCAAGACTCAAATAGTGCTTATGAAGATATAAGGTTGTCAAACTGACAGCAAGATTTGAATCCAAACACCTGTAAAATATAAGTCGCATATTTACCAGATGTATCAACTTTCATTGATAGTTGGACAAGTTTTCAATTAGTAGTTTTTCAACTTGACTTCTCAATGTGGAAATTAAATACAGAAGCTAAGTTGAAAATATTTTGAACATATAAAAAATATTTTTTATTTTATTTTTTATTTTATAAAAAATATGAATTGGAGGATTTTTTTTATTTTACTATTTTTATATATGCCCCTGATATCCAGAACTTATCTCACTTTAATTAGAGGATTTATTGAAGTTTAGATTAATTCAAATCGAGCCACTATATTTCCAAGGCTCAAATTCAAGATGTTTGGTTAAGAGGGTACTACTTCCTTGCATATTATACCAAGTGCTTAGTGGTTTTTATTTTAATTTTTTATCTATTATATATATAAAAACAAGCGAGAATTGAGGAATTTTGTGAGGGCACATGAGCAAGAAATTCTAAAAAGAAAATGTATTCACTGATTATGTGGCATATGACGTGTACAATGGTCTGAGTAATAGAAAGTACTAGTGTGACATCCGGGTGCTGATGAGAGCGAGGAATGATAGCCAGTGTAAGAAAGGGGGTGTGAAATAAAAAGTGATGAGGTACGAATAAGGAGCAGCTTCTAGCAGGTTTTTAAGCAGAAGGGACATATAAATGAATCAAATGCATATCAGAACGAGAAGGATCCAAAAATTATATAAGTATAGGACTATATGGTTAAAGGATAGTTTAAAAAAATTGATAGGTAATACCAATATCAACAAGATGCGCCTGCCTTTCGGTAATCTATCCCTTAAAAACTTCTCAGTTAAATGTGTTTGACTTGGAGCAATTCTGGGATGGGTAACCTTCTGGGAAAGAGGCACACATAAATGGCTTATGTTGGTTTGTGAAGACAGTCTTCAATCCCAAAGAAGCGGCCGGACGTTCCAACTAGTTTTATATCAAATGGGTTCTTTCTTGGTACCACTAGAATATATACTACACTGTTTTTTTAAAAAGAAAAAAAAAGACTTCAAGAAGACCACAAACTATGCTATTGATAACTTTTAGTTTTGGTTACTCATGTGACAAGAAGATATGTGGCCGCGAGGGGGAAAAATGGTGGCTGGAAGATAAATGATTTCACCTTACTATGAATAATCTAATGTCATCAAAACTCGAGCCTTAGGCTTTTCCAGTAGATGCGGGTTCTGTCTTGACTTCAATAATTCATCCTTTTTAGAGCATTTCTTGATAATCATGAAGTATAAAATACAACCAAATTATTTGTTTAGGGTTGATGGATGACTTGAAGAGTTTTTAAAAATGACTCCAACCATACTAATTATATAATCAGCCTTCTGTTTCTTTCTTTTGTTTTTTTCCCTAGTAAATGCAGATGCATGTGATCATCACTTATCTTCAATAATTCATCCTTATTTAATTATTTTAATTTATTTATTATCAAAGGGGGATAGTTTTTCAAAGTCTCACTTCATATTTGCAGTTGGTCAAACAAAAAAAAGTCTCTCTTCATCATCATTGATCATGAACAAAATATAGTAAAATTAGCTGTTTAGGTTTGATGATTGACTTGATTTCCACTTGTTCAAGTCTCATGCACATATTTAGGAAGCATTTACTGTTAAGAAGTCTATATATCAATATAAATTTTAGAGAGATCAAATATTGTGAACGTTAACTTGGTTTCAACAATGTTGAAATGCTTGGCAGACACCAAAATAATATTGATTGGACTACTATAGAGTTATAAAGAAAGTTCTTCAATATTTGCAGAGAACAACAACAAAAAATCATAATTCACTTAGTAAATTTTTATCATTTCAAAGAGATTAATATACAGTTTTTTTTTTGTAAGTACTAAAGTATCTTTCAACTAACAGTTAAATACTAATCTTTTTGAGATAGCATGTATAAGGGGTATAGTTATCTGTCAATTGTATCATGACCTTATTAATATTAATATATAGTTTCCAAATATATTGAACCAAGAAAATCTGTTTGGTTATATATTCCTTCCATACGACATCATTTATCTTATTAGGGGATGTTTATTAATTACCTGAACTTTGTTGGTATATTTAATGTATTTTATGTCATTTCATAAGAAGTTTGATTTACTCGCTACCTTTTTTTATGATTATTTGGTATCCGATACTACTAAGTTATATTCAAATATTATTATACCCAAATAATGTAGTTCAATCAATGTGGTATTTTTTTTTCCACATCCACAATGCTTAAACTCAATAGCTTTTGCTTAAGAGGGTGTTAAGTCACTTAATTATCACTCAACCCAATTGTCATTAGTTATTTTTTTATATATTGTATCGATTCATTTGATTTAAAGTATTTTTTTTTCTTTTGGCTTGGATTCCAAAATCTAATCTCATCTAAGCATTTTTGGATATTCATTGGTATTTGTCAAATCCGTTATATTCTACTGTTAGTATCAGAGCCCACTTAAGTCTCTGGTTTAGCCATTTTTGATGCTTGAAGCTTCAAAATGTTTTACTAATTCCCGTTACTATTTCTTAAGCTCTTCATCATGGTTTAATTACACAAGAACATTCTCTATTGAATTAATTCCAATCTGCATTTTTGCTTTTAAATCATCTAAAATAGAAGTCTATATATCGTGAGTTGTCGATGGGTCCGTCAATGGGTTAAGAACTGGGTCAAAACTTGTCCAATGCTCTCTCTCTCTCTAAAGTGAAACGTACTGGATCTATTATTCAAAGCTGTATAGGGCCATTCTTTCACATTTCTGGCATATTTTCACCCCGTTTTGGGCCACTTTTGTGAATTAATCATTTTTTATGTTGTATACTAATTTAAACCTTTCAACACAAAAAACAGGTTTGATGGGCCATAAGATCTACGCAATTTCTTCATTCTTTTGTTTTTTGGCCCAATTTTGGGAATGTATTAGATACAAGGGTGTCTGACAGACATGTGAACTATGGATGGGATATAATAGAGGCAATTAGAACTTCGGCCATGATTAGTTGAAATAAGTCTTGAGAATTGGAAAGAGCAATAGAAAGAGAGGGAAGGGTTTTATAAAAAGCTATTTTTAATTTATGGAAAGTTTAAATAATTTATATCAAATATATTTTATATGAATTTCTCTTTTATTATCCTTGTGATAAAACTTTTTTATGTATATCAAATACACTCCCTCTAACTTTTAATATAAGTCATTCTAACTCACTCATTAAAATCAAAAATAGTTTGTTATATCATTAAAATTGTTTTAAAATTAATATATTTTCATTTTTACCATCTAATAAATACAACAAATTCAAATAATCTACAATCTCTCTCATAATTAAATAAAAATATTTTTAAAATAAAATAATTAATATTCCAAAAACTTATAGAAAGTGACTTATATTTAAAATTATAAAAAATTTCTAAAATATAAATAATAAAAAGCATAGGGAAGTACTTAGAAAAGTAAGTCAATCATCAAAGCTAAACAAAACTAATTTTATTCTATTTTGTCCTTTATCGTACGGTGGAGAGACATGTGAAAAAACTGATGAATAAATAAATAAATAAAAAGATCATGACTTACTGAACACCAGTGGGAACATGGATAACTATTAGCATGTTTGGCATCACTATTGGAACCAAGTTTGATGCTCCAAAATAAGTTTGATGAAAAGTAAATATGTTTGGTTCAATTTTTCAATCCCATTAAAGAATCATTTTCAGCCCAAAATGAAGTTTTAGTATAAGTAGGTAAGGATATGTTTTTTTGTTTTCCTTATTTATTTTTATCTATATTTATTTTAAAGTCAGATAAAAATATATCAATAAAAATGAAAAAAAAAATGAAAAAATTAGGAAAATAAAATTTTCATAAAATTTCTCCTATCTATTGACCAAAATATCCCTTCAAAATTTTAATTTTCATAGATCATGACCTGTAAAAAAATATTATATCAGATATACTATGTTCTCAATTAAATAAATGCAGATTAAATTTTAGTCCAAGTAAATTAAATTAATCATGGAATAGAGTTTAAGTTCAATTTAGAGAAAAATTATGAGTTTTGTCAAAACCAATTTTTAAATAAATCATCCAAACATAAACACGTTATTCCAAAACTAATTTTTATCATAACTATGTTACAAAATCAATTCTACCAAAACTCATTTTTAACCAACTGAAAACCAAACGGGCCCTATATATCAACTAAAAAAATAAAATGCTGACCAACAGTGACAATTTTTCTTAAACAATGTTTTATATTTGAGCATTGTGGATAAAAAAGCCATGCACTGAACAGTTGTTACTAAGAAAAAAAGAAATAAAGGACTAAGTATAGTGGGATTTTTTTTTTCTTTAAAAACAAATCCTCCAAGATCTATCATCAAAGCTAATCAAATAATTTTATTGCATTTTTTTTTTTGCATGGTTATCAAGAGAGACTAATAGCCCATTTGGTTCATTTGCAAAGGAGTTAAGAGATATAATAAAAAGGAATATAATGAGATGAGATGTAAATAAAATATATATAAGTTTGTTTGGTACGACACTGGGGTATATGAAAAATAAATTATTTTTTATATTTAAATAAATATATATAAATAGTAAAGTACTAAAATGCCCTTACTCCATTTCCATAAGGGCAATATTATCTTTTTACTCTCATTAACAACCATATAATCTTAAATACATAGCTTCTGGACAAATTTGTCATTTACATTCAGAGGTGTATTTGGGTTTGCGGGCGTAATTCTATAATCATGTAATTCGGTGAACCAAATGCAGTCACTCATGTAATGTAATCCTATTTACATTACATTACTCCCATGAATTTGAATCAAACGGATTGTAAGAGTGTATTTGGATACCACCCATAATCACTTATGAGAAGAAATTTTCAAACACATCTTACCTTTCAATAAACACTTATGCCTCAAATAAGTGATTATGGGATAAACTAATTTTTTTTCTACTTATGATAATTATTTATTTTTCTATAATCACTTATTTCACTTTTTATTTTCATTATTCATCCAATAATCACTTAAATCTCCAATATCCAAACATATTTATTTTTTTTCAAAATCACTTATAAAATAAAACTATCAAAACACAATTTACTTTTGATATAATCACTTATTATTGTAATCAATTATGAATAATTATTTATTCTTATAAACAATTATGAATAAACTAATTCAAATAGACACTAAGAAAACCATATAGGTGCTCAGTAAAAGTGGGGGGAAAAACAATGTTATATACTTCCCTATTCCTTTTTTTTTTAAATTTAATGTTACTTCATAGAGATCAAGAAATCATTAATTTTGTTTAATTTTACTAAAATACCCAGTATTTAATAACCTGCATTGAATTAAATGACTAACATTAAATTAAATAAAAGGAGAGTGTAGTTGGAAAAAGAATATTATTAATGCATTGAAATTTAAAAAAAACAATAAATTTGGAACAAAATAAAAACTCTAAAACTTAAAAAAAAAAAAGGAAATATGTAAAGAGTTATGCCAATCCAAAATTAGCTAGGAGGTAAAGGTACGATGGATTGATGGATTGTAGGTAATAATCAATGGTCCAAACCTTTTTTATGTAAAAAAACCAAGCGTTGTATTTATTTTCCCCCTCTCAATAGTGAAGACAACAAAGCACGGTGAGGGATTGGTTGGCATTGTTCACTTCGTCTTTTTATCGTTTTGCGTTGCTGATACCCAAACTAGAAAATTAGGAAGAAGAATGTAGCCTAGTTTGGGCTTAGATTTGTTAAGAGTATTGGAATTTCATGTATCATAGTAATATAGCTAAAGGCCCTAAGTCTATATAAAGGATCCTTTCTTCATTATGAATTTGGTGTGTAGGGAGTAACACTCAATTACATTTTCGGCGCTGATTCGGCCACGCACCCTGCATATATTGTTGGTGTGGCAACGCAAGCCATCCATTTCTTTAACTATTTACTCTTTCTATTTTTTATTATAAGTTATATTTTAAAAAAATTAAAACACATAAAATATAAGTTATTTTGTAAGCATTAAATACCTATTTTTATATTTACCACTCAGTAAATAATTGTGATGGAGAGAAAATAAGAAAAATATAATTAAGATAAATTATAATTTAATAATTGTAATATTAGAAAGTTGTGATAAATTTTATAAAGTTTAAAAATTTTAATTACTTTATAACCACTTTTCTTGATACGTGTAAATCAGTTAAAATAACTTATAATAGGAAATGGAGAGAGTAAGATCTTGCTATCTATGTTATCATATTAAGTGCAATAATGGACTTAATCATCACCTCTTGAATTCTACCCAATCTTCAATTTTGAAGATGTCCATTGTCCAACCACTGTACCCAACCTATTATCTAGAGCAGCAAAAAGAATTACTCCCTCCTTGCGGCTCTTAATATGAATCACCTTTAATTATTTCACCAAAATTAAGAAAAATTTGTTACATTATTAAAATTATTTTAAAATTAATATATTTTTTATTTTTTTCTAATAAATAATATAAATTTAAACATTTCATTTTCTCTCTTATAGTTAAACCAAAATATTTTTAAAATAAAATAATTAATACTAAAAAGCTCCTAAAAAATGACATACATTTAAAATTATAAAAAACTTATAGAAACTAATTAAGAGAAAGGATAAGGGGGAGGCCCTCGTGAATATTCAACCTCGGTATAAACTGAGAACTAAAACGTCCACTAGTGTCTATCCAAACGACTTCAAAGAGCAAGGCTTTAATTGGCTTGGGCTTTTTTCACTTGACCCACCTACCTGATCCATATGGTTAAGCCCAGGATACGGCCTGCTCGCAGCATGTGCAGTACACTGATAAGAGTTATCTTTCAAAACAGCACGTCATTTTGTCGTATCAGCATTGGTAGAAGAGCGAGAAGCACGCCCCAAATTTCTAACTTCACCCTTTACAAGATTTCCTCGCCCAGATTGTGTTGATGATCTTCTTTGAGATTTACCGCGAACAAGAATCCAATGACCAAAGTTTTCCTTCTCGTCCGACGAGTAACCAAAATTTATTATGGTGAAGGTTAAACTCAAATATGTTGAAATGCTTGTAAAATATTAAAACAATAGATAGGACTATTAGAGAGTTGCTATAAAGAAGGGAAAATTATATTTTAAAATTAAAATAATAAATTTATTCTAAAATAGGAACTATTATTATTTATTTTTTAAATTTTATTACTTAATATTCTAAATTTTAACATTTTTTTATTTAAAATTTTTATTTATAATTAATTCACTCAATTAGTCTCTAAGTATAATTTCTTCTAAAAAAAAAAATATAGGATAAGTATTTTCATAGAGTAAAAGATGATTGGTTCACCTGCTTCAAAAAACTATCATTTTGAAGTGATTATTGATATTGTTTAGCCATTTTACCCCATAAGGAAAACCTTTATGATTATTTGTTCTTTTCATACTTCATTGTGTATGTTAATGGAGTATGTTTTTCAATCACATCAGTGAAAATGAAAGAATGGGGTCAACAAGTAAAGAACTACGCTTCATCCCAGTTTCGATATTTGTTGGAGCATGAGCATTTTAGTTTTTCCAGACGTCTGAAAGCTTACCTCGGATTGAAGCCCTATTTCAAAACCCAAGAAACTTCAAATTTAAATCATCCAAAACTTTTAAAATATCCAGATCCAAAATTTCATCAAAATATGAACCGCCAATGCGAAACAGCTACACCCCTCTACTCCTATTGAGTTCCGCCGTTGGAATTAACAATTTTTAGAAGTGTCACATGATATTTGACCCTCTCATCTGCGCGGAGGCACCGAAAAATCTGTTTAATTATTCAAACATTAGAAAAAACTTAACATTCATTACATGATTATGGGATTAATTACATCCGTTTGTTTTTTATGTGTGTCAGTTTAATATTTTAGCATACAAATTAAGAAATATAATTCATATGTTAGAATTTATTTTAAATTTCATAATATATCCTTTAATAAATAAAAAAATAAAAAAAAATAATTAATATTATTTTTGATTTCTAAAAGAACACATAAGAATATAAATGAAAAATAATAATTAATATTGTTTTCAAATTTAAACGTGATAGATAAATAAAAACAAAAATTTTCTTAAAAGTTGACAAATAAAAAGAAACTGAAGGAGTATAAGGAAATAGCTTCTCCATTCCTTAATATAAAGGATAATTGGAAAAATTTTTATATTTCAAAATATAAGATACACTTGAAATTTGTCTGATGTATTTAATAATTTTTTTTAAAAATACTCCTAATTAAGATAATATTTTTTCTAAAAACTAGTAGTAAAATTTATTGGTATTAATTGTATGATGTAAAAGTTGTTAACATTAAATAAGGTCATTTTTTTAAATTATTATATATTTTAAATAAATTTATTACTTTCTTTTATATGTGTGATTTTACCTTTTATCCCTTATATTATGAAATAGACGGAATAATGACACTGTAATTAGTAGTCCAATATCATTATTTTTTTCTCGAGAAACGTCTTGGGATGTTTTTAACAAGTACAAACTTATTTCTAACGCATAAAATTTTATGTTTCTATTAACTTCTTCATTAAATAATTTCATTTTACCATGGTTAAATTAAAATTTTATCTTAAAAGAAGCATTGGCATCTCTAATCGGCCTTGCATAAAAATCTTAAATTATAAAATGATAAGAAAATATGCCGATGGTATCAAGATTTCACCAAATATGCTTAAAAGACTCACCAATTCGCAGAAGGGTCGCTCATAATTTCTTGGACAAAGATCTGGCAGAATCAAGAGCTCTCTCGTACCTTCGGCTCGCATACCTCGGATTCCAAGATCAAATCCTGAACGAATTTTTAACACGTTTGGCGTATATTGTCTCTCTAAAAGTAACAGAAAATGCTCAGCGTAGTTCAGGGGAAAAAATAACAATATGTGCATGTGTGGTTTCATGTTTACAAAATAAAACTATGGTTTTTAACTATAGTTTTTTAAAAGATATGTTTGGCCAAATATAAATGAAACACAAACTGACTTTTTGAAAAATGAAAAGTGAGTTAAATTATAATTTTGGAAAAGGATAGGAAAAGTTACTTTTTTTTTAACAAAATGTGGGTTTTGGAAAAGGAGAAATAAATTTACTCTATACTACACATCTAAAAATACTTTTAACCCCTATCATCCAAACAGATTTTTTGTCAAACTTACTTTTACAAAAAGAATATCCAAACATAACAACTTCTAACAAACTTACTTTATCTAAACTTCATTTTTATAAACTTTATTTATCTTAATCTTACAAAACAGAAAACCAAACGGCCCTAAAAAGCATCCATTCAACAGTACGTCGTTAAATCAATCAATTGACCAGCTTGGGTTAACTCTGGTGAATATAATGAAACGGAGTATGGAATACTGTAGCCAAGATTCAAACCCTTCTAATGTAACAGCAAAATAAATAAATCAAATTACATGCTCAAAAGGAAATCATCAGATTTTATTTTTAATTGGGTAGATTAATCCAGCAATGTTCTTGTCTTCATGAGCTAGCAATTTATAAGGCATCATTTCGTAACACGATTGGAGAGAAAATTTTATGCAGTTATACATTATTTCATTTTTTTAGCACAAATACAATTTCTATCTAAACGGAGATTTACTATTTGGAGAGTATTTTATCTAGGACGTTTTATATAATTTGGTATTCCCTCCGATCCTTAATATAAGGCCATTTAACTGAATTATTCGATTAAGAATTGAAACTAAAATTAATTAACTACCTCGATTTCTTTGAAAATTCTAATATTTTTTCAAAACTACTCTTATTTAATCTCTCTTTTTCTCTTTGAATACATTAAATTGAGACATTTTTTAAAAATGTATAATAAATACTACGTAAAAAGTCTCATATTCAGAATTAGGACAAAAAGCTCTATATATAAGATTGGAGAGAGTATTAATTATGTCCTCATTTTTAGACATTTTATTGCCATCGCAACAGTCATCAATATCAATCAATGACAATATTTATTATAAAATTTAAAATTTATAATAAATTATATTATTCATAACTTACGAATAATATGCCTTACTACCATATTTTATGCGGTACATGTGGAACCACCTAGTTCTATAAAATCTAAACTCACTAATTTGACTCGTCAAAGATGGAAGAAGGGGGGGGGGGGGGGGGTGGGGGGGGGGGGTTTGTGGGAATGGAAAGAAGACTGACCTCGGCCATATTGGTGTTTATCACCCAAAGTCAGTTCAGAAGGGCCCCATTCGCGTACAAATTTCCCTGAGCTGTCACGAAGTTGGTACTTGATTCTAACCTGCAATTGTGTGATACATTTTATGCAACTTTTAAATTTTATATTTGAAAAATAAGTAGTATAAGAAATCAACTTAAAAATATAAAATTCATGATAAGTTGCATTATTTATATAGCTTGAAGAATATGACACATGTATTGGCAAACAGAAAAAGATAGAAAGAAATGAACAATATCACCAACATTAAACCCCATGCATTGTACAGAGAATATGTCTAATTCATATTAACTTACATAATATAACAATGTTAACGGTCGGATACTTTCGAATCAACATGTTCTTTGAAATAATTCCATGATATTTGATGGTCCTGATATCCAGTTATGGTTTCGTGGCATATCAATTCGCAAATAATTTGAACAACGCGAACCTATGCTGCTAATGCCAGTGTGAGAAATAAATCCCACAATCAACGAAACATTACATATATTTTCAAAAATAAGTCATCGTCAAATTTCAAACCTGAAAAAACAAAAAAGCCTGCGAGCAGAAAGAGAAATTTGCTGTTTGATAGAAACAGGGAAGTCGAAAAATATTTACTAAAGGATTATTCAAGCCCTCTTGCATCTATAATGTGAGACAATGTGACCTTCAAATGAAACCAATTAATCTTCTGATCGGTCAAGACTATCAAATGTGGGATGAAGACAGTCATATCTCCAATGAAATAAAATAAGAAAATGTTTAAAATTATTTTATGCAAATGTGTATACAAGCATATATAGTTAGTGTTTAGCTCTATATGCATGAGGATCTAGAAAGTAGTTAAATGGTTATTTTAGGCATATGAATGTAGATTAGAGATTTAAAAAAAAATATTGGGGATATAAATTAAATATCAAAATGTTGTTTGAATAAAAAAAAAAACCTACGGCTTTTTACCCCATTTGAACTCACCAATTAAAGCCTCATTCTTCCCATTTCATATGTTGCCTCATCGGCTCAGCTCCATTGATGGTTTTTGGGTGTGGTGTGTGTTGGACAGATTGAATTTTAAGGGAACGGACCAGTGATAGTGGAAGAGAAACGAAGAATGGAGGAAGAGTTTGTAAGGAATGAAAGCATGAAATATGAAGAAAAATAATCGTAGTTAGAGGCGAAGAGTGATGAACTTTGTGTAAAATGTTAAAAGGGAGGTAGCTATTTGTTGGGTGGATTATGTTATTTAAATTTCAGAAGTTTTGAATCTGTTTGGATGAGCTTTACGCCACTTAAGGACCTGTTTTGGTTTACAAATTGCAGTGACCGTTTGATTGTCGTTTGGTACACTGAAAAGAGTAAAATAGAAAAAGAAATAGAATGAAGAAAGAGATTGATTTTGTGAATATGAAATGTCTTTTATGCTCTTAAGAAACAAGTAATAAAAAGAAACAAGGGTGAAAGCAAATGGGGAATTAGATTTTGTTCAGTTTTGCTTTGTTCAATGATCATGAGTTAGAGGTTGAGTTGAGTTAAGCCCCTCCAAGTTAAAATAGAGTTAAGTAAGGTTTCTCCATAAATGTTGGCCATCAACTCAGTAATTCAACTGCAAGAATAAGCATGCTCAAAGTTTATGGAGCATGAACAGAATATTTAAAATATGGTGGGAGAAAATAGCTAGGTACAAATGTAAAACCTTATGTCCAGCTTCTGCGATTGGCCCCTTTGGGTGGCCAAAGATGATCTCATACAAGTCGATGCCAGCAGAAACCTGTGTGTAGGTTCTTTCTCCCTCAACTAGGCAGAGGTAAAAACTTCTATATTATAGTCATTTTTATAACACAAGAACTGGACATATCAAAGAGTAATATGTACACTCACATAACATGCAAAGAAGCAAACATTTTGAATCGTTTGTGTTATCTCCTCAATAATATTATAAAAGAGCAGAAATTATATTATATGCCGAATACAGAGCAGAAATTATATAACTGATACTAATATTCAAAAATTAGGCTTTTGAAAGGGAAAAGTTTCACATTACCTGCCATCTTCTGTGAACCGATATTTACTCACTTGCAGATGCTGAAATTAAACGAGCAACAAGGGAAATCACTTTCTGAAGCAGTAACTTTTCACTAACCAAAATTTTATAAGAGAACAGAAAAGATATTGCGAGATTGAAATCTAAAATTTCTTGCAAATGATTGGAATTCTATAATCCAAATCATGTCTCAGAGTTTATTTAGTGATTATTTATCTCGTGTGCTGCAAATGAGTGCAATAATTAGTTTTCCGGTGCTCCGAAAAAACGAGTGGTCGGAATCAGATCCCCTCCTCTGTCGTTTTCACCTGTTCGAATCCTGTCTGTTTTCCCCACAGTTAGATCAATCTCCTGGCTCTCTTTTATTTCTCCAGCAGCACTTTCAGTAATTAACATTCTCGAAAGACGACCAATTACACAGGTTTCTCTCAGTAGTTTTGTGGCAACCGCAGCTTTTACGATCATCGCCGAAGGATCCGATAGAGAAACTGGCTCGCCTGTGCTCCGACGATGGCCTCTGTTCAACATCTCGATGGGCTCCATGAGCACTGTGAGATTCACTTCTTGATAAAAATGATTGAAAGAAAGGAAGACAATTACTTAGCTGGATGAATAGAAGAGAGAGAAGAGATTGATCAACGATGGAAAAGAAAAAATCGGCAGAAGGGGATTCGATTCCGATCACGTTACCTAAGAATTGCGAAACCTATACATAGCATCAAAATGATAACTCATTTTGCGCAAAGAAAAAGATTAGGAGAGAAGGGCACGCACATTGATCGGAACTAATTGAAGATGGTATTGTCGATGAGAGAAGATACTTGATGTTTTAACGAGACGATAAAAGATAGCGACGATAGACTTCTTACATACTTGAGCGTCAGACATTACCCATGTCCCGCCCTCATCTAGAATATTCACAATAAAGTGAATTGCACGAGTGGATAGCGATACCGAATTCATTTGCTTCCGACTATATAGTATATTATAATCTTGGCAGAATACATATATATATATATATATATTATATAATCTATTTGCCCATAGACTTCCTCCCACTTGTCATGAGCCAGGTGATACAGCGTCTAGCCCATTCCCTGCCTCATTGGTCCAAGTCCACCATATGACCGATGAAACTTTTCGACTTTCGATGTCGAAAGCTAAAGGGTTGGCGGCCACGTCAAAACTTATTTTTAAAATTTTGATAAAGGTCATTTAAAAAAATTCCCCTCTTTTTAAGACAGTAATTTACAGAACAAAAATGCTTATATAGAATATAATTAATTTGCCAATAATTCTGGTAAGAAGATTGCCTATAATATATTTAATCACTTTGTCATGTTAAGAAACCAAATTGAAAATAATATTTTTAAACGCTCTTGGTTTTTTAGTTGGAAAAAATAGATAAGGTATTGTCCGAAAAAACCCCATGCGCCTCTAGATCACAGCAATATTAGATTTTTTTTTGGTTACTTAAAAATCTTAGTTTTTTTTTTCAGGCAGACATCTGAGAGTTGAAAGAAAGAACAAATATTTTTTAATTTGTTTTATCACTTAATTTAATTTAAATCCATGTAAGCATTTTCATCTAAGTATTAATGGTGGTAAGGGAGAACAAAATATTACTTTATTTTTCAACTAAAATTATTGGAAAAAACCTAAAAAAAATTTTGAAAGACCAAATTAAAACTTGGTACAAAATATTATGCTGAAAGTAGAGTCAATTTTCCAAGTACAAATACGAATTTTTAAAATCATGAGCATGACTAGGGCCTAAGCTAACTCCAAAGCTTTTATTTGAACCAAGCAAGTTCAAATTTAACTTTGAAAATTCAGACTGGTGAAGGCTGGTCTAATTTCTAACGACTGATTTCATACTCCATGAGGACCTGAGGTTTGAGACTTATTATAGACTATAATTAAAATCTACGATTAAAAGCAGTCTTGATCGGCATCGAAGATTCAACTCACAATAACTTTCTATTATTGATAAAAAATGGAAACTCAAAATTGTTGAATCATGGATCTATGATATTTTCAATTGAAGACTGAAGTAAGGCATGTGCACTATATAGGATGCTCAAGCGAAAAAAAGAAAAAACCATACTAAGTCCTTTTCAGTACCAAAAAATTTGTTTTTTGTGCCAAGAGTTGGGCTACAACTTTTATAAGCTTCCATGTTTGTCTCCAAAAACATTAAATGGATTCGAAAAGTTTGATTGTGTTTTAACCCAAGGACAAAAACCAAACAGGCTTGATGAAAGCAGGGTCTTATAATTTTAGTATCAAGATTTCAATCATGATTAGTGCCTCCGTCCCTTATCACATGAACTACCTCAACTTCCTTTATTCTAGTATGTTTGAATATATAAAATTGGAACGAACTTCTTTGATGAGTATTATAATGATCGATGCAAAAAACTTTCGAAAGATTTGATAGCGGAATCACATAGAAGGGATTTCAAATTATGATTTTAGTTTTATTTATAAAATTCAAATTAAAATCGATGTAGCAGGAGAAAGAAATAGAGAATGATGAGTAAGAAAGGAAAAGAAAAATAAATAAATAAATAAAAGAGGTTTGAAGAAGCACCATCATACCACAGTGAACATAATCCACAGCATGGCCCTGTAATTTGGATTCTCTCATTTTGAATTTCTTTTAATTTGTCTCAATTCTATTTTCAAGCCATTAGATGGACATTTAACAATTCTGATCAACTACGACTTCATTAATGAGCCATTCAGTTTTGAATAACATTTTTTAGTGATTGATTTTGACCGTTAAGTATTGATCTAAAAGTTAAAAATTAAAATTGAGACAAATTGAAAGAAATCAGAATTGAAAGATCTAAATTTCATGGCCCTGGGCCCAGATTGAAATGAGACAGATGACTCCTTTTGTCCTTCCTGCTCGAAAACCCGTATGTCACCAATCTCCGTGCATTACACCAGAAGAAAAAAAAACAAAGAGAGACAAAAATGTAAAATTTTTCAAAAACACCAGAAGATGCAATGAGAAAAAAGAAATAATTGTAAGTACCAAGTAAATGCTTTGTAATATCCAAACTTCAAACGCAGGCAATATGGATCTGGCATGAATATGTCTCAGAGTTTTGTTAAACTCGTGCTTCATAGTGTTAGAAGAATTACCATCTGGACCAGGTTCTTCTAAGTTCAGCAGTTCACGAAATTTAGACGATCTATGCCAAGCAAAACTGAAATCATTTCTATAAAACCAAGTATTTTTTTATGGATAGAAACGTATATAAGGTAGAAATAATGGACAAACCAAGCAATTTTCTGCATAAACAAAAGGAGGAAAAGATTAACAAACCACTATCATCACCTTAGAATATTCTCAATGATCATCAACTCTGTCAGTTAAAGAGCTTATCCTAGTGGTCTGTGTGTACGAGAGAATGCAAAAGTCGCAAATCTTTAAAGCATAAAAGTCATCATCATAATTATGAAAAAAGAATACAAGAGGAAGAGAGACTGAGCATACGGATCGGACGGGACCAATCGAAGTGGCTTCTGAACCATTTGGTCAACGATCGCCATGGCTTTCCCTGCGTCCCTTGCTGGAGAACACTTGTTCGCCCTGATTCTTCAAGAAATTAAAGAGAACTCAATAAATTGCTCAATCTCATATGGACGAAGTCAAGTCAATATTTTATTAAAATGAATGACCAGAATCTTGTCACGATGGTATAGTTGAACTTTCGTCATTCCCGGGTTCAAAATGGTTTTGATGCTTGGCATTTTGTGCGATGAAGCAATATATCTTACTTACTGTTTTTTCCATGTCAGCTTCCATGTGGATATCTTGAATATGATATGGCAATTTCAGTTAGTAATTTAATAGAATTACCACCGGAGGGAGGCTTGTTGCATAACGTTAAAATTTCAAGGAGGTTGTATGCCACTTTTTAAAGTTAAGAGATGTTTATTGTATATGACCTAACGTTCAGGGGGTGTTATGTGTATTTTAGAAAAAAATGATATTTTTGGTTCTTATTGGTTCGATCAATTTTTGACTGATTCCTTAAGAATCGATAACTTAACTTTTGTATTAATCAATTTTATATCTTTATTTGAAAAGTGCTTAAAATAGATTTTACAACTAACAATGATTGAATTGAGTGGTAGAAAATTGAATAACCTTAAGGAAGTTGTCAAGTTTGAGCTTTATAGAAAAAAGTCATGCTGGGAAAACTAATTAATATGGTTCAAATTTGAATTCATCAATAGTATTATATACAAGATGTATGAATAATATATATTTCTGCCTTCTGTGTTATATCCAGTAAATCTGGAGATGCATATGCATGTTCTCAATTGTCTTCAGGAATAATTAGGGGGGAAAACACTTCACAAGATCTTTTTTTCCTAAACTAACTTTACATTTTACTATCCTTTCTGCTCTGAATATTGGCATGACAGAAATTGAAATATTCCCTAATAAGTCACAAGAACCGTTAATTATTCTATGTTCTATATTAACAAAAAATCCAAATTTTTAATCAAAAATAAAAATTTTAGATATTTGTAATAAACAATTTTTAGAGATTTATTATGGTGAAGGTTAAAAGAAATTAAATTAATAATGCTTGTAAATTATTAAAATAATAGATTGAAGCATTAGAGAGTTGCTATAAAGAAAGTCATAGAATATTTATTTTCGTAGGATAAAAAATGATTGGTTCTCTTACAGCAAAAACTATCATTTTAAAGTGATTGATATTCAGATTCAGAATACATCTATATACACACATATATATGTATATGCGAGAAACCCCCTTTTTAATTACTTGATAAGGAAAACCTGTAATGATTATTTGTTCTTTACATACTTCATTATGTATGTTAATGGAGGATGTTTTTCAATCACATCAATGAAAATTAAAGAATGGGGTCAATATGTAAAGAACTATGCTTCGTCCAAGTTTTGATATTTGTTGGAGCATAAACATTGATTGGTCATTGCGAGTGTTGACCAGTCGTCGGAACAGATGATCGTCGTTTTAATTAACTATAGGTCCAAAAATTTAATATATTACTTATTTTGCTCCCAAATACAGTTTAAATCATCCATATTAATTTCTAAAATGTCCAGATCCAAAATCTCCTTTAGAAATAAACTACTGCACTCCTTTACTCTTATTGAGTTCCACCGTTGGAAGTAAAAATTTTTAGAAGAGTCACGTGATATTTGACTCTCTCATCTGGGCGGAGGCACCTGAAAATCTGTATATTCAAACATTGAAAAAAATTTACATTCATTACATGATTTTTGGGGTGAAAAGAAAATAATGGATGTCAAAAAAAAAAAATTCTTAGTAGTCCAATATCATTATCTTTTTTTGGACAAAACATTTTTTGTCACAGTGCTCCTTTTTTTTTTTGCAAATCTTTTTTTTTTTACCGAAACAACCCGATATTATTATAACCATAAAAGAAATTGTACACAGACTAGTTCATCAAGAAAAAGAAAAACAAAAGTAACAGATCCAGTTCACAAAGAGAAACAAAAAACCTAACCAATACCACTGCGTTCTACAGAACAATTAGACTCAGAGCTACCTTAATTTAAAATTTTTGTTTTACTATGGTTAAATTAAAATTTTATCTTAATCGGCCTAGCATAATAATCTTAAATTAATAACGATAACAAAATAAGTCGATGGTATCAAGATTTCACCAAATATGCTTAAAAGACTTACCGATTTCCAGAAGGGACGCTCACAATTTCTTGGACAATGCTCTGGCAGAATCAGAAGCTCTCTCGTCCCTTCGGCTTGCATTCCTCGAATTCCAAGATCAAATCCTGTAAGAATTGTTAACTCGTTTGGCAAATATTGTCTCTCTAAAGTAACAGAAAATGTTCATCATAGTTCAGGGGAAAAAATAACAATAAAAAGCATCCATTCAACCGTGTCATTCAATCAATCAATTGACCAGCTTGGATTAACTCAGGTTAATATAATGAAATGGAGTATAGAATGTAACTAACATTCAAACCTTTCTAATGTAATAACAAAATAAATAAATCAGTTACATGCTCAAAAGGAAACCATCAGATTTTTTAAACTGGGTAGATTAATCAAACAGTGTACTTGTCTTCATAAGTGGCAATTCATAAGGAATCATTTCTGAACACGATTGGAGAGAAAAATTTATGCAGTTATACATTATTTCATTTTTTTAGCACGACTATTGGTTATTAATTTGGTACTACCAACTAATTAATTCACATTAATTTAAACATTGTTGGGTCCAAATTATGAGGGGTCACCCTCCTATATTGATTTTTTCTATTCTAAATTTGAATCTACATCTTGATTCAAGAAGTATCCAGTTCCTTTTACTTGGCATACATGGTAGACATGGCTCATGGGCCATTAGTTTAGAGCCCAATATCCATCATCATATAAGTGTATAAATCTCTGAGATGACATGAGACTCAGTTCATTGCTTGATGTTTTCATTTCCTTCTTCTATGCTCAATTATAGTCAACAAAACCTCATTCTAGGAGGTTCACTATTTGGTGAGTAATTTTCGCTAGGACGTTTTGAATAATATGACTTACTCATCATATTCTATGCAGTATATGAGGATCCACCTAGTTTTATAAAATCTAAACTCACTAATTTAACTCGTCAAAGATGGAAGAAGGGGAAAGAAAGGAAAGAAGACTGACCTCGGCCATATTGGTGTCTATCTCCCAAAGTCAGTTCGTAAGGGCCCCATTCGCGTACAAATTTCCCGGAGTTGTCATGAAGTTGGTACTTGATTCTAACCTGCAAGGGAAGATTGTATATATGATACATTTTATGCAACATAAATATTTATTATATTTGAAAAATAAGTAATATTAGAAATCAACTTAAGAATATAAAATTTATGATAAGTTGCATGATTTATGTAGCTTGAAGAATATCAGACGCACATTGGCGAACAGAAAAAGATAGAAAGAAAAGAATAATATGACCAACATTAAACTCCATGCATTGTACAGAGAATATGTCTAATTCATATTAACTTAATTACATAATAACAATGTTAACTGTCGGATGCTTTCGAATCAACTGAAATAATTCCATGATATTTGATGGTCCTTATAAGCAATTATGGTTTCGTGGCATGTCAGTTCGCAAATGATTTGAACAACGTGAGACTATGCTGCTAATGCCAGTATATACATAATGAAAAATAAATCCCATGATATTTGATGGTCCTCATATACCGTTATTTGTTATGTGTAAAATGTTAAAAGGGAGACAACTATTTGTCGGGTGAATTATGTTATTTAAATTTCGGAAGTTTTGAATCCATTTGGATGAGCTTCACGCCACTTAAGGACCTGTTTTGGTTGGCAAATTGCAGTGACCATTTGATTCTCGTTTGGTACACTGTATAGAATAAAATAGAAGAGGAAATGGAATGAAGAAAGGAAGTGATTTTGTGAATATGAAATGTCTTTTATGCCCCTACAAAGTACCAAAAAGAAACAAGGGTGAAACCAAATGAGGCATTAGATTTTGCTCAGTTTTGGCTTTGTTCAATGATCATGAGTTAGAGGTTGAGCTGAGTGAAACCCCACCAAGTTAAAATAGAGTTAGGGTTTCTCCATAATTGTTGGCCATCAACTCAGAAATTCAATTGCAAGTATGAGAATGCAGTTAGATATTCCAAACTTAACTTAAAAAAGGCATAATTTATTAATATGCATGCATTTTCTAGTTTATATATACCATTGGAATGCATACTTGCAATTGATACCGATTTCACTCTGCCTCCAATAAATATTCAGGTGAAACTATAAGAATATGTATGTATGTATTGTGTGTGTGTTAATCGATCATGCCAATCCCCAACGAAGTTTTCAAATAAACATGTACATATGCTAGATATCGCTAACCACATCCATAATTTGCATAATGTGGAAAGTATGAGCATGCTCAAAGTTGATAGAGCATGAACAGAATATTTAAAATATGGTGGGAGAAAATAGGTACAAAAGGAATGAAGTGAAAAGTATAACCTTATGTCCAGCTTGTGCGATTAGCCCCTTGGGATCGCCAAAGGTTATCTCATACGAGTCGATGCCGGCATCAATCTGGGTGTAGGTTCTTTCTCCCTTAACTACGTAGAGATCAATGCATCTATATTATAGTCATTTTTATAATAAATAAAAGAACATTGCAAAGAGTAATAAATGTGTCTATATATATATACACACACGTATGCAAAGAAAGCGAAAATTTTAAATCGTTTGTGTTATTTCCTGAATAAGGTTATAAAAGAATGCTGATATGTAGAATACAACAAAAATAATAGTTTCTGAAAAGTATATCATCAAATTCTTGGGCAAAGTTTCACATTACCTGCCATCTTCTGGGAACCGATATTTACTTTCACACTTGCAGAAGCTGAAATTGAACGAGCACCAAGGGAAATCACTTTCTGAAGCAGTAACTTTTCGCTAAGCTAAATTTTATTAGAGAACAGAAAAGATATTGCGGGATTGAAATCTAAAATTTCCTTCAAATAATTGGAATTCTATAATCTAAATCATGTCTCAGAGTTTATTTAGTGATTATTTATCTCCTGTCAGTCTTCGAAAGCTCCAAAAAACGAAATTGGTCCCTGCTGTGTCGTTTACTCCTGTCCGCTCCTGTCAGTTTTTCCTACAGTTAGATCAATCTCTTGGCTCTCTTTCTTATTTCTCCAGCAGCACTTCCAGTAATTAACATGCTGTTGAAAGACGGAAGCAAGTGGGTGACGAAGATGACCAATCACACAGGTTTCTGTCAGTAGTTTTGGGGCACCGCAGCTTTTAGGATCATCACCCAAGGATCCGACAGAGACACCGGCACGCCTGTGCTCCGACGATGGCCATTGTTCAACATCTTGATGGACTCCATGAAAACACTGAGATTTACTTCTTGATAAAAATTAATTGAAAATATTTTTCATCAAATACCGACAATATAATTACTAGATTCATAAAATATCGAAAATATAATTCCTAGCTGGGTGAATAGAAGAGAGCGAAGAAGTTGATCTGAGAAAAAAAGGACAGAACGCGGACAGTCGACGGAGGGGGATCCGATTCCGATCAGGAGAGAATCGCTTGCAGATTGATCGGAACTAAATATAGAGGGCATTAACCTGCAACCTGATAGCCAATCGATGGCTATTGTTCTTGTTGATGAAAGAAGAATAGTTGATGTTTTAACTGGAAGATGAAGTATAAATAAAAGAAGGCGAAAAGCTTCAAATAAAAAATTATACATACTTGGGCGCCATGTGTCTGTGCATTCACCCAAGGTTCCATTTGGTTCGTTACGTGTCTCCTTGCCCTTCCTCTCCTCTAGGTTTCGGCGAACCAAACCGTACCTTACTTCTGTATAAAAAAATGTTCACTACGTGAATTCCGTTGCTTGCAACTATTTTTTTTTTTAAAACTATAGATATCCTTTGATTCAAGGTAATCCCATTTAAGACGCTGTCAAATATTAAATGTAAGCATTTCTTTCCATGGAAATTCAAATCTTCATTTATTACTGTCAAATATTAAATGTGAGTATTTCTTTCAATGGAAATTCAAATCTTCATTTATTACGATGTGAGGGGCTAACCCCTTCCCCTAAATTTAACTCCTCTAGCTCCATTGCTTGCAACTATATTTCAATACAATAATCTCCATTTGAAAAAAAAAAAAAAGAGCAAAACATCAGCAACAACTATATAATCTCATTTCCTATACCTTATCGGATATTCAACTATTTGTCATAAGCCCATTTGATAAAGCATCAGGCCCATTCTCTGCCCTATTGGTCCAAGCCCATTTAAGCGCAAATGAACAAAACTCTTCGTCTTGTGATGTAGAAAGGTAAAGGGTTGGCGGCCAAGTCAAAACAAATTTGTTGGCGCAAAAATAAAAAAGTCAAAACTTATTTTGAAAATTTTCGAAATCTTCGTTCGAATTTTTATTGAGTTTCAATTTCAATACAGTCTTTAAATTTCCTTTATGACTTTTAAGTAATTTAATGGTGGTGAGAGAGAGAGAGAGAGAGAGAGAGAGAGAGAGAGAATTTTTTTAATCTATTTTTCAAGTTAAAGGATGGGAGAGATAAAGTTTAAACACCAAATTGAAACTTGATATGAAACTGAAAGATTGAAAGTATAGCCTATTTTCCAACTACAAATGAGAATTTAATTTGAAAATCAAGAGAATGACTGGTCTAAGCATAGTTCAAAGCTTATATTCGAAGCAAGCAAGTTCAAATTTTAATTAGAAAATTCCAACCAATACCAATGATGGTTATTCAAATTAATAAGGACCCATTTCATGCTCTATAAGGGTGTATGATCTTTGGGTTTCATGATTGATGTGATGAATTCATTGGTGGGTATATTTATAAATAACCTATAAGTAGTTATATAAGATCTTCTTAAACTATTATATTTGCATTAATACAAATGGAGATCCCAGATTCAACTCTCCATAACCTTCTATTATAAAAAAACGTGACAAATAAAAAAAATGTTAAACCTCAAAGTCATACTAAAATAAGTAGTAAGAAAACAAGTCCTTTTTGTGCCGGAGTTGGGCCGGGCTTGAAAACTTTCATAAGCTTCCAGGTTTTTCTCAAAAAAATTAAATGAATTAAAAAACGTTTCATTTTGTTTTAACCCAATAACAAAAACTAAACAGGCTTGAACTTTTATTATTTTAATATCGAGATTTGAATCATGATTAGTACCTCCGTCCCTTATCACATAAACTACCTCAACTTGCTCTATTTTAGTATGTTTGAATATATAAAATTGGAACGAACTTATTTGATGAGTACTATAATGATCGATGCAAAAAACTTTCGAAAGATTTGATAGCGGAATCATATAGAAGGGATTTCAAAATATGATTTTAGTCTGATTTATAAAATTCAAATTAAAATCGAAATAGCAGAAGAAAGAAATAGAGAATGATGAGTAAGATAGGAAAAAGGAAAAAAAATAAAAGGGTTGAAGAAGCATCACCATACCACAGTGAACATATATAATTCGCAGCATGGCCCCTGTAATTTGGATTCTCTCATTTTGAATTTCTTTTAATTTGTCTCAATTCTATTTTCAAGCCATTAGATCGACATTTAACAATTCACATCAATTACGATTTCATTAATGAAACATTAAGTTTTGAATAACATTTTTTCTAGTGATTGATTGGGATCATTAAGTATTGATCTAAAAATTAAAGATTAAAATTGAGACAAATTAATAGAAATCAAAATTGAAAGATCTAAATTTCATTGCCCTGGGCCCAGATTGAAACGAGACGGATGACTGCTTTTGTCTAGCTTGTTCGAAAACCCAATATCACCCATCGCCATGCATATTACGCCAGAAAAAGAAAAAAGAAAAAAAGACACGAAAATGTAAAATTTTTCACAACCAGAAGATAGAATGAGAAAAAAGAAATAATTTTAAGTACCCAGTAGATGCTTTGTAAACGCAGGCAACATGGATCTGGCATGAATATGTCTCAGTTTCGTTAAACTCGTTCTTCATAATGTTGGAACAAACCCCAACTGGACCAGCTTCTCCCTCTAACTTCAGCAGTTCATGAAATTTAGACGATCTATGCCAAGCAAAAATGAAATCTTTTCTTTAAAACGATGTTTTCTTTCTAGAATAAAAACGCATACAAAGTAGGATTAAAAATAATTGACAAACCAAGCTATTTTCTTCACAATAAAAAGGAAGAAACAAATAACAAACCAGTATCATCACCTTAGAATTTTCAATGATCATCAACTCTATTAGCTAAAGAACTTTTGCACGAGTCGATTATCCTACTCACGAGTCGATTATCCTACTGATCTGTGTACAAAAGAATGCAAGAATCGTAAATCTTTAAAGATATAATCGTAATCATAAATAACATGGAAAAAGAATACGAGAGGAAGAGAGACATGAGCATACGGATCAGGCAGGACCAATCGACGTGGCTTCTGAACCATTTGGTCAACGATCGCCGTGGCTCTCCCCAAGTCCTTTACTTGCTGGACAAAATTTGTTCCCCCTCATTCGTTAAGAAAAGAGAACTCGATAAATTGCTCAATCTTATATGGACGAAGTCAAGTCAATCTTCTATTGTTAGATGTACATGTTAAAATGAATGACCAGAATCTTCTCACGATGGTATAGTTGAACTTTTGTCATTTACAGGAGTGTTATAATACAATAAAAGAAAATTGGCTATTTGAAACTATTCCTCCTTACTACGATGCTATTTAACAAATTTTTCCGTTTGTTTTAGTTGTATTTCAATAATTATTCCTCTTTAATTTTTTTTGAGAATTAATCCTCTTAATTTTACTTATTATGATTACTGAACGTGGCTGGCTTTCAAGCCTTTCTTGATAAGGGATTTTATGAACTTGCCTTTATCCAAAATATAAGATATAGATATGGAATATTTAACACATAATTTTTTCTAGGCTATCCCTTATTAATAATGAATTTTATATATGAGAAAGAAAATAATAGTAGTGAATCATTAATTCCATTATATGAGTTTTAAGCATCAAATGAGGTTTTTTATTTTTTTATACATTTAAATGGGGGTTTTTCTAGATAGAAATTTTCTTCTATGACAAATTTGATGACTCTAACTATTTTTAACTGTTTTTTTTTGTCTTTGTAAAATATGTATTTAATTGTTCCTTAAATTTAAGACTAGAGGCAATATAAAATACAACGAAATTAATTGTTCAGCTATGATGGTTGACTCGAAGAGTTTTTAAAATGACACCAACATACTAAGAATAATATATATTTCAGCCTTCTGTGTCTTATTTGGTTGTTCTGTAGATGCAATATGCACGTTCTCACTTGTCATTCATAATTAAAAAAAAAAAACTTGACTATACAACTTCGGACTCCCTTAACTGCTGAGGATCTCTTTCTGCTCTAAATATTAGATGTGACGGGAATTGAAATGTGTGGGAAAAAAACATTGTTATTGAGAGAGTTTTAGACCCATGTATATCAATTTCGTTGGCACCTAATGTGGCTTTGATGGGCTTGTCATTATTGGGCCATCTGTTTGCGTTTACAAGAGATCCAAGAGTAAGAGAGATGATGGGCCAATACTTACAGGAGGGACGGATGTTTCCAGTTAATTAGTATCCTTGTTGCATTATCTGTTTTGGGCCGGGTCTTGGGTTGGATCCGGGTTAGTAGATACAGTACTTCATAGGATTGCATGCTTGCTGAGAGGGTAACAAATTAGTGTTTCTGAAATTGGTGAGGAGAGAGTCTTCAACCTCTCGAAAGTTGGAGAGTATTAGTCTTATTTCAGTTTTTGTTCTCTGTTTGGCTGATTAATTAAGTTTTGATTACTGACTTTTAATCAGGCTTTGAAAAACTAGTTGCTGTGTAGAAAAAGAGAGAATTATTATGGTGAAGGTTAAAATAAATTATTTTCAATTATGTTGAAATGCTTCGCAGATATTGAAAGAATCTTAATTGGATCACTAGAGTTTAAAGAAAGTTCATAAATATTTACAAACTATAGATCATATGTTCACTAGTTCCCTTGCAGCAATTTTTAACATTTCATAGTGATTGATATTTTCAGATTCAGAATATATAGATCCAAGAAAATCTATTCTACATCCTCTATCTTCTTGTGAAGTTCGAAATTAATTTGTTACTGCATGGAAATTTTAGTTATTAATTTGTTGGTGCATGGAAAATTTAGTTTTTCCAAGGGTCTGAAAACTATCCATAATAGTGGAGCCTCTGATTGAATCTCTTATTTGACACCCAAGAAATTTCATGTAGCAGCTTAAACAATAACACAAGTCACTTCAAATCCTAAATAGTTCATAGGTCTCTTTATCACAATATTGAAAGCAAGTTCAGATCCCAATGCACCAAAACTCTTCTACGGGCACTGCCTCTTTGAATTGGAAATTTCTCACTTTCAAGCAGAACAATAACTTATTTTTAATAAAATTTTACCGTTGAATCGAGATTTTGACTGAATCAACGATAAAATGTTATTTAAAATGATGATTATTTTCTTGTTGAAAAATGAGAAAATTCATTTCTGCACCCCATATCCGTGCTGCTGACGATTTTCACCACTGGAGCCAATAATTGCTAGAAGATGATTACTCAAAATCATACTAGCCACAATTCATCATTGTTCCCACAAAGATGATTAACTAGGGATATTTAGGATAAAATAATTTATTCAAGAATATTATTATAAAGAAAAACATGCAAACAATATAACAATGTAAGAAAAAAAAATCTTCTTTTTTTTAATGAAACACAATGTTCATAATACAATGATTGGCCTAAGGCACAATCTCCAACACATGCCGCAGCAAGGTATAGGGCTGCTACAGTGAGACACTTGGGATATTTCAAAAATTTTCAACTCGAGAGAACTCAGGCCGTGGTGATACTGTAGTGTCCGCAGCACTGCACTTGAAGTTTTTGTTTGGTTGTGTTTGGCCAGTTTTTTCGGAGTTTTAGGTGATGTGTGGGGGTATTTTGGAGTATGTCATTACAATGTCAATGTGTGTTGTGGTTATGAATCTGTAATGATGATTGTTGCGGATGTGGCTTAAAGTCCCGTTTGTGATTTATAGGTAAGTGGTGTGCATGTGATGCGATTTGGACCTCAGTATGGGTCATTGTATGTTGGTGCATGTGGTTGTGAGCCTGGCAAGTCTTGTTTGATGGCCCAAAGAGGGTTTCTGGCCTTGTATGTGTGGATTGGGCATATAGTCCATTGTGTTAATTTGGAGTTCAAGGGGGTCAAAACTTAGAGGAGTGGCTTTTCAGGGTGAAACCTTCCTGAATAAGTTGGTTATATCTTTTGTGACTTATGCAAAGGTATTGAGCTGCGAAATGGGTATTGATAGCTATTAGGTGTGTTAGGTTGTAAGTTTTGGGTAAAAAGTTCCCAAATCAGTCATGGGCATCTAGAATCTCTATATAGAAATAGATTGAAATAAAGCCAATGTCTACGATTAGATTATGATGAGAACAATCTGTAGGAGTTGGATTTATGTCAATCAGAGGTTGGAGCATAAAGTTGTGCACGTCGGAAGTTGGCTTGAAAAATTAGCAAGTTGCTGATTTGGTATCAGTATTTGGTGTTGCAGTGCCAGAAGCTTGGCCGTAGTGCCAACCTTCACTATTTGTCTTCCTCTCAAACCCAAGAGCTTCTGCATTGCGGCGGTACTATTGAAGTCATGGTGCCGTCCTCTATTTCTATTATTGTCAATGTTGGTCTCTTTTTTGGTAGGTTTTTGAGTCTTTGGTCATAGGATGTTATATTTTTAGCTATTTTTAGAAACTTAAATCACATTTATACAATTTTTCTTGATTTAGTTATAAATTTTCAAATTTCAGCTTGAAAAATAGGTGACCAAATAAACAGTAACTTCGAAAATTTTTATTTTTCTATTTTGTTTGCTATGATGATTCAAGCTTCTAAAATAGTTCAATTGGACATTAATTAAGGTATAATAAATGGGAAATGATGTGTGAAAGTAATGTGTTACATTTGATGGTCAAATAATGATGGATAGTGTGGATTTGGGGAGTGTTAGAACTACACTTTTGTCCAAAAGTGACCAAATAGGTCTCACAAGTCCAAATTCCCCATAAGATGAGTTTTGTGGAGTGGTTTGCAGGATTTTTAGTTAGAATTGTAGGCTTTGGATAGAAACCAAGTGCGCCGCAGCGCCATTATCCGTAACCGTGGCACTAGTGTTAAGTTCATTCCCCTTGATCCATTTTCACTCTTCTAGTTGCAGCTCCCTCTATCCCAACCGCTTCTAGTCCTGCTTCATGAAACTTTCCTCTTTCTTTTCCATCCAAGTGTTATGTTTGGTCCTAGGTGGTTATGTTATGATCTTAAACTCTTAGGATGTTACACCTGCTGGCTCATTTCGATTTTGGTCCAAACAATAACTCTACTCTATTCAATTAATTTAATTAATACGATATTTTAAAAATTAATGAAATATACATACTTTCATGTTTAAATTTTGTATGAAAAAATTGCGCAGCATGCTGGTTTATGAATAATGCATTTTCTGCTATGTGATTTGGCTGTTCTTGTTTAAATATTTGAGGTAATTGAATGATTTGAAGTTAAATGATACTGTATTTATCTAATTCAAATATATCTTCAATTGCAACGCATGGGTCATCAAGGTATATGTAATAAAATTTATATCATGTTATAATATTTATCAGACGTGAAGAGTGTGGCTCACTTTAGTCTTCACGTAGTGCATGAAACCCTTTTCTAGTTCATTTTAATTATATTAATAGGATATTTTATTTCTGTGTTGTCGGAGAGAAGAGAAGCGGATGTTGAGAGACTGCAATTTCGACCACTTTCTTCCCTTTATTTTTCCCTGTCCAGCACTCCGTCATGCCCACTAGTGAACAGTGTGTCATCTCTGCTGTGTGGTTAGCGTACTATCTCGGAGAAAGTATTTTCTGCCTCGTACAGTGAAGGGGCAATGGAAATGGATCAAGTGGTGAAAAAATCGAATACAGGTAAAGAGAATGACATGTGCAACACATATGTATTGAGTTATTTTAATGTCCGATCTAGATAGAAAGGAAATACGTTATTCAAATATCAATAATTAATGCATCACGGAGTCAATGGGAACATTGTATAGACTTGGAAGAGGTTGAAAGAATCAAAATGATTATTTGTAGTTTCGTAGTTTTAATTTATAGGACATTTATATTCATTCAACTGTTACTAATAATATTATTTACCAAAGGCACGAATAATTTCCAGAATCAAAGTGCTGTTCTTAATATATATTTTTATCAATTTTTATTAGCCAAACTAATTTTTAACCTAAAAAACGATATTAATATGAAAAGTCAGTTATGATAATTTGCAAATGAGTAAATTCTTTTGATATTTAAGTAAACAATATGATTCATCTTTTGAAAAATAAATTATAAAAATTAAGATGTAATACATAAATAGTGATTTTCACTTTTATTTGTTTGTAACTGAATTCAATTCGGTGACTTCTTTGTTTTTTTATTTCCGACAACTCAGAGATTGATTAGTGGGCTTTAAATAAAGCATAACTCCGTTAAGAAAGACAAATTGGCGATTTGTCATGTGCACCCTTGTCTCGAATAGTTAATTTGAATGTTCTCCGTGTCAAGGATGATTGAGAAGCCCAATAATAATTTGAAAATTGATACTAATTGTAATCAATTTATAATAGTGTTTAAGAGGGAAGAGAAGTGGGGTGATGAAGATGCAGGTGGAGTGGAGCCTGGAAACTCGAGATCTAGCTACCAATACAGGCACATTTGTTCAGAGGTTCGCAGATTTCAAGGGGTCAAGGGTGCGTTGTCTCTGTAAGTTTCTTTTGCTTATGTTCAACGTTTTTTTCTTTTTGCTCATTCAGTACTATGGTTGATTTTATGCTTGCAAGATGTCATCCAGGAATATAATTGAATTGAAATTTCTAAGGATCAAAATATCTTCTAAGCAACTAAGAACAGCAATAGTGAATATGCTTGACAGAACCCAAGATATCTTCTAAGTATCAATATTCACCTTATGTCAAGCTATAAATTTACCCTCGATCTGTCAACGAGACTTATGTCTAGCCTTCTTTCGGTGTAAGAGATTTTTTCTTAACGAAATTTTATTTTACTCCAAATCACAAGCAAAGTTGCCATATTTTTGTCCCAAAAAGAAGTCCTCACTCACCTAAATCAGATAACTAGTTAATTTTCAATAGCTGACCAACCACCAACTACATATATATGCTTCCGAAGCTAAGAGTTTTGAATAAGAGAAATAAAGAGATGGTAGACGTTTATGTCACGAAGGGATCACAAATGAGCTGCTCTAGAACAATAGATCACAACGTACCTGCACACTCAGAGAGGAAGGGAGAGAGAGAATTAGACACTTCCTAATTTGCACGAATGAAATCCCACTAACATTGCATCATTTAATCCAAGCTTCCTTCTTTTTCTAAAATTTTTATTTCTTAAAAACTGCTTTGGTCATTTGTTTCGATAGCCTGGGTTAATTTTGCTACAAAGGTTTTCCTTTCAGCCAAAGTAGGTTGGATATATTTAGTAAATTTAGGTGTCGCCTCAAATTTGTATCATGGATTAGTTTTCCTTCCCGTTCATTGCCTGCTCAGAGAAATCTAATTGGTGGAAATTTTTTAGCTTATATATCAAACACCAAATATACTCATATACTTGCTTTCTTTTGAATTATTGACGTGAGTATGTATCTATCATGGTTTGAATTGTTTCTATATCCGCAATATTGAAATCAGTACTTCCTGCTTTTAGGTTTGCTTTGCTTTCCGTTAATGAGTAGTGGAAGTTGAATTTATTTTCCCTTTAATATACCTAGGAAACATAGTCATTAACTAGTTCATGTCTTGTGGTTGATCAGATTATCCTCCTTAATCTAGCTACCAGGATAATTTTGTTTTGAAGTGTAATGTTCCATTAATTTGCTCCAAGTTATACAGTTTTTAACTTGAGAGTAAGTCAAACAATTCAGGATTCAAAATAGTTAAATTGCATGTAATTGTGCAGATTCATTATAATACTACGAAGATTCAATAATGGCATTGGATAACAATAATACGGGAAAGTACATAATTCTAGACATCCGCAATGAAAAGGCTGAGCCTGTGCTGTCCCCAGAGTGTTGTATCTACAAAGTTCCCGAAAATCTTAGGAAGGAAAATGAAGATGCCTACACTCCTTATTTGATCTCAATTGGACCAATCCATCATAATAATCCAAAACTGAAGCCAATGGAAAAACAGAAACTCAAGTACTTTGAACATTTTCATGGATGTCTAACAGATGAGGGACGACAAAGTTTAGAGAACTACACAGCCAGGATTGGAAACGAGGACCTCACTATACGAAGTTATTATTCAGAGACATTTCCTGAGCTAGATAAGAAGAAGTTTGTGCGCATGATACTAGTAGATGCCATCTTCATAATCGAGTTGTTTCTTCGAAAATGGAAAGGACGACCCATAATCAATGATGATTACTTGTTCACCAAAACTTGGATTCAAAAGAGCATTGAGCGAGATTTGTTACTAGTTGAAAACCAGGTTCCATTTTCAATCTTGAAGGAGTTGTATGACTTTATACCTCCCGGCCCAGAAAGAGAACACCCAAGTTTTCTTCAGCTTTCCTGCAATTACTTCAAAACATATTATCCTTATCATCAAATGACCATAGATGACATTAGTGAACAAAATATTCTGAAGCATAGTTGGGACAACCCAAAACATTTCACAGATTTGATGAGATTCCTTTTTGTTCCACAACATTTGAGCCATGACGATTCTAGTGCACCTGTTATAAAGACAGCAACAAGGTTAAAAGGGGCAGGGATAACTTTTGAGCCAATTTTAGAGGGTTGTTTAGTTGATGTTAAATTCAAGAAAAACTCATTTATGTATTGGCTAAGTTGGTTATTCTGCTTCTCTAAATATGTTAGAGCTCGTTTAGAAATCCCACAACTCATCATAGATGGCTCAACAGAATCTGTTCTACGCAACCTTTTGGCCTTTGAGCAATTTCACTATCCTGACCATCCTTATATTTGCAACTATGTTGCTCTAATGCACTATCTCATTCACAATGAACAAGATGTGGATGTGTTGGTTGAGAGTGAAGTTATTGTCCAAGAACTGGGAAGTAATAAAGATTTGGCTGGCCTAATTAATATTCTTTGCAAAAATGTCGTTGTGAATTCCAATTGTTATGCCTCTCTTTCAAGGGAACTGGATGCACACTACCAAAACCCTATTAACAGCACTTTGGCAGAATTAAGGTTGGTATACTTTCGAGACCTTTGGAGATGCACTGGTACAATAGTTGGCATTGTTTTTCTTGCTTTTGCTATCACTACGTTCTTCAAAACCATCAAAGATTTATTGAAACATTAATTTCTTCACCATGCAACACTGGTGGTATTGTATTATTAGTTCTGATAAATTTCTATCTTGTTCTGTTGTGATTTTAATGACTTTATAATCATATTGTAGTGTGAAAACAAAATAAATTTGTTTCTTTATTTATGAAGTATTTGTGGTTGCCCATTATTTGATTGATGTCATCAAATTGAATAGTATTTTAAAAAGCAAAGATCATTGTGGTTGCCTTGAGGAAAATTCTTAGTATGAAAATATATATAGTACAAACGCTATATGTGGACTTTGTGTTATATGAGGTTTCCAGTGAGTTGCATCATTCATAATTGATAAATATTGTAGTTTTTTTATAGATTTTATTATATATATATATTGATGATTGGGTACAATATAATGAAAGAACAAAATTATGAAAGAATTCATAAGTGTTTATATTTAGCAAAAGAAAAATTAATTAAGTAACAAATGACAAATTATGCTTTAATTTTGTGTCTTCAATTTATTTATTTTTTCAATAAATTTTGATTTTTTCCTTAATTTTATCTAACTAGTAACTTTCTTGTGGCTTGAACTAATAACTTTTTTGAGATCTTGTCCTGCGTTTAGGCACTCAAAAGTATTGCTAATTAATGGAAATTTAGCAAGATAAAAATAAGAAAAAATTAGGTCAATCAGAAGGGGAGGGATTTTAATAGAAGGAACAAGAGAGGTTTTAAAATTTTTTTATTTGGTAGAATTTTAATGAAACCATTTTTTGTTCTAAAGGAGAAAGGGAGGGAAATTAATAACATATTTACCATTGTACCTTTGCATGTTATGTTGTTTTTCTTTTCCAGATTTTGAGCTCATTGAACCAAAAGGAAAATGAAAACGTGTGAAAACAAAAATGAAAAAAACAAACAAATTAGTAATGGATGACCACAAATGGAAGAAATGAACGAGAAATGGGAAAGGGATTGAGCTACAAATGGAAAATAAAAAAAAAACACAGATCATGTAAATGGAGACACTGACACTCACCTGAGAAGTGAAGATAGAGACCACAATTGTTGAGATAGACATTAGCTTTTCTGACTATGACATGGCCCCATGGAGTGAGAACGGAGGGAATATGCAAAGTTGAATAGAGCTAGTTGTGAAGCGTTACAGAGACAAGGTGTGTGAAATTGCACACTAGCGCCACGGCTAAGGTGTATAATGCCACGGTACCACTATTGGTGACATCAACAGATATTATCTGGTTTTTTAACCCAACTTTCAACGTGCACAACTCCCAAAACTTGCTTTAAACATCTCCCAATTCGAACTACACCTCTAAATTCCACAGTATAGAGATTTTGGACCCCAATGACCTATTTGATCACTTTTGACCTAAAACTTGCTTCAAACTCTCCTACTTCAAACTACTATCCATTTAACCACCCAACATGTCACAACAAGTTTCAAATGATTCAAGGACTCTGTCAAAAAAAGTTCCACCTCAAGGAAATCACTTCCTTAGGTTTTGACCCCCTTGGACCCCAAACTTTCTTAATAAGTTGCGTACCTATTTTCTACACAATTGCAACATTCCAAATTGTATAAAGAATGTCATTATATGTATAAAGATATGGGAATGTGGCAAGTGATGCATGAAAGGATGAAAAAGAAGTAAGATAGTAATTTCACATGCTTGGTCCTTGATTGGAATTAATTTTTCATATAGTCCTTAGAAGAAATTATGTTTGGTCCTTAATTGGAATAGAATGTAAATAAAGTCCTTAATATAAATTAATTCAAGAATTGGAAAATTATGTAATATACCTGTTGAATAGAAGCTCTTGACAAACTGAGAAAAACAATATAAGTATTTGGTAGCCGATAGGTTTAGATCGAAAATGTAACACCTTAGCTTTAGCCATGATTCCTATGATTTAGACTCTATTAGAGTCCATTTGTACCATTTTACAAGCTTGAATCACTTCAGGGATTAAAATAGAAAATTTTTTTTTTATGAGTTACTATTCATTTGGTAAGTCACTTTTCCTAGTGAACTTTGAAAACTCATAGCTAAATCTAAATAAATCGTATGGAGGTGATTCAAGTATTTAGAAATAGCTTAAAACATTTTCTATATGGAAAAAATATTGAACAAAACTTAATCATGCCAATTGATACAATATCTAGTATAAATTTTATTACTTATATGGTCATTTTACACCTCCTTAGGATTTTGGCCTTAACTTCAAAAATTTATATCTCATTTTATCCTAAGCCAATTGATCCAATCTTTATGTCATTTGAAAGCCTTACATGTATGCTCTTCAGGTTTTTCTTGTACATTTATTCTACTGGAGCAGGGCATAACACTATCTTGAATCATTAAGGGTTAGAACTTAACCTTAATTGGATTAGTTTTAGGAAAACTTATATGTATTTTGTTATATAGCTTCAATTACCTCTAAACCAGTGGCATATCATTCTTAAGACATAGATCTTTTAACATATATAAACTACAGAATTTTTAGAACTCTATGCGATTTTATGCTATTTAAATTAGACAGTACCTATGGTAAAAACTTACATTTTTCCCAACTCTATCCAGTTTTGAATCCTATATTTAAAAATTCACCATAAATCATACACATAGCTAAATTGAGTGATCTTTATCTCTTTGAAAAGCTTATTCCATACTACTTATGTGACATTACCTATTTCTAGTGAACAATGCCTACATATCTATTAGGATATTCATAATGAATCTTTCCATTCATAACTCGGCAAAATGAGCTGCACAACATAGTTACATCATCATTCATTGTTCCAAATCCATATATAACATCAAGAGAGGGCTTTAAGGAACATAAACATCCATAAATATAGAATTTACAAACTACAACATTTTTTAGTTACAACAACACTTTTCTTTATAACAGTTAAAAAAATGTTGCTTAATTTGTGGATAGGCAACAATTTTCTTAGTGTTGTCTATTGATTGAGACTTTAGGCAACATAAATTGGTTAACACTTTAAAATTGTTCCCTATACTAAAATAGACAACATTTTTGTGTTGCATTATAGCTTTAGAATAGGTAACAAAGAAAAAATGTTGCCTTTAAATATATTCTTAATGCAACATTTAACAACCGTTGTCCATATGTTGTGGACATATAACCATTTTTTTTTTAAAACTTTGATTGGTGGTAATATTTTGTCTTTTATTAATTTTAATTATTTTATTAATTCATTATTATATCATAAAATTATTAATTTTATTTATTCATTTTTTGAAATTTTAGCCTCCCATGCCACGGTGTAGGAATGAAATCCCTAATTCCCATTCCCAAATTTGTACTTTGATTTATTCAAAGTGGAACAATTTTCCTTTGTGGGCATGATAAATTGACATATAATATTTATAACATATATAAAAATATAATATACATAAAAATAAATATTTATAATAAATAAAAAGAAAATATAACATATATACACATAAAAGGAACCTAAAAATTTATAAAAATAAATAAATAATTTTATTAATTAAATAATTACTAAAATTTTTATATATAAAATGAATTTTTATTAAGTAAAACTATTAAAATTCTATTAAAAACATAATTTTTGTAGATTTAAAAATAAAAAATTAAAATGAAAGTAATATTTTAACAAAACACTTTGTTTTAAAAAACAATATTTTTATAAATCAATTTCTTTTACCTTTTCCTTTTTTAATTTTATTCTAAACATAGCCTTAGATGCCTTCACCCTTTACAATCCCTAATTTGTTTGCTCTTTTACCTGCTTCCTTCATCACTCACTCCCTCTCTTCCATTCGCTCTGTTCATTCCTTTTCCACTATCCTTTGATAATCTCGTGTATCCATTGAAGCTTTTGATCTTTCCCTCTCCTATTGGCTTAAGAAAGAAGCTTAATGGTCGATGGTTACTTGTCTGTTATGCCTATGTCCATCTGCTATGCCGTTTCACCCTTCTGTTGATGTAAAAAGAGGTATGCTACAGTTATTGTAACACCCTACCTCATGACACTTCTAGATTTGACCAAAGACTTCAAAATTCAACCAATCACAACCCAAACAACTCAAAACAACTTCCCAAACCTTCAGAGCAGCAGAAAAACACTCAAAAGCACTAAAAAGTGGGCTGGGGCCGCAGCCACTACAGTACCGACATTGCTTTAACCTCTCCTGTTTCTGCACTCGCTTTTGGCCTCACTAGCGCTGCGGCCTGGACTCTGAAGTCGCGGCGTCGCATGCTGATAACCCATATCAGCAACTTCCATACATTAGGGCGAATTTCTGACGTGTATAACTTTATGCTCCGACCGCTGATTGACTTGATTCCAACTCCCACAAGTCAACCTAGTCCAAATCTATCCACAGACACCCTTTTCACTTTAATCCAACTCTATATGTAGATTCTGGACCCCTGACACTGTTTTGGCCACTTATTGACCAAAACTCATCACTAACCGCCTCCAATTGCCACTAAAGGCAATTGGTCACTTAGAGACCAATCATACAGGTCCAAAACCCCCAAACCAACTTGTCCAAAGAGGTTTCACCCCAAAGGAACTACTCCTCTGAGATTCGACCCCTTGGAAACCCTGCTTGACAATGGGCTACAAGCTCTAAAACACACCAATCAGGCCTAATTCCAACTTTCAACACATATAGCACATACATACATCATATATACCACCAACAAAACCTTTTCCACATATAACCATACATACAACTATCTATAACAATACACCCAAAGTCATATGTTCATTACAAACTATTCTATCCTACTTGGCACAAGATACAATATCCAATATACAAATACTACATAGACTATTCCCACATACGCATCTACTCCCGCGTCTTCTCCGGACTAGTGCCAGAACCGTCACCTGAAAGGTTAGTTCATGGGAGAGAGGTGTGAGACAAAGTCTTAGTAACTGGGGACAATCTCACACACATATATATACATATATCTCATGCAATTCATGAATGCAATGTGAAATGAATGGTATGCATGTTCTCCCTCATCCATGGCTAGAACCATGGGCTGTCATCATCACAAGACATTTTAATAGATAATTCGCTTTCAACAGCCGGTGAAGACTAATTCAGGGACATCACCAAGATCACCTTACCCTAATGCAACCTGGCTAATGGTTACACTAGAGCTCGGACCGTGACTCTCCTTTCCTTAGACCATCATGAATTAATGGTGATTTAGGGAAGGTGCATCCCCAAATCCATTGCCACCTGGCTCTCCCAAGGAGAGGATTTAGTAACAGGGATATTTCATCATATCATATTGTCCTCTGCCACATGGCTCTCCCACAGAGAGGATCTTTATCATATCATCATCTCATATCACATCATATCATCATCACCTTATCATCAATTTCTCACTTTGCAATCATGTGGTGATGATGTCAATGTCATGCCAACATACCTTTATGCACATATATATAAATCATTATTATCATATTCATCGTATGGACATGCTAGCATGCAATGGTATGGGGATGCTACACATCACAATATAAATATACAATCATCATATATCAACTAGCCGTGCATACCATGATATATAGAAAAACTATACACATACACAATCAATATCGTGGTATGAAAAGGAACATGCATATATACATAAATATACGTACTGTCATAACATAAAAATAATACAATACAAACATACACCTGGTTATCTTAGGTTGTCAATACCACACACGTGAGTTCCACGAACTCCTTGAATTGTCCAACACGCGCGAATCCCTCTTGATTAACCAAACAACCTTCATAATAACACAATTCTTCCATTAACACAATATAACATATATCCAAACATCACAATTCAACCACTTTAGGCCTAACCCAAAGTTCCAACACCCCTTTCATGCATCATTAAGCTCTTAGGGACCATTCAAATACTACTCAAATATATACACTTCAGATTCCCAAGAGCTCTAACCGAAAACAACCTAGGGTTAAGCTCAAATCATGCACAACCCTTCAAAACTCATATCCAAGCAACAAGAACACTAAAACACACTTTCTTAACCCCATTTCATCCATTTCAATTGGTGGATTTCAGCTAGAACCGAAGATCCAACCTCAAAACCTTAAAACCCTAAATTTAACCGAAGAACACGGAGAGGGAGGAGTAGAGAACACTTACCCACTTGAATCCAAGCTCTTGAGGTCTGAAAATCACTCCCAATGGTAGGAAAACAAGAACCCTAGCTCAGCTCCTCGTTGCTCCCTCTGTTTCTTTCTTTCCGATCATCCGAAATGATCCAGATTTAAACAAAAATCCTGAATCTCACCGCGGTCTCAGTATACCTTGCTGTAGCTCCACCATATTCAACTGAAACCATGCTACTGGAAAGATTCTTGTCATGGCGGTCCTGCATCTCGCTGCGGTGTGGAGCTTTTCCAGACTCTACTTGAGCCTTCCTTCGTCCTGTTTCTTCTAGTCCTAAACACAATAGCAAGAAAGATATCATGAGGGGTATTACAATTATCCTCTCTACCCTTCCACTCTTGTCGGCCTTTCCTCTCTAGTTCGCTATCTACCTACATTTTTTTGTGAGGCTTTGACAATAAGTAGATTGGAGATGGTGAGTTCACAATTGTGAGCCTTCTTATGGAGAACTACTAGGGGCGATAAAATCTGAGTGAGAAAGAGAGGGAGAGCAAACATGATAGGTACAATTTCCTCTATATTTCACTTTGCTCCTTTTGTTTGGCGAAATGTACCATGTATCTATATGTCTCATTCTATAATCTTCAGGCGTTGGCTCTCCACTAAAATGATATACAAAAGAGAAAGAAATAGGAAAAGAAAAGAATGCTGCCTCAAATTAATTTGCATTCAAAAGAGTTTAAAAATCTCTCTTCTCATTCTTGCCCTTTTTTTTTTAAAAATAATAGACTATTTGGAACTTAAATAATGACAAGAATACCCATATGCTACAAATAGTCATGTTTTTAAGACTCTTAGTTTATGATGCTACTGATGTTTCATATAATGGATGATATTTGGCATTGTTTTTGAAAATTATTTGTCTTTACATCTTTTTTTATTGATATCTAGCTGCACTTATCGAATGTCTTTGCTTGCATCATTCTTGCAAGGATGGTGGTGTAGTTTGCATTGTATTTACTTAGAGAAGAAAACCTTTTAAGAAATAGCTTTTGCTACATTTTTCTCACTTTTTTTGTTTTTATTGTGGGATATCTTATTGTCAATTCCTTAACTCCTATTTTTGTCTTTGAATCTTTGCAACAAGGTGTATCTCCCTACTCTAACACACCTCAAAACTTGACCAATTACTTCAAAAACTAACCAAACAAAACAAAAACACTTTGACTTTAACTCCCAAAACATCAGAGTAGCAGAAAAACACCAAAAGGGAACCAGGATAGGTTGGGGCCGCGGCCTTAACTGAGTAGCAGTGCTTGGTGCCATGGTGAAGCTTCTGGCACCGTGGCGCCCTTGTGCTGATACCATATCAGTAATTTTCTAACTTCTGGGGTGAACTTCTGACATGCATAAGTTTATGTTTCGACCTCCGATTGACTTGATTTCAACTCCTACAAGTTAATCTTGTTCCAATCTATCCATAGACACTAATTTCACTCTATTCCATCTCCATATGGAGATTTTGGATGCTTGGCACCATTTTAGCCATTTTTTGACTAAAACTCACCATAAACCTTCTCCAATTGCCACCCAAGGCAATTGAACACCCAGGGACCCTTCACATAAGTCCTATTTGACTTAATAGGCTTGTCTAAGAATGTTTTACCTTGAAGAAACCACTCATTTGAGATTTAATCCCCTTGAAACCTAAATTCACATAATAGACTATATGCCCAAATCTCACACACATGGCCTAAAATCCCCTTTGGGCTTACACATATGACCAATTCGACTCATAGACACCTGTTCCAGCAAGAATGACCCATACTAGGGTCTAAACACATTCATTCATCATCATCATCAACATTTTACATCTATCATCATCACAATATCATTATTATTATATATTACAAACATACTATCCTACTTGGTATAAAGTACACATAGACATTACACATACTATCATGACTTGAATATTCCCTCGCCCAAGACACTATTCCCTTATCTTCTTTTGAGTAGTGCCAGAACCTTCACCTAAAATGTTAGTTCATGGGAAAGGGGTGGGAGACGGTTTTAGTAACGGGGGATAACCATAAGCAACACATATATATAACTCATACAATAATGCATAACGAAATGGAATGTAATGGAATGCAAGTGAATGGTATACATGTTCTCCCTTATACACGACTAGAACCATGAGCTATCATCACCACAAGACATTTCAAATAGATAATTCCCTTCTAACAATCAATGAAGACTAATTCCAGGACATCACCAATCTCACCTTATACTATTGTAAACCAACCAAAGGTTATACTAGTGCTTGGACAATGACTCTCCTTTCCTTAGATCACTATGAATTGGTGGTGATTCAGGGTAGGTGCATCCTCAAATCCACTGCCACCTAGCTCTCCTAGCCATAGGAGAGGATTTAGTGAGAGGGATGTTTCTTCATATCATCTTATCCATTGCCATTTGGCTCTCCCAAGGAGAGGATTTAATGGCAGTGATCTTTACTATATCCTCATCACATATCATATCATCATCACCTCATCATCAATGTTTCACTATACAATCATATGATGATGATGCCAATGTCATGCCAACATGCCTCAAACACACATACATATATATATCATCATAATCATCATATAGATATGTTAGCATGCAATGGTATGGGGATGCTAAAACATCATACATAATCATCCTATCTCAGCTAGTTGTGTGCATACTATGATATGTAGAAAAACCACACATACACAATCAATATTGTGGTATGAAAAGGAACATGCATATATACATATATATCAACATATATTCACATAAAATCATAAATACCAGATTACCTTAGGTTGTCAGTACCATACACTCATGATTCCACGAGCTTGTCAGACCATCCAACACGATTCGTACTCCTCTGATCAACCATAATACCTTCAATTAACATATAGTATAATTGTCCAAATTTCACAATTCAACCATTTAGGCTTAACCTAAAGTTCCAATACCCTTTTCATGCATAATTGAGCTCCTAAAGATCATTCAAACTCTAACCAACTACACATATTTCAGATTCCCAATTTTCTTAACTGAAAATAACGTAGGGTTAAGCTTAAATCATACATACTCCCTCTAAAACTCACACCCAACCATCATAAACACTAAATCACACTCATTAATCCTATTTCATCCATTTTAATTGGTGGATTTCGGCCAAAACTAGAAAACCAACATATATACTTGAAAATCCAACTCAAAAATCGAAGAAAAATGGAGAAGGAGGATCAAGAACCACTTACCAATAATTTACCTTGCTTCTAGAGGTTAGAGATCACTCATAAGGGTTGAGAATCTAAAGCCCTAGCTCTGCTTCTTCATTCTCCTATGTTTCTTTCTCTCTTTCTCGCGCTCGACCAAATTGAAATGTTTCTGATTTAAGCAAATTTCTTGACTCTCGCTGCAGTGCCAGTAAATTTGCCGCAGCATGAGTGTTCTTAGCTTGAAATGTCTTTCAAAGTTTTAGATCATTCACCATGGTACCACTGCTCCTCACTGCGGCATGGAGCTTCCTGTTTCATTTTTTACTTTCTTAGTTAGAGACTAAGTTAGGGATAATGTAATGAGGGTTATAACACAAGGAAAGCAAATAAAGCTAATAATTAATGGAAGCCACTATAACTAATTGGTGAGATTGTATTCATGTTCCTGAAGTGTTTACAATAATTCATGTTCTACAAGTGCAATAACATAAATAAGTTTATTTTGCTAAATCATGTTGTTTGGTGTTATTCATGAAGAAAATAAAAATAATAGCAATCCATCATGTTATATGTTAATATCCTATGAAATTTTACTGTTCTTGATTATTATAGGTGAGTGTTTAAGTCCACAAGAAACATATATATATATATAGAGTAATCATTTTCTTTTACTAGTTACCATTGAATGTTGACAAACGAACCAGTTTAAATCCACCACAGTTGTGTGGTAGTACTATAAGAGAAAGTGATAATGAAATGAAAGTATATGGTGTTATTTCGTTTACTTATATACATCTAATTGTTTTTCTCTCTACTTTCTTATAGCATTCCATAGGATAAATTAGTTACAATAAAGAATTTGAACTAAAAAATGAACCATTAAACATGAGGAAGAAGCTAGTATAAAATGAAGCAAAGATGCTTAGATAAATATGTGGTGAAAATCTTGTCATATTACATGATGTTGAAATAGAGATGACTAGAAGACTCTCTTTTAATAGCTTTAGAGTGTCAATGCTCTGTATATATCTTGTTTGTTGCAAAATCCCATGTGAATGTGGCCCAAATTAGACATGGGGTTACATTGGAGACTATTAAGATTATGAATTTTTGTTTGAATTGACAGTAGATATTTGTAGTAATGTTGGTAAGCTCCTAGTGCATAACCTTGCTCTTCTTCTTGTTTTTTTCTAGCTTAGCAGGCATACATGGTTGAATTAGAGGTAGAACTAAACCAATTAAGAGAAAAGAACACCTATTTGAAACTGGTACTAGTACTAACATGAACTATACATAAAGAATGTGAAAGTTCTTACTTTATAGCACTTACATGTTTATAATTGTAAGCACTGACGAAATTCGTGCTTTAATCATATTCGTCAGGTTGAGCTTGATAGAAATAAACAATAGGTAGTTCTTATATTATCCTGTTTATATTAATGATTCAAAGTAATGTTAACTATTTATGCATGGATAATTTGCACATTGAATTTACAAATATAACATGTGCAGCTTGATTGATGTGGTATTTTTTTCCATGAGAATTCCTTTTATGTCATTGTATCCCATATTCTTTCATGGTATATTAATGATTCAAAGTAAGGTTAACTATTTATGTTAGTTAATAGTTAGAAAGGATATTGAATTTATTTGAACTAAATTCTGTTAGAGAAATTGGCAGTTAATGGCTATGTAAATTATGTTACAGTTTAGATTTTTTTATATGAAATTGGTTGTCATTGTTGTTGATTCTAGAAAATGATTCCTCATATTTTATTATTCTTTTAGTAGGAAGGATGGATAAAAATTCATATTTATTTTTACTTGTGTAGGTTAGGAATTGATTTCCTGAATCAAAATTGAAATATAAATGGATTTCTTGCTTACTTGCAAAGGTTTGAAATATATCTTGGTTCACTTTTCTAAATCTTACTTATTTGTCCTTTTGCTACTTCTTCAAACTTCAATTTTGTTATGCTTTTTCAATCTTAATGGTTCAATTTCTGGTTTGTTGGAAAGTTAAGACTTTGTATGGATGAAAACACTCTAGAGGAATGTCAACGAGCTTTAGCAAAATATGTTATATGTGAGGAGATGCCTTTTTAGAATTTAGGCATTTTTTTAATCACTACGCCAGATTTGAAAATAATTGACGCCTAATAGTAGGTGGTTATATTAAAAAACGTTTAAAAAAATATGCCTGGGGGATTTGTAGGTGGTTATTTAAATAACCGCCTACAAAAAGTTAATATTTGTAGGCGGTTGATTACATAACCGCCTACAAATTTATTATCAAATAACAAAAAAAAATTAATAACATAGTAGGCGGTTATTTTAATAACCGCCTACTTTTGTTGCACTCTGCCCTATTACTTCACTTTTGAACTATTCCCATCGGCCTCGTTACTGACTCCACAGAAGTTCTCTCCCTTTGATTCTGCGGCTTCTTCAAGTTTGTGTGAGCATTTTGCGGCTTCTTCAAGTTCGGGTCAGCATTCTGCAGCTTCTTCAAGAGTTCGTGTCCATATTCGCTCTGTCTCCAACCTCCATCTTGAGGTTCTGTGCTTGCTTGCTTGCTCTGTCTCCTGCAGCATTCTGCGTTGGTGGCTTGTCAAGCTTCGTGTTCGTGCTCTCCATCTTCGTGTTCGTGTTCGTGTTTGTGTCCATGTACTTGTTCGAGTTTTGTGGCTTCCGTGCGCTATGTGGATGGGTAGTTCAAGTTCGTTCGTGCTTGCAATCTCTGGTTACCAGAGAACCCAACTATTTTGAACTCCTACAGGTCAGCACCTCACCTCCACTTTTCTGTTTCCCATCAATTTCTCCTTCCATTCGTCATCCCTGCTCATGATTCAACGTATGCCTTCTAGGTGTTTGCTAAAATGCCTATATGAGATGTGTTCCTAAATCCAAATCATTATTATTGCTTAGGATTCATAGCTGCTCTGTTGAAAGGGTTATATTCTAAGCTGGAAATATATAGTGGCAGGAATGTTCTCACTTTTAGAACCATTATTCAGTCTTCGGAGTAGTGACTGTGTTAGATTTTGTTGGTTTATTTGCTGGTCCATTATTTCTTTTGCCATCCAACTTCGAATTTTCCAGCTTTTCAGCCTTCTCCAACACCTAATAATAATATTCTATTTGGTTAAAGTATATGCCAACCAGTGATCCAAATTCAGACACAGCTATACCCCTTAAAATTCGGATTCCCTAGTGTGGTATGAATCATTTATATAAATATATGGTATAGAACAGTAAGGATCGAAAAGTAGAGCAAGAATTTGGGGAGTCATGTGGAAATTAAAGTAGTAGCATTACGAAGAAACTGCTTGTTGGCTTCACGTGAGCTTCATAAAAGAGCTTTGAACTATCTATAAACTACTAATAATAATATGAGAAGCCTCACTATCAGAATAGGAACTTTTGCATAGAGAGATTTGGTTAGGTGGGAATTCCATTTTCGGTGAAACTTAACTACATACGGTTCTATTCTATGACATGTTTGTCCAAAGGACGAAGGTGAGGGGTGACCCGGGAAGTAAGATATATACATAAACACACAGGACGTGTTAAATATCACCGCGTCATTTCACTGTTCTAATTCTAAGTCCTTCATTCTGAAATTGGAAATCTGGTTTGCAGTCAAAATCATTGAAAGTTATTAAATTAATTGACATCCATCAAATTATATACTTCCTCCTTAAATATGCAAGACATTTTCAATTAACACATGTATTTTAAAAAATAAATTAAATTATTAAATTTATCAAGAAATTTTAATATTTTTACAATTCATCTTTATTAAATTAAATTATCTCTAATATTTTTTATAATATTTATTTTTCATCTAAACTACAAACATAAATAAAAAAATAATTAATACACTAAATAACTCAAGTTATATTTTCCGTTACATTTTGAATATCATTGTGATAGGTCAGTCTGTTGATTGTTGGCCAAAGTTTAAAAAAGTGCATAAACCTTATCAGAATAGGAATTTTAACACTTTCATATATTAAACTAGTTTAGAAATTTTTCTTAACTTTATACTCTTATGTAATGCAGGTTGAACATGTCATTGTGGTTATTACATATTAGCTATTTCAATTAACTTTTTAATTTAGAAGCTTTGAGGCAGCAAAATAAGGGGCTAAACTAAAGGGGATAGTATAGTACAAGGTTATAAGGTACGTTATTCTTGCTTTCAAAGTTGTTGAAAATGGTGGTGTTGGATGATTGTTATACTGATTGACCGATGTTTGATTTGCATGTTAATATCTTCAATGGAAGTCATATGGTGAAGTTTTGATTGGAAATAATTGAAGGAAATTTGATAGTCATAGTTTGATCAAATTTCAACAAGCCCAGGAAACTTTCTTTTCCAAGTCGTTATGTTGCCGATTTCCTTTTGAACTATATCATTATAATGCCATGTATTAATATCTAATAGCATGAAATATAATTACTTTATTAATTAGAAGTAATTTGATGATTGGAAATGATTGGGTACAGGTTGCTGCTATGATTGGTTGAAATTTACTACTTTTTGTATGAATAAAGGGCTTAAGGCTTGGGAAACTCTCATTTCTATGTTGTTATGCTACTGAATTTTCTTTAAAAATTAGTTTATGGTTGCCAGAAATAGTCCATGGTTGAATCATGTATTACTTTAATGTCCTAGAATAAAGACAGTCCTTATGTTTGAAGATAGCTTAGTTTATCTGGGATTGGTTGGAAGATGCTAGTGCTTATAATTGATGAGTCTAACTTTTTGTGAGTTGTTGCTGTAGAATTATTGGAACCATCAACTTCTAGGGGAGGCTCTGCCGAAATTTGTACACATTATGGATAGGAATTGGATGCATGCAAATCGTTTGAGTAAGGAATATTGGGATGGAGTGAAAGAGTTTGTTAGGTTTGCAGTTGAGTATGCTAATAACCCCGACAAAATTATATGCCCCTGCTTAAAGTGTTGTTTTGGAAGGCTAGTTAGTTCAGATAAGTTGGAAGAACATTTAGTGTGTAATGGAATCGATCGAAGTTATATCCATTGGACAAAACATGGTGAGACAAATGATGAGTATAGTGATTTGGGGACAAGTAGGAGCTTTGGATCTAATGATTTTTATACAAGTACATTTGATGATGATCGTCTTCAAGAGATGACAAATGCGATTGAAGATGAGCTTCAGGATTGTCCTGAGATGTTTGAGAGGTTGAAAGCCGATGCAGAAAAACCATTATATCCTGGTTGTACTAAATTCACGATATTATCAGCTGTGTTAAAGTTATACAACTTGAAAGCAGGGAATGGATGGAGTGATAAGAGCTTTACAGAATTACTTGCATTTTTGAAAGATATGTTGCCACAACATAATGAGCTTCCAAGCTGAACATATGAGGCTAAACGAATGTTATGTTCTATTGGAATGAGCTATGAGAGGATACATGCTTGTCCTAATGACTGTGTTTTATTCCGAAAAGAATATGCATCATTAAACAAGTGTCCTAAATGTAATGCCCCACGATACAAAAAAAAAGAATTGAGTCCAACGAAGGTGGTATGGTATTTTCCCATCATACCTAGATTTAGACGCATGTACAGTAGCGCAGAAATTGCAAAGCTCTTGACATGGAATGCAGATGAAAGAATTCAAGATGGAAAACTTCGACATCCTGCAGATTCTCCACAATGGAAAAGAATTGATCGTGAATATGAAGATTTCGGGGAAGAAGATAGAAACTTGCGCCTTGCTTTATCTACTGATGGAATGAATCCGCATGGCATGCAAAGTAGTACCCACAGTACATGGCCCGTTATTTTGTTGATTTATAACCTCCCACCATGGCTATGCATGAAGCGGAAGTTTATGATGTTGTCTATGTTAATTTCTGGACCCAAACAACCTGGAAATGATATTGACGTATATTTGGCTCCATTAATTGAAGATTTGAAACTATTGTGGGAGAAGGGTGTGGAGATGTATGACAAATATAGGGAAGAAACATTTAAGTTGAGAGCTATGCTGTTTGGTACAATTAATGATTTTCCGGCATATGGTAATTTATCAGGTTACAGTATCAAAGGAGTGTTTGGATGTCCTATATGCGAAGAAGGCACACATACCATACGGTTGGAACATGGTGGGAAATTTGTCTTCCTAGGACATCGCAGATTTTTGCCTCTGGGATATCGTTACAGGTGGTGGAAAAAAGCCTTTAATGGGAATACAGAAGAAGGGAGTGAACCTTTGCCATTAAGTGGTGAGGATATGTTTGACAAGGTGAAGGATTTGAATAACAATTTCGGGAAGCCTTTTGCAAAACACCTTGGGACTAGTGGGTGGAAGAAAAAGTCAATTGGTTAGAGAGACACAATTGTGTGGCCCAGCTTATATGAGATGGATGTACCCTATTGAGCGTTACATGAAGGTATTAAAAGGATATGTGAAAAACCGAAGTAGACCAGAGGGTTGTATTATTGAATGGTACATAGCTGAAGAAGCTGTTGAATTTTGTACTGAATACTTATCCAATGTTGATCATATTGGGCTTCCAAAGTCTCGTCACATTGGGAGAACAGATGGGGAAGGGATTCTTGGAAATGATATAGTTAGCATCTCCAGGACACAGTGGGAGCAAGCTCATTTGTATGTTCTGCATAACTCCGATGAGGTTGAGCTATATGTGGAAATGCATAAGGAGAAACTTAGAAGTTTGAACCCCTACAAGAATGAGAGTTGGATATCAAAGGAACACAATCGGGTTTTTATAAATTGGTTGAGACATCACATTATTTTGGAGGTGGAGAGAAATCCTGGTTCAGTTTCAGAAAGGTTACGATGGTTAGCTAACGGTCCAAGCATGCGTGTCATATCTTACAACGGTTATCTTATTAACGGGTACACATTCTATATGAAAGAGCAGGATGATCGGAGCACAATGCAAAATAGTGGGGTAACTCTTATAGCTCAATCAATGCATATTTCTAGTGTCAAAGACAAAAACCCTATTTTTGCAAATATGACATACTTTGGGGTAATTGATCGTATATGGGAATTGGATTATATCTTGTTTCGGGTACCAGTCTTTCGTTGTAAGTGGGTTGACAACAAAAATGGTCTTCGAGTTGATCAAACAGGGTTCATTCAAGTAGATCTTAACAAGGTGGGGTATAGAGATGAACCTTTTATTCTAGCATCCCAAGCTCAATAGGTGTTTTTTGTCTCCGATCCTGCTAATAAGAAGTTGTCTATTGTTATGTTAACAAATAAAATAATTGACAACCAAAAAGATATTGAAAGTCATCAAGATGCAGATATTGAGGATGATCCTTTTGTAGGGACATCAATTGATACTGATTATACTGGAGATGATGCCTTGTATGTGAGAGATGATCATCAAGAGGGTATTTGGATCATAAAGAGAAGACAAACCAGAAAGAGGAAAAGGTTTGAGTTTGAATTTTGTGTGTTTGAATTTTTTACTAGTTGTGTTATTCATCTTATTTGTGCGAACTTTTGCCTAAATCTTGTTATTTTCCTTTCTATGTATTAATGTCTTGTTTGTTTGATTGATATTACAGGTAAATGTCTTCCTCTTCTGATTATGATAGTGATCCGACGAATGTGGATCCCAGTAATGTTAACAAACGGGTTGAGAAAGAGTTAGAGAAGCATCATCGTGGGTTGACCGTCTTGAAAGAGGTCTCACGGGCAAGAGATAGTGGTCAGAAGATCCATGTGGTGTGGAACCGTAGAGGCCACCCAATAAAAGATGGTGGAAAAAAATTAAGTAGCTATATTGGAATAGCTGCGAAGATGAATGTGCCTATAGCAAGTAGCCAATGGAAGGACTGGAGGAAAGTCCTTGAGGCTATAAAAGACTTGATTTTCAAGGATATAGCGGTAAACAGCTTATTATAATTATCTTGTAATGTTTTTTCCCTATGTGGTTATACTTATTATAATTAATCTTGGTACTTTGTTTTGCAGTTGGGATTTGACATCGATGAGTGCCATAGAGATTTCATATATAAGAAGGCTGGAGTATCGATGCGAGCTTTTCGATATATCCTTACAAAAAGATTTTTGAGAGATCCAGATGGTAACATCCTTGAGCATCCACCTCCATTATTTGAAGTCTACATAAAGCAAGAAGACTGGGATGTTTTTACGGGTATCCGCCGTGAGCAATCTTTCAAAGTAATCCTTTTTTACATGTTATTTGTTAATTCTATTCTAATGCCATATGTGTCTAGCTATTTCATTTCAGATTTTTGTTTTTTACAGATATTAAGTCAGCAAAATAGAGAAAGGGCCAAGTGTCAACAATACCCGTATAGAGCTGGCCGTCTTGGATACTCGGGCATAGAGGATAAGATGGTACATGTCTATAGATCTTATTTATATGAATATATTTTCCTTATAAATACTTACAAATAAGTTATTTATGTTATTACACAGCATTCTGAAGAGGGATCTGAAGGTGGCCCTTTAACCAAGCGTCATGTGCTATGGGCAGAATCAAGAAAGAACAAGGAAGGGATTATTGACAATGAAAACGTCAAACAAGTTTGTGATAAAATTGTAAGTCTTACATTATTATTTGCATTTTCAATCATTTATAATATATTTCTATAAAATAATATATTGCTTATTATTTTTTTGCTTTCACAGGCTACCCTTGTAGAGTCCATGCCTGAAAGCATTGAGGAAGACACAGGGCTTGATGTGCTAGGCAAGGCATTAGGGCTCCCTGAGCACCCTGGTCGTGTTAGGGGTGCCGGGTTTGGCGTTTCTAAGAAAGCATATTTTGGGACTCAACGCCGCTCATCGTCATACTCTGCAGCTAAGGTTGCTCAATTAGAGGCAACTCAATTTGAGATGGAGAGAAAATTAGCCATGTTGACAGATTTGGTGCAAACACAAGCTGCAGTACTGAAGCAAAAATATAGTCATCACAGGTCGCATCAACAAGCCCTAGTGTCAAGGATAGTTGCCCTCTTCTATTTGAGCATCTCCCTGAGGTAATTGCTTTTCCAATCAAGATCATAGTTTTTTTCGACATGTTTAACTTATTTTTTGCTATTGGTATAGGGCGTATCATACTGTCAATTATGGTTGGATCGCCCTACTAGACGTGTGGTTGCAGAGGGGCATGTGGAAAACACAGGAGGCGCCATTCACAATCAAGCCCTACCTGAAGGCCATGTGAGAGTATCGATTGATGTCCCCAAAGAGGAGAATGCTGTATTGCCAATTCCTACCCAAGATGCGGATAAGGTAGGACAAACAGTGGGTAGTTATGTAGCATGGCCAATGAACCTCATTACCCTTGCTCCATCTGTATAGGTATGTCAATTGACACTTTATTATAATTTGCTATTGTGTAATCACTAGTTCATCCCAAATTGACCAACTTTGTTGCATAGGCAAAAGGAAAGCTTGTTCTAGGGTCCGGGCAATCCAAAGAGTCAATCATTACACCGATGAAGAGACTACCCGGACCTAATGTTAATTTAAGGAAAAGCCGCAAGTACTTGAAAGGATTAGTGAGCATAGGGCAATGGGAGATTATAGAAATTGAGTATGATATAGGGATCTATAATAAAAGGATAACTGAAATGATTACCGAAGAAGTTATCCTATTCATGGTGGATCATCAATGGCTTGGGGCTGCGAATATTAACATATACATCAGGTACTCAAACTAACATAAATGAACTACTTTCCAACTAACCTTTCATTTGAGTGTGATATTAATACACAATTTTTTTTTCATTTTAGGTACTTGTATGAAAAATTTTTGGTCCCTGCCAATCTTACTAGCAAATTTGTGTTCCTCCACCCCCAAGATATATCATCTTTTTGTAGAGGTTTGATGCCCCAGAAGAAGATCACAGAACAATCTCAAGAAATTGCGGATGTGTTCAAGGCAAGAGCCGATAAGGAAGTATTGTTTTTGGCACCTTTTCATCAAGGGTCAGTAACTTGTTGCTAAAATATTAAATGATGACTTTAGTTGTTGTGAACTGCCCAGTTATAATTTGTTGATGTTAATTATTTTTTCGTCAGAGAACATTGGATGTTAATTGTCATCAACCCAGTAAAGCCAAAAATATATTATTTAGACTCCGGAAAACAAACAGGGCCAGAGAACCGCATCCAAATGATGGAAATGTTCAACAAGTAAGAATAAGTTTTTTTTTTTAACTTTTGTATATGTCTCCATGGTAATTCAAAGTTATGCTTATATTAATGTTCTTTTCTCAAGGTTAACAGTGCTGTGAAGATGTTTCAAGCAGACCGAGGGCTTAATGACAAGAAGCAACAATCATATAAATGGACATCAATAAAGGTATTTATAGAATAATATTTAAGCAATTATTTATTGTAATTGACATTAATCTTCATATATAATGTGTATGTATATATTTTTGTTTAGTGTCCGAAGCAAGCTAATGGTATCGATTGTGCATATTATGTACTGAAATTCATGAAAGATATCGTAATGCATGGCCAAAGCTCTATCCCGGTCACGGTATGTAATTCCATTTCATGCAATTACATTAATGCTTATAACTTTTGACCATTTTTTAGTAATGTCATTTTATTAATTTCTTCATGATATTTTAACTTGTATAGTACTTCCCGGATACCTACTGTGATGAGTACTCCAAAAATCAAATCAATGAAGTCATCACAGAGTGGAGTGATTATGTGGCTGAAATCTACCTAACTAGAGAGGAGGATGAGGAGGGATCAGAGTAATTGATTAGTTTGTTGTTGCTAGAGTACGTTGGGAAAAATCTGGTATTTTATGATTTCTTTTTAAACTTTTTAAGTATATAGTTTTATAATATGTTATAAGATTATATCATACTTTTTCTGTTTTGGATCATTTGGTGAGGAAGTCCCAACTCCCAATGTTCTTAATTTCCATTTGGGGCTCTTAAGAGTATTGCTAAAGTGTAATATAAAGTATAATTTAAGAACAAATTGTACTTCAAATGATGGATGGGCTTTGATTTTGCTGGGAAAGCTATGTTTGTACTGCTGTATGGGTTGTTGTTGTATCATTGTTCATGGAGCTGCTAGGTTTCTCCACACAGAAGTGGATAACTATTGGTGATGGACTATATTCACATGGCCCATTCTTTCTTTCTTTCCTTCTGTTGTTGTTATTATTATTATTATTATTATTATTATTATTATTATTATTATTATTATTATTATTATTATTATTATTATTTTCTCTATTAGAGTCTAAGGGGAGATTAATGCTTGGGTTGACACTATAAATTCAAAAACAAACATCATCTTTCCCTGACAATTAAGCGTTAGAGTAAGACAAGAAGCCTTCTTTATAGCCAAAGTCTCACTTGTGTGATCTGTCTCTTTCTTCTTAATAAGAGGCCCATGATTATATTGAGAGAAAGAGAGAGAGAATGGAGGGAAGAAAGGAGTATCCGAAAGAAATGAAGATATATCACTGTTGTTGGAGAGGCATACCTTTAAACCCTCAGAAGCATGGCGGAATGAGAGTTACAGTTTTTGTTCTGGGTATCTCTTTTTCTCTCTCTCCCTTCTTTGATCAATACATAGAACTTTAGTATCAAACTCATCTCAATTAGAGTGCTGTTGCCAATAAATTTTGGTGAGTCATTCTTGTGTCACAGTGGGTGTATTACTATGAAGTTTGTTTGTTAACTTTTGAGTGAGTCTTATTGGCACTAGTGTGAGATATTGTTGTGATTATATTTGATGTAACCTCTTGTCTAAGGAGTCTTTTTTCTGTTTCCACATTAGTGCAGTGTTATTAGTATTATGCTAGCAACATATAGCAAGGTTCCTATGAGAAAATAAGTGCAATGTACTAATTGATATTTTCATTGAAATGAAAATTCTCAATTGAGAAAATAATTGGTAATTTGCATATCTTGGTTCAACATCTTATTCTTTCTTAACTATATATATTTATTCCCATGCCATTACATTGGTTAAAACATAAATGTGAATCATTTTTGTGTTGTAGGTATTTGGTTAGTTAGAGGGAAGGGCCATTGCCAATATTAAGAGCTTAAATTTCTTCATGGGAGTTGATTGGAGCTCGTCTAAGATTAAATTTGGAAGGATGACTTTGGTGGAGGCTCTAGGATAGCAGATTTGGGATTGTATGAAGCTCGACAGCCTAACCTTCTATCTAGATAATTTTCATGTATTGCAATATGACATTTTATTTATGGTGTTTGAAGCATTGTTTAGATGTTGTTTTTTCTTATTTTATCGTTTTGTAGTGTCAATGTATTGTTTATGTATGATATGTAAATTGATATTAATTTGTAAATACTTTTTAATGTAATACATTTTATTTTTTGTTAATGGATTTAACAGGTTGCATATATTTTGATACGAGACTGAAATACTTTCAAAATTTTTTTTTAAAAAATATATAAATTTAGTAGGCGGTTATCTGTATAACTGCCTACAAAGGTCCACTTTTGTAGGCGGTTATTCAAATAACTGCCTACAAAAATGTACTTTTGTGTGCCGTTATTCATATAACCGCACACAAAGGTTGACTTTTGTAGGCGGTTATATAGATAACCGCCTACGAAATCCCACCTTTGTTGGCGGTTTTAACCGCCTACAAAAGTGTCCACTTTACGTTGGCACTCGCATAGTAAGCGGTTCATAACCGCCAATAATAGCTAAAAATAACCGCCTACAAAACCCTTTTCTGGCGTAGTGAATCTTAGGTTATTGCTCCAATTTGGTTCTTTATTATAGTACTATAGTTGTTACTATTATAATAACTTTAGGATCCAAAGTTGTTGAATTTGTGTTTCATATTTATTTAAATAATGTATTGTATCTTTTTTTTTTTTCAAGTGATATCGTTGCATCTTCCCCTTGGTGACATGTCCACAAAAAGAACATTACAAATTGATTGGACCAGTGAACAAATTGAGCTTGTGAAACAGTTGGTTAATCATGTCACTAGTGAGGTATTTTCAATATGGATCTCTGAGTTGGATTTGGCCTTAGTTAGTATGTTTTCCATGTGCCAAGTCTATTAGTTTAGAAATTCATGTTTTTTTATTACATTTTGCATGTCCAATCATACTGTTTGATGCTTGAGTTTGCTTAAACGAGATGTTATGTCTAGACTTGGTCTTGGCTAGCATTTTGTTTTCCCTTTTATTTTGCATACTTATTTTACATTAACCCTGGTGCCTTGTGACCTTCTGTTGAACTGTGTCATGTAATCCTACTAATGCTAAACTTATTCCAATGCTTATGTTAGATTACTTTAATTCATTATGTTTCAGTGATTTTTTAATAAAAATAAAATTCATAGGCTTTGTATTATTAATATTCACTTTGGCGAATTTTAAGATGTTTTTGATATTATTAGCCCAAATACTGATAATGTAACAGCCCTTATTACACTGCCCTAAACATAGTCTTAAGCTAACAAGAAGTAACCTTGTGATGTATGCAGGACTGAATGAAACAGGACAGGAGAAAGAAACAAAATGGGACAAATTTAATATTTAAGGCAAAGAAGGGGTCACGCCGCGGTGAGATGCAGGGCCACTGAGGTGAGACACATGTAATAACTTGGAGAGTATTAGGACTAAGAACATTGGTGCCTCGGCGAGCTTACTGGCATCCGGTGAGTGTGGAAAATTTTGCTTAAATGCAAAACATTTCAATTTGACAGAAAAAGAAGAAACGGATGGAGTGACGATGAGGCTGCGTTAGGGCTTCAAGAATCCGGCTAAGGGAGATGATTTCTGGACTCTAGGAGCTTCAATTTTGGTTGGTAAGTGATCCTTAATCTTCTCTCTCCTCTTTTCTCTTTAATTTTTTGGTTTGGAATCGGTGAGAGTATGTGGGTTTTCGAGTTGGGGAAGAATCCACCAATTACAATGCTTGATTTGGCGTTGTAGAAGTGTTATATAGTGTTAGGAAGCTTTAAGTTTGAGTTTGGTTGGATTATGATGGGTTTGAGTTAAACCTTAGGTTAGAATTTGGGAAAAGAAGTGAAAATCCGAAGTTACATGTGTTAATATGTGTTTGAATGGCAGTTTAAGGTTTATTGGTATATGTGTATGTCATTAAAACTTCGGGTTAAGCTTGGATGTCTAGATTGTGGATTTTAGTGTTATAGGAGTCATGTTAATTAAAGGTATTATGTTGTTGTAGTGGTTGATTGGCTAATTAGAGGCATATTGTGAACACCCCATTTTGTCCGGACATTTTTATAAAAATAAAAATAAAAATAAAAATAAAAATAATAATAATAATAATAATAATAATAATAATAATAATAATAATAATAATAATAATAATAATAATAATAAATAGATAAAGATAAAATAATAAAAATAAAAAAAAAATTTCTGAAATCGAAGCCCTAAAAAAATGAAAAAAAAATTAATTTAAAAAAAATAATAATAATAATTTTTTTTTACCCTAAAAAAAGGTTTTGGGCCAAACTTTGGCCCAAAATCCGAAATAATAAAAATAAAAAGGAGGGAGAGCCACATTGGGCTGAGATCATTTCAGCCCAATGTGTCACGAGCCCAGTTGAGGGCTCGTGACCTGAGCCCTTAGGACTCAGTGGCCCTGTTAGTTCAGGAGGAGACCTTTAGGGCTCGATGAGAAGGGGACCAGAGAGGGGGCTCTACCGCGTAGCTCCAGAAGCAGAGAAGGCTGAGAGAGGGCAGGGAGAGCTGGCCGCAGGCGAGGGAGGCTGAACCAGTGGGAGCCCTTAGGGCTCGGCTGAAGGAGAGTGAGAGAGAAGAGGAAGGTCGCGGGTGAGAGGAAGAGCCCACGAGAAAAAAGAAAGGAAAGTAAAGAAGCTGTGGGAGACCGAGAGGGAGCTGCGCGAGCTCGGGCAGATGGGGGTCTGAAAAGAATGAGAAGGAGCTGCAGGAAGGCAAGAAATAGAGACAGAGGGAGCCGCGCTAGAGGACGGACCGGAGGGAGCCTTAGGGCTTGGCCGAAGATGAATCAGAGAGGGCCTTAGGGCTTAGCAGAGGGTAAATCAAAAAGGGTTAGGGCTTGAATCTGTGAGTCTGAGTTCAAACTAAGGGAGCTAGAGCTCGGGCACGAGATTGAGAGGGCTAGAGCAGGGGAAGGAAAGGAGAGGCTGATGGAGCTCGGGTGAAATGGTGGAAGGACTAAAGGCAGAGGATCTTGGGTCAGGACCGGATCAAGCGAGTACGTGAGCCACGTGGGTGCCATGGGTACGAGAAAAGGCAAATGCAAAGGATGGCAGAAATGGACAAGAAGAATCCCTCCACTCATCCGTACTCTGTCACAGCAGAGTAGTGTAGGTAAGGGAGCCTTCGGACGAGCCATGTTCTACAGCTTGAGGGCCAGGAAAACAACAAAACTCCCTTCATTACTCTACACTCGGTACAGCAGTGTAGTGGCGAGAATGAGAGCAATCGGGACGAGGGGTGAGGAAGGACGTCTGGAGATGCACGAAACTTGAAATGGGACTGAGAAAAAGCAGTCACGCGTTCGGTCTGGAGAGGGAAGTCACTCGCGGGAACTCTATAAGAACCGAGGGAAGGCATTGGCACAGGGGGGAGAATTTTGGCAGAGAACAAAGAGGGAGTGGAGAGTTGTTGGACCCCAAAAATCCTAAGAGGCAGAGGGGAAGTGCGCCGGAAAGCAGAGGAGTGGACGGCCAAAAATTGAAGAGGAAGGGAAGAGAATCCGAATGCTGGAGTATGCTGTGAGAGAAGTTGCTCTAAAAAAAAAAAAGAAAGACTTGGGTACAGAGTGTGAATGAAGCAGGGGAAAAGGGGAAAAGACAGTGCCGAGGCGAATCATTTGGCCATCACAGCAACACAAGGAACATATACGAACATTAGCATTGTTGGTTTGGTAATGTTTGCTTTGATCGTGCTCTGTTCCTTTATCGAATCTGGTTTTATCATATAGTTTGCTAATTTAATACCTTGTTTCTGAGTTGTTACACCACTGTTTCTTCCCAAAATGAACTTGTAGCCGTATATAGGGCATTATTGTTTGTATGTGGGAGATTCTTGTTTAAGGATTCTCTTTCCATTTCGTTTTTTTTTTGTCTGTCTTTGAGCTTTAGGGTTGTGCATTGGACATGTTTGAGCATGAACTTAGGCCTAGTATGTCATACCTGGAGGTATGATGCGTGGTCTCTTAGGGGAATGTCTGCTGAAGTTATGGCAGTGATTGCGTAATTCATTAGCTGTAAAGAATCTTTTGTTTATGCTGGGTAGCGAATGTTCTTACTTAGACACTGTGTATGTTTGATGTATGAATGCCATAAGAATGGTTAGAAATTTGGACAAGTTTTCATAAGAAACATCTTTTCTAGTATGGATGTAGAAGTATTGGAGACAATCCAACCGCGTGTTCTCCTTAGGATAGCCAGCATAGCTGAAACCTGTTGTGAGTTTCAACACAGTCGGATAAGTAGGTAGGCTGCTATGTTCAAATTTAAGATCCTAGGTGATGATTATATACTAAGCATGTTCAGTTTTGTTTTATGATTCAGAAGATTATTAGGAATTAATTAGGCCCAAATATATATATATGTAGAATAATAAATAAAAGTGGTTTTCTAAATGCATAAAAAATATATATATATATATAGACTGTATATATAAAAGTCCTATTTCCAAGTTCCTTTTACCATTCTTTTTTTTATGTTACCCTTGTTGCGTTCATAATATAATGATCTGCAAAAAATCCATTTTTCAATTTTATCCCTCAAACTTCTATCTTTTTTATTTATTCACCTCGAGTAGTAACACCGTGGGTATTTAAGTGTTAATCAGTAACTTGTGAGTGATAAATTCACCACATATGCTGATCATTGTTTTTCAAAACATACGTAATGATCACATTTTATCATTTTTTTTATATAAATAAGTAGGTGCTAAAATGATTTTTTTTTAAAAAATAAATAAATAAAAATTATTTGTACAAAAAAAATTTATTTGTTTTCTTCCGAACTTTTTGTGCCTTTTTGTCTCGAGTGACATCACCGTGGACGTTTAGGTATCAATCGGTATATTGTGAGTGATAAAGTCGCCACATAGACCAATTGATTTTATTATGTAAAAATAAATTTGTTTTCAAATATTTTCTTTTCAAATCAAAATAAAATATTCAAAATTGCATATAATTTTAATCATATTTTGTAAATTGAGTAAAAAGATATTTTCTCTTTTAGAAATTGATTAAACAAAAAAAATAAATAATAAAAAATGAAAAGAGCAAATAATGGAAATTAATCAGTCTTTTACAAATTAAAACATACCAACCAATTCTAAAAATTGTTTTCTTTGTGGAAATACAAAATTATTTTCTATAAACCTCTCTTTTCAAAGAAAATATATAATAAAAAATACCAACCTAGTGACACTTTTTTACTCCGAATTACGTCGACTTTGATCCCTATCGCAGGGTACGTAGGCCCTAGACTCTAATTCTGGATCAAGTCCACCTTTGTAAATAAATAAATATTTTTCTGATTTTATTTGGTCCTTTTTCTCTTAATTTAATAAATATTTCTCAATTTATTTTCTCAATTCCACCTTTATAGATAAATAAATATTTTCTGATTTTATTTGGTGTTTTTTTTCTTAATTTAATAAATATTTACCAATTTATTATTCAAATCCACTTTTGTAAATAAATAATATTTTTCTCTTATTTTATATTTTCATTTTATTCTTTATTTTCATTTTTACATTTCCCTCATTTTTCTTATTTATTTTTGCATGTGAATGGTAAAAGGACAATCAAAATAATTTTTAAAAGCCATAAAAATTGCATGATCAACCTAAGGTAACCGTTCTTAGGAACGAGTGTTGTGGGGGTGCCTAACACCTTCCCCACTCACAATCGTACTCCCGAACCCAACTCTGATTCGCAGACCATCCTTATCCCTTTTTGTTTTTTTTGTTTTGGTTTTCCAAAATTCCTCTTAAAATTTTGGTGGCGACTCCCTCCGAAACCAGCCTCCGTCGGGCGCACCGGTTTCACCCTTTTCCTTTTTATTTTCATTTACCTCCGCGCCATCCGCGTCGCATTTTCGGGTGTGACACATATGGTTTGTGATTGGGTGCTCTGAAGGCTTGCCTAAGCCTCTGTGCATGGTATCGGTAATTCGAGGTAACCGGGTGCTTGTATATTTATGTTATATGCTAATATATATGCATGTCTCCATTCTTACCACGATATCATTATGTGTATGTGTATGGTTTTCTATATATCGTGGTATGCACATAGCTAGACAAGGTATTGATATATAATGATGATGAGTATGACTTTGTATATGCGCATACATGACTGTGACATTCCCATATGATTGCATGCTAACTTGACCATGATGATGATTATAGATGTGCATTTTGAGGCATGTTAGCATGGCATATACATCACCCCCCATGAGCATAGTGAGATATGGTTGATTGGAGGTAATGATGAGATAAGATATGATGTTATATAATATGATGGTATAATAAAAGATCCCTGCCACTAAATCCTCTCCTTAGGAGAGCCGGGTGGCAGTATACTATGATATATGACGATATATATATAATTAGGAGGATAAGGATGAGATCCTTACCACTAAATCCTCTCCTATGGTTAGGAGAGCCGGGCGGCAGTGGATTGCACCTTCTCTAAATCACCATCAATTAGCGGTGGTCTAGAGGAAGGAGAGCCACGATCCAATCACTAGTGTGACCTTTACCTGGGTACACTAGTGTGAGGTAAGCTTGGTGATATCCTAGAATCAATCTTCATCGATTGTTAGATGGGAATCACATGTTGAAATGTCATATGATTACGCCAACTCGTGGTTCTAGCTGTGTTGAGGGAGACATGCATCAAGACTTGCATTGAGGCATGCATTTCATGACATATCATTTGCATACGTGTGTAGTGTTGATGTTATGTGTGTGTGTGTGTGTGTTTTTCTTTTGTCTCGGTTACTGAGATATTGTCTCACATCCCCTCTATGACAAACCTTTCAGGTGAAGACTCTGGTGCTAGTTTGGAGAAGACCATGGAGTTGCAAGCCTTTCTATCTTCAAGAGTTCCAAATATAATTAGTGGTTGTAATTAGTTATATAGTATTGTGCCAAGTAGGTTGTTATAGTCTGATTAACTGTATCAGTGTCATGGGAGTATTATTGTTATGTTATGTGATGATAGGATGATAGTAATGATGATGTATGGATGATTGTTTGATGATATCGATGTTGAGGGATGATATGAGGGGTGTGGATTAATGGACATGAGATGTAAGTATGATTAAGGACCCCAGTATGGGTCATTTATGTAAGAGCAAGTGTTTGTGTATTAGAATGCTCGTAAGAGTAAGCCCAAAGGGGATTTTAAGCCTTGTATATGAGTTTGGGGCATATAGCACATTGAGTGATTATGGGGTTCAAGGGGGGTCAAATCTCAAAGAAGTATTTCCTTCGAGGTGAAACCTCTTTGAACAAACTGGTTGAGTTGAATGGTTCCTGTGTGAAGGGTCCTCAAGTGTCCATTTGCCTTTAGTGGCAACTGGAGCTGATAGATTATGAGTTTTAGTCTAAAAGTGGCAAAAACGGTGATGTGTGCCCAAAATCTCCATATAGAAATGGATTCAAGTAAAACTGGTGCCTATGGTTAGATTATGATGAGAGTAACCTGTAGGAGTTAGAATTAGGTTGATTAGAGGTCGGAGCACAAAGTTATGCATGTTGGAAATTAGCCTGGAAAATTAGCAATTTGCTGATATGGATTTTGATGCTGGAGCCATGGTGCCAAGCCTTACTACCTGGCTGAGGCCGATGCAGTATTGTGGTAGGCCGCGGCCTCATCCTGATTTGGTGCCTTCGGTGTTTTTCCGCTGTTATGATGTTTTGGAAAGTGAATTTGAGGTGTTTAGGTTGTATTTGGTCAGTAGTTGAAGAAATTGGTCAAGAATAGAGGTTTGTTTTGGTAGGGTATTATAGATAATTGATGTGTCCATTTTATACATATAAAATACCCACATTTAAGCTCTAAATTATATTTAAATATGTTTATATTGGTATATTTTAGCATGAATTTACATATTTTTGTGTTTCATGACTTTATAGGCTCATTTGGAAGCATTCGGAGCAAAAACATCACAAATCGTTCATGCTGAAAAGTTATGACATTCTTCGGTATTTTGATCATAACGCTCCCATATGAACTCCAATTGAGGTGATTTACAATGCGTTGGAAAGCTAAGACACAGAGCTACAACTTTCATGTTTTGAGTTTTCCCAAATTCCAACGTTGTCATGGAGAAAATCTAACTCAAAATGTTAACACGAGCTGATAACATCATGAAGCTGCTGTCCGTACAACAGTGACCACCCGGCGCCGGGTCAAGTCCGTATGGCGCCGGGTCAACTCGGATTTTCATGTTTTTCAGCATGTTAGAAGCACCCGGCGCCGTATCAATTAATTTTATAGTTACCCGGCGCCGGGTCATCCAATGGGGGGTTCGTGAAACGTGTTTTCATGATATTTTGGGCTTTTATGGGCTTCTAAAATTTTTCTATATAAAGATACACGATAGAAACACAAGGGGAAATTTAGAAACGCACTCAAAAGCCAGAGAACACCATTCTAAACGCATCTGGGAGCAACTAGGAGCATCATATAGAGAGAAAGTAAGGAGATTTGGGGAGTATATAAGCAAGATTATATTTTTCTTTATAAACTCTTCCTTTTTGTTATTCTTATTATGATTTGGGATTTTAGCTTTAGTTTTGATTTGACTTTTATTTATATGAGTAGCTAAATTTCCCAGTCAGGGGTAGGGATGTAGCCTGATTGGGATGGATTGTATTTGTTTCTCTAGTTAAGACTCTTTGATTTGTTCTTCAAGTTATATTTAATTTATCTTTTTATTATATTTATCTCTTTTATTCGTTCATGTGGATTTTATGCTTGATCACCATAGAATCTAATTAATAGGTAAACTTGATGGACTGAGAGGTGAAGAGTGAACCTAGATATAGAGAGATAAACATGAATAACTAATCTAGAGATAGAATTAGGAATTCATGGTGATATATGTTGTAGTTTTCAAGGTTTAATTAGAAAATTTAGTTGCGCGAGGGCGAATTGAATCCTAATTAAATTAGGACTAATTGACCGAGAGGTAATTAGGACGCTTTAGAAACAACAGTCACTATAATTATATAAAGTCTAATTAAGAAATAAAATTTAGTTATCTCATAAGGTGAATCCTGATCCCTTGACGCTTCTAGAACTGAATCAAACTCAGATTTCATTTTGTTTTCTATTTATTTTCTTTTTAATTTGAATTATCAATTTCATTATCAATTAATTTTTGGGATTAAAAGTTTGGACTATAAATTTACTACCTCCCTTGGGTTCGACCTCTGGAATACTCTGGAGACTTTTTATTACTGCGATCGACCCTGTATACTTGCAGGATCCTGATCAAGTTTTTGGCGCCGTTGCCGGGGAGGTTGACGGATTTATTAATTCATTATTTTTAGTCCTATAAATTTTTTTTTTATTTGTCTCTAAATTTTTTTTTCCTCGCTGCATGCTGTTAAGATCTAAAAGTTTTAATAGTACTTCTGAGTCGATTGTTATTAATCTTGAAATTGAACGTGCTTGCAGGAAAAACAGAGTTAGAAGGAGGCACGAGATGACTAATGAAGTAGTGCCTGCTAGGACTCAAGCTAATCTACTTTGGAGAGATGCAGATAAGCCTACCATCTATGATAGTCCATCATGTATTCGGCTATCTGACAATGCCAAAGATTACGAGTTTAAGAACATACACTTAAATTCATTGCCACAATTTCATGGGCGAATAGGCGAAGACACATTGGGTTTTCTGAAGGATTTCTATGACCGGATTGATCAACTTCCTCCAAATGGTTTGACTCAGGAGGAGCTTAAGATGAGATGTTTCAATTTCTGCATGAAGGATAATGCTCGGCGGTGGATTTTAAATCTACCTAAAAACTCCTTGACATCATGGAGAGAGATCTACGATGCGTTCATTGCCAAGTTTTACTCTCCTCAGAGGACTATAGACCTGAGGGATAAAATATATCTTTTTGCACAACTGGAGGGCGAGCCGTTCTATGAAGCTTGGGATCGATTCAAGGATTACTTATATGAGTGTCCACACCATGAATTTCAAGATATGATGCTTGCCAAACTGTTCTATAATGCTTTGAGCCCTACCTCCCAGTCTCTAGTGGACATTGCTGCAAGGGATGGTAACTTGACTGCCGAAGAGATGATGAATATATATGATCAAGTGGCAACTCAGACCAGACAAAAGGGAATACGAAGCAGGAGAGTACCTGTCAATGAAGTTAACTCTCGCTCTAATGTGTCTGCACAGTTAGAAAAGTTAAATCAACGTATGGATCTTCTTTTTCAACAACAGAGAAATAATTCTAATCCTCTTAAAGAATTATGCTCTGCATGCGCTGGTTCGGGTCATACTGCGGACACATGTGTTCACATGATTGAAGGGAATGCAAAAGTTAATTATATGGGATCAGATACTGAACGTCCACAATTTCTACAAAGAAAGAATGATCCCTTCTCAAACACATATAATCCGGGGTGGTGAAATCATCCGAACTTCTTTTGGAAAAATCCACCAGCACCACCAGGATCTCAGCAACAGGCATCCCCTCAGCCACCAACACTATCTACAGGAAAGTCTCCTCAGATGGAGGAGATGCTTGCTCAAATCATGGCTAGTCAAGCATCTACCAACAAAAATTTGGAGCAATTTATGGTCGATCAGGCAACCATCAATAAAAATTTTGATCAATTTATGGCTAGCCAGATCACTACAAATAATGCTACACAAGCGGCTATTCGAAACTTAGAGACACAAGTGGGTCATTTAGCAAACATGGTGACTGAAAAGATACAAGGCCAATTCCCTAGCAACACTGAAGTTAATCCAAAAGAAGAAGTTATGGCAATTACTCTCAGAAGTGGCAAAGAATTGAAGGAAGAGATGAAGAAAAAAATTGAGGGTGGTAAGAAAGGTAAGGATGAGGAGAATAAGGAGATCCCAAAAGCTTATGGTAATACTGAAGGACAGTCACCTTCCATTGATATGAAGCCATATGTACCCCATATTCCTTTCCCTCAGAAACTACAAAAGAAAGGGCAAGAAGCTAATTTTCAAAGGTTCCTGGATATATTTAAGAAGCTCCGCATTAACATCACTTTTGCTGAGGCACTAGCGAACATGCCCTCATATGTTAAATGCCTCAAGCAGCTGTTGTCAAACAAGAATAAGTTGGAAGAATGCACTCAGGTACCTTTGACTGAAGAGTGTAGCGCCATCCTGCAAAGAAAGTTGCCTCCAAAGCTAAAAGATCCGGGGAGTTTTTCTGTTCCTTGTGTTATTGATTCTCAACTGATTAATAATTGTTTATGTGATTTGAGGGCTGGTATTAATTTGATGCCTTACTCTTTGTGCAAGAAGCTTGAGGTCACAGATCTAACACCTATGAGTATGACTCTACTTCTAGCTGACAGGTCAGTAAGGTACCCAATTGGAATTATGGAAGATGTACTCGTCAAAGTGGGTAAGCTGATTATTCCTGCTGATTTTGTGGTGTTGGATACTGAGGATGAACTACATGTTTCTCTAATCCTAGGAAGACCATTCTTGTCTACTGCGGGTGCCTTAATTGATGTGCCAAATGGGAAATTGACATTTAGAGTCGGGAATGAAAAAGCTGAATTTAATCTTGCCAACTATAACAATCCCACTTTTAAGAAAACTTGTTGCAGCATAGCTATGGGGCAGAACTATCAAAGGCAAGAATTGACGTCTCCTCCCAGATCTTTAGATGTTATTAAAGGTTCAATTCAAACTATTGTCAAAGAGGACGCAAATGTTAGGCGAAAAGCGACACCTCCTAATCCCCAAAAGAAAAAGAGCACTTGTGTAATCCGAACGGACTAGCTGGTACCTACCTTTATCATAAAGAGCCTCTCTAAGGGAAGGATGAAATTAAAGTGGAGGAAAAAGGTGATTCCTGAATCTGAAGGGCTTAGATCAAAGCCTTTGGAGGATGCCATCTCGTAATCTTCTAATTTGTCTGGCTATCGACGTTAAATTTAGCGCTTATTGGGAGGTAACCCAACATTATTTTTCTTCTTTTATTTTCTATTTTTATTTTCTTGTTTCCTTGCTCTTGTTACTCCAAACTCTCTCTCTCAAGACTTTTTGCAGGATTGAATTGATTATGGTAAAAACAAGTCTGGAACAAATACAAAGGACTCCAAAGAACATTTCAAGTATCATCTATAAATCAGGGGAGTCTCAGTTCCTTTATCTTTTATTTTATTTCTGCAACATTGAGGACAATGTTGGATCTAAGTGTGGGGGGAGTTTATTAGATGTTCTTAGTTGATCTGTCCTAAGAATTATGCTGATGTGTTGAAACTAGAAAATTTTTTACAAATTTATGTGCTTAATTGATTTTGTTTAGATTTATTTTGCTTATTTTTCTGAGCTAGTGGTTGTGTCTGTCACCATAGGATACTCAATTATTATGCTTGATGGAGTAAGATAGTTAATTTACAAGTCAGGGACATGAGTCTTGAGACTATGAAATTGAGCACCATAACTTAGCATGTGATAGGTTTGGAAAAGTGACTGAGTTTGTAGGAAGATGAATTATATATTTATTTTTGAACTTGAATAGTTACAATCATTGTGTATGAATTTATTATTTAGTTGGAGAGATGATTCGAGGTTTAAATGAAAAAAAGAAAAAAGAAAAAAAAAGTAATATATATAAATACACTCCACTGGTTCGACCTGTACTGAGTAACCGGGGGTACGCATCACAAATGCGAGACCTTCGCGTCAAAAGGTGCAAAGTGAGCTATGAGTGTGCCAAAGGCATCTTGGTGCAGCGGGTTATGTAGCTTGAGTAACCGGGGGTACGCATCACAAATGCGAGATCTTCGCGTCAAAAGAGAGTATAACGGCCCAAGAAAAGCAAATAAATCCCCAGATAAAATTGAAGCACAAAGTGCAGGGAAATTAAATAAATCCTTGTTGATCTCCATTGCACATGAGTTGAGTTGAGGTTTATGCATAACTGATTGAGATATTTTAAGTTCTTAAATAAGTGTTGTAATTTTTCTTCTTCTTGCTTAGTTGGCTGTCTACATTTGTCACATGCTAGGTATACACACACACATACAAAAGTCTCATGGACTAATGGGAATGATAAGTGAGTTGCTATTGAACCTAATGTTTGATTTGTTGAGTACTCCTTTTATTTATATTGTGAAGAACTATCACTAGTAAAGAGAAGTAAGTTTAATAAATCTAGAAATAACTTTATGAGTGCAGCACAATTTTAGTCTTGCTTGAGGACAAGCAAAGGTTCAAGTGTGGGGGGATTTGATGTGTCCATTTTATACATATAAAATACCCACATTTAAGCTCTAAATTATATTTAAATATGTTTATATTGGTATATTTTAGCATGAATTTACATATTTTTGTGTTTCATGACTTTATAGGCTCATTTGGAAGCATTCGGAGCAAAAACATCACAAATCGTTCATGCTGAAAAGTTATGACATCCTTCGCTATTTTGATTATAACGCTCCCATATAAACTCCGATTGAGGTGATTTACAATGCGTTGGAAAGCTAAGACACAGAGCTACAACTTTCATGTTTTGAGTTTTCCCAAATTCTAACGTTATCATGGACAAAATCTAACTCAAAATGTTAACACGAGCTGATAACATCATGAAGCTGCTGTCCGTATAACAGTGACCACCCGGCGCCGGGTCAATCGGATTTTCACGTTTTTCAGCATGTTAGAAGCACCCGGCGCCGTATCAATTAATTTTATAGTTACCCGGCGCCGGGTCATCCAATGGGGGGTTCGTGAAACGTGTTTTCATGATATTTTGGGCTTTTATGGGCTTCTAAAATTTTTCTATATAAAGATACACGATAGAAACACAAGGGGAAATTTAGAAACGCACTCAAAAGCCAGAGAACACCATTCTAAACGCATCTGGGAGCAACTAGGAGCATCATATAGAGAGAAAGTAAGGAGATTTGGGGAGTATATAAGCAAGATTATATTTTTCTTTATAAACTCTTCCTTTTTGTTATTCTTATTATGATTTGGGATTTTAGCTTTAGTTTTGATTTGACTTTTATTTATATGAGTAGCTAAATTTCCCAGTCAGGGGTAGGGATGTAGCCTGATTGGGATGGATTGTATTTGTTTCTCTAGTTAAGACTCTTTGATTTGTTCTTCAAGTTATATTTAATTTATCTTTTTATTATATTTATCTCTTTTATTCGTTCATGTGGATTTTATGCTTGATCACCATAGAATCTAATTAATAGGTAAACTTGATGGACTGAGAGGTGAAGAGTGAACCTAGATATAGAGAGATAAACATGAATAACTAATCTAGAGATAGAATTAGGAATTCATGGTGATATATGTTGTAGTTTTCAAGGTTTAATTAGAAAATTTAGTTGCGCGAGGGCGAATTGAATCCTAATTAAATTAGGACTAATTGACCGAGAGGTAATTAGGACGCTTTAGAAACAACAGTCACTATAATTATATAGAGTCTAACTAAGAAATAAAATTTAGTTATCTCATAAGGTGAATCCTGATCCCTTGACGCTTCTAGAACTGAATCAAACTCAGACTTCATTTTGTTTTTTATTTCTTTTCTTTTTAATTTGAATTATCAATTTCATTATCAATTAATTTTTGGGATTAAAAGTTTGGACTATAAATTTACTACCTCCCTTGGGTTCGACCTCTGGAATACTCTGGAGACTTTTTATTACTGCGATCAACCCTGTATACTTGCAGGATCCCGATCAATAATCTATCAACAATTTTTTATTTAAAAAAAATTTAAGATCTTTGAGAGCGCTTCTTGAGAAAAACGTTTTCAAATACTTATATACTTTTTGGTAATAAAGAGCTTTGGGACCACTTGTAGTTAACAAGCGGTTCCAAGGCCCATTAACAAGCAATTTAAAATTGTTGCCTATACTTTATACTTACAGTTGAAAAATGTTGCCTATTATAAGTTAATACAATATTTGTTAACTGTACTTTATGTTGATAACATTTAAAAAATTTTGTCATATCTTGACCTCAAAACTATTGCCTATTCTCATAGTATAGCAACAGTTTTTGCAGTTGTTGCCAAAGTTTGAAAAACTGTTGCCTAAAAGAATAAGTAACACTGACAAAGGCAACATTTGAGTAACACTTGGAAACCATTGCCTATAAGTTAAGGCAACAATCTCTTTAACTTAGGAAACACTTTTTAACTATTTCCGTAGAGCAAAAATGTTGTAGTGTTGTACATCTCAAACATATCTTCATATATTTCATAACATAGCATTATAACTTGCAGAATCAAGTTATTTATCACTATCTTCTTCATTCCTCTTGTTCTCTTTTTGGCCTCTTCCCTGACTTGGCCCTAGCATGGTAGTCACTTGGAGGGTGAGATTCATAGAATCTTAATAGTATTACCATCACGCAATTATATCATCACATTTGTCAGGAAAACATCAAGAAAACATTATCTAACACTTTTAAACATATTATGCCATATAATTTCATAAAAATTTTGGTAGAGTTTCCTTTTAGATTTTGGATATCCTGGGGTCACAAACAAAAAACACTTATCTAACATTCATGAAACATCACAAATCATCAAAACAAACATATGGCAAAGCATCAAGTTCATAGAAATCAAATATGATAACGTAGTGTAAGTAATAGTATAAAGCTACCTTATGCTTCCACTTACTTTTCCCTTGATTCCACCCCTTCCAAGAGCTTGCTTAGGCTTTCTTAATCCAAAACACAACATCATATAAGCATTTAAGCCACTAATTCAATGACTTCCTTCACAAAGTGCTCATTAAACCCTTAAAAACCAACATAGTTTATCTTTGTCTCTTTTTTGAAACCCATACATGTTCTTAAGGTTTTTCATCATGGGAAATCCATTTTTGGCATCAAATCCATGGAATTCCCAATCTAAGACAGCCTACTAGACTAGCCAAAATTCATGGAAAAAAGAGGAAAAATGATTTGCTTCCAAAATACTTAAAACTATCCGTAAAAACTAGTTTAAGTTGTCTCCTTGGTTTATTAAGAAAAAACTCATCTCTTTTTGAAGCTATGGTTATGGTTGAAATTCATGGAGGGAGGAGGAAGAAGATGACTTAATTAAAACATCACTACAACTTGAAAACACAAGCTAGAAGTCATGAAATCTTACCTTGCTTCTTAATTCTCCAAGCTTGGCCTCTTGCTTTTTCTTTCCTCTTCGTCATGAGTTTGAGCTCCTTGTTCTGCAATTTTTTAGACTTCAAACTCACTTAAATGCCTTAACCATGCGCTTAGAGGAGAGATATCTAATAAATGAATAGTAAGCTTGGTTAACTTGACTACCTTGAGTTAGTTTTGATGAAATATTTCAAAAAATTATCAAATAAATTCCATCCTTGTTCTCAATCAGTTGAAAACATGCCATTATTGAGGGTAATATTGTCTACAATACTCCATCATTTTTAGCAGTCCAAAATAACTTTTACCGATAAATTTTACTTGTACTGATTAATTACTTTTACTGTGTTTTGTCACTTTATGGGGACATGATTATTCTAAATTTGATTTTAGACTAAACTCATTATCTTATCCCAAAGTATATTTGTGTGTGGTCCACATACTATTCCTGTCTTTGTATTGCCTTTTATGGGGCCCATAATTCATTTTTCAGTATAATATTTAACTTTTAATATTTAGTATTAATTATAAATTCATACTGAATCAATTAGCCTCTAACAATTATTTCATTGGGTCTGGCTTATCAAGAGCTCCTTTTGACCGGAATTTTCTTAATTATGAAAATACCTTTAACCCGGGGTAAAATTATAATTTTAAATTCTTTTGGGTCTTTCTCATAATTTCTCCTAGGGACTACTTTGCATGAATTCTTCCTTCTAGAGACAAAAATATAATTTTCTTATTTTTTGTTCTAATCTAGAAAAATGTTCTTTTTCGCTGGAGTTAGGTCAAAAACACAAATACTTACTCTTTCAAGTACTTTCTCCTAATTTCCAATTCAATTCTGGAATTAATCCATACTACGGACCTTGTTTGCATTTAAACCCAATTAAGGTCCAAACATAATTCCTTCTGAGAACCATATGGAAAATTAATTCTAATTAGGGACCAAGTTTGTAAAATTACCATCTTATGTCTTTTTCTATCTTTTCATGCAGCCCATACCATATTTACATATCTCTACACATGCAGTGACATTCTTCATGTAATTTGTGATATTACAAAAAATAGACCAATTTGAAAGTAAAGTATGAAATACATAAAAAGAATTATCTATGGTTTGATCCCTAGGGAAAATTACAAGAAAGTACCCAAGAGAATAAATATTTGCGTTTTGACTTGGCTTAAGGGCAATTTCATAATTTTGTAAAATTATTGCCAAAACAAAGCTCACGACACATTGAGCCAAATGGTATAATGCTTTAAGGTTAATAGATTTAAGGGAAAATTAACCTTTTGGTCCCTAAACTTTGCATCAATTTTGAAATTAGTCCCTGAACTAATTTTTTTTAGATAATGCTCCCTAAACTATTTAACCGTGGCATATTTAGTCCCTCAACTTTGCATCAATTTTGAAATCAGTCCCTGAACTAATTTTTTTTAGATAATGCTCCCTAAACTATTTAACCGTGGCATATTTAGTCCCTCAACTTTACATCGATTTTGAAATCAGTCCCTGAACTAATTTTTTTACAAATTTCATTTATTCTAACTTACTTTTACAAGTGAAATTTGTAAAAATAAAGTTTGGATAAAAGTAAGTTTGTTAGAAGATGATGTGTTTGGATATTTTTTTGTAAAAGTAAGTTTGACAAATTGAAATATATTTTAATTATAAGGAATGTTGATTAGGATTAAATGGTCCCTAAATAGTTGAATGATGACTATTTAAATAGACATAAAGTTTGAGGATGAATATAAGAAAAATAATAAAGTTTAAGGACTAAATTATAAATTATGGTAAAATATAAGGACTAAAATCAGCTACTCTTTAATCATAGTCAGCACCTCTTACCTACGTGTCTGCCACATTAGCAACTCCGTCTGCCACATCAGCAACTCTATTTATTACTTCAGCACCGTTTCATATCAATCTTGTCACGTGACACTCATAGAGACTAATTTATAAATAATACGATAGTTGAGGGACTAACTATGCCACAGTTAAATAGTTTAGGGAGCATTATCTAAAAAAAATTAGTTCAGGGACTGATTTCAAAATCGATGCAAAGTTGAGGGACTAAATATGCCACGGTTAAATAGTTTAGGGAGCATTATCTAAAAAAAATTAGTTCAGGGACTAATTTCAAAATTGATGCAAAGTTCAGGGACCAAAAGGTTAATTTTCCCTAGATTTAATATGAAGAAAAAGTTAGTGCCGAGCATCATAAAGTATCGGTATACAGAAAACAGAGATTGTGTAACAAAAAGTGAAAAGATGAGAAGGAAAAGCATGGGGGCCTAACATAGATACTTTTTGGAGTAGGATAATTAAGAAAATAAATACTAATATAGATTAATCCTATATCCATAAGAGTAACAAAATATTGAAAAAGTGACTTTACCGATTTGGGTAAAAAGTAACTGACACAAGATATATCTGGATCAGGTAAAATATGTAGTACTTTGGACATCTTTTCCTCTCTCTTAGGTGTGATTTCAGCACTTGTTTTTTTGGCAAAGAACATCTCTAAGAAGGAAATACTTTTTTGTCCAAAAAGTAAATCAAGTTAGCCAACTAAGGTTAATTAAAGTAAACCATGATTAATTAGTTAATTAAGTGAGTTAATTATCCAATTTTCTTGTCATTTTGAATGCCTCTTACTACTGCCCATCTGATCAAATTATATTTTTTATTATTTCTTCAAGAACTTCTTCATGAAGGTTTGGATAAAATTAACCAAAGCAAAGGCAATTTACTATGATTAATTTCACCCATTAGATATCTCTCCTCTTGGCCATTATGTGAACTGCACAAGTGAGTTAGAAGGTCAAAATTTTAGAAAAAAGAGAGCATTTAGCATGAGAAAAGAAGAGGAAAAAGAGAAAGCAAACTTATTTGATGTTATATCTAGGTTCAAGAAAGCTTGTGGGAGTGCTAGAAAGAGGTGAAACTCAGGAAAAGTAAGAGGAAGCATAATGATGGCATTTCACCATTTTTACATTATATTATCCTATGTGTAACAACCCTCTAACCATTATTCGTGACTTAGCTTTGAGCTAATAAGAAATTTCCTTGTATTTTGTTTAGCATCGGAGGAACAAGGACTAGAGAAAGGATCCAAATAGGATAAAATCTAATAGCGGAAACAAAGAATGGTCACGTCGTGGCAAGGTGTAGTACCACAATGGTGAGACACTCATGGGAATTCCAAAAATTTCTGGGCCAAGAGCACTTACGCCGCAATTAGCTTGCTAGAGCTGCAGTGAGAATCGCGGAATTTGTTTAAATTGGGCGAGTTTCAGTCAGCCAAAATAGAAGAAATCAAGGAGAAAGGAGATTTTCTCTGTGAGGGTTTGAGATTTCTGGTCTTAGGAGGTGATTTTTAGCCTTGAGGAGCTTCAATGTTGGTTGGTAAGTGATCCATAACCTTTCTTCCTCTCTTTTCTTCTTGAGACTTAGTTGGAATCCGTGGGAGTATGTTAAGTTTCAGTTGGGTTACATTTTCTACTGATTAAAATAAGTAGAAATGAATTATTGAAGTAGCATTTAGTGTTTTAGCACTTTGGATATAAGTTTTGGTTAGATTGTGATAGATTTAAGGGGAACCCTAGGTTGAGAATAGCTTGGAATTCTTGAAATTTGAATGGCATATTGTTATTTATGGTTTGAATGGCCATTTGGAGCTCATTGATATGTGTTTATGTTGTTGGAAACTTGCGTAAAGTTTAAATAGTTGAATTATGGATTTTGGTTAAGTTATACAATATATTGATTGAAGGTATTATGATATTGTAGTAGTTGTTGGGTTGATCAGAGGCATTTGGCTTGTGATCGATGTTGGGACAGTTTTCTAAACTCTTGTGTGTGGTGTCAGTAATTTGAGGTAATCAGGTATATATGCATGCAAGTTATTCATTGATTTTATGTTTATATATATTTATGCATGTTTCTTTTCATACCATGATGTTGTTTATGTGTATGTGTGGCCTTTTCATATCGTGGTATGTACACTGCTAGGAAAGGTATGTGACTTTGATCCTTGTCCCTTGTATGTGATATTGATAACATGGCTTTATATATATATAAGAATTGTGAACATATCCATTTGATTAATGCTAGCATGACATTAATGATTATGATAATGATGATGATTGCATAGTAATATGTTGACATGACATGGAACATCATCATCGCATTGAGTATAATGAAATATGGTGGATTGAGTGATGATGATGAGATGAGATATGATATGATGATATAATGAAATATCCCTGTCACTAAATCCTCCCCTAAGGCTAGGAAAGCTAGGTGGCAGTGGATTACACCTTTCCTGAATCACCATCAATTTGGGTGGTTCATGTTGGAGATTGTACCCTAGGCCAATCATTGTATTATGAACATTGTATTTCATTATGAAAAAGAATGTGTTTTTTCTTACATTATTATATTTTTTGCATGTTTTTCTTTATAATAATATCTTTAGACAAATTATTTTATCCTAAATATCCTTAGTCAATCATCTTTGTGGGAACAATGATGAATTAAGACTTGTATGATTTTGATTGATAATTATGTATGAAGATACAAATCAAAATCATAAGCTTCTATTAGAGAATAGGTACTAGATTGACCCGTCATAAGATATATGTATGGATTAAGTCATAAGTATATCTCATATATAACCGTGTCACTAAGCTCTCAGACTTGAGATTACCATGGCTTCCTACGTGGGGAACACTATACTTTGACATAATCAAAAGTCACCTTTAATCGGGAGACTATAAAGGCTATGATCGGGCATAGTGGAACTTGTGTGGAGGAAGATGAATGGTCAAGATGAAATTTATCCCTCTAATTAATGGAGAGATATATCTAGGTCCCTCGATGAGTGAGACTGAGAAAATGCATGGCCATACTAGAATGGAAGAGTTTCCATTTGTTCTGTTAGTCTGTTTGGAAATCGAGAAAGTGATGGTCGAGTAAAATGAGGATGACGTTTTCATGCCTCTTAGTTGACCTATATATCATGAGACAAAAGGGATGTGATTGGGTAATATGATAGATTGTATCAGATTACCGATCTCATATGATTTGAGTTGTAATAATGTCTTGCTAGAAGCCACTTGTGACTTATGGGTCCAATAGTGTCATTTACCAACTACTAACATCATATAGGCCTACAGGGTCACACACAAGAATGGACCAACTCAAGTTAGAATGTCCAGATTCGTTGAATCTAAAGTGTATCTAGATTCAATGAATTTAATGTTCAATTTAGGGTGATAGAATTATATATATTTGATATATATATATTAAAATTTGAAATTTATATGTTTGATATATTATATATTTGATATATTTTCAAAAATATATATATATATTGTTCAAATTAATTCAAATTAATTAGTTTTAAATTTAATTCTATATGATAGATTTAAATTTAAACTAATGTCATAATCTAAATTTGATTTAGATTGGATTTTAAATTTGAATTTAAGCTAATAATCTAAATTTGATTTATATGATAAATTAAATCTAGATTTGATTCTAGATATATATTAGATAGTTAGTTTAAATTTAATCTATTAGATAGATTTAAATTCAAACTAATCTATTTAATTAATATTTGATTTAGTTTAAATTATTGATTTAAATTAAATAAATACTGAATCTTATCTATATATTGATATAGACTAGGATACAAAATGAAAAGAGTTCAAATTACCCTAAAGAGAGAGTGGCCGTACACTCAGAAAGAAAAACTGTACAGACAAACGATGAACATTGTTTGAGTTGGACATTACAACCAGAGGTGCTAGCATGCCGTTTGAGTTGGACTCACCATTCGTGTAAATACCAGTAGAGGGAGCTGACTAATCGCGTTAGTTCTTGGGGTATGACGAAATGAAAAAGAACACCAAGGGATGCACCGGAGATAAATTCTTTTTCTACATCTCAATCTAAACAACGTTGACGGATCCATGGGAGGAAATTTCTTATAGTTTTTCCACTACGTGTATAGTGAAATTCCCAACAGTTCAGAGGAAGGAGAGCCACTATCCAAGTATTAGTTATATGTCCTTGTATGATTCGTATGTATGTAATGTGATTCTAGACCCCCAGTATAGGTCACTATATGCTGAATATGTTGGAGTATGTTGTTGGGCTTGGATGATCATATGTGTGAGCCCAAAATGGTTTTGGGCCTTGCATGTGTGGTTTAGGGCATATAGCCCATTAGGTGAGATTAGGGTGCAAGGTTGCACAATGTAATCCATGTGTGTCCTAACTTAAAAAGTATTATCCCGATCCATCTCACATCATAGAAAATGAGAAGGTTCAATTGCAAGAGGTTCTAGCTTTTAAAGTTAGGCCGAAAGGAATCATTGACACTAAGGTGAAACAACTAAGGAACAAGACCATTAAACTAGTTAAAGTGCTGTGGAGTGGTTTGACAGCAATTGATACCACATAGGAGACGAAAGAACCAATGTGGAGGAGGTGCCCATGTCTTTTTGCATGAGGTATGTGTAATATCCTAAAATTTTATTGGATATATGTAATGAAAGAGAAAGAATTAAGCAATAACATGAAATGTATAAGGAATTTATGAAAATAGACAAACACCATTTTGCATGAAATAGAGCAAGGAGGTCATTTTTTCTAATTGGATGAAAAATAAGAAATTATATTTTTGTCTCTAAAGAATTATAAAAATGACATCCATGTCCCTAAATGTAAAAATAACGTGGAAAGAGAATCGAAAAGCCCTTCGGAAAAATTACACCTAATGACCTGAGTTTCAAAAATTATAATTTAACCCCAAGTTAAGGGTAATTTTGTAAATATATAAAATTATTGTCAAAATGAAGCCCTTGATGAGAGAAATCCAATGGTATATGGCACTAAGGGTTAATGATTAAGGATGAAGAAATAATTAGTTCCAAGAGTCCAAAACTAACTTTTTACTGATAAAATAGATTGTGAGCTCAATTGACAGCTAAAAAGTAACCGAGATAGGATATGAGCCTTACATAGAAACCATTTGAGACAGTATAATTAAGAAAATATAAATAAAAATATGGAATAGTCCTGTAGCCCAAAAATGCTAATTTACTGTAAAAAGTAGTTTTATCGGTACGGTTAAAAATTACCCGGTTCAAGATATATTTCGACCAGGAAAAATTCAGCAATTTTTGGAACACTCAAACCTCTCTCTAGGCATGATATTTGGGCAGTTTGGGCAGCAAGAATTTTTGGCAAAGACTTCCTCAAGAAGTTGTGATTTTTGGCACCAAAAAGCAACCATGGTTAGGTTAAGTCATTAACCATGATTAAGCATATAATTAAGTCATTAATCACTCTCTTCCCTCACCATTCAGTATGTTATTTTCAGTAGCAAAAGCAGAGCAAAAAATGCAAGAAAAGAAGAGAGAAAGAGAGAAAGAAGAAGAGGGAACTCAAGGGAAATTGAAAGCTCAAGCTCTTGGTAAGTGATATAACACTTCAAGCTTGCTATTAGTAAGGTTTGGTGCATGATTTATGGATTAGTTTTTCTTCCTCTTTCGCCTAGGGTTTTAGCCAAACCATGATTAATGAAGGAAATCAATTTTCCAGCCATTAAACTTTGGGGAAATGCTAGATAAGTCACTTAAAGCATGAAAATTGAAATAATTTAAAATATTATGGAACATAGCAATTTTTCCACATTTCCCCTAAATTTTGGCCAACAAGGAATTACATTTAGAGTTGGAATTTCATGTTTTTAACCCCAAAAATGGATTTCTTGGGTCCAAATTATTCAAGTCAAGTACAAGTGAGAATTTTAGGTTTTGTGTGCATTGTATAATGTTACCCTTGAAACCAGTGGCGAAGATGCTTGAATGATGATATGACTAGATTTAAGGAAGTTGTACAAGGCTTAAAAAGTGGTGTGCCAAGTTTACGAAGCTAGGAAACACTCAAAGGTAGTTAATTTCCCTTACTTGCATTATATTGTCATACTTATTTTCAATGTGATTGATGCTTTATCATATTGTTTTGGGATGGTTAATTGTTATTGGCTGAGTTGATTGAGGGCTATTGAGACCTCAAGACATCCATTTTTCTAAACAAAACTTTGCCAAAAATTTTGTGGGTTCATATGACTTCAATATGCTAATGTCTTTGAAATATGTTTTCTTAATTTTTTATGCTTAATGTGATAATAGAATGGCATGTTTGGGTATTAGTTACTAATATTCTTTGAATCTCACCCTCCCACATACTAACCATGTTTAGGAAGCAATCATGGCAAGACCACCAATGAAGAGAAAGGAAAGAAGAAAGAACTTGGTCATTAATTTGATATTGTTTGCAATGGCAATGAGTTTTGAGCTTTTATGTAAATTTGTAAAAAAAAAATAAATCTGTTTCTCCAAGCTTTTATGTTCTTTTAGGTCTTAGTGAATGTATGACATGATATGAGGATGAATGATGGCCATGTAAATATTTTATAATGTTTGTTTGGCAAAGTACTTGGATAAAAATGGTCATTATGACCTCTTCAGGGGAAACCCATCATTGTTTATATAGTTTATGATGTAAAGTATAAATTTTATATATGGTCAAAAAGTAGACAGAAAGAGCTTTTAAATGGTCATAAGAACACTCAATTTAGATGTGTCTACGAATTATAGTAATTTTTCAAATTTAGCTTTAGAAAGCTGGATTTTCTGAAATTGACCATTTGGATAGTAGAATTTCACAAAATTTACTATACCAATTGGCCTAGATATTGCTCTATTTTATATTTTTTCCATGTAGAAAATCATTTGACCTATTTTTAGCGACTTGAATAACTTGTATACAATTTTTATTGAATTAGTTATGATTTTTTGAAATTTGGTCAGTAAGAAGGATTTGATTAAAATGAATAGTACTTGAATTTTTGAAAAATTTTATTATGACATATTATGTGATTCAAGATTCTAATAAGGTATAAATGGACTTTATAATGATCTAATACATGGAAAAAAGGTCCTAAATCAAGGTGTTATAGTATGCGTATTTGAAATTTTAAGGACAAAATTCTTTTAAGGAGGAAAGGATGTAACGACCCTCAAATTACTATCCTAGGCTTAGCCCCAAGTTGATAAGGAGTATTTCTTTTGAATTGTGTAGCACCGGAGGGGCCAAGACTGGAGGAAGGATGAAAAGGAATCAAAACTTAAGAAAAGAGGTAGAAGCTTATCAGCAGTGGAGAGTAGATGCTTCGCGATAAGAAAGCAAAGAATTTTGAATTTTTGAGGCAGTAAAGGCTCATGCCGCGATGCCAATCATAGAACATGGATAAATCAGAACGTAAACTTGTCGATGGAAAAGAATAAAATTGAAGGATAAGAGAAAGAGCTCTGTTAGGGTTTCATCCTGCTAGCTTGGGGGCTTGATTTCTTGACTTTGGAGACTTCAAACTTGTGTGTAAGTGAATTCTCATCCCTCTACCTTTCTTTTCTTCGTGATTTTTGGGTGAAATTTGTGAGCATGAAATGGGGTTTGACTTGGCTGATGTTTTTGTTGGGAATTTCAGCACACACGCAACGAAAAACTATCAAGAAATTCCCTCCCATGGATCCATCAATGTTGTTTAGATTTAGATGTAGAAAAAAAATATACCTCCAGTGCGTCCCTTGGTGTTCTTTCTCATTTCATCGGACCCCAAGAACTAACGCGACTGATCAACTTACTCTACTGATATCCACACGAATGGTGAATCCAACTCAAACGGCTTGCTAGCACCTCTGTTTGTGAATGTCTGTACGTCCGTACGCCCTCGCTGTTCGTCTGTACAATTTTCTCATTTGTCCATACAGTCTCGTCATCTGAGTGTACAACCGCTCTCTCTTTAGGGTGGGTTGAAATTTTATTAATTCTCTATCAAATAATCCTAGTCTATATCAATATATAGATATGATTTGGTATTTGTTTAATTTAAATTAATTATTTAAACTAAATCAAATATTAATTAAATATATTGGTTTAAATTTAAATCTATCTAATAGGTTAAATTTAAACTAACTATCTAATCTATGTTCAGAATCAAATCTAGATTTAATTTATCATATAGATCAAATTTATATTTTTTGTTTATATTCAAATTTAGAATCAAATCTAAATCAAATTTAGATTATGACATTAGTTTAAATTTAAATCTATCGCATAGAATTAAATTTAAAACTAATTTATTTAAGTTAATTTGAATAAAATATATATATATATTGAAATAATATAATATATCAAACATATATATATTTCGAATTTTATAATATATATATATCAAATATGTATATATATAATTCAATCACCCTAAATTGAACATTAAATTCATTGAATCTAGGCACATTTTAGATTCAATGAATCTGGACATTTTAGCTCGAGTTGGCCCTTTCTTGTGTGCGACTCTGTAGGCCTATATGATATTGATTATGTGCTAATAACACTATTAGGTCCACAAGTCACAAGTGACCTCCAGCAAGACATTATAACTACCCAAATCATATGAGATCGGTGATCCGATGTAACCTATCATATAATTCGATCACATCCCTTTTGTCTCATGATATATAGGTCAAGTATGGGGCATGGAAACATCATCCTCATTTTGCTTGACCATTACTTTCTCGATCTTTGAGCAGACTAACATAACAAATGGAAACTCTTCCATTTGAGCACATCCATACATTTCTCAGTCTCACTCATCAAGGGGCCCAGATATATCTTTCCATTAATTAGAGTGACAAATTCCATCTTGGACATTTATCTTCCTCCACACGAGTTCCACTATACCCGATTATAGCCTTTATGATCTCCCGATTAAAGGTGACTTTTGACTATGCTAAAGTATAGTGTTCCCCATGTAGGAAGCTATGGTGATCTCAGGTCTAAGGGCTTAGTGACACGGTTATGTTGAATCAAGTGTTTTGATGATTCCAAACTAACTGGAGCTTGGAAGGACGATATCAAAGGTATACAAGAGAACTCAAGTGAAGAATTCCAGGAATCCAGGAAGAATTGAGAACAAAGTTAGTTTGTAGGAATTTTTCATTGTATTCACATGAGTAAAAGGCTTTGATTCTTAATCCAAATGTTTTTAAAATATGTTTTTAAGTTAACTCATGATATATTTGAAAAATACCCACAAACAAATGAATTTTGAAGTGTTAAACTTGATATGTTACTTTGAAAATTTGAATTTTAATAACTGAAATTTGAACTTCGGATCGAAAACATGTAAGTCTGAAAAGAGGTCCTTCTGACAGATGAATTTCAGCCTTTGAAATTCGAATTTTGGGTAAAACACAAACTATGAATAATGAAAAATTCGTCTAAAGATATGTCAAAGTTCATCTGAAAGTGAAGTTTAAAAAGAGTTCCAAGTCAATCCTCTAACAGATGAACTTTGATTTTGAAAATCTGAAAATTGGAAAGATAGTTTATAAGTCTGTTCAAATGCTCTTCTGACAGACGAACCTTAGTCTTCAGAAATTCAAACTTTGGTAATTGAAAATTTGAATTTCGAAAAGAAGAGTTTTTGTGCCATATTAAGTTGCTCGCTGTCAAATGAATTTTGGGCACAAAAATTCAAACTTCGAAGGCACTGTAGCAATATGGAACAACTGTTTACACTTACCAGAAGAATTTTAAACTTGAAATTAGTATGTTCCAATATAGAAACATTTGTCAAAGATGAAAATTAGAATTTTGCTTTAGAACAGACAAACTTCAAAGTTCAACGTTAAAGTCTTTAACTTATGGTCTCTACGAAATTCGTCTATTGACACTCCAAAATTCAAACTTTGAATGTTAGACGCATTAAAAGTGGTTGGTGAATGAATAGTTTTGCAAAGTAACTGTTAGGTAACGTCTCTAATGGCTAGATCTTATCTCTAATATATAGTTATAACATAAATCTATAAATAGAACTTCATTTGAAGGTATGGGTAACGATTTTACATTGTATATACTGAAACTCTACTAAATTCTTTAGACAAAGCCTTATACTCTTCCATACTTCACAAACTAATCTTTAACTGCCATATACATTCTAAATTAAAGAGTTCATTTGCTGTAATTAATTTTATCTTCATCTGGAAGAAAGATTTTCTTGTAAGGGGATTTCACAAGGGATTTGAGAAGCACTTAGCTAGATTGCAGAAAGAAGGTTGTAAGCTCTTGAAACAAAGCATTAAGCTGTATTGAGGCATTGCAAGAAGCCTACGAATTCTTGCAAGATAGTGGAAAATCTCAAGTGGTAACTTGAGAACTAGAAGTAGGTCAAGAGATAGAGACTGAACCAGGATAAATTCTTGTGTCCTTCTTCTCATACTTTGCTTATTACCTTACTACTTGTTACACTTTATTTTTTTTGCATATTTTGTTTTCATTGCTTTCTTGTAATTTTGCAGAAAATTTTCAAACTTCCCAATTCACCCCCCTCTTGGGAAGCCAACAAAACTAACAGGTTATATATGAGATATGCTTATGACTTGATCTATATAGCTATCTCATGACGGGTCAATCCCACACCTATTCCCTATCAAGAGCTTATGATTTTGAGTTGTATCTTCAGACATAATTATCAATCAAAATCATACTAGCCTTAATTCATCATTGTTCTCACAAAGATGATTGACTAGGGGCATTTAGGATAAAATGATTTATCCAATGATATTATTATAAAGAAAAACATGCAAAAAATATAATAATGTAAGAAAAAACACATTCTTTTTTCATAATAAAGTACAATGTTCATAATACAATGATTGGCCTAGAGCACAATTTCCAACAGTTTTCACCAATTAAAATGATTGTAAATGTGTTATTAAAGTGTTGATTAATGTTTTTAAGACTTGGACAAGAGCATTAGGATATTTATGAGATGTTTGCTTCAAACCCTACCTGGAATCTTAGGGTTCTTCATGGAATTTGAATTTATGGATGTAGATTCTAGTTTGGATTGATATTTTGAGGGTTTTTATGCTTGGGTAAGATATTGGAATCATGGGTTTGCCATTGTTATGTTTGGTTTATTAGATTGTAAAGTTTCAATATGTATGCTCTATTTTGATGTGGGCATCTTATGATGTTTTAGTATGTGGATTAGCAAATTGATTTCTTGCCTACGAGAATTCTTTTGGAAGTATTAAATTCAGTGGGTACTCCAATAGTCTATCATTTCCCTGTGTGTGTTTCTGTGAGGGTGATTCAAGGTAACCGAGTATAACTTTATATGTATTATGTTTTATTTTCAAAAATATGTTTTCGCCCCCTCATATCATGATATGTTCACAACACGACTAGCTAGATTATGGTAACTTCTACTCTTATTACTTACATTTGGTATATGAGAATATGTCATTTGTTGCATATATGATTCATTAGTATCCCTACTGTTATAGCTCGTATGTTGATAACTATGCTAATATAGTGGTAATTTATATATGAGCATGGAATATGATAGCATAAGAGCTTTATCATATTGTTGAACATGAGAACATTGGTGGTTTTAGGTGATGATGACGTATGATACCATGTGGCATATTGATCCACTCATGGAACATGAAAGGCCTTGTGTCCAAGTAGTGAGGTTGATATATGTATATATCTCTGCCACTAAATCATCTTTCTTTAACTAGGAGAGCTAGGTGGCAGTGGATTGGGGATACACCTTCCCTAAGTCACCACTAATTCCGGTGGTCCAGGAGAAGGAGAACCACAATCCAATTATTGGTGTTGCATTTCATCGAGTCATACTAGTAAGCAGAAAACTTAGTGATGTCCCGGAATCAGTCTTCACTGGTTGTTAGAAGGGAATCAGTTACTGGGTGTACATATTGATGGTAACTAGCCCATTATTCTAACCGTGTGTGTTTGGGGACATTTATATCATTGCATCTGTATAGCATCTCATTACATGTATATATATTATTTTGGTTATGTGATTTAGTCATTGCATTTCCCTCAATTAATGGGACTCTGTCTCATAGCCTTATATGGTTAACATTTTAGGTGAAGACTCTAGTACTAGCCAGAAGAAGACTAAAGAGTCTTAGTTCCCTCCCTCACACAAGGACATCTGAGTTCATAGTTGGTAGCTCTTTTGTAGTCAGTTTATGTAATATATTATGCCAAGTTATATGTTTGTTATAATGCTTCTTGTACCATTATATCCTGAGTAGTTGGTATTGTACGTGTTTCATGTATTCAATGGGATTGTGTGGATAACTGTGAATATGGCAGGAGGCCTATTTACTTTGTTGGTATGTTATGTGATATACTTGTAGACCCTAGTATGGGTTAGACTATGGCCATATTGTGTGAATTTGGTGACAATTAACTTGGAATGTGTGTTTATGGTTGCTGTGTGAGTTAGTTTGATGAAGTAGATATCTAATCCATCAGTTGCTTATGGGGTTCCAGGGGGTCGAATTCTACAGGAATGGTTTTCTTAGGATGAGATCACGCTAAACCTAGTCCTTGTAGTATTTGGGACTTATGTTAGGTGTTAATTTCATTTTGGTGTTAAGGTTTACAATTGGAAGGCCCAGGTGCCAAGTGTTAGTCCAAAATTGGCTATTTCAGTCTTAAATGTCCTAAATCTCCATATGGAGGCATTTTGAAATGTGGTTGATGTCTATGATTAGAGTGAGAGTAGTGTGACATGTAAGTGTTGAAATTGAGTTAATCAAAGGTTGGAGTCAGAATTTATGCACATCGGAAGTTGGTCTAGAATATCAACAACTGGCGCCTTGGTGCCAGACCTTGAGGCCACAACACCACACACTTCTATTTCTTTTCTTTCCTCTTCTAGAATCATTACCAACCATGCCACCCTCCTCTCAAGCCGTGGTGACGACCTGCTACTTTTGGTCCTTTGTGTTGTTTTGTTATGCTTTAGGTGATGTTTGACATTTTGTTTTTTGCATGTTACATTCAACAACCTCTTTACTATATGAACTACCTCACCTGAATCCAAACGTTTATCCTAATTGTAACCTTACTTTAATATATATTTTCTCTTATATTATAGTATGTACAATGTCCAAATAGCTCATATTAAGAGACTGAACCATTAACAGAACCAAAATATTTGAATAAAAAAATGTGGTACTATTCATTTGGTTCTCAAGTTTTCTGAATGAATTTTGAAAAAACATAACTTAATCCAAAAAAAATCGTATCAATGTGGTTCAAATCTCTAAATGAAGCTAGAAACATGATATACAAGATAAAAATATGAAAATTTATTTTAACCTGACTAATTAGTATAGTTTATTGCTCAAACTTACACTGTACCAATGGTCATTTCTCTCTTTTTCAGGATTTTGTCATAAATTTAAAAATTCATATCTAACTGTATACTAAGCCAAATCATGTATTCTATATGCCATTAGAAAGATATATATGTATACTTATCATCATAATTTTCTTATATATTTATTTAATCTAGACAGGGTACAACATCAATTTGAATCACTAGGGATCAGAATATCACTTTTTTTGGAACAGTCTTGGGAAAACTTGTATAACTCTCATTTTACAACTCCAATTGAACTCAAACCAGTGGTATATTGAAATCAAAACATAGATCATTTCAAACAATTTTACTAAACTTGGAGACCTCTTGTCTCTATTATAGTGTTCAGTTTCTCCCATTTCATAACCTTACTTGCTTTACTAGGATCTACTACGATCCATATGAGAGATTCTGTAACCTAGTCACCGTACTTAGAGCCCAGCTCCCATCTACTAAGTTCAGCAAGCTTTTTCTTTAATTACATTTCAAAAATTCTCAATTGCCTTTCATGCTCCTCTAAATGTTTGAGGTCACAATAAACTATTCATCTTTTATTTGTGTAGCCTAACAGGTACTTTTAGTAAGACTATCATAAATTCTCAGTGCCCAAATTTAATTATTGGCACATTTTTCTTACCTTTTATATCTTTTTCATATTTCCCAGCAGGTCACTCATTCTGAAATTTTCCTTACTTGAGCACGCTTAATTGTAAAGTGCTGAGGGGTTCTGCTGCACTCTTGTCATTCTTTAGACTTAGAGAATGTGACATTGGGCTTCGTTTTAAACTATAACTCATCTGTGTGACCTCTGGATCACTTATTGCTTTTAATTTTAGGGAATTCATCCCCTATACTCATACTGCTTCTTTTTACTCTAGCCTTGAGTAGCTTGGAGATTCATCTTACCACTATGCCTTTACGTATAAACATACCCACGAACCTTGTACTCTGCTTATCTTATCATACCTTTAAGATCTTTTGGCTCTTTGTGATTCAGGGTCTAAATAATATTAAGGCAGTATTCTCTAACTTTTTACTCTTATTACATATCTGCTTTATCTGTTCTTATACATAACTTCTTAGTTATTTAGCCACAGTCGATTAGTGTTTTAGCAATTTAAGAGAAACTTCTTAACCCTTCAAAAGTCTCTTGCTAGCTCAGTTAGAATCTAGCCCTCGGCCTCTCACCATTACTCATTCTTGCTCTATCGAGCATCACCCTAAGAACCACTTTCCATTACTTTGCCTTGGTGACTCATCTGATGCAGGATTTCATCTCTTTGCTCAATTGGGCTTCTTCCCAAGAGCTACCTCTCTTTTTCATCACCTTGGCAATTAATGGAAGATTGTATTCATTGTGAGATCTTTTGGCTAAGAACTTTCTTTTAGCTAGATTTCATACTAAACTCAGCAATTGACTATCTCAAGGTTTCTTATTTCCTTAATTGCTTACCACTAATCAAATACCTTAGGCTCATACTTTGTACCTTATACCTTATAAGTATACTAACTTTTCTTACAAAGGCATTGCATCTTATCAAACTTTCTCGTTTGAATCTTAAATCAACTTTCTTGTCTATTCTTAACATCATTTTTCAAGCATTTCTTAGCTTGAGCTATCAACATAACATTTAACTTAAGCTCAATACCTGGAACACCTTCAGGGGGTAGGCAAAATCATCATCTTGCTCATACAATCTAGAAGGAGATTATGTGTAAAAGTTTATTCATACCATTACTCACATCCCTACTAAGGAAAGGCATACAAATCTTTGTATTGCTACGGTGCTTATTTAGACAAACAATGGAGATTATAGCCCAGTTTCTCATCAAGACATTCTTATATAACTTATATAATAGTAACTTCTAGACTTAACTGCTTAGCATAGCTACAGGATTTGGCTTGCACCTAAATCATACCTTTACTAAGGTCGGGTGACTTACAGGCCTTAGACTGAGATTAGCACAAAGACTTTCTTTTTTTTTTCCTATGCTTATGGTCTGGGGTTGGCCATCTCCATACTGTCACAAGCATAGTGTCCAGACTCTTTATACTTAAAGCACACATTCTTCATTGCTAAATATAGCCTTCTACTATGAGCCTTTTTGCATTCTTAAAAATAGGAGTTGGCTTACTCAACTATCTCCTCTGTGCTTATTGCCTTACTACTTGAATCCCTTGGTATTCCAAGGTTACTTATCATTACTTATCAACAAACTGTTGAAGGAAGATTAGGCACCGAGTCAGTTGATTATACCTTGTGACATATATTAGTGGTTGACGAACACATCCAGTTGCCTTGGGGAGAATCCTACAGAACCTACTAATTTACCGGAGGCTGCTGTGGTATAGTCAGAAACCTTAAGGGCTCTAGCTTTTCCCTTGTTATCCTTGAGCATTAACTATCTCTTATAGTTGCTCAATAGTTTTCTGCTACTGATCCAGAAGATTAAGGATTACTTGCAAGGGATCTAAACTGAGAGTACATTCATTTATTGTTACTAGAGTCATTTGAGAGGCGTGTACTTATACTATTAACCTTTGTTGAGCATCTCTTCGTATCTTAACAACTCTTAATAACAACTTAAACTCCACAATTACATTAACTACTACTTCATTATATCATCACTGGTAAGAACTTATCATTGTATCTTAACCCCTGGTCTTCTACTTTACCAATCTTTAATCAGCATTTGGTTGCATATATATTTAGTCAAAGATTATAGCTATACATCTTATTTCTATATATATGTTCCCTATATACACATATTACCCTGAGCTTGTAGGGCTTCCATACTAACATCAGGCTTACCATTGTCATTTGGCTTCTCAATTGGATCTTCTTCTGGATCCTTATCTGAGAATTCTATTGCCTCAGCTTTTCTTCCTGATAGCGCTCTACCTGGAGCGTTCAGGCAATGACATAGCCTTTCAGAGTGTTAAACACTCAACCTTAAGGGAACTCCTTAATACAGCTCTAGAGCTCATGATCTTGTTATGACATCTAGTACTTGCTCAACCCATTCTCTTATAGGAAGCTTAAAATCATAATGCCCTTCTAAGAATCTCTTTCGCTTCTAGTACTACACCAAGGAAATCTAAAATTGAGCATATCCTCACAAATCCATCATGATATTTATCATACATAGCTTTAATAGCATTTGGATTTGGAGTTCTTGGATTAGTTGGAATGAAAATCTTGTTGGATCTTATGTCTTCCCTTATAGGATCTTGATTAGGCTCAGGCCAAATTCCTATATCTAGATTACTAACCATCTTTCTTTTCTAACTTACGTTTCTTTAAATCTTACATTAGCTTTTCCCATTGATTTTTTTTTCCATAACTATCATTTATTTCTTACTGGCCTCTTTCATTCATTACTGAAAACATCTTGCCACTGAACTTATTTTGTAGGCAGGATACTTGCTTTTTACTCATTAACAATCTACCATCACATCTCATAGCTACTTTCTAGTCAGTGGCTTGGCATTAGAGAAAAGCATTAGGTCAACATTCATACTAGTTGCTGATTAATGAGGTTTCATATCTTTCTAAAATTATCCTAGGCCATCTTCTTTCAGAGGACTATCAGAACTATAGGGCTCATCAATCTTTCTTATCATCTCATACTCTCTAAAGGTATGCTGCAATCTCAAAATTGGCCTATTGCGACCATAAGATCTATTGCGATCTCTAAGCCCTACTAGGATCCTCTGTGATCCTACATCTTCTTTTTACTGATAAGATTTAACTACGATCTCATTTTGAAAGAATTCATAACCTAAGGAAAATATCGTTTGTAAAAGATCCTCAACTAATCCAGCAACTATCATAAATTATCTTTAAGACTAATCTATTATGCCACTAAAATATTCTTAGGCCAGTTTCTCAAAAGTAATATTTCTTATATTCAAAGGGGAAATTCTAACTAAGAGGATTACCGGCCTCTTTTGTAGCAAAGATTTGCCCAGATCTTTGCTCTGATACCAAAAATATAACACCTTACTTTTATCTATATTTTCTCTTATATTATAGTATGTACAATATCCAAATAGCTCATATTAAGAGACTGAACCATAAATAGAACCAAAATATTTAAATAAAAAAAATGTGGTACTATTCATTTGGTTCTCAAGTTTTCTGAATGAATTTTGAAAAATCATAACTTAATCCAAAAAAATCGTATCAATGTGGTTCAAATCTCTAAATGAAGCTAGAAACATGATATACAAGATAAAAATATGAAAATTTCCTTTAACCTGACCAATTAGTACAGTTTATTGCTCAAACTTACACTTTATGAATGGTCATTTCTCTCTTTTTTAGGATTTTGGCCATAAATTTAAAAATTCATATCTAACTCTATACTAAGAAAAATCTTGTATTCTATATGCTATTTGAAAGATATATATGTCTACTTAGATTTATAATTTTATTATATATTTATTTAGCCTAAACAGGGTACAACATCAATTTGAATCGCTAGGGATCAGAACACCACTTTTTCTGGAACAGTCTTGGGAAAACTTGTATATCTCTCATTTTACAGATCCAATTGAACTCAAACCAGTGGTATATTAAACTGAAAACATAGATCGTTTCAAAAATATAAATTACTGAATTTTTGGAGCTCTGTACAATTTTATATTTTCTTTGAAAATAAGTGATACTTACAGTGAAATTCGCAGCTTTTACTTTACTATCCAGTTTTGACCCTGAATTTCAAAAATATACTATAAATTGTACACATATCCAAATTGAGTGTTCTTTAGCTCATTGGAAAGCTTGTTCTCTCTAGTTTCAGATAATATATAGCACTTGACTTACTTACCCTGTCTTGGTCAAACAATATTGACTTAACTTTTATTACTACAAAATGAACTTCTAGCAATATAACATGGCAAAGTAGACTTCATAACAAGCTCACATGATCATTCCATGTTTCAAATCCATATATGCCAAACATTTCATAATGATCGTAAGGACATAATGTCACAATGGCACATATATAAAAGCATATACATGGTTTTATACATAATTTCAAAATATACACTCATATTTTGAAAGCACCATCAAGCATCATTCTCTTCTTCATTCTCCTTGCCTTTTCTTTGGACTCCTTTGCCATAGCCTGTGCCTATGATTGGAATACTTGAGGGAATGAGATTGGGAGCAATCTCAGTAGTAAGTTACATTTTATGCAATTATGTCAATTATGTCAAACAACTCACATTTGATCACATTTAATCACATCAATCACCTTTAAACAATAAATTGCCACATTGGCCATAAAAAATTCGGCAGCATAACGGCTTAGAAAATGGACATCCCAGGGAATAAAGCCCCTCATTTTATAGCCAAGACCAATCAAAAAAATCACAATTGCAATATGACAACACAATTTAATCATAAAAAGACAATGAAAGAACATAAAGTAAGAATATGAAACTTAGCTACCTTAAAGTATTCCTTTAGTTCTTCCTCTTGAATCCAATGCTTTACCACTTGGTTCCACCTCCTTCAAGAACTTACTTGGGCTTTATCAATTCCTAATACACCATCAAACACTCACTTTATTCACTGGTTTCACGAGTTACTTCTTAAAAACTCACAAAACCCTAGAATTTCATTTTCTTCACTTTAAGCTTTTTATTTAACCCCATACTTGTTCTTAAGGTTTTGGACCATGGGGAATCCATTTTTAGCATCAAATTAATGAAAATCAAACTCTTTCCCATCATATTAAACTGACCGAAACAAGGATTGGAAGAGGAAAGAAGTGATTTTCATTTTCTTACTTCCAAACATACCAAACCTTGTTCCTTTCACTTAATCTTATGCTTTCTCTTTAATTTATGGCAAAAAATCACTTTCTTTCCTAACTCCTTTATCTTGGATGAAATTTACAGCAAAGGAGGAGAAGAGGAGCTCTAGAAAACTAACCTTAAATCATTCAAAACTTGAAGGAAAAATCACTAGAATTTCAAAGGAAAATTCTTACTTTTTTCTTGATTTTTCCTTCTGTTTTTCCTTCTTCCTCTTCTTCACGTTTTTCTCTTCTTTCTTTGCTGTTTTTCAGAAATCTCTCCACTCTTTTTTTGCTTCTTTGGTCGGCCGAAACATGAACCAAAGTGGGAAATATATTAAACTCACCAACCAATAGGAATTTGCCACCAAAGCTTCCTGATTTCTCTTAGAAAGTGACTTAAAATATAAAAAATGTTACTTTATCATGTGCAGCTTATGGAGCACGAAATTAAGGGTACTTTGGTCCAAAAATTTTTTATAATTACTTATCCAGATATATCATGAATCGGTCTGGACAAATAAAGCTACTTTAGCAGTATGTTTTACTATTATTGGAACACCTGTTTTAACTATATTGGGATATAAAATTACCATAATATACTTATCCCAATTGATCCAAATATAAGATCCATACATTTTTTTTGAATGAATACTGCTTCTTCTTGCAGTCCAGATTGACATTTATTAGGTAAGACATTAATATTAAATCATAATTACCCAATAAATATTATTTTGATCTTAATAAATTTCATACTATATTCCAATGGTCTTAGCTCATTGAGAGCTTCATTTTGACTCTAATTTTTTATATTTACAAAAATGCCCTTGACTCGGGATAAATCTATAATTTTTAAAACTTTCAGGTTTTAGGTGTAATTTTCCCTAAAATTCAGAAAATTTACGTACGAGTCCACTGCCTCTTCTTCTTTGTTCTTCTCATCCTTTTTTTTTTATCTTCTTCTTTTCTCTTTTTTTTTTCAAAGGCAAAATGATCATTTTTTCATTTTTCCTTCTGACCGAGATAATTGACCTCTTTACCTTATATTATACAAAACGGTGTATATCCATTTTTACAAATTCCTTATAGATTTTAAAATATTGAGCCTTAAACATTTAATATAAATTTTAGGATATTACACTAATTAATTCATCGTTGTGTAGACTTCTTTAAAACTGGTCTGTCTTAGTAATTTTCACCCATCAAAGCTCTTCACAACCCCATTGTTTCCTCGATTCTTGTTACTTACCATGGTATTGGAGAACTTTAGTCCTCGTTCAAGCATTTCTCCTCCATCGATTAACTTTGTTTCCAAACTATTGGCACTGTAATCTTTAAGCACAATTGCCTAAGTTGGTAAGTATACCTATCCATACTCTTATAATGGCTTTCTTATACAAGATTACCATTTGGAGGACTAACATCATCTTGTACTTCTTATAACATCATCCTTTATTAGCTTTATATTGCCCATACCTACTACAAACCCCACTCATGGTTCAACATGTGTTCTGTTTCTCATAGAGTTTCTTTACTTTGTATTAACATCCATGATCATTACTTTGGAGTTTAAACATAAATCCCACCATACTTAATCAATACACATTTGACTCCTATCCTTCATATGTACTCAAAAGTACTCATAGCCTTATTACCACTAAAACAATCATCATCAACGTCCTAATTGAGTTCCCTTATGGTAATACCACCATTCCATAATATCTTGCAATCTTGTAAAGCCCTCATATTGACAAGCTAATCATTAATACTTGTATATTCCAGAAAAGGTTCTATCAGTTTCCTTTCCTAGTCTTTAACATAAAATCATTTATTAAACCCATACATTTTTGTTGTTCTTATAACACCAAATCAATCCTTTTTCCATATCTCTTGTATTTACATTAGCCTTCTCCAATAAACACCATCCACGCAGAGGCTCGCTCAAGCCTTAATGGCTTACAATCCTTAACCTGATTAATAGTGTTCCCCTCAAGTTTGCTTCTAATGTATACTTTGATTTTCTCAACTCTTGCAGATAGATCCATATAGTAAGACTCACACCATCTTAAAAGCTCAACCATCTCTCTTCCATCCTATCATTCAAGCCTCAGTTCTGTCAAAGAATCCATAGTCACTATCTTTCCATTACATTTTGCCATAAGATCAAAAAAGCACTGCTCATTGTTGAACAATATATGTATCTTACCAATTCTTCACTGTGACTTGAAGTACATCCTTGAAACTTGAACTTCTCTTCTCTTTCTAATCTAATTCAATTGTTATGGGGCTCTACTATTCACCATATCTCTATATTTAAGACTTCAGGTTGAAAACTGATTAAGAACATTTTTGCACTTCATTCAGTCATCTAGAACAACCCTTTTAAAGCCCATACAAGTCTTAGGCCCGATTTCCAAATTTCCCCCTCAAAGCCATTGAGAAGCCTAGAATCCTTCTTATAACGTGAAGTATCGCTCTAGTCATGATCAGTTGATTGTTGCAACACACCAATTCATTAGTTAGCTATACCTAACTAGTCTTTCAAAAGAAAGACATTTAACTTATCATGAATCAAGGCAAAAAGTCAATTACTTGTCTTATATTATCTATGACATCCGGGTGTTGATGAGGGCGAGGAGTGATCGCCAATGCAAGAAATGGGGGTGAGATAAAAGTGATGAGGCACGGACAAGGAGGGCTCCTAGCAGACTTCTAAGTGGGAAGGGCATATAAATGAATTGAATGCATACCGGAACGAGAGGGATCCATAGACTATATAAGTATGGGATTACATGATTAAAGGATAGTTTAAAGGAATTGATAAGTACTACCTATACCAACAAGATGCACCTACCTTTTCGATAGCCTATCCCTTAAGAACTCCTCAGTTAAGCTGCTTGACTTGGAGCAATTTTGGGATGGGAGACATCATGGGAAGGAGGTGTGTGAGTGAGTACAAAGCACACTGAAAAGGCTTGTGTTGGTTTGTGGGGACAGTCATCAATCCCAAAGAAGCGGCCGGATGTTACAGCTAGTATCATAGCCCAGCCCCTCTTAGTACGGTATGGTTCAGGGACAAACCAAGCGGATGCTGGTGGGCATGTGACATCCGAGCACTGATGAGGGCGGGGAGTAATTGCTGGTGCAAGAAAATGGGGTAAGATAAAAGTGATGAGGCATGAACAAGGAGTGACTCCTGGCAGACTTCTAAGCGGGAGGGGCATATGAATAAATTGAATGCATACCGGAATGAGAGGGATCCAGAGACTGTATAGGTATGAGATTACATGATTAAAGGATAACTTAAAGGAATTGATAGGTACTACCTATACTAACAAGGTGTACCTACCTTTTGGGTTGCCTATCCTTTAAGAACTCCTCAGTTAAGCGTGCTTAACTTGGAGCAATTCTGGGATGGGTGACCTCTTGGGAAGAAGGTGTGTGAGTGAGGACAAAGCACAACAAAAATGCTTGTGTTGGTTTGTGGTGACAGTCGTCAATCCCAAAGAAGCTGCCGGATGTTACATTATCACCCAGTCATCTACTCCCAATCCACTGGTACCTCACTCTATGAGTGACTGGTGCGTCAAACATGTAACCAGTTGGCAATAAGCCTCAACTAGTTTACTGTTAGTTTTAGACTTGTGATTTATCAGAGATTCTCAGACTTCTCAACAATAGTGACTTCCCATGTATACCCCAATGCTTTTATTGGGAAGTTCTAGACACAACACCATATGGAGAAAGGTTAACTTAACAGTAGTCAACGAATAACATTTGCAACATAGCATCCTACATTTCACATCCTTTTAACTAGAAAATGTGATGAGAAAGAGGTTTTCCTTAACCGACATTAGCACCTCCATGCTAAATCATTACCATTGATCTTTGCTATCAAACCAAAATCAACTTCTCGACTCAACTGGGTTATTAAATTACTTTTTCCTTTCAAATCCCGCTTGAATCATAGGACTATCACAACTTGTAACACCTTACATTTAAAACTCATTTCCCATGTATTAGACCCCATTCAAGTTCATTTGATCATATGTAGAAGCTTGAATCACTTAAAGTGTTAAAACAGAAAATTTTCTTTTTTGGTGGTATTGTTCATTTGGTAATGTCATTTTCTTGATCGAAATTTGAAAATTCATAACTAATTCTAGAAAAATTGTATGAAAGTGTTTTAAGTCTTCAAAAATACCATAAAATCTTGTCTACATAGGGAAAAAAAAAAAAGAAATGGAGCTTTAAACATGCCAATTTGTACAGTAAATTCCACAAATTTTACTATTTATTTGGTCATTTCTATGTTTTTCAGCTTTCTGGTAGCAACTTTCATGTGAAACTTAAAAGGACATAATGATCTCAATATACAGATTTAAAAGAACACATAATTTTACATATAAGTTCAAAATAAAATATCATGGCTAAAAGCACTAATTTAATCATCAATTTCCTCTTCTTTTTCTTGGTCCTTCTTGTGAGCCTTGGCATGGCTTGTTTCTGACATGGTTCGTAATTTGAAATGGTCATATTCATGGAATCCCATTAGCAACTTCAATTTATGCATGCATGTTATCACATAGATCATGAAAACATCAATTTAACACATTTCATCACATCACACAATATTGTTCAAGTAAAAATTTTGGTAGAGTTTTTCATTTGAAAATAGACATCCCAGGTCAAAACCCTTACATATTTTCAACCAAGACAATAACCAAACATCAAAATAACAATATGGCAAATCATATAGTTTCACAAAACATTATAAGATAACGTAATGGAATAAATAGAAAGTTACTACCTTGGTGAGACTTTTTGTTCTTTCACTTGGTTTCACTTCTTTCAAAGGCTTTCTTAGAGTTCCTCAAATCTAAATATAATATCAAATACTCACTTAAAAAACTGATTCCATGATTTACTTTATAAAATTTCACTTGAACTCTAAAATTTCATATAGTTTATCTTAAGTTTTTCCCTTAAAGTAGCACTTGTCTTTAGGTACATCAACCATGAGGAATCCATTTTTGGCATAATTTTCATGAAATTCCCACTCCTTCCATGACTTCAATACTGATCAAACCTAGCCTTAGAAGAGTAAGAAGCGGATTTTCATGGTTCTTGCTTCAAACTCTTATAAAATCTGCTTTCTTGTACCTTTCTCGAGATTTCTCATGGTTTTCATGTGACCCTTCCTCACTTAGCCCATGCTGTGCTCAAAATTTACATTTGAAAAGGAGGAGGGAAGAACTTCATAAAACTATAATAAACTACTTAAAGAACTAGCTTGAAGGCATAGAGATACTTACCTTAGATTTGCTTTAGAATTCTTCAAGCTTTCTTCTCTCTTTTCTTCCCTTTTTCTCATTCCACTTCACTTCCTTATTGTGCAAATTTTTGAGCTCTTTCATCCCTCTTATGCAGCAACTAAGTCGGTCCAAGAGGAGGGAAAAATAAAAATCTCACTTGCCATAATTGCCTTCTAAAGTTGCTTTATACTTGTGTCGTTGATAATACTTACTTACTAGGGTTTTCTACCTCAAAATAATATAAAATTCCAATCCTTCATGTGCTGTAAAAGTGTCACCATATAGGAGGGACATGTGTCCAAAATACAACATATTGTTTTTAATTCAGATATATCATGTATTGGTGACTTTTTACTTGGACTATTAAAGTTACTTTTTGCAGTATTTTTATACTATTTGTACTTTATTCCATACAAGAACCAGAGTAGATTGTGATCTATGTATAACTCAATTCTTGTCCCAAACAGTGTCTTATATGAGGCCCATATACTTTTCCATTTTACATTATCAGTATTGTGGGGCCCACAATACTTTTTAATTTAATAATATAATTTTTAATAATTTTTGCAACCAATTTCTTTCTAAATTAATCCTTTTGGACTCAATATTCTATTACATTGAGTCCAGCATGTCATAAGCTTCAGTTTGACTGTAATATTACATATTTATGAAAATACCGCTGAAGGATCAAATTGCAAATTTTATTCAAGGACTAAATTGCAAATAATCTTTTTCTTCTAAGGACTAAAGTGTAAATTCGTACATTACATACCCCTGGCTTGAAAAAAGATCTTTTTACCCTTTTCCCCATCCAAATGATGTATTTCAAGCTGGTTATTATATTTTCATACTATAACATCATATTTTCATAAATTTAGCAATGTTCAGGAATTTAGGGATGTTACACAACTCAAGAGAAAACCCTTTTAACAATTCCTAGAACCCCACAAGGCGCTCCTTTACTAGGGCATCATTAACCAAGGTAATTGCCATGATTGGTGCCACCTTTACAGTCCACATTCAACATTGCCTAGCCCAAAGCTGTAGTCTCGCTGTCACTTTCAACTTAATATAGGATGGTAGAGTGAAATCTGCTCAAGTCCATAGTGGTACTTAACCAAGTCACGAAACTTGAGAATTAAACTCATCCTTGAGTCAACTCCCTACTTAAGGGTAGCAAACTTCCCCTACTTCTGGACATTCCATAATGGTGTAAAATAATGAACAAAGAATTTTTCCGAGTCTAGATATACTTTTATGACCTTCAACGAGGTCTCACCTTCCTCCAATACTACTTGACCTTCTTTCTCATTCAAAGAGCGTTCAACTATTCTTGTGCTCCAAGGTAGAATCCTTGACTCCACATATAGTCTCTGGCTAGTCAATCTATTCTTTATATTCGTGGGATCTAACTTCCCTCCCAAAAGCAAGTGGATTGAACTCCTCAAGGTCCTTCAATCACTCTAGAAAGCCACTTCTTTCTACCTTCAAGACTTGGTTCAGATTTCCCAAACTTTCAGCCCTTGCATCATCCAAGGGTTCATATCAACATCTTTCCCTTATTTCTCATGATTAAGGTTATTCTACTTCCATTAAACTAACCTAACTTTATACCCAAATTAGCATCTCACCAACCACACACTCGATTATTTAGACCCGAGACCATCACATGCATTTCCCTCTAAAAGGTCATTGCTAGTTGGCCTACCGTGAGGAATTATACTTTTCCACAAAAACAAAAAAAAAATATTTCAGTTTTGAGGTTCTAGCCTAGCATAGAATAGGGGATATAAGAGTATATATGCATTAGTAAAGTACCAAGTATAACTAGATGCAAGTAAAAATGCATACACCATTGCCTGAACCATTGCTTTGATATGAATATTAAGTTCTTATGACCAAAACTTGACCAAAATCACTTCTAATGGACATGATAGAATATAAAAACATGAGGGAGAGACTTGAAAAAACTTTGAAAAAAAGGACTAACTACTAGGTTTCCTAACCAAGAAGCAAAAGAACTACAAAGGAAAGGTTTCCTTATGCCACCCCAGCTATAAATAGTGGTGTCGCGGTGCTAACTCTTACTATGTGTGATCGTAAAAGTTTGGTTTTCTGAACAAACTTCAGATGCACATAACTTTCTACTCAGATCTTCGATTAACGTGATTTCAAAGCCTACAAGTCACATGCCACCTCTTTTAACTATAGGAGCAAACTATACCACAAAATTCCTTCGCATAGAGATTTTGGACCCTTAAAACCAAAATGGTCACTTTTAGGCTAAAACAAAGCATCAACCTTACCCAAAACCAAACCACTAAACTTTTTGGACACCAAGTCACATATTATACAATGACATTATCCAAGGAGGTCGTATCTCAAGGAAACCTCTTCTTTAACATTTGACCCCTTGAACCTCAAATCCTTCTAATAGATTACATACCCATTTTTAACAAAACTACTAAAAGTCAGGACCTTCTTCATATACTCTACCATATCAAAATACATGTAGGCTACCTATTGTTGACCCTAAACTCACTATGATAACAAATGGGCCATACTCCTTGACATCCACAATGATCACGATATTAAACATCACAAAGACATCAAAATGGCTTAAATTACCCCTACAACCATATATACCACCTTACATGAGCTCAACATACATCTTTATACATATCATAGCCCTACCTAGTCTTGAAGTCATAAGGGACAGAAAACACATTAGAAAACAAGAATCTAGGGCAACCAAGGGGATACATAAAGAATTACATGTAGTATCATGTTATGGTCTTACACTTGGTATAGTACTACACAAATACACGTGTTTTCAAAGGAAATATGCCCTATGATGGTACTCAAATATCCCACAAGTCACCAAGTTGAATTCAATCACCTCCTCATCCTCTTGGCTAAAGCTATAACCCATTCTTGAAAATGTTTTCCACCAGTGGGTGAGATAAGAGTCCCAATAACCAAGGACCAATCAATCAAACAAAAATCAAGAGTTCAATTACAAAGGCTCAAATACCAAAGTTTGGATACAAGAGATCAAATGCAAGTTCCTATATATACAGTATATACAATGCATGATGCCATGCACATAATATACAACAAAACTCACATCAACCGCAACTAGAACCATGAGCTAGTTACCATTACAAGGTAACTTTAACAAGTAGCTCCCTTTTCTCAACTAATGAGAGTTGATTTCGGGCCAACCACTAAACTAACCTCCCACTAGTTATGACCTAGCCAAGGGCCATTTTGCTAATGGTTGGACCATGGTTCTCCTACCCCTGAATTACTTGAATTAGTGACTATTTAGAGAAGGTGCATCCCTAATCCACAACCACTTGAGTCTCTCATCCAAAGGAAGACTATTTAGTGATAGGCATATCACAAGTCACACCACATGAAAATAAGAGCTCGTGTGCTATTTAGCATGTTGGCATATCATGTGGTATCTCATCAACATCATCACCCATATAATATATACTCAGCCATGCATTATTAGTGATGATGCCTATATGTCTTGCTAATATATAATCTTGGTAAACAAAATAATCTTCATCATCATCATTATCATGCTAGCATAGTATCGTCATACAAGATATCTCATGGGGGTGCTTTACAAATCACATATAGGTTCATCATGCTACTGAGCTTCTATGTTTCATTTATCATCATTATCATAATCGTATTTTCATACTAGTATAGTATATGTATATAGGATGAGAACAGGGCAATGTTTAATAATCGAGTATCAAGCTACTTGTAACACCTTGCTTTCATATACAATTTTCCAAAAATTTAAATATATTTTTCTATTTTCTAATTTTTAGAATTTGAATTTCTAATTAGATTCTTTTTAGATTCTTTATTATATATTATATTAAGATTATATTAAAATAAGATTAATTATTATATTAGATATTATATATACTTATTATATAATATAATAATAAATAGAAGCTTGAATCATTAAAGGGACTAAATCTGAAAAAATAAATTTTTTCAAAATTTACTATTTATCTATTGTCCATTTTTTTGGCTGAATTTTGAAAAATCATAATTAATTCCAAAAAAATGGTATTAATGTGATTAAAGTCTCCAGATGAAGCTAGAAATATTCTATCCAAGGAAAAATATGAAACTTGTATTTAATTGTGTTAGATTAGATGGCTTCCCAAGAGGGGGGTCAATTAGGAAGATTAAAACTTTTCTGCAAAATATCAAGAAGGTGAAGAAAGCAATATATGATAGTAAAACAGAGTATAAACAAATAACTGTAAAGGTGGCAGTAAAGAGAAGAAGACTCAGTAATTTATCCTGGTTCGGTCTCTCCACTTGACCTACATCCAGTCTCCAAGTCACCACTTGAGATTTTCAACTATTCTGCAAGAATTTCGTGGGGTTCTTTTAAATGCCTCAGTACAAAGATGTTACTCTGTTTCTAGAGCTCACTCTATCTCTCTGTGCACTCTTACAAAGTGCTCCCCAATCCCTTGTCATGTCCTCTCACAAGAAAATCTATCTTCCAGATGAAGATAAGATTGATTACAAAGATTAAACTCTCTTAAATAGAGTGAATATGAAAGTTGAAGTACAGAATATTGAAGTGAGAGAGTAAGAAACTTTGAGTAGAAGATTTGACAGAGTTTCAATATATTCAATGTTAAAATCGTTACCCACAACTTCAAATGATGTTATATTTATAGATTTAGATCTCAAATATCCGTTAGAGACAAAATCTATCTGTTAGAGAAGTTATCCAACGGTTACTCTGAAAAACTATCCATTAACCAACAGTATTTAATGCTTCTAACATACTGAAATTCGAATTTTGGTTGGTCAACAAACGAATTTCGCAGAAACCGAAGGTTAACAGCTTCAACGTTGAAAGCCCGAAGTTCGTCTTTCATGAGGTGAAATTCAAAATTTGATATTTGGAAAATGTTTCTGTGTTGTGACATACGAATTTTCAAGTGGAAAATTTTTTTGTTAAGTGTGAACAGTATTTTCAATTTGCTACAGTGCCTTCGAAATTCAAATTTTAGAACCTCAAAATTCGTCTGTCTGTAGCTGGTCTGTAAGGCATTGTAGTTCATGTGATTCAAAGTTCGAATTTTCAAATGTCAAAGTTCATCTGTCAGAGAGACCTCTTTTCAAAATAACTTCAAATTTCGAATTTATAAATACTGCCATTCGTATGTCAACATATCACTTTAACAGACTCACAAGCTTAGTTTCTGAAATTCGAATTTTCATGTTCAAAGTTCGTCTATCAGTGAGCAATTTTGAAATCCAATCTAAACTTAGTTTCAGATGAACTTTGACATAAATTTAGACGAATTTCTTTAGTTTTCATAAGTTTCATTTTGTCTGAAATTCAAATTTTCAAAACCCAAAGTCGTCTGTTGCTTAAAGCTCCTTTCAGACACATATCAAAATTTGAATTTTCCCAAGTCAAAATTCATCTGTCAGAGAACCATCTCCTTAGACTTATTCAGTTTAAACACGAAATTTGAATTTCCAAAGCCAAAGTTCGAATTTCCAAGATGACAGTTTAATATAAACCTTTCAAACTTCATCTGTTGGTGGGTGTTTTTCAAATATTCCGTGATTTAACATAAAATCAAGGTTTTAAAACATCTTTTTACCAAATCAAAGTCTTTTACTCAAATAAAACACTACTAAATAACCTACATCTATTCTTGCACAGATTCTTCAAAATTTTTTCACTTGAATTCTTTTGGGCACCTTTAATATCTTTATTCCAAGCTCTTGAGGGTTGGTTTGGAATAATCAAAACTCTGGATTCAACAAATTGCACCAATTGATACAGTTTAATACTTAAACTTCCACTGTTTGAATTGTCAAAATATTAAGTTTCAGATTTTCTGGCTTAAGTTTGAAAATTCATTTCTCATTTTATCCCAAGCCAATTCATGATTTATTTACACCCTTAGAAAGCTCTACAGGTCTATTTTACAGCCACATTTTTATTGTATATTTATTCCATATGTACAGGGTATGACATGAACTTGAAGAAAGAAGGGTCAAAACATCACTCTTACAAGAATAGTTATAGGATAATATGCATAACTCTCATTGTATAGCTCCAATTTCCTTCAACCTATGGCATATTAAACTTAAGATATTCATCTTTTCCTATATATAAACCATTGAATTTTTGGAATTATATATGATTTTATATCACTTTTCAAATTAGTTATTGCTTAAAGTAAAATCCATGGCTTTCACTTAATTGTCCAGTCTTGACCCTTAACTTTAAAATCACACTATAAATCATACATATATCCAAATTATGTGTTCATTAACTCATTGGAAAACATGTTCTCTCTAATTTCAAAACATATATACCACTTAACTTACTTACCCTATTTTGGTCAAACAGTGTTGACTTCACTCTCATTGCTACAAAATGAGCTGTTTACAAGGCAATCATGGAAAATAGGCTTTATAACATGCTCACATGATCAATCCATGTTTTAAATCCATGACAAACCTTTCATAATGCTCTTATGGACATAATAGCACAATTTTACGTATCTAAAAGCATATACATGGTTTTATACATAATTTCAAAATATATAATCATAACTTGAAGACATCATTAAACATCTTTCTCTTCTTCATTCTCCTTAGCTTTTTGGACTCCTTTGCCATAGCTTGTGCCTAGTCATTTTGATAATTAAGGGGATGAGATTGGGGGCAATCTCAGTAGCAAGTTATACTCATGCATCATGTTATTCATTTCACATAATGATCACTTAAAATCACATTAATTCACATAAATCAATAGATTGCCATATAAGTCATCAAAATTTCAGCAGCATAACGGCTTAGAAAATGGACATCTCAGGGAATAAAACCCCTCATAAATCAGCCAAAACCAATCAAGAAAACACAATTCACAATATGGCAACCAATAGGCAACATTACAAAACAATGAAATAACATAAGCAAGAATATGTATACTTAGCTACCTCTTGATATACTATTTGTACAACTTGGCTTTCCTCTTGAAACCAATGATCCCTCTAGCTTTCTCAAGTCCTTAAACATCATTAAACACATGCTCAAGCCACTAATTTCATGGTCAATCATAAAAAGCTCTCATAAAACCATAAATTCCCAAACTCTTTATCTTAAGTTCTATCTTTGAGCCAACACTTGTTCTTACGGTTTTTGGCCATGGGGACTCCATTTTTGACATCAAATTAATGAAATTCCCACTCTAAGAAACACTTTCGGTCTGGCCAAAAATCTACTCCAAAGGAAAAAGAATGGTTCTTTCACAAACTTGCTTAAAACATACCATACTTATTTTCTTTAGTAAAATCTCATGCTTTCTCTTGATTTTATGGTTTAGAAACAACTTCCCTCCCATTATTAAGCTTAGGCCAAAATTGGGCAGCAAGTGGAAGAGAAGAAACTTCAAGAAAACCATCCTATACTACTTAGAAACAACACTAGAATTTTCCTCTTGAATTTTCTTCTTCTTTTTCCTCTTCCTCTTCTCTCACGTATTCAACTTTTCTCCTAATTGTTACAGACTCCTCCCCCTTTTCTTTCTAAGTGATTAGGCATGCAAGTTGGGAGGGATTATATAAATGCAAGTTAACCTTGGTTAAATGCCTAGTTTAGTTACTTTTACCCAAACTTAACTATTAAGTTTTGTAAACTAATATTATTTAATTCTAATTCCACCACATGCATGATTAGGTGGCAACATGTGGGAGAAAAATATCTTCAAAATACTGCATAATTTTTCCTGGTCCAAGTATATTCTGCACTAGTTACTTTTTACACGGACCAATAAGTTACCCTTTGCAGTATAAATTCACTTTATGAATACAGGATTAAAGTAAACATATGTTTGGTATTACTTTATTATTCTGTCTCTAAAAAGCTCATTTTGCAGTGTCTAATAGCTTTTCTTTTTTATTTTTATCTTTTAGAGATCAAAAAGCTACTTTATTGGTAAAAAGTTACCATTAGAATTTCGGCACTGATTATTTCTTTATCTTTAAACATTAACCCTCAGTGCCATATACCATTGGACTCATCTTGTCAAGAGTTTTATTTTGATAGTAATTTTACATATTTACAAATTCACCCTTAAATCAAGGTAAATTTATAATTTTTAAAACTTTCGGTTGTCAGCTATAATTTTTCCCAAGAACTTTATTCCTTTCTTGCCCACGTGAAGAATTTATGCTTGGGACATAAATGTTATTTTAATTGTTAGGGACAAAAATGCAATTTCATTTTTTTTGTCCTACCAGGAAAAATGATCTCTTTGCCTTATTTCACGCAAAACGGTGTCTACCCATTTTTGTAAATTCCCTATACATTTTTAATTATATAAAGTTTTATGGATGTTACACTACTAGTCCTATGCTTGTAATCAGACATATATTCATTATCATTAGTGATGAAATGGTTTGAAAATACATATATATATGAGGAAATAGTGCTACTGAAATAGCACTAGTCGTGCCACTGCATATCATGATATGAAAAGTTTTAAACATATATATACATATAAATATATAAAACAATAAGATTGACATCCTAGTTACCTAGAGTTGCCTAAACACATGCAACAACTTGGTAAGCCATTTGCAAAACCAGCTACAATCACATAAGAGAAATCTAAACCAAGTCAATGCCCAATGTCTTAAACATGGTGCAAAAACCCAAACCAACATCAGAACTCAATATTAGCCCTTGCATTAACCAAAGCTTCTTAAAATCCAAAATGCTCAATTTCTTCACATGATCAAATAATGACTTACCCACGAATTCAACATTTCCCATTGCCTCTTGGAGTATGGAAACTTCGCTTAAGCAAACTTGTAATCTAAAACACAATAAAACACCCAATTCAAGAGGTGACAAAGCTTTCAACACTCATAGCTTAGTAACACATTCATGAACTCATAAAAACCAAGAGTCCAATGCCAAATCCACTCATATAAACACCCAAATCAACTTCCCAAGGCAATCTTAAGGCTAAGAAATTCAGACATCATACCAAACCCTAAGGTGAAAGGTTAAGGTTTGTGAAAATCACTTAATCAATACTTAAAACCCTTTATCCAAAGCTTGGAATCACCAAATAACATTTCACTAACATATTCTTATCCATTTTAATTAGTGAAAACCATCCCAAAATGAAATCTCAGTCATGCCAACAAAACTAGCCACTAAATCATGAAGAAAAATGAGGAGAATGGATGAAATCCCATTTACTAAACAAGATTCAAGCCTTCGAAGTCCAAGAATCAAGCTCTCCATGTTGGAATTAATAAACCCTAACATAGCCAACTATATCCTTGCTGTTTCTAATTATTTTGGACGAGTTTGGTGTGATATGATTTATGTAAGTTTTTCAACTTGTGCCACGGCAAGCTTATCTAACGTTGCAATGCTGGCCACTTTTGTCTCTACTTCTCACAGTTCCCTGTTTCGACCTTTACCATAACACATGATAAGGCCTTGTGGCACATAATACTTATAGTCCCAAATGTTCTTTTTCTTCAGTCCTAGTTCCTCTAGTCCTTTGAAATCCTAAGAGTGCCCCTTCATTAACCATATACATGCTCAAAATAATTAAATTCAGGTTGCTACAAAAATTTTTTGCAATAAGTTTAAGGCAATTACTCTCTTGCTCTCAACTTAAATGAAGCTCTATTTATAGGTGGAGCAATTAATTTAGCCATTAGACTGAACCAATTAGCTGTTAAATGTTTTTGACATGGATTAATCAATCAAAGCACAAATGGGTTAATCAATCCACGAGTTCTTTAGCTGTCTTGGAATAAGTTCTCCCAACTAATAGATTGAGCTACATGTAAGTTAATGGAAAAAAATTAATATAGAAGAAAAAATATGTTCAACGATTAATTTGTGATTCATGGTGATTTATCGATCAGAGTAGAAGTTATCAATTGATCATTGAAGAAAATGAAGCATGAATAAGACAAAGTATGAATTAATCAGTTGGAACAAGTATAAATTCATCAATGAGTAAGCTAGATAGAAAGCTACTGATCGATCAAAGAAGCAGATGAAATTTTTCTTTGATAAATGAAGTTCTAATAGTTTGCATTCAAAGAAAGTAGAGATTGATCAATAAGAAGATAAACAAAGTTGCCATTTATAAGAGCTATTGTAACAACCCTTATTACAGTATCCTAAACATAGTCTCAAGCTAATACGAAATGTACTTGTTGATATGTACAGGACTGGAGGAACAAGGATCGGAGAGAGAATCCCAATGGGACAAAATATTATAAAAGAATTAGAGAAAGGTCATGCCATGGTGAGGTATAGGGCCATTATGGTGAGACACTAATGGAAACTCAAAAAAATTTTTAGGTGAAAGCACTCGCACCTCGGTCAACTTACTGGCTTGTGAGAGTAGGGAAATTTGTTTAAAATAGAAGCATATTAGATGAATGAAACAGAAAAATTGCAGGGAGAAATGAAGAGCAGCACTAGGGTTTGAGATTTCTTATACTTGGGGGTGATTTTTGGACTCCAGAACTTAATTATAAGATAGTTGTATGATCTATATGTTGATGAATGATATAGGTGTTAGCAGGGCTGACTTCCCAAGAGGGGGGTGAATTGGGAAGTTTGAGATTTTTCTGCACAAAGTGAAGTAAGTGAAGATATCAAAGATATCACAGTATAATGAAAACAATCCGTAAAACAGAGTAAGGTGAAAAGTAAAGATAAGGAGAAGAGAAGTCAGTGATTTATCCTGGTTCGGTCTATTCACTTGACCTACATCTAGTTCCCAAGACACCTCTTGAGATTTATCCACTATACAGCAAGAATTTCAGTGGGCTTCTTGCTAAAGCCGCAGTACATGAGTATGCTCTGTTTCTGAGCTCTCTCAAACTTTCCAAGCACTTTCACTATGTGCTTCCCAAGCCCCTTGTGAATACCCCTCACAAGTAAATCTATCTCCCAGATGAAGAATAGATTGATTACAATGAAATAACTTTCTTGTAAAGAGTGGATATGAAAGTTTAAGTACAAGTTTAGAAGTTAAGAGGGTAAAAGCTTTTGAGAAGAAGATTCAGCAGAAATTCGGTATATACAAGTTTGATTCGTTACCCACAACTTCAAATGATGTTGTATTTATAGATTTAGGTCTCAAATATCCGTTAGAGACTAAATCTATCCGTTGGGGAAGTTATTCAACGGTTACTCTGAAAAACTATCCGTTTACCAACCGCATTTAATGTTTCTGACATACTGAAATTCGAATTTTGGTTGGCCAACAGATGAATTTCGAAGGAACCGAAGATTAAAGCTTCCAACGTTACAGCACGAAGTTCGTCTGTTCATGAAGTGAAATTCGAATTTTGAAACTTACAAAACATTTTCACAATGTGACATACGAATTTTCAAGAAGAAAGTTTTTCGGTTAAGTGTGAACAGTGTTTTCAATTTTCTACAGTGCCTTCGAAATTCGAATTTTGGATCCCCAAAATTCGTCTGTCCATTGAACGTTTAAAGGGACACAGTAGATTACTTTCTTCGAAATTTGAATTTTGAAAGGGCGAAATTCGTCTGTCAGAGAAACTCTTTTCAGACTAATTTCATCATTTGAATGTTGCAAGTTCTTATCATTCGTATGTCAATGTTTCATTTCAATAGACTCAAGAACTTAGCTTCTGAAATTCGAATTTCAATGTTCAAAGTTCGTCTGTCAGAGAGCAGTTTTGAAACTTAAATCACTCTTGATCTCAGGTGAACTTTAACATTATTTCAGACGAATTTCTTCCATTTTCTTAAGTTTTGTTTTGTTTGAAATTCGAATTTTGAAGACTCAAAGTTCGTCTGTTGCAAAGAAGCATCTTTCAGACTTATATGAAAATTCGAATGTTGGAAGTTCAAAATTTGTCTGTCAGAGAGCATTTATCAAACTCAATTTCATTTTGATTTCAGATGCACTTTATCATAGTTTCAGACGAATCTCTTTGGTTTTTACAAACTTCATTTTACTTGAAATTCGAATTTTGAAAGTGTGAAGTTCGTCTGTTAGCAAAACGTCTCTTTTCAGACTAGATGAAAATTTGAATTTTGAACAACCAAAATTCTTCTGACAGAGAGCCATCTCTTCAGACTTATTCAGTTTTAGCTCGAAATTCGAATTTCCAAAGGCAAAGTTCGAATTGCCAACTTGACAGTTTAGCTTAAACTTTCAACCATCGTCTGTTTGTGGGTGTTTTTCAAATATTTGAAGATTTAACATAAAATCAAAGTTTGAAAACTTCTTTTCTTCAAATCAAAATATTTTACCCAGTCATAACAAAAACTAAGGATCCTACAAAAGATCTAACAGCAAGTACTTAGAAAATCTTCACTTGAAACAGCTTTGCTCTCATTTGATATCTTCAATCCAAGCTCTTGAATGTTGGTTTGGAATCATCAAAACTCTTGTTTCAACATTCTCCCCCTTTTTTATGATGACAAAACAACTTACAAACTGGATTAGTACTTAGGTTTGCTTTCACAAGCTCCCCCTCAACATATGCATAAGATATCAAAACAACAGATTTAAGGCACAAAATATTGCAACAAAGGGATCCATTCATTTAATCAAGAGTTGCCTGTACAGAAACAAATTAAGCAAAGTTCAAACATCAAATCCAGTTCAAACAACAAATTCAAAACACAAATACACAGTACAAAGTACAACAAGAGGACTTAAGCCTAATCTCCAATCATTTCTTCTTGGACTTGGTCTTCTTGCTGTAGGATTTCCCTTTTCCTTTCCCAGATTGCTCAGCAGTAGGCTTTCCAGTTTGCCCAGACTTCTCCCTCTTTTTGACATCATCAGGAAGGCCAACAAAATCAGTCGGAGGAGGGATATGAGAGATAGGAATAGCACAAAGGGGCACAGGAGCAAAAGGGATTTCAGGTTCAGCTGGGGGCTCAGTGCTTGTTTCCTCGTCAGAGATTTCCAGCAGCTCCTGCATTGCCTGTCTGGAAAGAGCTAGTTGAGCTCTTTGTTCCTCTGTAAGACCATAGGCAGCTAGAGAAGAGGAAGCTGGTTTAACAGGAGGAAACATTTCTTCCAGCCTTCTCCTCTGAGCTTCCAGTAGAGCATTGTGAGCAATGGCAACATAGTCAACAACAGGTACAAGGCTCATTTCTTCAGTGCTCATATCTTCTTGCATAGAGGAGCTTGAAATGGCTGCAACAAGTCTTTCAACTTGCTCAGATTCTTGAGTTGACAGAATTGATTCCTGAGCATCTTCTTGCATGGGCTCATGAGGGCTTGTATCTTGGAGTCCTTCTTCTCCCAATCCATAGTCCAAGGGTGGACCAGGACTTGGTGTTCTCATTGCACCAGTACCATCTATATCATCATCATCATAGTCAGAGGAGGCAATCTCGAAGGGACTTGGAGGCATAGGGGATGGAGACAGAGTAGACTCAGGGACACCAGGCTGAGGTGGAGCTAAAGTGGTACGAATTGCATTTCTTATCTCTTCATAGGCATCAGCCACCACCTTCATATTTACAGCCAACTGATGGATCTGATCTTGTAGATGAGCAAATTTGGCATTTTGCTCATCTCTTATGCTGAGAATGAGTATTGACAGACTGTCAAACAACTCAGTGACCTTTGTTGGCTTGGCCCGTGAGGAGGGAGTGGAAGGAGGGTGAGTAGGCCTGGAGGGAGATGGGATTGGCTAAGACGGCTGAGGTACAGATTTGCCAGGGGCCTCAGAAGTTCCTTCTTGTTAGAGGGATGCATCAGCAACAAAGAACAAGTCTTCAGATTTCCCTGCTCCCTTTCCAACCCATCGTCCTTCATCTCTTTCAATGCCCATCCTTTGCAGTTCCTCCTCTTTGAATGCCTCAGTAAGTTTCCCTTTCCCCTTTTCAATGTGTTGAATTCTAGCATGCTGCAGGATTCTTGAAATAATTGCAGCATAGGGGAGTGTGGAATCCTTCCTCTGATCCCTTGCCTTTATCATTCTCTGGAGGATGATATGACCCATGTTAATCAGCTTCCCACGTATGATAGCAGTCATCACATGAGCCTCTGCCCTTGTTATCAAATTGAAGCTGCCACCCTTGTTGAATATGATCCTGGACACTATATAGTGCTGGATCCTGACTTGTACACTTAGGTCTGTGGGCTTCAACAGATTTATTGTTGGCCTGTTCTCCCTTCTCCTGAATAAGGTGTCCAAGATGATGCTCTCTTTGTAGTTCAGAAAGGATCCACCTTCTTCATCAGCTGTGCTTGCCTCATCCATATATCCAGAGGCTGTGATGTCAATTTTCAGCCCATCTTGTCCTGGGATTTCCAGCACTTCATTGATTGTTTCATCAGCAAGCTAGATGGTCCTTGATCTCAAAGTGACCTCCCATTTCTTTTTCTTGCTGTTATATTGAAGAGAGGCATACCAAGTCTTCACTACTTCATCATCATATTTTTCAGCAATTTCCAACAGGTTTTTGTATCTTATCAACCATAATGCAGCATCAAAGTTGTTGGATATCAAAAATTGCTCCATATTTACACAGTGAGGCTTGATTACCTCTTTGCTGGAAAACTTGGCAGAAAACTCTTCTTGAATCTCAGGAGTGCTCCAAAGTGGCAATGTAGTAAGCTCAAATTCTCTAGATTGTGTAGAAGAGGAGGAAGCCACAGTAGCAGTATCAGCCGAAGGGACCGTAGTTTTTGATGAGGAAGGTCCAGTTTTCTGTGAATCTGCCTTGGATGATGATTTCTGGCGTTTAGAAGGGGTAGCTTTACTGGGTTCGGCCTTTCTCTTGGATTTCTCTCCTTCCTTTGTAGCATATTGAGATTTGACCGTTCTTTTTGGCTGAGTTCCAGCTTGTCCTGCTCCAGGGATCTTTACTCTCACCATTTTTCAGTGGAATGATGCAGAATGAGGTTAAGGAAAGGTTTATGGATGCGAATGGAAGTTTAAATGGTGAAGAATGACGGTTTTTGGACAGGAGTTAAGAGAATTAAAGAGAGAATCAGAACAGATTTAGAGAGGTTACAAATAGGGTTGCGTCTGTTCTGAGGAAAACCGTTGCATTTAACGTGTGTAACCGTCTGACAGACGAATTTTGAGGGGTCAATATTCGAACTTCGGTCAATTACAAGTTAAACTGTTCAGCACAGCTTACTGACAGAAGAATTTTTTTATCCTTAAAGTTCGTCTGACAGTGGCTTGAAACAAGCAATACAAGCACAACAGACGAATTTTGTTCCACCAAAGTTCGAATGTTGAAAAGAAAAAGGTAGGCAACAATCAAACTATCAATCAACAGATGAATTAAACATGCAGAACTGCATCTTTCAATAATTCAACATGAAGGACATGATTCATCAGACGAATTTTGAACTGAAAATTCAAATTTTTCAACTTTTGTAAAGATTGTCCAACATTCGTATGTTAAGAAGTAATAATTTGTGTAGCAGTGATGGACAAACATAACTTTGAAATTTCTGATTTTGAAAATTCGAACTTTCAAGTTTCAACAGACGAATTTCGAGGCATTACTGAGAACTGTTCCAAGGCTAACAGGCCGAAGTTCATCTGTTGGTCAACTAAAATTCGAATGTTGACCATGTTGATCAGTTCAAAAACACATATTATCAATGAAATTCATCTAGCAATCAAACAACATACAAATTTCAACCTTAAAACTTGCAGAATGAATCCATAACTTACAATAATTGTCATTCTCTTCACTTTCTGGTTGATCCAATCTGGAGTTCTCCAATCTTTTAAACCTTTTAGCCATTGATTTTCACAAGGAGCACCTGCACCTAAAATTAAACATACTCCCATGCTCAAGTTAGAATTGATTCTAATATTGAAAATTCTAAAGATAGAATTGCACAGAAATATCTTACAGTTCATTGGGGTTTACCATTCCCAATTCTCTCTTTATTTTACAAAGCCTGTCTTCTAGCAGAGGTTTTGTGAGTATATCAGCAACTTGATCCTCTGTTGGGATGTACTCCAATCTGACTTCTCCTTTCAGAACGTGATCTCTTATGAAGTGGTGCCTAACTTCAATATGCTTCGTCCTTGAATGCATGATAGGATTCTTGGTGATATTTATAGGACTTTGGTTGTCACACATGATTGGTATCTCTTTTATTTTAACCTCAAGATCTTCAAGCTGCTGTTTCATCCAGATGACTTGGGCACAACAGCTTCCAGCTGTAACATACTCAGCTTCTACAGTAGATAAGGCCACACTGTTTTGCTTTTTGCTGAACCATGAAACTAGGGATCCTCCAAGGAACTGATAGGTTCCACTTGTGCTTTTCTGTCAGTTTTAGATCCTGCAAAATCAGCATCAGTGTATCCTTTGAGGTCTTCTCCATTGCCTTTTGGATACCAAAGACCCATCTGTGATGTTCCAATAAGATATCTAAAAATTCTTTTCACAGTTGTTGCATGGGATTCTTTGGGGCATGATTGGAACCTTGCACACATACAGACATTGAACATAATGTCAGGTCTGCTGGCAGTTAAGTACAGCAGGGATCCAATCATTTTTCTGTACTGAGTAATGTCAAACATCTTCCCATTCTCATCCATATCCAGTTTGGTTGCAGTAGCCATAGGTGTTCCCATTGGCTTGGCATTCTCCATTCCAAACTTCTTTAGTAGCTCCTTTAGATACTTGGATTGACTAAGAAAGATACCATCACCTTCCTGTTTAATTTGCAATCCAAGGAAGAAGTTGAGTTCACCCATCATAGACATCTCGAATTCTCCCTGCATTAACTTAGAAAATTTCTTGCAAAGAGCCTCATTAGTAGCACCAAAAATAATATATCATCAATATAAATTTGAACAATTAGTAAGTCTTTATTTTCTTTCTTAGTAAATAAGGTTGTGTCAACTTTGCCTCTGTTAAACCCCTTTTCAGTCAGAAAATTGCTCAGTCTCTCATACCATGCTCTAGGGGCCTGCTTTAAACCATAAAGAGCTTTCTTCAATTTATAAACGTGGTTCGATTTTGTAGAATCCTCAAAACCTGGAGGTTGATCTACATAAACTTCTTCCATGATATATCCATTCAGAAAGGCACTTTTTACATCCATTTGATATAATAAAATATTTTTCATGCATGCATATGCTAGTAGTATTCTTATAGCTTCTAGTCTAGCTACTAGTGCAAAGGTTTCTTCAAAATCAATACCTTCTTCCTGATTATACCCTTTAGCAACCAATCTCGCTTTATTTCTGATTATTGTTCCAGATTCATCAAGTTTGTTTCTGAAGACCCATTTAGTTCCAATAACAGAATGATTTTTGGGTCTGGGCACTAGATCCCAAACTTGATTTCTTTCAAATTGATTTAATTCATCTTGCATAGCCATAATCCAATATTCATCAGTTAAGGCTTCTTTAGCACATTTGGGTTCAATTTCAGAAATGAAAGCACAATTGAGCATTTGATCCCTTAACTGTCTTCTGGTTTTGACTTTCTCTTGAACATTCCCTATTACTTGATCAACAGGGTGATTCCTTTGATATCTCCAAGCTCTAGGGAGTTCTTGAGTTGTTTCTTCATTATTTTCTTCATCAAACTCTTGCTCCTGGATATCTTCCTCTGTGACAACAGATTCAGATATCTTTGGAGGTTCAGTTTTACTTTTGTCAGAAATTCCCAGTTTTTCAAAATTGATAGCAAGATCATCCTTATTGGTAACATGTTTTGAAACAGTTTCATTTTCAATGAAAACCACATGCACTGATTCTTCTACTATATTTGATCTTTTATTATAAACCCTATAAGCCTTACTCCTACTTGAATAGCCCAAAAATATACCTTCATCGGATTTGGCATCAAACTTACCCAGATTTTCTTTCCCATTGTTGTGAATGAAGCATTTGCACCCGAACACATGGAGGTGTGACATATTTGGCTTTCTTCCCTTGTACAGCTCATAAGGAGTCTTCCCAAGGATTGGTCTGATGTAGGCTCTGTTTGATGTAACTTGCTGTATTCACTGCATCAGCCCAAAACACTTGAGAGAGTTCCTTCTCATTCAGCATAGCTCTAGCCATCTCTTCAATGGTTCTGTTCTTCCTTTCTACCACTCCATTTTGTTGAGGAGTTCTTGGTGCTGAGAAGTTGTGGTCAATCCCATGCTCATTGCGGTACTCCAGGAAGTATGCATTTTCAAATTCTCCTCAATGGTCTGACCTGATAGACATAATAGAAATACCTTTCTCATTTTGCACTTTCTTTGCTAAGGTTACAAATGCATCAAAGGTATCACTTTTAGAAGAGAGAAATAATGTCCAAGTAAATCTAGAGTAATTATCAACAATTACAAGCACATACAAATTACCACCAAGACTTTTCACCCTAGATAGTCCAATTAAGTCCATATGCAACAATTCAAGTGGTCTAGTTGTGGTAACTACATTTTTAGATTTAAAAGATGATTTATTTTGTTTGCCTCTTATGCATGCATCATATTCTTTGTCCTTTTCAAAAGATATTTTTGGCAGGTCAGTTACTAGCTCATTCTTGATCAGTTTAGACAATTGATTCATGTTAACATGAGCTAATCTCCTATGCCATAACCAACTATCATTATCCTGGCTAATTAGACATACATAATCCAAGGGAGGAAGTTCAATAGCCTCAAGAACTTAGCTTCTGAAATTCGAATTCCAATGTTCAAAGTTCGTCTGTCAGAGAGCAGTTTTGAAACTTAAATCACTCTTGATCTCAGGTGAACTTTAACATAGTTTCAGACGAATTTCTTCCATTTTCTCAAGTTTTGTTTTGTTTGAAATTCGAATTTTGAAGACTCAAAGTTCGTCTGTTGCAAAGAAGCATCTTTCAGACTTATATGAAAATTCGAATGTTGGAAGTTCAAAATTCGTCTGTCAGAGAGCATTTATCAAACTCAATTTCATTTTGATTTCAGATGCACTTTATCATAGTTTCAGACGAATTTCTTTGTTTTTTACAAACTTCATTTTACTTGAAATTCGAATTTTGAAAGTGTGAAGTTCGTCTGTTAGCAAAACGCCTCTTTTCAGACTAGATGAAAATTTGAATTTTGAACAACCAAAATTCGTCTGACAGAGAGCCATCTCTTCAGACTTATTCAGTTTTAGCTCGAAATTCGAATTTCCAAAGGCAAAGTTCGAATTTCCAACTTGATAGTTTAGCTTAAACTTTCAACCATCGTCTGTTTGTGGGTGTTTTTCAAATATTTGAAGATTTAACATAAAATCAAAGTTTGAAAACTTCTTTTCTTCAAATCAAAATCTTTTACCCAGTCATAACAAAAACTAAGGATCCTACAAAAGATCTAACAGCAAGTACTTAGAAAATCTTCACTTGAAATAGCTTTGCTCTCCTTTGATATCTTCAATCCAAGCTCTTGAATGTTGGTTTGGGATCATCAAAACTCTTGTTTCAACAATAGGATGATTTTGATAATGATGAGTTTGAATATGTGGTATGTATGGTTACATGCAAATGATGATGATTTGGACCCCGATATAGGTCGTGGTTGTTGGTTTATGGGTCTGTAAGCCAAAATGGCCATATGTGTGAGCCCAAAAGAGATTTTGGGTCTGGTATATGTGCTTTGGGCATATAACCCATTATGTGAACTAGGGGTTCAAGGGGGTCAAATCTCGAAGGAATAGTTTCTTTGAGATGAAACTTTCTTAGAGAAGTAGGTTGAGTCCAATAGGATCTATGTGAATGGTCATTGAATGCCAAATTGCCTTTAGTGGCAAATAGAGAAGGTAAGTTGTGAGTTTTTGACAAACAGTGGCTAAAATGGTGTTGGGTGTTCAAAATCTCCCTATAGAGTTAGATTCAAGTGAAATTGATGTTTATAGTTAGATTGGGACGAGATTAACTTGTAGGAGTTTGAATCAAGTCAATCGAAGGTCGAGGCACAGAGTTATACATGTTGGAAGTTCACCCCAAAAACTTGAAATTAACTAATATGGTATCAGTAAAGGGCACCGCAGCGTCAAAAGTTAGGCTACGGTGCCAGTCCCCTTTATTTCTAAATTTTGGAACTTGAGAGCTTTTGTACCATGGTATTAGTGTAGTAGCCTCGGTGTCGCACTTTGAATTTTTGTTCTGTTTCTGTTTGACCAGTTTTTCAAGGTTTTAAGTGGAAGGTGGAGCTGTGTTGTAGTAGGGTGTTACATTTTGGTATCAAAGCAATGATTCGGGCTATTGTTTCTGTTTGTGGTAATATTTGGCATAATTTCAATTGTATAGACTTATATATTCCCATTACAATACTAGTCCAGAGTCATATAACTTAACATATTATTACTTGTGTGTATGAGAAAATGTCTCACAGGGGATGAAAAAGTAATAGTGACTTGATGAGACAAATACATGAGATGTTAGTAGGGCCAAGTGACCAAGTGAATACCTAGGAGGAAACATTGAATAAGATGCAAGAGCAATTAAACTAACCAAAGTATGGCAATGTGCATGAAGAGGCCGGCATGTGTGTGGACTTGAATGCTGGAGATAATGATGATAAGGATAAAGTAGAGCTAGAAAGGACCCCAAGAACTAAAAGAAGATGTATCTCCTCTTAAATCAAAGACCTTCGAAAGTTCAATCCCCTGGCTTTCAAAGGTAAAACGGACCCTACATTGGCTGAAGAATGGGTGGATCAACTTGAGACTATATTCAGTGTGATAGATTGCACCTCTGAGCAAATGGTGCAATAGGCTCTGTTTAGGCTAGAGAAAAGGCTTAGCATTGGTGGATGAGTATCCTACCAAGTGTTGAATCCATGAATGCTCTAATGAATTGGGAACAGTTTAAGGATAGATTCTTTGAACACTACTTCCCTTCTACCTTAATGATGCAAAAGAAGTTGAATTTCTAGCTTTCCAACAATGAAACTTGTTGGCAGATGATTATATTGACCAATTTCTGGATTGAGCTAAGTATTTCACCTACTTGAAGAATTACCCTGATGACAGGTGGAAGGCTCAATTTCTGTTTGAAGGAGCCCATCTGGAAATCAAGGAGAGGTTAGCATTGGTTGAATTTATGTCCTTTAAAGACTTATGTATGAAGATGCGTGTTCTTTTTCGGTGAATGCGGAAGACCAAGGAAGAGAAGAGGAATTCAATGATCCGTATCTTTTCTCACTGAGGACTTACCAGAGGTATTAGTAAAGAAAGTGGATCTGGTAGTAGTAGTAGTTGCAGTAGTGGTTCTAGTAAAGGAAGAGGCCATTATAATAAAGACTGTCATAGCAGAGGTAAGGCAGGTTTAGCTGAGATCAGTCCAACAGAGGTCGATTTGGTAGAGGACAATTCTATAGAAGAGCCTTTAACCAAGGGAGCTCTAGTCAAAGTGAATTTGTAAGAAGAGATTTAGCTTAATCTCAATATAGTTCAGGTAGTGCGTTAAATCCGTGCAAAAAATACAGGCTGAATCATAGCATTCGACCATGCTTGATTTGTTGTAATTGTGAGAAGCCAGGACACATTTCATGGAATTACTATGAATTCAGGCATGATGATACAATGAGGAAGCCAACAATGCCTAAACGAGTCTTTGCAATAACTCGATAGGAAGCAGATGCAGTACCAAACCTGATTAAAGGTAAACTTAAGCTCAATGGTTCCTCTATACAAACATTGTTTTATTTTGGTGCATCGTATTCCTTTATATCTTTTGATTGTACTCAAAGATTAGGTATTGTGGCAATGGAGTTACCTTTTGAATTGTTGGTTTCCATATCCACGAGAGTTTCATTAAAAGCTGCTCAAGCTTGTCTAAATTGTGTGGTTCAATTTGAACATCAAAGCATTATCCTAGATTTAATCTATTTGCCATTACAAGACATTGATGTTATTATTGGGATGGATAGGTTGGAGGTGAACACTACTATTCTTAACTATGCTCAAAAAATTGTGTTATTGCTGATCAATATCCCTAGTATTCAAGGGGATAAAAATGTTTGTCTGTCATTTGCCTAAATCAACAGGTACTTGCCAAAATGATGTCAAGGTTTTCTAGTTTTCTTCTCTACTAACATAGATATGGAAGGAGGAATAGAATGATACAAGATTATATATGAATACCCCAATGTGATTCCAAAGGAAAATACCAGCTTGCCACTACCATGAGAGCTGGGGTTCTCCATCGATTTGGTGTCAGGAATAAGTCTAATTTCTAAGGCTCCACATCAAATAGCACCCTCTGAATTAAAAGAATTCAAAAAGCAAATTGAAGATTTGCTGAAAAAGGGTTTTATCAACCAAGTGTCTCACCTTGGGGAGCTTTAGTGTTATTTGTTAAGAAGAAGATGGTAGTCTCAGGTTATGCATCAATTACAGGCAGCTAAACCGAGTGACAATAAGAATAAATATCCTTTACCTACGATCAATGATTTGATTGATCAATTGGCTAGTACCTCAGTGTTCTCCAAAATTGATTTGAGGTCAGGATATCATAAACTTCAGGTATGTGTTGAGGATGTGCCTAAAATGGCTTTTTGAACTCGATATGGGCATTATGAGTTCCTTATGATGCCTTTCAAGTTGACCAATGCCCCGATGATCTTCATGGATTATAATCGTATTTGGACAAGTTTGTGGTAGTGTTTATTGATGATATTATGATATACTCCAAGAGTGAGGAGGAGCATACACTTCATCTTCGAATTATGTTACAAGTGTTGTGAGATCACCAACTATATGCTAAACTTAGTAAATGTAAGTTTTGGCTATGGTAAGTGAAATTCTTCAATCATGTGATTTTAGAAGAAGGTGTAGCAGTGGACCCCAGCAAAGTGGAAGCAATGTCAAATTGGGAAAGACCGTAATCAATTACAGAAATTTGTAGCTTTATGGCATTGGTTGATTACTACCAAAGGTTCATTAAAGGATTCTCTCAACTTGTTATGGCATTGACTAGACTTACCCCCAAGGATAGATCTTTTATTTAGGATCACAGGTGTGGGAAAACATTCCAAGAATTGAAGGTTGGTCTGATATCCACCCCAGTGCTAATTATCCCTAACTCATTCAAGCCGTTCACAGTTTACACTCGTGCCACAATTATCTTCCTAGTACCATGACGAGGGTCAGGGAAATTTACTTAAAACGGATGTATATCAGACAAACGTAATAGAAAATCGGAGGGAGAAATGTAGAGCAGCACTAGGGTTCGAGATTTGCGATACTTGGAGGTGATTTCTGGACTCTAGGGGCTTGATTACAAGTAGGCAAGTGATTCTTACTATTTGCTTTCCATTTTCTCTTCGGTTTTCAGATGAATTTTTGGATGTGTTTGGGTTTCCAATTTTGGCCGAATCCTACCAATTGAAATGGATATAAAGGGATTAAGGAAGCATGATTTAGTGTTAACGATGCTTGGATATGAGTTTTAGAGGGACTATGTGTGATTTTGCTTAAACCCTAGCTTTACATTGTGTATGAGAGCATGAAATCCAAAATGCATAGGATTAGTTATGGTTTGAATGGTTGTATGGGGTTCATTGACGTATGAAAATGTGATTAGAACCTTGGGTAAAACATAAATGGTTGAATTGTGGATTTTGGATAATTGTGTTATATGTTAATTGAAGATATTATGGCATTGTAGTGACTATTTGGTTGATTGAAGAAGTCCGTGTGTGTGTGATATTGACAACATAAGGTAATTGGGTTTTGTTTCTATATGTTATTTGTTGATGTATTTATATATATATGTATGTTTCTATTCATACCATGATATTGTTATATATATATGTATATGATTTTTCTATATATCGTGGTATGCACATGACTAGATGTTGTATAGATTTTGATTCCCCGGCATAGCATGATATTAATAAAAATAATGATGATTTTATAGCAACATACACGTGTTGGCATGGCATGAACATCATCGCCACATGAACATTATGAGAAATGGTGGGTAGGGTAGTGATGATGAGATATGATATGGTGAAATAAGGAAGAGATCTTCGCCGCTAAATCGTCTCCCATAGCCCAGAGAGCCAAGTGGCAGTAGACTACACTTTTCCTAAATCACCACCAATTCACAATGGTCCAGGGGAAGGAAAGCCACGATCCAAGCATTAGTATAACCTTTGGTAGGGTTGCATTAGTGTGAGGTGAGTTTAGTGATGTTCTGGAATTAGTCTTTACCGACTGTTGGAAGGGAATCACCTATTCAAAATACCTTGTTATGATGATAGCCCATGGTTCTAGCTGTATATGAGGAAGACATACATTCTATGTCATTTTACATTGCATTGCACCATGTACATATATGTGTGAATTATTGATATAGGTTGCCTATAGTTGCATTCCTAGTTACTTAGACTTTGTCTCACATCCCCTTCCATGACTAACATTTCAAGTGAAAGTTCTAGTACTAGTCTAGAGAAGGCAAGGGAGTCATAGCCTCTCCAACTTTAAGGATATTCAAGTCAATGATAATTGTGTATGGTCTATGTCATTAGTTGTGCCAAGTAGGGTAGTATGTTCATAATCAATATGAGGACCATGATGACTGTAATGAAGATGGTTGTATGATATATATGATGATGAATGATATGGGATGATGCTGATAATGATGAGTTTGAATATGTGGTATGTATGGTTACATGTGAGTGATGATGATTTGGACCCCGATATGGGTTGTGGTTGTTGGTGTATGGGTCTGAGTCAGAATGGCTGTATGTGTGAGCCTGAAAGGGATTTTGGGTCTGGTGTGTGTGTTTTGGGCATATAGCCATGTAAACTAGGGGTTTAAGGGGATCAAATATTAGAGGAATAGTTCTTTTTAGATGAAATCTTCTTGGATAAGTTGATTGAGTCTAATAGGACATGTGTGAATGGTCCTTGAATGCCAAATTGCTTTTGGTGACAAAAGGAGAAGGTAAGCTATGAGTTTTGGCCAAAAAGTGGCCAAAATGGTGTTGGATGTCCAAAATCTCCATATAGAGATGGATTCACATGAAATTAATGTTTATAGTTAGATTGAGATAAGATTAATTTGTAGTAGTTGGAATTAGATTAATCAGAGGTCAGAGCACAAAGTTGTGTGCATCAAAAGTTCACCTTAAAAACTTGAAATTTGCTGATATGGTATGAGCAAGGGGCGTCATGGTGCCAGTCCCCTCTGTTTCTAAATTTTGTAACCTGAGAGCTTCTATACCAAGACATTACTGTAGCAACCACGACGCCACACTCTGATTTTCTGTTCTGTTTCTATTTTGGCCAATTTTTCAAGGTTTTAAGTGAAGGGTAGAGTTGTGTTATAGTAGGGTGTTACAATAATGAAATTTGTTGATTGGGATAAGAAGGGATTAATTGATGAACATAGTGAAGTTTTGTAATCTGGCATATTTTACTACTATCAATGATTAGCATAGAAGAGTGTTGATCGATCAATCAAGCTAATGGATCAAAGATGAATGTGGCCATTTGAAGAATGTTTTGCAAGTGAAATTTTAAGGATTTGGCTGAAGAGTTGATGTCCATTTTTGCATCAATGAATGCTAAATCTTCTAAGATATTAAGATTCTAAACATTTTGCAAAAACATTTTTCAAAATTAAACGTCTCAAACTTCTCGCAAAGCAAGATTGATCCTAAGCTGAAAGACTTGAGATCTGAACTTGATGCTTCCTCTAATTGCAGAAGGTTCAGAGTAAATTCCAATAGTATATATGATTTTGGTTCTCCAAATGTGCAAAACTAGCTAATTCATAATACACAAAAGTGTTACTGAAACTAAGTAAAACATGTTTGCATCAAATCAATTATAGTATTGAATAAGTAAATGATGTATGAAACTAGTATAAAAGAAATAAATGAACCAATAGCGTGAGTCATAGATGTTTTCACCCTTTAAGCAAGTAGTTGGAAATTTGATTTCTATCTATTGTATATAAAGTAGACTTAGTTGACAGGGCCTGCAATATGCTCTTTGTACTTTGAGGGAGATTTGTCATCACTACCTATGAGGAATACTCCTAATTGATGACAAATATTAATAAAAAAGAAAAAGAAAGAAACTTACAGAACGCAATTGACGCTTAAAGTCATGCAAACCTCCAAAGTGGAACTTGAATTTCAGATCCCCAGCTCCATCTAATCCACTTCCCCAAGGCCACCACCACACCCCCCCCTCTCAAACAAAAAAAAAACCAAAAAAAACACTATTATTAATTGATTTTAATTTTCAATGTTCAAATGAATTATTGGGCTTCCCAATGATTCTATCATTAAGAATTTTCCATTATGTTAAGCACACTAGGCCTCACATGAAAAGTTACCAACCCTGATTTTACGGAGATCTAACTATTATAATTGTCTTTATCGTGGAACCAGAGGCCAAAGACCTCGTTACTTTCCTTGTAAAATAAGTTTTATTCTATTACATGGTTGAATGCAGAATCGCCTGTGTTGGTGTCGTTGTTCAGCTATGTTAAAACTCTGAGTCGTCCGAAATAAAAAAAAGAACATATAAGTCACGGAATTGAGTTCATAAAATAAAACTCTGCTGAGTTGTCCGAAATTCATTTAGTATGTCCTAGTTGTATTATACTTCCTCTCCTCTGTCCCATGCATTTTATTTGTTGTTTAAAGGTATTGAACCAATTTTTAAAAAAATTTGTAATATGAGATAAAAGCTTAAGATTACAAAAGAAAAATACTATAATTATAAAAATACCCTCACACTTTCAATTCCTCCACTCTCCACCGACGCCCACGCCAGCGCCAAGCCCACCATGGCTAGTAATTGATTTGACTTCAATAGTTAATCATTTTGCTTTTTTTTTTTTATACATAATCATCTTTTTTTAAAGCACTATTATTGAATGTTGAATTAATGTCATTGATAATTGATTCTGCATATTTAATAATTAATGTCGACATCGATGGTTTCGTTGGAGCCTTTGTCGATAATCACAAAGACTTGAAATGCAAATAATTATTTGTTTAGCTGTCTACGATAGACAAGAAGTTTTTTTTTTAAATCACTCCACCAAATATAAATAATATATATACATATATATATGATAGACCTTGGATTCCTCCACTGCCATTTGCCATTTGTTTTATATAGTAGATGCATATGTATGTTCCATTTGTCTTCCTCATTCATCTTCTTTATATTTATTTATTTATTAAAGGTTTTTTTTTTTACAAGTGTCTCTTCGGCTTCCTCAAGAACAGATACCACTTCGCTCTTCATAAGAGTTTTATTTCTTGATGCTTTGGCAATATGCATCTTCATCGGATGAAACCATTCGTATCAGGGCCGACAGGATGTCCTTAGTGAAAAGGTACTTTCTTTCTCTTTTAGGTTCACACATACACATATTTGTCAAGCTTTAGATATCTTTAACATTTTCTAGTATAATGATGGAATGCTGACCTCATATAGAGCCACATTTTCCACATTTTTTTATGTCATTCTTTTCTTCTGAATACATATATATATATAGGGAGGCTACAATTTAATCAAGTTGGGTTTCAAGTAAATTTTGTTGCTTAACTTACGTCAAAGTTAATTTTACAAGTTTTTCTTTTAAGAAAATTAAAATATATATAACTCTCATGAACTTTTGAGTTTGAATGTATTACAAATAACCTCCTCATCTTTTAAGTTCCTATTTGGTTCTACTTTTGTAAAAGCTATTTGGACAGAGAAACAGTTTGGGTAGAAGCAATTTGGGAAAACTGATGAATTTGGATAGAAGTAAGGGGCATGTAAATATGTATTATGTGTAGTTTTTTATTTATTAAAAAAATTTAAAGCTCCACAAAATTTATATCTGCATGATTCATAAAAAATCTATTTTTGTCTATAATTTTTAATTTAAAAAAAATGAAAACTAACATGGCAGTATCATGGTAGCAGGGGTTTCCAAAGGAGAAACCCCGGCCCCTACTCGCCTGCAAGTGACACACCCTCTCTCTTTTTTCTTTTTTCTTTTTTTAATTCATGCGGCTGCCACCACTTTTTTTTTGTTTAACCAGAGGCTGCCACCGCATTGTGAGGAGTGAGAAATAGGGTTTCATATGAACCCCTATGACATGAAAAATATATTAATATTCGTATATAATTTTACATAGGATGCCATATGTTTTATGTTATTTTGATGTGGCAATTTTCGTTAGTGAGCTAACAGGATCAGTAATTACAAGAGATTCTTATGTTAGAGAAATAAAAATTTAAGGATGTTGATTTTAACTTTAATAGGCTTAGGAAATTATTTGCAGTTGACTCAAAGTTTAAAGGGGTTTATATTTATTTTAGTCTTTAAAAAATTATATGATTATACTTTTGAAAATGGAATGAAGTTTAACAAATTTTAGTATTAATTTAAAGCAATGTAATTTTAATATTAGATTTTTATTATTTTTATCAATCAATGTGTATAATTAATGAGTATATCAATATCTATAATGAATAGTCAACATATATACCAAGCAAGTCACTATTATAAGTTATAATAGTGAATTCAGAACTTTATGCAACGTATATCATATATATGTATATATATGTATAAATTTTTGAACCGAATCACCATGGCGGTCCAAAAAAAAAAAACGAATCACCGTTATTTTATCATGCATATTGCATATGGCTCAGGTACTTTTTTTCCCCCTTTTTTTCTTCTCCTTAACTTCTCTATTTCTTTACAATTTTTTTTTTTTAAAATCGAACACTCCTTTGCAAGTTTCAATTCAAGGGGGTTATTCTCGTCAATACGATATGTATAAAATTAAATATAAGTCCCTGTAGTTTACTTTTTTCTTTAAATTTTCGAAACCCCGTTCAATGTTGCATGGATTTAACCTAGTTTTGAATAAAAATTTGGGAATCATACGCTGCTGGTATCAAGTCAAAACAAGCCATGCCAACTCATGCACCATTGCATCCTTTTGTTTTTAAATTTTATACGAAAGCAAAAAAATTTTTAAATGCTACTATTATTGAATATTACAGGTACTTCAGCAGAATTTCTTTTTTATTAATAGAATGATGCCAGAATCTAACGTCATCCATCTTATCGCTAGCTTCAATAATTGTCGGCTATCAGATTAGATTAGCTTCCAATTTTCCAAAGCTCTTTGCCCTTCGTAAGAGTGACCTATTCCTTGGTACTTATCAGCAAACATCTGCAAGGAAGGAAACCATTTGTATTGGGGGCAAAAGGATCGTCTTCGGTGAGCAGGTACTCTCTTTCTCTCAGTTAGTTTCACCAAAACACAAATTTTCAAACTGTTAAACGTTTTCTACTCCATATAAAATACTCAATTTCTTCTTCAGAGTCTTGTATAACTTTCTGTCAGTTGAAATTTGTATCTGATGAATGAAAATTCAATGATGCTCGCCTTTTTAAATATTAATGACATCATGTGTAATTTTACCCTAACTTAAGAAATATTAGTGTAATCAGATTTAATTTTAATAACAATAAGACAAAAGTACTGCTTTCATCCTTCAACTTTGATATAGGTTTTAATTTTCTTCCCTTACCTTCTATTTTAATTTCTCCTATACAAATTCTAAGCATCTTCGATCGATGTCGATCTCCAAACTCCAAAATAAGTATCACATTTGAATAAATCAGGGCTGATCTCAGATAACTGGACAGTTGCATGCTAAAATCTCCTGTCATCGGATTCGACGAACAAAGATCTTATGAATCTTCATCTTTCATGTAAAAGAAGTTTATCGTCATCGGATATATCAGGTGCAAGGCAACAACACGGTCTTACGGTTGATTTCTTTAATTTCTTTGTTTCTTTTTTTTTTTTTGGGTGTGTGTGTTAATCTCACATCATACGCACTCATTAAGATTGTTTTCTTTAAAAAAATTTCATGTTTCTACGTTTTCAAATAGTGGAGAATGTCCTGCAAATTTCATGTCACTATAAAGAGATATTGATTTCCTACTCCGACAATCAGTTAAATAGTCTTTTCTTCTACTTTATTTTCTTAACAAAGAAATTTAGGTGAGTTAAGTTTGAAAATTCATAAGAGCAAACCTCATAATTCAAATATGACCGAAGTACATACAAAAAGCGTACTAATTTATAAGGTAGTCTCATCCAGACTTGAATCTATCTCCTTGGGGATATAGGTCAAGTCCTTACAAACCGAACCAACTTTCGCTGGCTAAATAACTTGTTTTTCATAATGCACGTAGGAGTGCCAATAGTATATGCACAGGTTGTCTTTTCTGTGTCTGTATAAATTTGCTTTTATAATCTGGAAATTTTCTTTTTTAATGTAATCCTTTCATTAAAAATAAATAAATTCTCTTCCTCTTTTCTAGCACAGTTATATGTCCCACTGTATTTAAATAGCAAGAGTTTCCTAAGGTGGATAAAGCATCGTCTTCCACATTTTCCTGCTTAACTCACCATTTCTCTTTCTCTCTTCGTTTCCTTCCTCCTCTAAACTCCTGTTCCCTTCATTCTGAATCTGATAATCCAACCAAAGTTTCCCCGCAGTTGTTATTATTATTATTATTATTATTATTTGAGATGCTACTAGAGCAGAGCATATATAGTTTGAGACCCGAAAATTATTCAGACAAAGACTAAACATGATTTTCATGCTAAACACTATAGTAGTTGACATGATTAATATTCTGTTTCATATTTTTTTCATGTAGAGAATGTTTTAAGATATTTTTAGAAACTTGAATCACCCCTATATGATTTTTCTAAATTTAGTTATCATTTTTTAAAGTTTACTAGGAAAAAGGAACTTAACAAATGAACAGTAACTTAGAAAATTAATTTTTTATGTTTTAGTCTCTCATGTGATTCAAACTTCTAAACATATCCAATAGGCTATAATAAGGTTTCATACATGGGTAATATGGTCATAAGTTAAGGTATTTCTTCATGCTTTTGGCTAGACTGAATTTGAAATAGAATCCAATTGAGTTTAATGTTTCCCACCAGACTCAAATTGTTGCAAGGATATCGAATCTATTTACTAGCTCACCCATAGTTCCCCATTTTTTGGGATTTTGTTGTTCGACATTTTCGATGCATTAATGTTAACTTAGTGCTTTTGGTCAAAATGCATTCAATACGGAATCCGATTGAGCTCAATTCTTTCCATTAAGATTGAATTTTTGTGAGGATGCCAAATCTTCTAACTAGCTTGCCCATAGTAGAAAATTTCTTGGGATTTTGTTGTTTGAACCTTTTCAATGCATTTATGTCAACTTCGTGCTTTTGATTAAAATGAGTTCAAAATGAATTCCAATTGAGCTCAATTCTTCCCACCAAGCTCAAATTAGTGTAAGGATGGTGAATCTTTTCACTAGCTTGCCCAAAGTTGAAAATTGTATAACTAAGACCAACAATTTTTATGATGAAATAATTAATATTTTTACTTACAAAATTGTCAATTGTTTTATTCTATGATACACATACATATTTTTAAGGAAAAATTACAGTTAAATACCATAGGAACAAAAACATTACAGATACATACCTTAAATATTGGTAATTACATTGAGGTATCATAGTACCTAAGTGTAAACATTTTGACTATGTGAAAAGATGAAATTACCTCCCTCCTCCCTCCCTTTTCTCCCTTTCTCTTTTCCTTCCTCTTCTTCTTCAACTTTTCTCCCTCTCCCTCTCTCTTCTCCTTCCTCCAACCCATGACTCCTCCCTCATCAATGCTCCTTGGCTTCCATATCCCTCATTGACACTCCTCAGTCTCCTTGTAACCCATTGGCACTCCCCTATCTCTCTTTCCTTTGCCTCCTTCTCCCTCTTCACCCTACCATCATCGCAACCCATAGGTCCACCAAGATCCACTATCATAAAGCCAAGATTCATCATCCCAAAGCCCAAATCTATCATTACGATGCTTCTCCCTCCCTCTTCTTTCTCTTTTGCTACCCATACCTCATGTTCATCTTCTCCAGCGAATTCTTTTTTATTTTTTGGCTATTGTTGGTTTTGTTTTTAATTTTGATTTGTCGGGTTTGAAACATTAAATGTACAGTATCAGTTTTGTATTTTGTAAATATAAGTATAATAGTTACAAATTTATGTGTATCAATTGCAAATATGTGTAGAACTATTTTGTTTCAGTTCAAAATGTATGTGTATCAATTACAAATCTAAATAGAACAGTTTGTAAATTTACGTGTATCAATTGCAGATGTGTGTGTTTATTTTTGTTAGTTATTTGCAACTGATCTTTTTATATTTACAATTGAATATTATATATTTGCAATTAATATCTATGGATTTGTAACAACATTGCAAAATATGTTGTTTGACCATCAGAGGAGGTAGCCTCTGATGGTCGACTAGTGCATTATCTTTGACAACAACATCTATACTAATTAAGTTGCTACGATAGTCAACCATCAAATAAGCCCCCTCTAATTGTCTACTAACACACTTTGCAAAGGGAATGAAAAATCACGAATATCAGCTGTTAATATACAATATTCAATTGCAAATACATGAACAAGGAGGAAAAAGAGAAAAGGGCAAAATGATCTTTTTGTGTGACAACAATATTTACAATTTGGTACATTGGTACCTTATTTCAATTTTGCAAGTTTAATATATTTTTTGTGATTTTTTTTCTCCTATGATATTTATCTGTAATTTTCCCTTTTGATAACTTGAGACTTCACGTATGGGTTTAAGGGGTGGTGAGTCTCTTGCCACTCAACCCAACCCTCATTGGTGTGTATATATATATATATATATTAACTAAGAAGACAACTTTTTTTGTATAGGGCATATGAACTACATGTGATGTCCACGTCCGAAGGATTAGCGAGAGGAGGTAATTATTCCAATGCTCTACAGTCTTAAAAGCATTACTGTTCATATTGTTCATTTGTTTGGTATTAGTTACAAATTTTGTCATATTTATCTCTTTCTAATTATGCAAAGATAAATACGTAAACTTTATTCTTTATTTCTCAATACTTTCACATAATACCGTTTTTTATGCATAATTATTTCCATTGATTGTGATTGAATGGATGATGAAAAAGTCTATGAATGTGTAATATATTTTATTGAATGATCCACATTTATTATTATAAGTGAAATGCTCTTAAAAATAATATCATAATGCATATTTATATATGGTGGTAATTAAATAAATAATATATTTTGTTTAATGACATGATGAACTCTGGCCCAAAAAACAAGAAATCATAATTGAAATCAAATAAATGGAGGAGATTATATATAAAAAAATGTATGGAGAGAAAGAACTAAGGAGATCCATTTCCTCACTAATACATGACACCATTAATGGACCAAAAACATCAAAGACTCTATGCTGATACTAGTATAATTATTAAATAAAATTCACTATTATATTCATTATTTTTTATATAATTATTTAGTATTTCAGATTCAAATATTATTGGATTCCAATGGGAGTAGTTTTCCCAATGTAATTTTCTCTATTCACAAAACCTGAATTTGAGATCTGGCTTAAGATATGCTAACTATATGTTTGTTGACTATAACACCTCTATTTATGATCATTTCCCATGTATTAGACCTCATTAAAGACCAACTATACTTAATTAGAAGCTTGAATCACAATAAAATATTATAATAAATTTAATCAATTTAAATGGTACTATTCATTTAATCCCATTTTTTTATTCTTTTTGGGGAAACTTCAGAAAATCGTAACTAATTCAATAAAAATCATATAAGAGTGATTCAAATCTCTATGGATATCTTAAAACATTATCTACATGGAAAAAATATCAATTAGAGCAACTACTTGGCAAATTAGTATAGTAAATTTCGTGAAATTTTCACTATTCATATGATAAATTCCTATAATTTTAATTTTTTGGGCTAACTTTGAAAAATTACCATAATTCGTATACACATCCAAATTAAGTGATCTTTAGATTATTTTAAAGTCCTGTCTATCTACTTTTCAACCATATATAAAATGCATATTTTATACATCAAAAAGTCCAAATAGTGGCATGTTCACTTTGCATAGATCAGAATGACCATTTGTATCCTACTACTTTGTCAAACAAAAACTATAAAATATTTACATGGCCATACATCATCTTCATATTATACCATACTTTCACTAAGTCCTAAAGCAACATGAAAACTTGAAGAAACATGTTTATCATCACATTTACAAATTTGTACAATAGCTCGAAATTTATGGCCAATGCTAGCATTATCAAGTTAATGGTCAAATGCATTCTCCTTTCCTTTCTCTTCCTTGGTGGTCTTGCTATTGCTACTACCTAATCATGATTAATATGTGGGAGGGTGAAATTCAAAGAATATCAGTAGATAAATCTCATACATGCCATCATATCATCACATTGAGCATGAAAACATCAAGAAAATATAGTTCATCACATAAGCACATTGGAAACATATACATTTTATAAAAATTTTGGCAGAGTTTCATTTTGTAAAATGGACATCTCAGGGCTCCAAATCCCTCATACAACTCAGCTAACCACATAAAAACATCACAAAATAACATTTCATATATATGCCATAGTGTCAAATATCAAATAAACAATAATGACAATGTGATATTAGTAAAGAGGATTATCTATCTTTATGTGTTCCAATGGTTCCCACACTTGGTATGCCACTTCTTGGGACTCATAAAGCTTCCTTGAACTTAACCATATTATCAATTAATCAATTTAGCCACTAATTTTTGGAATTACACAATACTATGTTCACTAAACCCTAAATTTTTAACTTAACTTTACAATACACTTGTTTTTAAGATTTTGGACTATGGAGAATCCATTTTTGAGGTCAAAATAATGAAATTCCAGCTCTAAATACTCCCCCTGCTCAGACCAAAAATGACATAAAATGGAAGAAAAATATTTTCTTCAAAACACTTCAAACTAGCCATGGATTCTTGCTTGTAGTGGTTAGTATACACTTTTCCCTATGTTTAATGGTTTATAAACTCATTTCCTTACTTAATCATGCCATGGCTGAAACCCTGAGAGGATGGAGAAGAAAAAATAAACCATAAACCATGCTTTAAAGACTATAGGTAGCAAGCTTAGAGTGATAGAAGATAACCTTTCCAACTTAAGCTTTTAATTTTGCCTTGAACTTCCTCTTCTCCTTTCTCTCTTTCTCTCTTCCTTTCTTGCATTTCTCTCCCCTGTTTTTGCTGCTGGATATCGTGCAGAATGGTGATGAAAGAGAAGGTTTTAAATGGCTGAATTACATGCTTAATTAGATAGTTAATCTTGGTTAATCACCTAAACTAATTATGGTTACCTTTTTGCCAAAAATGTCAACAACTTGAGGAAGTTTTCAAAAAAAAATGTCACACCTCATGCTTAGACCAATTTTCCCATGTGTTAATAAACCATGTTTAAGTTCATTAATGCATGATTAGAGACTTGATTGCATGAATAACTTAAAGCAAATTCTTTTCATTTTCTGGTACTATTCCTTTGGTTAATCCATTCTTTTCGACGAACTTTGAAAATTTATAACTAAATCAAGAAAAATAATATTAAGGTGATTCAAGTCTTCAAAAATAAATTAAAAGATTATCTACATGGAAAAAATATTAAACAAGGCAAATACTTGACCAATTTGTACAGTAAATTTGTATAATTTTCACTATAGCAATGGTCATTTTAGAAAATTTTTTATTTTGACCATAACTTTGAAAAATCACCATAAATCATACACAACTCCAAATTGTGTGATCTTTATATCTATGGAAATCTACACATATCTAGTTTTTTAAACATATAAAACACTTATACATTGAACAAACCAAGGTCTGTACAACACTTCAAATTCCCAACAGTGTTCAGAAAGGTCTCTTGCATCCTTTCAACTTTCCAAAATACACACTAATATATACATACATAGCCATAACTTGCCTTTATCTTACATGATACTCCATAACAAACCTAGAGGAACATATTAACATGAAAACACAGCATGATTATGTCCCATAAGATTTTACATAATATCTTATATAATAGTGTCTACCTAAGTATTATTATCTTAAACATTAACTTGCTTCTCCTTGCCTTTCCTTTATTATATAATCTTGTCATAATTTGATCCTAAAATTTGTTAGAAATTTAGAAAGGGCTGAGATTCAAAAAATCTCAGTAGTAACTATCATACATACTCATATATAATCATACATCGCAAACTTTTATGAAAAATACATTAAGCTTTCATTTAAAGTCCATTGTGCACAAATAATTTCTAAAAATTTGGGCAGCACCTCCCCTTAAATTATAGACATTACCAGGGTCAAATACCCTTTAAACAATATAGCCAATCAATTCAATCCATCACAAAACATCAATTCAATCAACAATTACATCATGTAAGCATACTGGCAATAATAACAATATATATACATAATATGGTTAGTTAACTACCTTGGGCCTTTCCAATAACTTTCAAACCTTGTGCACCTCTTCTTTGGTCTTGCAACCCTTCTTTGAATCCTAATGCATCACAAAATATGGTCTTTAACCACTGATTTCACCATCTTTTCCAATTAGTATGCTTACTAACCCTAAAATTCCAAACTTATTTCCTTTGGGTTTTTCTTGTATAACACACTTGTTCCTACCATTTTTGAACCCAAGGAATCTATATTCAAGGTCAAAATCATGAAATTCCCCTTCTTTTTCAAACCCTAAATAGGCAGAAAATTTCAAAAAATTGTAGAAAAATAATAACTCAACAAACTCTCAATCCAATGACATACCCTTGTATCTTGTGGCCTATATATCACTTTTCATGGTTTGCTTTTTCCATGGCTTAACTTTCTCTCTCTACTCTCTCTCAAGGAAGAAATTTTTAGAAGTGATTAAAAGAAAAATAATCCATAAAAACTTCCTTAAACACTTTGAAACACAAGAATATAGCCATAAAAATTTAACTTGGTAATTTGAGAGCCAAACTTTGCTTCTTGCCTTCTCTCTTTTCACTCTTATTTTCACAAGCTCTTCCTCTCCTCAAGCTGCTGGTATGGTACGTATGAAGTGAAGGGAATGAATAAATTAAAGCTTAACTCATTACTTAAGGGAGAGATAAGTAATAAGAATTAATCATGGTAACTTTTTTCCCAACCTTTAGTTACTTTGTTCATAAAGCTTTTTGTGAAAATTCCATTGGTGTCCTAAGGCTGTGCAGTATGCCACTTAGCTTCTGTATTAGCTGCAAATTGCTTTTCATATTTTATTAGACCAATATACCTTTATCAATTAAATTTACCTGTACTCATTAGGTATTTTTACCAAAATTGTCATTAAATTGATACGGTATTATCCAATAATTACTTTTGATTCAAAATTATTATTTTGATCCAAAATATATTTTATCAAGGCTTTAATTTTTCTTGAATTAATTCTATCTCTTCCTGCAATCCAAACTGACCTTTATCGGGTAAAAATATCAATATCAAATCTTAATTACCCAATAAATATTATTTTGATCTTAATAAATTATATACTATATTCCATTAAACTTAGTTCATTGAAAGCTTCATTTTGACTATAATTTATCATATTTATAAAAATGCCCTTGACCTGAGCTAATTTGCAATTCTTAAAACTTTTGGGTCATTAGGTGTAATTTTTCTCAAAATTTCTAAACTTCTCATCCCTGTCCCGTGCTTCCCTTTCCCCGGCTTTCCAACTTTTTTTTAGAGGTAAAATTATCATTTTCTACTATTTCTTTTCAACTAAGATAATTAACTCTTTTGTCATATTTCATGTCAAATGATATATATCTATTTTTATAAATTTTTTATAGATTTTAAAATATTAATTCTTGAATATTTAGAAAAAATTTCAGGATATTATAAAAAACATACTTCCCAAGCTGCCCCAAACATGCAGGAAATGAGTGGTTTAAGTGTCCAAGATTACTCAATTTTTTCTAGTACAGATATATTTTGAACTGGATAATTTTTAACCATATCGATAAAATCGTTGTTTATAATAATTTAGTATTTTTGGGCTACAAGACTATTTTAAATTTATTTTTATATTTTCATAATTATTTTGTCCCAAATAGTATTTGTGTATGACTCATATCCTATCTCAGTAACCTTTTAACCATCGATAGAGCCTAAAGTTTACTTTATCGGTTCATTGTTACTTTTGGACATTCGACACTGATTATTTCTTTATTATTGAACATTAGCCCTTATTGCCATATATCATTAGACTTCTCTTGTCGAGGGCTTCGTTTTGATAGTAATTTTATATATTTACAAAATTACTTTCGATCCGAGGTTAAATTATGATTTCTGAAAATTTTAACTTATTAGATGTAATTTTTTCAAGAGATTTTTTATTTCTTCCCTACGTAAGTTTTATATATTTTGGGACATAAATATCTTTTTTATAATTTTTTAGAGGTAAAAATATAATTTTCTTTTTTTTTCTCCCAATTTAGAAAAATGACATCTTTGCCCTTATTCACGCAAAATTGTGTCTATCTGTTTTTATGAATTCTTTATATATTTTGCATTATCATTCTTTATATATTTTGCATTATCATTGATTATATTCTTTTTCATTACTTAGTAGCAAGTGAAATTTTGGAATATTATATTGACTCTTTGTGTTAACTTAGTGTGATTTTCTCCATTTACTACTATATTTATCTTTTTTATAATTATGCGAATGATAAAAATATAACATGATTTATTCTTGGTTAACTTATATACGTAGAACCCAGTGATGAATCAAAGGTCAGCATCTCGGATATTATATACGGCCTAAGTGTTCAAACCGCCAACCCAAACAATAAGGTAATATTTTCTTTTTTTGTCTTGTTACTCTCTCCAAACCATATAAATTAAAGAAAAAGCTTAGGTACCTAACTTTATATATTTAACTTGTTTTATTCCGATCAAATTAGGGTGAGTTTGTATTTTTCTATATATTATTTATTCTATAACTAATTTTTATTAATAATATTATTAACATTTTTTAAATGAAATATTCACATGCTCTAATTTGATTTGACAAAAATACATTAAGTATATAGTTGCAACACAAAATTTTGATAATATTATGTTGTCAATTTTTAATTATATAGGTGAGAATCAAGTATCAACATTACGGTAAGAAAGGCAAAGTTGAAGATGAAAAGGGTCCTGTGGAGCTGACTTTGGGTAGGGAACATATATATGGCAAAGGTATTATTTTAATCCCTTAACTTTATGTAGTTCTTTTTAATTCTTTAATTTTAAAAGCACAATTAAGAATTTTCATGACTAATAACATTAACTATGTGTAACACCCTATTGAAACAAACCCCAAAATAAAATACCTAAAAACATTAAAGCCAACCAAAGGGGCGAAATAGTGTTAGGGCCGCGGTCAGCTACAATACCGCATAGCCTCACAAAGGCAAAATAGGTTGGTGTCGTGACCAAGCTTTTGGCATCGTGGCACCATTCACTGATGACATATCAGCAAATTTTTTGTTTTCTGAACACATTTTTAACACACACAATTTTGTGCTCCGATCTCCAATTCACCTGATTCCAACTCCTACAAGTCAATCTTGCTCTAATCTAACTATAGATGCTAGCTTTACTAGAATCCATCTCCGTATAGAGATTTTGGACACTCGTGACCGATTTGGCCACTTTTTAGCCACAAACAAGAACTCGACACCACCAATAGCCATCCATGAGCAATTGGCATCAGCAGATCATTCCAACAGGACATAAGCAACACAAGGAACATGTCCGAGAAGGTTTTAACCAAAAGAAACCACTCCTCCAAGCTTATAACCTTGAACCCCAACTCAGGCTAATGGCTATATGCCCTTTTTACACACAAATAACCCACAATCCACACTAGGCTCACACTCTAAGCATACTAACCCGTAGGGACCTAGAGACATCAATCTCAATTCTAACACAACCAAATATCTGGGAATACACATCGCATAACATATGGGACACAATTAACATTCAATAATATGAATACAACAGTCATACCCCAAATCGCATTGGTTCATAAATTTCTACACAAAATAGTGGCACTTTATTGGAATTAAAGTAATTAAAAGTAATTACAAAGACATGGGGAAACACAGTGCCTGGCACCCACAAGTACACTCTCAATGCCATTTGCCCAGGCATTCCTTGTTCTTGCTAGGGCTAGATCATTTACCTGGAATTGTTAGACACGGGGTAAGACATATGTCCTAATAACTAGGGGTGAACACATACATACATATAATCATGCTCTCATGCTAATAATGGATATAAATCATCACTAATGCGGTATGCATAATATGCAGGCACCAATCCTATCATTACATAGTTAGAACCATGAACTAGTTACCATGATAAGGTAATCTTAACTAGTGGGCCCCTTCCAACGACTTGTCATAGCTGATTCCAGGGTCATCACTCAGCTCTCCTTCTAATAATCATGACCCAGCCAAAGATCAATGCACCAAAGATTGGACCATGACTCTCCTTCCCCTAAACCACCCGAATTGATGGCTCTTTAAAGAAAGTGCACCCCAAATTTATAGCTATTTGAGTCTCTCAGCCATAGGATGACTATTTAGTAACTGAAATGTACATAAGCTGCACCATCTAGACACAACGCCTCGTCTGCTATTTAGCATATTGGCATACCACATGATATATAAGGCACCGTCACTTAGACCATATGTCCCAACAATGTATACAATGTGACAATGCCCAATGCATGTTAACATATCAACACACATCATTTTCTAATGTGCTAACATGTCATCATATTCACTATATAAATATATTTCCAGCTCAAGGCATATGCCATTGCATTTGCCTTACCTGGGTGATACTTTAGGGTATAATCATAATCCTCCAGAAATTCTACCTAACTATATTGCCTTATATTCAACTCTTTCTTATTAAAGAGATACTTCAAACTCTTGTGATCACTGAGCACTTCAAACCATGTGCCATAAATGTGATGTCTCCATATTTTTAAAGGAAAAACTACCATTGCCAACTCTAAATCATGAGTGGGATAATTCTCTTTTTGTGGCTTCAATTGTCTTGAGGCATAACCCACAATTCTTCCTTGTTGCAACAAGACACATCCCAAACCCTTCTTAGATGCATCTGTATAAACTGTGAATATCTCATGTGGGTTAGTAATGATTAACATGGGAGTTGATGTTAAATGAACCTTTAGCTCCTAAAAAGCTTTCTCACACTTGTCATCCCAAATGAAAGGTTGGTCCTTCCGTGTTAATCTTGTCAAAGGCATAGCAAGCTGGGAAAACTTAATAAACCTCCTGTAATAACTAGCAAGACCCAAAAAGCTTTTTATCTCTATTATAGACTGTGGCCTTTCTTATCTCATCACTGCATCCACTTTACTGGGATCCACTACCATACCATCAGTTGAAATTACATGCCCCAGAAACTTCACTTTCTTCAACTTGAATTTGCATTTGCTCAATTTGGCATACAATTGGTGGTCTTTTAACACCTATAGCATTGTATAAAGATGCCGCTCATGCTCCTCCTCACTTTTATAGTAGATAAGGATATCATCAATGAATATATCCACAAACTTATCCAGGTAGGGCCGAAATACCTAGTTCAAATAGTTCATAAAAATGACAGGGGCATTGGTCAGCTTGAAGGGCATCACAAGAAATTCATAGTGTCCATACCAAGTTTGGAAATCGGTTTTAGGCATGTCTTTGTGTGCACTCTAAGTTGATGAAATCCAAACCTCAAGTCAGTCTTAGAAAACACAGACACACCTACCAACTGATCAATTAAGTCATCAATGCGTGGCAATGGGTACTTCTTCTTAATTTTCATCTGGTTAACCTGTCGATAGTCAATACATAACTGCAGACTCCCATCCTTCTTTTGTAAAACAACACTGGTGCTCCCTACGATGAAATACTAGGTCAAATGAAGCCCTTCTCTAATAACTCTTCAATCTGCTTCTTGAGTTCTACCAACTGTACTGGTGACATATGATAGGGAGCTTCAGAAATAGGGCCAGCGCTAGGGACCAGGTTAATAGAGAACTCCAACTTTCTCTTTAAGGGAAAACTAGTAATTTCCTTAGGGAATACCTTAGGATAATCATGCACAACTAGAATGTTCCCTAATCCTTATTCCACTTCTACCTGTACTAAAAAAAAAACTAGAAACCCTTAACAACCCTTACCCAAAGACTTTTCAACCTAAGCATAAGAAAGGTGGAGACCTACTCCACCACCCCGAGAAATAGGAACATTCATTGGTAAAGACACAATCTTCATAGTACAATCTAGGATAGCATTGTTGTCCTCAAACCAGTCTATATCGATGATAACATTAATCCCTTGCAAAGGTAAATAGATCAAATCTAAGGTGGTACTTCGATTCTCAAAGTGCACCACATAGTTTAAACATGCTTGGGTGGTCCTTAGAAAGACCCTCATAGGTGTTAAGACAAACAATTCAAAAGGCAACTCAATCGTCACCATACCCAACCTTTAACCACAACCAAAAGAAATAAAAGAGTGCAATACACCATAATCAAATAATGCATGAATATTAAAGCCATTGAGTTTCAAGATACCTTTAATCATGTTTAGCGTTGCATCTGCCTCTTATTATGTAATAGCAAAGACCCTTCCTAGCATTATCGGCTTCTGCATAGGATCCACTTAGGGGTAATATAACCATGAGAAACATGTCATGGCTTCCCACGGTTATAACAAATCAAGCAAGGGCGTGTTCCATGGTGCATTCTACACTTCTCAGATAGTGTGAAGGTGCAAGGAGAACTAGGTTATGATCATACCATCTCTCTAGTCGGTCCACTAAGGTTTAGTCCTCTCATATTATGAGTGCTTCTATTGAAACCACCCCTATTATGACTGCCTCAAGGAAAATAGCCCTTTAACCTCCAAGAACCACCACTGCCACTACTGCTACTTCTACTATAACTGTCTCTCTTACTTATTCCACCAGTAAGGCCTAACTGGGAAAAGGCCCTAACCATGGAGTGTCTCGTTGCCTCTTCAGACTCCCTAATTCTCCTTACTACTATTCTCATCTTGATACAAAGGCCTTTAAATGATATAAAGTCCATAATGGATAACTGCTCTTTTATCTCAGGCTGAACACCCTTTAATAGACGTTGTGCTTTCCACATGTCATATGGATGGCTCTTGAAATAGGTGGAGTATTTTGCTGAATTGAGGAACTTATTGATATAATCATCTTATGATAGGTTTCTTTGTTAAAATGCTAAGAACTCTACTTCTTTTTACATTATCAGTACAGGGGGAAATTAAGGTGGTCCCAAGTCAACCTATTTCTAAAAGCTTCCAATTCGGGCTCCATACTTCTCCACCATTGTTTTGCCTTATTATCTAGCTTGAAGGTGGCCAAATAAACCTTCTGCTTCAAGCTACAATCCATCACTTCAAAAATGATCACCAGTTATTTAATCCACTCCTCAACAAAAGTAGGGTCCATCTTTCCTTCAAAAGTAGGAGGGTTGAACTTTTTGAAAATTTTTAACTGTTCAGATATGCCTTGTTCCCTCTATGGGGCCTGATTCTGATTCCTTGAACCTTTTCTCCTTGTAGCATTTAGGTCTACATACATTTCAGCATCTCCCTGAGGCTCCCCCTGAGGTTCCATATACTCTTGTCGCTCCATTCTTTCTTGTATTCTTATCATAGTCTTCTCTTGACTCCAAACACGGTCACATGGTCCCCATGATCATCTGATGCATCTCCCATAGGTGTTCATTATTATAAGACCTACCACGTCAAGCCATAGTTAACCTATACATAGTAGTAACACAATTCAGATATCAAGATATTAGTCTAGCAAGAAACCAAGGAAAGGTGAGTGTATAAGACACAACACAAGTAAAGTGCCAATTGACATATTACAGGAAGAGAACAATGGCCCAAAACTATTGCTTTGATATCAAAAGGTAACACCTTATCGAAATAAACCCCAAAATAAAACACCTAAAAATATCAAAACCAACCAAAGGGGAAAAATAGTGCTGGTGCCATGGACAAATACAGTACTGCCAAGCTTTTAGTGCCATGACGCCACTTGTTGATGCCATATTAGCAAATTTTTGATTTTCTAAACGCACTTTTGACATGCACAACTTCACGTTCCAACCTCTGATTGACCTGATTCTAACTTTTATAAGTCAATCTTATCCCAATATAACTATAGACACCAGTTTCACTCAAATACATCTCCATATTGAGATTTTGGACACTTGTGACCGATTTGAACACTTTTGGCATAAACAAGAACTCGACACCACCAATAGCCACCCATGAGAAATTAGCATCAAGAGATGATTCCAACAGGTCATAAGAGACACAAGGAACATGTCCAAGAAGTTTTAACCTAAAGAAATCACTCCTCCAAGTTTCAACCCCTTTGAACCCTAACTCAAGCTAATGGCCATATGCCCTTTTTACACACCAATGACCCACAACCCACACTAGGCTCACACTTTAGGCATATTAACCCATGAGGACCTAGAGACAACAATCTCAATTCCAACACAACCAAATATCTGGGAAAGACACATCGTATAAGATATGGGACATAATTAACATTTAAGAATAGGAATACAACAGTCATACCCCAAATCGCATCAGTTCATAAATTTCTACACAAAATAGTGGCACTTTATTGGAATTAAAGTAATAACAAAGACATAGGGAAACACAATCTCTAGCACCCACAAGTGCACTCTTAATGCTCTTTGCCTAGGCATTCCTTGTCTTTACTAGAGCTAGATTCTTTACCTGAAATTGTTAGACATGGGGTGAGATATACGTCCTAGTAACTAGGGGTAAACACATATGTACACATGATCATGCTTTCATGCTTATAATGGATATAAATCATCACCAATGCAGTGTACATGATATGTAGGCACCAATCCTATCATTACATAGTTAGAACCATGAACTAGTTACCATGATAAGGTAACCTTAACCAGTGGCCCCCTTCCAATAACTTGTCACAGTCGATTCCAGGGTCACCTCCCAGCTCTCCTTCCAATAATCATGACCCTGGCTAAAGGTCAATACACCAAAGGTTGGACCATGGCCTTCTTTCCCCTGAACAACCCAAATTGAGGGCTATTTAGAGAAGGTGCACCCTAATTTCACAGCTACCTGAGTCTCCTGACCATAGGACGACTATTTAATGATTGAAACATACATAAACCATACTGCTTGAACACAAGGCCTCATTTACTATTTAATGGATTGACATACCACGTGGTATATAGAGCATCTTCACGCAGACCATATGTCCTAACAATGTATACAACGTGACAATGCCAATGCATACTAACATGTCAACGTATATTACTTTCTAATGTGCTAGCATGCTAACATGTCAACATACATCGCTTTCTAATGTGCTAGCATGTCATATGAATGTATACAACACATTGTGGGGTGCATAATCATCATTTCATATCAATAATCATCACAATTTACATATATTATAATTACTAACATCATATTGCCATTTTTATCATACAATGAGATAGGGATAGATAACTTACTATCCATGTACTTGAACATATCATGATATGAAAGGGTAAAACATATATATAAAGCATACATATCAAGATATGAAAATAACTAAACATATATCACATACATAGAAAGAAAACCCCATTTAACTCAACTGTCCAACCTACTCGACACCTTGATAAGCCAAATGGAATAACCACAAACAATCTGATGCCTTCCTAAATATAGACCAGAGCCAAGAGATCAAAATTGAGTCAATAAACAACATACATAACATCAATTCCCCATTACTATCATAATTTCTCAACCTTGGCATACACATTTTCCAACTCAAACATAGGCCGAATGGAAAACAAAGTTTCCTCAATCAAACCTAAGCATCAAAACCCCTAAAACATACTTAGAATCAACATCATACTCATACATTCTTAGATTCCCAATTATATTGAGGTTTAAGGGTTAGGGTTTGGGAGATATATCACTTAAATATCATAAAACCAACACCCAATCCTTAGGAACAACTAACAACATCTCTAGAATACACTTATACATAGTTTAATTAGTGGAAACTTACCCAAATTGGAACCCTAAACAAATTCATGAAAAATCTTCGGTAAAACTTGAAGAGAAATGCAGAAGAGAGTTAAGGGATGACTTACCAATAAGATTTGAGCTTTCAAATGCCAAAATTCAAACTCCAAGGCTAGAAAGGTCGAACCCTAGTAGAGCACGTCATTTATCCTCCGTTTTCTTCTTCTTCTTCCGATGACTGGTTTAACTTCTAATTTAACTAATTTAGCATCACTCACTGCGGCGCCACTTAACTTCACCGCTGTGGTAGTGCCAATTGTCTCTTGATGGATGTAGCGCTACTGCTCCTCACTGCAGCGCTAGGTCATTCTATTCCATTTCTCCCTATGTCTCAATCTCGACCCTTCCTCCAGTCCTAATCCCCTTTGGTCTTGTACTATTTATCAATAATCATTTTGGGATTAATATTTAAGGTCATTACACTATATTAACAAAAAGTGTTGATAAGACATTTTCTCATGCTAACATATCATTTTTCATTGTTGATATGTCAATCTTTACCAACAAATTATTAATATCATTATGTATCAATTCACCTTATGTTTGAAATACTGTTAAATTAAATTAAAATAATTAAAATAAATACAAATAATTGACTTCTAAACAAAACCTTAATTTTAAGATTCTTTTGTCATAAATATAGTGAGTTGGAAAAATGTGTCAACATTAAAAAATGCATTGTCAGCACTTGAGAATGCTATATTAGCATTTTATGTTAACATAATTAATGGTACTAGAGATAAGAAAGCTTTTGATTGTATTTTCAAAATTAAAGGAATGAAAAGAAACTAAATAATTTTAAGGTACTAAAGTGAAACTAAATATAAAATTAAGTGATCAACAGTTTTCTTTTGCCAAAATAACTAGTTAGTTTTATTTTTACAAAAATGCATATTATATAAAAGAATTAGCTTCAATAACAGTGGGGTTGATTATTATCCTTTTCTCAAATATTGATTCTTGTTATGTGTTTCAACAAATAAGCCAAAACTAAAACATGAAAAAGAGTGCATATTGATCGTAGAAACCGTATATAAAGAGAAGTTGATGCAGGATTTGATGATGGGATTGTCGGAATGAAAATCGAAGGAACAAGAGAACTTAAAATCCCACTACATCTTTGTCCACAAAATATGCCAATAAATTGGAGGGTAAGTCCTTAATTTCATCTATGTACTTCAAAATTCTAGAGATGGATTTTTTTACTTGATATTAAAAGATAATAAAGATCCTTCTGTTAAAGAAAAAAAAAAGATTCTTTTGTTAAAGAGCTAATTATATATGTTAATAATTAAAAATATTATTTATGCAGCCCATCAATATAAAATTACTCTTTTCAACTTGACCGTTTTTTTTTTCGGGTAAGCATCAAGGAAACTCTCCAACTAATTGATGAAGACTAATTCTTTTAGCATGTAGATATCACTGAAGTGAATTCTTTCTTTTCCAACAAGACCTTTTATATACACACAGATCTTTTTTCCAACTTTGATATAACAAAATTTGTTCTAGTGTAATTTTTTACTTAACAGCTTGTGACGAGTACATCCACTGTAAAGATATTTTTCCATTAAACTCTCCATTATCTATTTTTTTTATTAAAATTGCTTTATATTTAATCTATCTAAGTGATCATTATTTATCCTTGATGAATTAATGTTCTGACTCTGCCACTTTACACACACACGCACTCACAAAAGGTCAAGGACAACATAAACCCTCGTAATACAAAAAGGCAAATATTATGAGTGCAATTAACCATGTGATGTTGGAAAATAAAAAAGCATACGTCCTACAAATAATTATTCTTTTTATTTACATTTATTATTTTCTAATGGCAACTCATAAAATTGGCTTTATTTTTTGAAGAAAATGGTTGGGCTGCGCTCAAAGGAAAAGGAGACATTTCATGTGACACTCCTAGCAATCTTGGAGCCCAAGTCCGGCACTGGAACTCATCAAGAGCAAGGAAGAAGTGGAGTACCAACGTAAGATTCCAAGACCACTTGGATGTATCCATCGCTTGCTTTCATTATTGTAATGAAGAGACATATTTTTTCTCTCTAAACCAATATCAAATGGAAAATCACCTTATACGGATGGTTTGGATTGTATCAGGAAATAAAGTGAGTCATTTTCATAAAAGAAATAGTGTGAGCCGAGATCATAATGTAAAACATGCAAGAGGTAATAGAATGAAGGAATTAAAGCAAACTAATTAAATCAATTCACAACCCAGGTTTATTGATCAATTAATTGTTCTATCAATGACTAGTCAAGCTTACATGATTGATTTATATTCATATATACTTTAGTTAGTCCAGAGTTCTCTAATGTGTATAAAATAAACATCTCCCAACCACTTACTCACCTATCCTAGCTAATTTTATAATTCCTTGTATTAGTTAGCCTCATGTGTCTTTTACCGTTTTACTCCATTAAGATAGTGTAGGGCCTCTCTAGATATATTCGCATCCTAGATACAAATTGAATTATAAACTCAAGATTTACAGCTAACCCATATTTCAATGCCTTCTTTTCCATAAAACTTTTCAATCCTCATCTTTTCGCTCATATCTTTCTATACGCCTCTCTCTCAAACTTTCTGTCTCTTCTTCATTCTGCATCATTCATGTCCCTCTTCTCCATTTTTCCAACTCTCTCTCCTTTCTCACTCATCTGGCCCCTCTTCTTGAAGGCATAACCCAATTTCTCAGATATTCTCTCTTAACTCCACACCCCCCCGGGGGGCCGCTTTATTCTTCAATTTGGACGCTCTTCTGCATCTTCCCCTTTTTTTTTTTTACTTTGCCTCTCCTCTCTTCACTGACGCCTCAATCTAGGGAAAAACATTTCTTTGGCTATCGGCCATTCCTTTCCCTTCTCCTTTAACATAATTCTAACTTTAATCAAGTTGGAATTTTCCTAAAGCTAGGTTTATGAAAAACTGAACTAAATGGATACAATGGGCGATTGGTGTTTGATAATGAAAAATTTTGAGCTGAGACAGTTTTACACTTTTCTTTTTTTGAACTGAGGTTTTTTGTATAAATTTAATGTATAGAATATGCAAAAAAAAAAATCTTTCAATAAAAGTGAAAATCTACAAGTAACTTTTATAAAAATTTTTTTTATAAATCTACAACCCAAGGGCGATTTGCAACAATAGATTTATCACAATGACGGTAGGAAGATGACGTCTTGCTGCAGAGTCTTCTTAAGGAAAAACCATCAACCGAGTTTGTCTCAAAGAGGGGTGATGAAAGAAAAAGGGTAGATAGAAAATCTGAGAAATGGATTATGTCTTGATGAAAAAATAAACACACGGTGACATTAAGATTTGTATATACATTAGAGAAGTATTTGAAAAAAATGAAGGAACAAGCCAAGTATTCCAATGGCCTTGAATTCTACTACTCTTCTTGTTCTTGATTAGTTCTAGCCTCGTCGAAAGTGGAATCCAAAATAGCTATAAATGTCACACGATAAATCTCATTATTTCGATGACCCTTCAAAACCTTTTTATTCGAAAACTATATTTGTATGCATTACATCCTCACAAAGAATAGTTGAATCATCAGAAGAAAATAATAAAAGGTAAAAATAAAGTTATAATGAGTAGTCAAGCGAGTCCTATGCTGACTCTGCACCACCTTGAAGTTCATAGTTCATGTGTTTTTTGGTTGTGATTCACTGGAATCTCTGCATCATCTCTTTATAACTTGTCCATTAACACAAGTAGTCTGGTTTGGATCACTTGATGTTATTATGAGATTTAATCATTGAACTGATTTCACCAGTTGGATGAAAAAGGTTCTCAGCAACAAGGAAATTCAAGTGGATCAATATAGTCTTCACACTTTCATAATTACTATCTCACAGATAAGGCATGCAAGGAATGAGGTTATACATAACTTGTAACATTCGAGCGCTGAAGAGGGTGGGGAGTGATTGTCAATACAAGAAAATGGGATGAGATAAAGTGACAAGGCACGGACAAGGAGCAGCTCCTGGTAGGCTTCTAACCAAGAGGGGCATATGAATAAAGCGAATACATACCAGAATGAGAGGGATCTAGAGACTGTATAGGTATGAGACTATATGGTTAAATGACAGCTTAAAGGAATTGATAGGTACTACCTATACTAACAAGGTGCACTTACCTTTTTGATAGCCTATCCCATAAGAACTCCTCAATTAAGCATACTTGACCTGGAGCAATTCTGGGATAGGTGACTTCCTGGGAAGAAGTTGTGTGAGTGAGGACAAAATACACCGAAAAGGCTTGTGTTGGTTTGTGGGGATAGTCTTTAATCCCAAAGAAGTGGCCAGACATTACATAACTCAAGAGTGGCTAATCCTTTGAAGATTATAGCTGATATCAAGAGACAAATTAGATTAGTCAATATTACAGCATACCAAATGAATAACATACGGAACCAAATTAGTCCTCACTCTCAAAGTCCTCAAAGTGCAAATGAATCCAATTTAAGTTTCATTGGATCATTCATATGGATTAGGAAATTTAAAACGGACTCAAAATGGCACTTTGGCCTCTCTATCAAATGGAACAATGAGCTTTTTTATAGCAGCTACTGGTGGTTTGAGAATTCTCACACTAATTGCCCCAAATTGGTTCTACAGAAGGCTCTTCTCTATAATTGGGGTTGATCCTCTTCCATTAGATTGACTACTTAAGCACCCAACCAAATGTATCTCTGACCAAATCCTTGGCCATTTATACCTAAAACATTCACATGCATTCCCACAAAGCAAAAACACTAATTGGCCTACCACAACCAACCATACTTTCCCGTGAAACAAAACAACCACTTAGTTATGAGACTCTAGTTTAGCATATAACGAGGGATATAAGAGTATACATGTATTAGTATAGTGCCAAGTAGATATATAAGCAACATGACTGATCACACAATTGCCTGAACCATTGCTTTGATACAAAAATGTAACACCCTAAGATTTAAAACCATAAAATGACCTCAAGACATAACTTACTACACCATGGGCCAAGCCATAATGGAAAAAAGATCGAAAGGGGATACCAATAATAAGAGAAGAAGATGAGAAACTTAGGAAAGGAGTTAGACATGACCAAAGGACTTTGAACTATGGTTAGATGACAAGGAAAACGAGGGAGATGAATCTCCCCTGTGGTGCCACGGCACCATCTATTACTGTCAAATGATATTAAAAACTAGTTTTAGGACAAACTTTGGATGCACATATCTCTCTAACCAGACTTCCAATTTGCTTGATTCTAACACACATAAGTTACTCTCCTCCTTCTCTAACTATAGACACTGACCTTGTCTCAAAACTCCTCCGTATGGAGATTTTAGATACTTGTGACTGAAATGGTCACTTTTAAACCAAAGCTTGACATTAACTTTTCCCAAACACAAACCATTGACTTTTTGGTCACCAGACCTTTTCCAGCAAGTCACAAATAACACAAAGACATTGTTCAAGAAAGTAGTATCCCAAGAAAACCACTATTGTAGGTTTTGACCTCCTTGTACCACAATCTCACCTATCTAGTGATATACCTATTTTCTACCAAATACACCAAACTTTACTCATCATGATACATATAGGCAACCATTGCCCTAGACCCTGGACTCTCCATAATAATAAGAAGGACATATGCTCAAGAAACCTCGATAGCCACAAGGGCTTGACCTCACAAACCATTACATATACGTCTATATATGTTCTATTCTCAACAATTGCAGTATCAAAGATGACATGAAACTAACAATAGAGTTCATAACTCAGGGACATTCCATGGAACACACAAAGCCATATCACATAAGGTATCTAGTTATATCTCTACACTTGGCACAATACTAAACAAACATATAACATGTGTTCTCGGATAAGCTCATACTGATCATAAGTATTCAATATGCCATGCATCAGCCAAAAAAGAAACCACCTTAATCGCTATCTTACTGGAACTCAAATCCTCTCTTGAAAATGGGGTGTTATCAAGGGGTGAGATATACGTCCTAGTAACCAAGGGCAACAAAAACAAGAGGTTTCACACACACACTACAAGACAAATACACAGCACTATATATATAAATACATATATTCACACTTATACACTATATAATACGCAATATGAGACATACCATGCATATGATATGCAAAACCTACATCGATGATGGTAGGAACCATGAGCGAGTTACTATCACAAAGTAACTTTGATAAGTAGACCCCTTCCAATAATCGATGAAGGCAAATTCCAGGGCATTACTAAGCTCACTACCATTAGTTATAACCTAACCAAATGTCATTCTACTAATGAGTAGACTATGGTTCCCCTACCCATTAACAACCTCAATTGGTGGTGATTTCGAGAAGATGCAACCTTAATCCATTGCCACTTGGCTCTACTGACAAAAAGAAGATGATTTAGTGGCTAGGACATATATCTATCAACCTTACTACTTGGACATAAGACCTTGTGTGTCCCACCAGTAGATTGATATACCACATTGTCTCATAATATCGCAAGTCATTATCATCTAACCAACAATGTCCTAATATGCATAATGTGGTGATGATGTCTGATTGTCATATTAACATGTCAATGCCATATACAATCATTATCATCACCATCGTCATGATGCTAGCATGCTATCATATAGAGATACATAATAACAATAAGTGTATTGTCATCGGTTAACATTCAATACATGTATACATGACCAATTACTTTTTCATCATTTTTATCATTGTTATCACTATCATTAAAACTACACATGCTTAAAAAAAGAATGTAACATTCCTAGAATAAACTCGTGCATTCCCATCTATATAAACACATATACGTATAGATATAAAATAAACTATTTTCACTTCTTTATCGTGCTTTTCAAAAAAACAATGTTTAGAGAAAATTTACAATTTCCTAATATGATATAACTAGCATATCATGATATGAAAATGTTCAAACATATAAGATAAATAAAATTACTTCCTGATTACCTCAAGTTGATGCATATCCATAACATATCGATAGGCTAGGGATCATTAACTATTATGCACAAGAAACATGCAATCCAAGTTTTGCAACATCCAAACAAAGCCCAAACATTCAATCATGCCAATGAAACCTTTGAAATCTACCCAAAACTACTCAATGCCTATAAAGCCCAGTTCTATCATGCTACTATTTTAACCACTTACCCTTAGTTTTGCCATATCTAAACAACTCGTTGGAGCATAGATACCTTCAACAAGCATGCATACATCCTATACAATTACCAAATACACATACCAAGTCATAGTCATAGCCTCTGGTATAGTTCAACTTGGTATCCCAAGTATAAATCCAATGAAACCAAGTTACCAATACCATTTTCAACCATCTTTATACTCAAAATAACCCATAAATCCACATTTAACTTTAATCAAATTTAGACATTATGAGATTCCAAAGCTTAGAGTCTAAGGTTTGGAAAAACAACCACATAATCCACAAAAATACATAATCCAAGGCTTATTTACACATATTAGCACATCATTAAAGCATTTGAACTCAATTTAATCAATGGAAATCCATCCAAATTTGATCCCCACCATCCAACACCAAAATCTACCACTTGAAACTAGAAAAAGAAGAAGCAAATGTAGAATCATTATACCTATGAAAACCAAGCCTCATGGAGCTCCAAAATGTATCCCAGCACCTTAGAACTTTGAACCCTAGTAGAATATCTTCATTCTCCTCCATTTTCTTTTCTTTGAATGAATTGATTAAGTTATTTAAAAATAGAGTTTACGACATGGCGCCATGGTGGGGGTTAATGATGCCGCAGCGCCAGCACTTTCTTTGTCCAAATTTCACTAATACAATTCAATTCCCTCATAGCAACATGAAGGAAGCTCGCCATGGAATCGGAAGATTTCTTCCTATATTTCTATGGTCACTTACAAGAAACTATGGTTTAACATATTGATATTTTTAAATCCAGCTTTGCTAATGCCTTAACTGTGACATCCGGGCACTGACGAGGGAAGGGAGTGATCACCGGTGCAAGAAAAGTAGGGGTCAGATAAAGTGATAAGGTACGGACAAGGAGCGGCTCCTGCCAGGCTTCTAAGTGGGAGGGGCATAGAAATGAATCGAATACATACCGGAACGAGAGGCATCCAGAGACTATATAGGTATGGGACTACACGGTTAAAGGATAGCTTAAAGAAATTGATAGGTACTACCTATACTAATAAGGTGTACCTATCTTTTTGGTAGCATATCCCTTAAGAACTCCTCAGTTAAGTGTGCTTGACCTGGAGCAATTATGGGATAGGTGACCTCCTGGGAAGGAGGTGTGTGAGTGAGGACAAAACACACAGAAAGAGGCTTGTGTTAGTTTGTGGAGACAGTCGTCAATCTTGAATAGTGGCCAGACATTACAGTTGGTATCTGAGCCAAGCCTCTCTCAATACGGTATGGTTTGGGAACGAATCAAGCGGACGTTGGTGGGCATGTGACATCCGGGCATTAACGAGGCCGGGGAATGGTCACGGGCGCAAGAAAAATAGGGGTCAGATAAAGTGATGAGGCACGGACAAGGAGCGACTCCTGGTAGGCTTCTAAGCGGGAGGGACATAGAAATGAATCGAATACATACCAGAACGAGAGGCATCCAGAGACTATATAGGTATGGGATTATACGGTTAGAGGATAGTTTAAAGAAATTGATAGGTATTACAATAAGGTGCATTTACTTTTTTAGTAGCATATCCCTTGAGAACTCCTCAGTTAAGCGTGCTTGACCTGGAGCAATTATGGGATGGGTGACCTCCTGGGAAGGAGGTGTATGAGTGATGACAAAGAACACTGAAAGGGGCTTGTGTTGGTTTGTAGGGACATTCGTCAATCCTGAATAGCGGCCGGACGTTCCAGTATTTCTATCCCCCTTTAACAAAATTTTTTCCTCAAAATTTAAAACATACCTTAATCAAATAGCTCTGGGTATTTTCGTCTCATGTCGTCCTCCATTTTCCAAGTTGCTTCTTCTGACCTTAAACCCTTCCAAACCACTTTAACCAGAGGAATACTTTTATTTCTCAGCTGCTTGACTTGTCGGTCTATGATTTTCTCTGGTTTTACCTCATAAGATAAATCATCTTGTAAAATAATATTTTCACATTCTATAACATGTGATGGGTCAGGTGTATACCTTTTGAGTTGGGAAACATGGAAAACATCATGGATTTGACTCAAATTTGGAGGTAAGGCAATTCTATAAGCTACAGGTCCAACTTTGGCTAGGATTTGAAATGGCCTGATATATTTGGGACTAAGCTTTTTCGTTTTAATTGACCGACCAACCCTAATAGTTGGGGATACTTTGAGAAATACATGATCACCAACTTCAAATTCTAATGGCTTCCTTCTCTTGTCCGCATAACTCTTCTATCTTCTTTGTGTCGTTACTAACTTTTTCTTCACCATCTCAATTTGCTGGGTGGTCAGATCTACAATCTCCGGTCTAAGAAATTTTCTTTTGCCAAGTTCAACCCAGCATAATAGGGACCTACACCTTCTTCCATATAATGCCTCGTAAGGTGCCATCTGAATATTGGAATGATAACTATTGTTATAAGCGAATTCCGCCAATGGCAAATATCCATCCCAGTTTCCTTTTAGTTCCAAAATACAAGCTCTCAGCATATCTTCCAATGTATGAATAGTCCTCTCTGTTTGCCCATCCGTCTGAGGATGATATGATGTGCTAAACCCCAACTTAGTTCCTAATGCTTCTTGTAATGACTTCTAGAGGTTTGACGTGAACCTTGGATCTCTGTCAGAAACAATGCTATTTGGCATACCATGCAATCTTTTACTGCTTCCTTGATATACAACTGTGCCAACTTATCCAGTGTATATATGGATCTTATTGCTAGAAAATAGGCTGATTTGGTTAACCTATCCACAATAACCTAAATAGCATCATGTCCAGATGAAGTTCTTGGCAATCTCATTATAAAATCATACATATACTGTCCCACTTCCATTCTGGGATATTCAAAGGTTGTAACAATCCTGATGGCTTTTGATACTCTACCTTAACTTTTTGACACACTAGACACTTTGCTACAAACTTGGTTATATCACTTTTCATTCTAGGCCACCAAAATAGCCTTTTCAGCTCATGGTATATCTTTGTGACACCTGGATGAATTGTGTACTTGCTCTGGTGCACTTCTTCCAAAACTTTTTTCTTTCAACTCTGCCTTTGGGGGTTACATATATTCTCTTCCTAAAACTCATCACACCATCTGCTGCCATCTCAAAATCTTTGGCTTCCCCTTGTTCCATCTTCTCTCTTATTGTTCCTACTAAGTCATTTGTCTACTGTGCTTCTTTGATTTGAGTCCTAAACTCGTTCTCTATTCTAGTCTCACCATAATGTACTTTACCCAGCTGAATCTTGTATGCTAGATCTAGGTCTCTATACTGCTCAATTAACTCTTGCTCCTTCACCATCATCCATGTTACATGAATAGCTTTCTGACTCAAAGCATCTGCTACTATATTGGCCTTGCCTGGATGGTGCTTGATCTTATGATCATAATCTTTCAATAACTCCATCCATCTTCTTTGCCTCAGATTCAACTCTTTTTGATCTGATAAATATTTGAGACTCTTGTGATCAGAGAAAATTTCTATTATTGCTCCATAGAGATAGCGTCTCCATATTGTTAGTGCATAAATTACCGCTGCAAGTTCTAAATCATGTGTGGGATAGTTTTCTTCATGAGGTTTTAGCTGTCTAAAAGCATAGGCTACAACTTTGCCCTGCTGCATTAATACACAACCCAATTCATTCTTACTAGCATCAGTGTATAGCATATTGGGCTCTTGAGGATTAGGTATGATTAACACTGGGGAAGAGGTTAACCTACGTTTTAATTCTTGAAAACTCTTTTCACAATTATTATCCAACACGAAAGGTTTTTCTTTTCTTGTCAATCTAGTCAGCGGTGAGGCAATCCAAGAAAAATCCTGGATAAACCTTCTATAATAGCCTGCTAGGCCAAGAAAACTTCTTATATCTGTAACAGTTTTAGGTCTATCCCATTTAAGAACTGCATCTACTTTATTTGGATCTAGTGCCACCCCTTCTTGAGATATTATATGACCTAAAAACTATACTTCTGTGAGCCAAAACTCACACTTGCTTATTTAGCAATCAATTGCTTTTCTTTTAAGATTTCCAGAATAATTCTCAGATGTCTCTCATGCTCTACTGAAGATTTACAGTATACTAGGATATCATCTATGAACACAACAACAAACTGATCTAAATAAGGCCGAAAGATTCTATTCATATAGTCCACGAATACTGTTAGTGCATTAGTGAGACCAAATGGCATGGCTAGAAATTCATAATAACCATATCTTGTCCTGAATGCAGTTTTCAGGATATCTTCAGCTTTAACCCGTAACTAATGATACCCAGATCTTAAATCAATCTTGGAGAATATACATGCTCTAGCTAACTGATCTAAAAGATCATCTATTCTGGGTAATGGGTATTTATTCTTTATGGTCACCTTGTTTATTTCCATGTAATCTATACGTAGTCTGAGACTTCCATCTTTCTTCTTAACGAATAGCACAGGAGCTCCCCAGGGTGATACACTGGGTCTAATAAACCTTTTTTCTAACAACTCCTCTATTTGCTACTTCAATTCAGCCATCTCATTTGGAGCCATTCTATATGGTGCTTTTGATATCGGCTCCGCCCCAGGTACTACTTCTATTCCAAACTCAACTTCTCTTTCTGGGGGTAATCTGCTAATTTCCTTAGCGAACACTTCAGGAAATTCTCGCACTACTAGTATTTTCTCAATTCCCTCTTTTACCTCAACTCTTGTAGAGAAGGAAACTAGGTATCCCTGACATCCCTTCTCTAAGCATATCTCTGCTTAGGTAGTCGTTAAGAAATTTAGCTTAGTCTCAACACATGGGGCAATTTCTGAGGTGGGTAAGATTAAGATATTATTTTTACAATCAAGGAGGATATTATTGGCTAATAACTAATTCATACCAATAATCACATCTATATCATGGAACGGTAGGCAAATAAGGTCAAGGGTAGTACAAAAATGCTCATATTGGATAATGCAATTTAGGAAAACATAGGAAGTAACTATTTTGTCATCAGTAGGTGTAGACACATGCATGTCATAAGGCTACAAAGTCATAACTAGGCCCAACTTTCCAGCACAGTTATAGGATATGAATGAATGACTAGCACCTGAGTCAAATAATGCATGTATAAGATATTTATTTATCTTAATCGTACCTTCAATCATATTCGGTGACTTACGAGCCTCTTGTTGAGTGAGAGGAAAAACTCTCCCCTGGGTCTGTGATCTATTGTTGGTTTGCAATCAGGTATTAGCAACTTCCGTTGTACAATCTTTTGCAAAATGTCCAGCCTTGCCATATCTTAAACACACATTTTCACTAGCTAGACAAGGTCTATTCCCATGATTACATCCACACTATTCGTAGACTGAGACCATAGCATTCCTGTGGTTACTAGATCTGCCTCGAGTATTTGATCGCATAAAACTCTTGTTATTCCAAGCCTTTCTACCTTTCTTTCCATTCTCTGGTTCAACTTCTATTGGCCTCTTGTTATGATTTTCAGGAGTTTGGATAGTGGTTTTAGAATGATTTAGACTTCCTTCAGCAATTCTGCTTACTTCCACCAGATTGTTACATGTCCTAATCTGCATTGGTTCTACTCTTTCCCTTATCTCAGGTCTTAATCCTCTTTCCAACTTCTCAGTTCTTCATCTTTCATCATCATGTTGCTACAAGTAGGTGGAATACTTGGACAGTTGAACATACTTAGCAACATATTCATCTACAGATTTATTTTCCTTCTACTTTAGTGTAATAAATTCAGCTTCTTTCTCATCCCTCACTGAGCGAGGAAAATACTTTTCATGAAACTGCTCCAAAAATATCTCCCAAGTTATCCATACATTCCTAGCCCTCAGTATATTCTCTGTATTCTGCCACCACGTATCTGCCTCCTTCTCTAACATGTATGTGGCCATTAAACCTTTAGTTCTGTATTGACCCTCATGATTCTAAAAATTTTCTCTAGTCTCATGATCCAATCTTCTGCAATTTGCACGTCAAATTTCCCTTCAAAGGTAGGTGGATTATGCTTCCAAAATTGTGTTATAAGCCTCTGTTGTTGAGCTAGCTCTGCCTTTTGATCACCTGGAACATGTGGGGGTTCCATTCGTTGATTCTGTACTAGCAGCACATTTGTCCTAGCAATTTGTTGTACTCTAGCTTGCTCTTGTGTTGTTAAAGCAGCTTATATTTGCTCAATAGTATGTTGCTGCTGATCCAGCCTAATCAGTATAACCAGAAGAGGATCTATCTGAGTTCCTTTCGAAGGTCCCTTATTATGTGGAACTCTTCCACCTCTTACATTGACCATTCTGAAATAATTTTAACAATTCAGCAATAGCCTATTGGATTATTTCACCCCGTATACATAACAGGTCATATATTATGCATTTATATAAAATTTATCAAAGTACCACAACATATAAACAATAGCAGAAACATTATACTTCATTTATCTTAAATTATAAGTTTAGATGCTGGTAAATACTTGAATTAGATCCTATTTAACAATACAATAAAAATACTTAAATAATCTAATGTTCTAGCCTGCAATATTTATAAAAAAAATTGCAATCAATACATTCACCTTACTATTATGATTCTATGGGAGACATAAATTATAATCATCATCAGTATCTTCTCAGAATCCTCCATAGGATTATAGTCTGAGTATTCATCGGAATCATAATCTATGTAATAGTCACTTGCACCATCATCTAGTCCAGCCTCCTTCCACAACTCATCAATGTCTGGACCATACTTTTCTCGATAATACTCCTCGACATTTATCACTTCCACTTCCTTTTCTACTTTAATAGGGTACTCTTCCGGATCTTCCTTCGGGTCTTCCTCTGAGTCCTCCTCTAGTATTTCTTCCTCTGAGGCTTCCATTGCCTCAGCCTCTTCCTCTTCCCTATAGCATTCTGCCTGAAGCGTGTAGGCAATAACACAGTCCTCTAGTGTATTGAACACACGACCTTGTAACTTCTCTTTGATGTGATTCCAGACCCAATGGTCAGGGAGAGCATCGAGCACTTGCTCAACCCAAAGCCCCTCAAGGAGTCTATGTCCATGTTGCCTTTCAAGGATCTCTTTCACCTCCAACACTGTGATCAGGAATTCCAAGACTGAAACATATCCTCTATATTGAGCATGACAGTTATCAGAAGCAATCATGACTATTAGTTGGATTTGGAGTATTTGGTCTAGTTGGGAAAGACCACCATTTTCTCCAAATAGTTTAGTTGAGTTAGAGTTACTAGAATCCACAGAGTTCGTGGGCAGATCAACTTCCTCATCTATGTTCATGAATGTTATCCCTGGTCCTAGAGGAACTATTCGTAAGGGATTAGTAGCAGTGAGATCATTTCCTAATTCTGGGTAAACTTTTATGTCAATGATTGTCACGTTGCTGTCATCGCTGAAAGTTAGATTAGATCCCATATTCTCCTCTATAGGGTCTAGGTTAGGCTCATCCCAATTTCCTACATTCGGGTTATTGGCCATCTGCAACTAAGGCAACTGATAAGCACCAGCTATCTTAAGGGAAAATTATAACTAAAAAGACATACAAAACTTTCCAATTGCTAGGATTTGCCCAGATCTTTGCTCTGATACCAAAAATGTAACACCTTAGTTTACTATACTTTTAATCATATATTATATATCTAGCAGAAAGAATTAAAAACCTAGAATAATAAAAACTTTTAAACTTTTCAAAATTAAGTTGCTCAAAAGACAATAACTTAACTGAAAGTTTACTTTAATTAATAATAATTAAACCAACCATACTGTAATTATCTAACAATTGTTCCAGAACATCTAAAGTGAAGCCAGCGAGTAGAAATCATAACTAAAGCACATCACCATAATTTAATTACATTTATTCTAATATTAAATAATATCTTCTAGTTTGCTTCCTCTCAATTAATCACCTCCTTGCCTTTGCCTTTGCCTTTGCCTTTGCCTGACCCTAACATTGTTAGTCATTAGGTGTGAGATTTGGGAAAATCTCAGTAGTATATATATTTATTCATACAAATCATGCTTATAATCAGGTAATTATGCAAACAACTAAATAACTCATATTTTATGCATCTATAAAATTTTTAGCAGAGTTTGCTCTCAATACTAGACATCCATAGCATTTCAAAACATTTATATTGAAACAACTCATCCAACAATATTACATAACATCCATAATTAATTCACAGAAAATGCATGAAATAAATAATATACTACCTCTAACGAAAAGTATTCTAAGCTAAACAGCCTGCATTCCTTTTTGAATTTTTTAAAGTACCTAATATTCACAAATTACTAATAGAATTATCTCATACGCATAAATCTAAAAACATTTAAACTTAATTTCTAACCACTGGTATCTTATTATTCTCATTTCTAATCTCAAATTCTCATTATATATTCCTAACTTAATCAACAATCTATATAGGAAAAAAAAATTTACTCTAAAAATAAACTCTAGAAAAATATCTCCATACCTTTCTCAAAGCTAGCTTTCCTTCCTTTTTCTTCTCTTTCACTCACACTTTATTTCTCTCCCTTGGCTCTCTCTTTCTTTCACTCACAACTGGTGGGGTGCTGAAATGAAGAAATGAGAGGGGTATTTATAGTGTTGATATCTTGGCCATTAAGTGACATCAATCCATTGGATAACTTCATTTAGTGTATGCTCATCAATGTAATTCATTGTATACCTTCATTCAGTGTATGTTCTTCATAATCCAATGTAACTTATTTAAATCACAATTCATTGTATACTTCATTCAATGTAACTTATTTCAACCACAATTCATTGTATACCTTCATTCAGTATAACTTATTGAAATCACAATTCATTGTATACCTTCATTCAGTGTATGCTAATCACAATTCAATGTAACTTATGGAAACCATATTAATCATAGATGGAAATTTATGGATGTTACATTAACTAAAGATATTGCAACGCTCTCTAGTCGCCTTACTTTATATTTTCATGTCTCTCATGTATCTTATCTTTTTCCGTTATCATTGTTTAGTTCTTTTTGTAAGTTTATTAATTAATTAATATATTGTGCTTTCATTAAAAAAAAAAGTGAGTCCTATGCTAAATGTCCAACATTGCATGCTTTTCACTTTCACTAACAAGTGTATATCATTTTTTTTTCTTTCATTCACCTAAAAAGCTCAAGTTTGTTTCTTAAATATCGTACCCATGTTTTGATTTAAAAAATTATAAAATATATAGCATTTTTTTTCCAAATATCAAGAACTTTGAACCCTTAACTTGAACACATATTTCTCCCACCGTTATCATTAGAGGACCACCTAAGTTAATCTCAAATAGCTATATATATATGAGTTTTTAAAACTATAAGTAAAGTTTAGGCAACTATAGTTAGAAAGCATGAAATGCAACATATAAACACACCAGTATGGCCCTATATGCAAGGATTGAGAATTAGAGTATGTAACAGAAGCTTACTCAAGGAGAACATTGGTAAGGCAAGTGGAAAGGTTGTAACCCTTAAGGCTTGGGTAAGTCTATGCATGAGTGATTCTTGTTGGTGAAGATTAGTGTAAAGGAAAAAAAAGTAGAAGGGGATTGATGTGGTATCGGCCAAACAAGAAACATATTTGGTTGTAATCAAGGAATATCATGCTAAGGGTTAAAGGTAGGAATAAGCAGAACCCTCTCTTGAGTATATGAGTAATAATGTTTAACTGGTCAGCATGAGGACCTTACAAGATTGTGGGATCTTATGGATAGTGGCTCTACCATAAAGGGGCTTGAATTAGGACATTATAATTATTGTTTTAGTGATAACAAAGCTACGGGAGTTTTAATTACAGATGGAGAATGAGAGTTACATGCATGTTAATTAGGTGTAGTGAGACTAATGTTGAAAATGTCATGAAATGACCATGGATGTTAACATATAAAGTAAAGTAATTTTGTGAGAATATGGATATGAATATAGTTAATTAGGGAGAAATGCTTGAGTGAGGATAATGATTCTTAAATCCTATGGTAAATAATGAGAGTTAAGAAAACCAATGGACTTTGAGAGAATTTGATGGGTACCAATTGCTAAGGCACACTAGTTCTAACAAAGCTTATGCATAAGTGAACTATGTTAAGTGATCAAATATGGACAGGATAGTTAATATGGCGTGGGAGCTGTTAAGAAGTGGAGTTTTTGTTTTAGCATGTGCGTTTGAAAGAGAAGTTAGGTGTTATAGGCTGACTAAGGCACTTTGTAGAAAACTAAGTAGTATTTGGTGAATAAGGTCTTTTGGGATTCAACATAATAGAATTAAACCATTTAATAAATTCAGAGGAATTGCTAAAAGTTATTGGCTACACAGACTAGGAAGAGAAATCATATGGACAAGAGAAGGAGTTGTTGAAGATAGATGATGAGGATTATATGTCTTTGTAGGATACCCTAACTTTTAGTGTTTGAAGATCATTTTAGACTAAGGAGCTCATATGAGGTATGTAGATCTTTCTTAGGGCCTTAGTAAGAGTAGGTCGATAGCGTATTAGGTAGTGCTACTGCACAACCTAATGAGGATTCATGAGATGTTCCACATATCTCAACCCATGAAGTTCTCAACCAATCCGTCTTATGTTACAGAGCTTAAGGAAGTTTAATTACAAGATGACTTGTTATTGGAAGTAAATCAGAGAGAGATGTGGACATTAAAGTGAAATAGTTGAGGGGTAAAACCATTGAGCTTGTAAAGGTATTATAGGAAGTTCTGGCATTGAACGAAGCTTCTTAGGGAATGGAAGGATTAAGGAAAAAGGAATAATCATCTTTTCCCATAAGGTATATGTTTCCAAAATTTCGAGGATGAAATTTCTATCAGGCGGAAAGGATGTAACAACCCAAAATTTAGTCATTTCAGACATGTAAGTAGATTTATGGAAAGGTATCATTGGATTAGTGGACTAGAAGGGCTGGGATTAGATGAAAGAAGGAAAATAGAGGAATTTAATTCCCTCAAATAGTAAGAGTTTTCACCATGGCACCAAGTCACATATCTAGTTAAAAGAACCAAATCCCAACTCAACAAACATTGTTTCAAATAAAGGGGCTAACATTTGGAGGTTTAAGACAAGTTTTGGTGCTCTAGGAGGCTTGATTACTTGAGATATGGTGTTTTCCATTCTCTTTTCTATTCCTTCCTCATGGTTCTTAAAGGACATATGTGGGTGACACTTGGGTTTTGAATTTGATAGATTTTTTTCTAATTAATTTGTGTTTAAATGCTTCAAATGATGTTATGCAATGTTTTAAAGCTTTGAGTTAGGGATTTTTTATGTGTAATGGCCCAAATGTTAAACCCTAGCCTCTACCATGTGGGGTTTTATGGTGCATGAATTTCTAAGTTGAACCAAGTTATAGGAAGCTATCTTGGAGTTAATAAAGAGTAGGTATGATGTTGGTTTCTTGGTTTATAGGATAAGAGCTTGTGTTTCAAAATTCTTAGGACATTGAAGGCTATGTAATCACTTATTTTGTGTGTAAATTGGTTGAGTAGGATATAAGCATAGTTGATCAAGGTCTTTACACTCCAAAAAGTTGTGTGGAAGCAATTAATTTGTTGGTAAATGGTTTTTATGTCAAATGAAAGAATAGGGCTTTGTAGGTGCTAAGTGGCCTTGATGATTGGAATGGTTATTTTGGGTCTTGATTATTAATTTTGTCTTATTTCATGATTAGAATAATGTATATTGACAAATTAGATTTCATCCCTCTTGCGTGTGTGTAGTTGTTCTTTAACAGCCTATTGAGGTATTGAGTGAGTTTACTCAACATAAGGTAAGAGCAACTTTTATTTACTAAATATATTTTAAACCTTTCATACCATGATATGTATTTTCATGGCACAGCTAGTAAGTTCTTCTTCTACCCTTACTATATCAAGAACTATGAGAAGAAAGGGAAATGATTAGATACACAAATATGCATATAAATGTGGCAAAATTTGACATACGACTATTGTGTATTGGCCTATTCTTATCTTGCATAAGGATACTATACTAGTAAGAAAAAGTGATGATGATGATGATGACAATGATGATGAATAGAACATGAAAGCTCAGTAACATGATGAATATTGTAACAACCCCAATTTAATTATTCCAAACATTTATATGGGTTATGGAAAGGTATACTCAGGTTTATACAAGATTGAAAGGGTGTAAGACTGAAGAAAACATGCGAAGAGCTAAACATAAAGGAAAAGGGAGGTAGAAGCTCTCCACTCTACAACTGTGTCCCTTCATGCTGCGACAGGAACGTGTAATTAGGCCAGTGGGCTCGAGATAGAGAATAATGATGAAACCATGATTTGAAAAGATATAGTATGTGATATATTGAGTAAATATTAAGGGGCAAAATGGTAATTTCACATACTTGGTCCTTAGTATGCATTAATTTCTCCTATGGTCCTTAATTGCAATAAATTTCAAATTTGACCCTAAATTGAAACTAATTTTGAAAATTATGGAAAATTATATATATGTGAATATGAACCTCTTGACATATTGGATCCTATTCGAAGAACACATTGAGGTTAAGAAGTAAAGTCTAGAAACAATACAGATTATAAAATGTTGGAAAGAAGATAGATATGTAGGCCCCACAAGATAGTTAAATGAAAAAGAAATGTGGGCCCCATAATAAAGAAAAAGAAAAGAATGTGGGCCCCACATAAAATACTATTTGGACCAACTAGTAAGATAAATATAGATCACAATCTAGTATATTTCTTGTATATATTAATGAACAAATGGTGTAACAACCTACTCGCAGAGACTCTGAAACAACTTCTATAACATCGAAAACATAAAAAAACACAAAAAAGAATTAGAACAAAGCTAAGTCGCAGCGAGCTATAGTGTAGCCTCATCCTAGTAGAGGAAGTACTACTTGGCACCACGGCAAAAATTCTAGCGCCATCGCGCTTGTATCAGAACATGTATTAGCAAATTGCTAATTTCTTGGCCAAACTTCTGATACACACAACATTGTACTCCAACCTCTAATTAACCTGATTCCAACTCCTACAAGTCAATCTTGTCTTAATCTAACTATAGACAAGTTTTACCTTGATCCTTCTCCATATGAAAATTTTGGATGCCCGTGACATATTTTATTACTTTTTGACCAAAACACACAACCTATTAGCCCCAATTCTGAACCCAAGCAATTTGGCACTTGAGGACTATTTACGCAAGTCCTATTTGACCCAACTAACTTGTCGAAGGAGGTTTCACCCTGAAGGAATCACTCCTCCTAGATTTGACCCCTTTAAACCCCAGTATCATCCAAACATCATCGTTACAATCATCCTATCATCACATAGCATACAAATAATATTCCCAGGATAACAAGACCATATATACGGACACACAACTCTATTTGGCACAGGTCATTACATAAACTAAAGTAGTAAAACCACCAATATACTTGTTATTCCTGACAATGGAGTAGATTACAACTATTTGGTCTTCTCCATATTAGTACCAGAGTCTTCACCTAAAATTTTAGCCTTAGAAGGTGTGAGACAAAGTTTCAGTAATTGGGAAAAACACACATACAACAACACGACACATATATGCAAATGATGTAATGTGATGCAGAATGTCATGGTATGCATGTCTCCCTTATACATGGCTAGAACCACTAGCTAATATCATCACACAACATCTTCGATAGATGATTCCCTTCCAACAATTGGTGAAGGTTGATTCCAAGATATCACCAAGATTACCTTACACAAATACAACCTGGCCAAATGTCACACTAGTTCTTGGACCATGGAAAATGATGTTTGCTAAAGCAAACAAATGATGTTTCAACATGTCTCCTTGATCCTAATGGAAGAAGGTAATAACTCTTCAACTTTAAGATACCTCTTGTGATGTGTGCACATCATGATTATATTGGCAAGAAGCATCAAAACTTTTGGTATCATAATAGTCTCAAGCAACAATTGGTATTAGTTTTGATATCACTAACAATTTGTATCAGTTTTGATATCAGTACCAGTTCGCATTATTTGAACATGTAGTGCTTAATAAGTTTTGATGATGATTTACATTTCAGCTTTTACTTTTATGTGTGCTTAAACAATTCTAGACATCTTTGCATACTGGGACAACCTCACAAATAGAGGGAGAAGAATTATTGGAGAGTTTTTCTTCAAACCTTTTTGTTGATGTCAAATAGGGGGAGAAGTTATGTAAAAAATATGTATGTGCTTTTGTGTGCCCTTGAAGTTTATCCTATATGTTGGTGTGGAAGAAATCATTTTTTATGAAGAAGCTCACTTTGAGGTATTTCCTTCACGGGTCCTTGGTAAGATGGAGTTGGTGGTGTTTTAAATGGTGTTGTCACTTAACTTAATGGGAATATATGAGGTATTCTAGGTGTCCTGACTAGAGAAACTTCTCCCGACCTATTTCATGTTATAAAACAAAATGGAATTCAATTATAAGTGACTTGATATGTGAAGTAAGTTAGAGAAGATCGTGCATATTAAGGTAAGTCAGAAAAGTGATTGGATTTTTGAGTAAGCGAATGGTATTATGGAAGTTTTGATAACAACCAAAGTCATTTAGGAAATGAAAGGATTAACTTGAAGAGGAATTATTCACCTTTGTGCATGAGGTGAGTTTTTCCAAATTTCAAGGATGAAATTTGTATAAAGTAAGGAGAATGTAATAACCAATTTAATTATTACAAACATGTATATAAGTTATAAAAGTTATACTCAAGTTTATACAAGATTGGAAGGGGCCAAGACCAGAGAAAACATACAAGAAACAGAGCACCAAGGAAAAAAGAAGGTTAATTCTCTCTACACCACAACGACGTCCCTTTATGCTGCGACGAGAGCATGTAATTAGGCCAATGGGCTCATGACAAAGAGCAATCGCACTGTGACATCAACATCCTCTACCATGGCACCAGTAACGAGGCTAGTTTAAATGAAGAGCTCTACTAGGGTTTGTATTCTTGGCTGGAGAATATGGTTTCTAGGTGTTTGGGAGCTTGAATCATTAAGGTATGGTATTTTCTCCTCCTCTCTTCTGTTAGACTTTAAAGCAAGATATCTGTGGGTTTTCTTTGAGTTTCAATTTTGATAGAGTTTCTATCGATTGAAATGTGTTAAAGTGCCTTACTGGCCTTTGACCAGGTCATTACTAATTGGAAGTGACTTAATGGTTACCCCGAAATTAGCCTTCACCTATTGTTGGAAGAAGGCTACTTGGTTTTAGAGCCATGTTGGGATTTTCATTGCATATATCATGTGCAATATATTTTTGCATGATATATCTCTTGTATGTAAGCTTGAATTTGAAATCTTTTACTTTTGAGTTTGAAACCTTTTGCTTATATTGTTACCCCTTTCTTACTGGGGCTTTTGTCTTACCCCCTGTGGATAACATTTTCAAGAAATGACCCTAGCTCTAGCAAAGAAAAAGTTGAGGAGAATTAGTTCTCCTTAGTGACGCGTGGGATATTTGTGTACTAATGTCTGGGTATGTTCTTATTTTAGAAAACATTTTATGTTTGTAGCATAGTAGCAAGTGTATAACTTTGAAATGATACCATATGTAATGATGTATGTGTATTCTTTCTAACTGTCCTTAGGGACCTAGTCTCTTATGCATGACCTATGTTACTTGCAATTTCAAGGTTGTTGAGGCTATGGGGTGAATAGTTGTGTATGTTGTGTCATTGTGAGGTTGCATGCATTGTTGTAGGGGTTGTCTGAGTCATCTTGATGGCTTTATATTGTTTGGAGTTATGTAGGGTATTTCCAAGATGGACAATCCAACTGTGGTCGAAGCGAGTTTGGGTTCAGTGTATTGCATATGCTAAATGTTTTGCTAGAAAGATAGGAAATTAAAATTCCTAACTAGACAATATATTTGTTGAAAAAAAGAAAAAAAATTAAATTTTCCCTTCACGAGTGGTATGCATTAGTCTTATGGAGGTTTGCTTCTGCTTTTACAAAAGATGGCTCTGGCACAATGAAAATATTTATGCCAACTTTGCCTTCATGAGTGAGCTTAATTGCATTGCTATAAAGATTAAAAATTGTGAATGCAAAGAAACAGAAATATTTTCATTGAGTACAACTACTATAGCCCCTTGCAAACTATGAGACTAAATTTGTACCTAACTAAATTTGTGAGGATTTGATCTTTCTCAAGGCTAAAACCTCTTTCTACAACAAGCCATAGAAACAAATACCAAAACATTGTTTACCTCTCAATTAAAGTTTCAAGCATTTCAAACTCTCACACACAGATATATATAGAACACTGCCTGATAATCACAAAATCGCCCCCTCACAAATCTCAAAGCCAAACTTGTCTTCCCTGTCCCAGTATACCCAAGAAGCACTAGCCAATTCATACATAAAATAACTCATTCACAATAGGAACACCAATAAAATTATATTTAACTGTTATTATGCTAATAAAATGGCATAAATTATATCATGGCATACTTGGAGAAGTTGTGCAGATACATAATGCATCTGTCACATGAACAGATTATACTCAACATAAAGTCACCAAAATTTTTATTTTAAGACTTCTTACCACTTGCTTCCGTATGACCTAACCTAAGCAATATAGTTTGCTTAGAGAGGAACAAGTTCTCTTTTAAAATGTAGATTGAAGTTTGAACAAAAAATCAATAAGAAAAGTGAATGCGCATATAATCCCCATCTAAAATCAAATTTCAGATGTTATACTAAGGAAGCCAAACTAGGAAGATCCTTAAGTATAAAGCATATACTAATTTTATCAAGCTAACTTGCTAAATGTATTGGGTGGGAGTGATTATAGCACCTTTAACAAAGCTATACAAGATCAAAGCATATATTTTAGTGATAAGGCAATAGCTAAAGCAAAGCTCTGGCATTTTTCTCCACCAGTATAAAATACCAATATGGAATTTATTAATTGTGATGTTGCCAAATCTAAGGAATGCCTTGCCTCAGTCAAAGCAAAACTACTTTGTTGTACACACTAATAATAGGAAATCTTGCCAAAAACATATTTGATTGAGAAATAGATATCCTTACATTAATAACAATGCCAAAATTCAGAAATATAAGGAAGAATGTCCAAATTTACAATGGGATTGTTTCCTTTCTAAAGTGATGATATTATATAACAGTTCATTTTTCCACCATTTCTTTTTGTCATTACAGATTTATCCTGTTCTCATGAAAACAACGACACTCTGTCAACCTAAGTAGTATAGAATCTTATCCTCATATACTAAACCTTTAACCCTGTAATCATGTTTTCTTGCTCCAATTACTTTTTCTAACACATTCAAGGCATTAATCATTGTACCAACACACACACACAGAGCATGCTCAGATGCTATTTTTGGAGCTAATTGAGAGGCATAAGAACATTTAGATCCATTCTTACATGCATGATCCACTTAGCTTCATTCTAAAGAGTATGAAAAGTTATATAAAATACTAGAAACTCTAGCTCTAACTTTTAACTGCACAATTACTCAATGACTTATCTAGTAGAAATAAATACAAGTAAAATAAGTTAAGTGAAAAGAAAAAAGGCCTTTGAAGGTCTTGTCTTAAGCCACGGCATCAATACGTTGCTGAAAGCAAATGTAGGTGATGAATAGTATATTGTCTAAAAAATTAAAGCAAAAGGAAAATTAAATCTCCATCTTTTACCCAGAATTAGCATCTCATAATCCTATCATGAAGCATGCATGGCACAAATGGTCAAATGCCAAAGCTAAAAGAAGTTCAGTAATGCTGTTCATGTGAAAGAGATAATCTCATTCCAAATAAAAACCACCACACCTAATATCTTAAAATCATAAGCCTAACCACTCGTCTCACTCGTTGTCCGTCTCTTCTATCCTTCTTCTTCCCTCATTTGTCCTCTGTTTGGTCTCCCCTTCCCTTTGTGGCCTTCTCCTTGCCCAATCAATCAACACTTTCTCTCTTTCCTCCATTGCATGTTTTGAAGGCAGAGGCAGTATAGGAGACTAATCTACCTCTTCTTCCATTATCTCCTTAATCCCACTTCTACTATGCCTACTACCACTTCTTCAGCTACTTCCTCTTTTTCTCAAATTTCTTCTTGATCTCCAGAGGATATCGATCGGAGGAAGACTGGAGCGTGGAGATGAGAAGAGAGTATCCCATCAAGAGAAGGATTTGTGGAGGTTGCTAGTTAGAGGAAGATGAGAGAAGAGCAAGATGTAAAGGAGTTCAGAGAGTTTACCATCCAAATGAAAGGTTTGTAAAGACGCGAAAAGGTTTAGGAAAGTCGATGAAAAGGTTTAGGAGAAAAATAAAAAAATATAGAAACAAGAGCTGCGGGAAAATGAAATTAGGTTATAGAAATGCCTCTTTACAGCTATTTTTAAGAAAACAGTTGAAAAGGCTTTAATTTTTTAACTTAAAAAATGAAGAAAAAGAAAATAAATATATACCATTAATTTACAATCTTTCTATGACTGTTTTTCAAAAAATAGCCATAAAAAGCTTGAAATTTTTTTAATGAAAAAAATAAAAATGCTGTTTTTTTATTTTAAGAAAGCAAATAAATATTGATTTTTCTTCTACAGGTTTTACATGACAAACAACCATAGAAAGCTTCACCAATTATGAATTTTTTTTAAAATTAGTTGTAGAAAACTTGAGTTTTCTTAATCTCAAGAGAAAAGGGTGCCTTTTCTACAGTTGTTATCCAAAAAATAATCGTAAAAAACTTGATCAATTACGGCTGTTATTGAAAAACAATAGTAAAAATCTAAATATTATACACTTATTTACAAAAAGAACCATTCAACTTTTTATGTCTTTTTTTGTTTTAATAGCCATAAATAAGAGACATAAAAATGTTATTTTGGGGTAGTATTGATTACCCACATGCATTTTTTATGAGTTTTAGTAGTTTATAAGGTTGTTTGGTGTTGATGGTGTGTTTGGTGGAAAATAGATATGTCATCCATTGGTAAAATTTGGAGTTTAAGGGAATCAAATCTTTGGAAAGTGGTTTCCTTGAGATGCAACTACCTAAGATAGTGTCATTGAACCATTTGTGACTTGTTGGTACAGGTTTGATGGTCAAATTGGTTGTGCATTGGTTTTGAGTGGTATTAAAGCCAAAACTTGGCTAAAGTGACCATTTTGAGGTACAATTTGTGCTTGTAGTTAGAGGGCATTATATTTGACTTGTAGGTTTTTGAGTTATGGCAATTGGAGATCCAAGTAGGTAGTTGTGTGCATCCAAAGTTTAATAAAAAAATCAGAACTTTGCTGCCATAGGCAGCAAGTACTGGCGTTGTGGCATCAGTGTGCATGGCAGCAGTGCCACAGCAAGGCTTCCATATCTCGGGGCGTTTGGCTTCCTAGTTTTGGTACTCGGTCATTGGTCATGTCTTTCTCAGTCTCCTAAGCATTTTCCTCATGTTTTTCATCCTAACATGTCCTTTCATAGTGTTTTTGGTTAAGTCTTGATCCTAAACTTTTAGGATGTTACAATGATGATTATGATGAGACTTAAAAACACCGTCTACCTTTAATAATAAAGGCTGAAGTGTTGACAAAATTAGATTATTCACAGTATGATGGAATCAATTTTTCTGAAATCTTCAAGTCTTCAATCGCTAAATCTAAGCAAATGATTTTATTATATCTGGTTCTTCTTGATTAATTAGCAAGAGAGGGATTTATAAAAAAACAAAAAGAAAACCATCATCGTCAGTAGTATTATTAAAAATTAATTAAAGAGGATTAATATTGAAGTCAAGTCAGACGCGGCATCTAATAGAAACATAAATGGCTCAGGTTTAAATGACAATTGATTATTCATAGTGTGATGGAATCATTTGAAACGGTCACCAATTCACAAAAAAGTCGTTGATGAAGCATATATACTTTACAGTCTTATGGACGTCACTTGTTTTTATTTGGTATATTATATGGTTAGTGTCTATCTCTCTATTTTTCTTTTTTGTTCGTGAATACGGAATTCAATCAAAGAAACAAAATAAGCTCTTAATTAACAACCAACAAAGCCAACGAAAATTATTGAGCTTACATGATCAGCTCTACAATAACTAACATGCATCTAAAATTATTCATACGACAAGATCAGATCAGCAAAGATAAAATTAAAAGTCCAGGAGGTCCATAGAAGAAAGTATATGATGCCAAGAAGCATCAATTAATATGCTAAAACGGGGATTATATAACCATCGATCAAATATATATATATATTCCATTTGTTCTACATTATTTTGAAATATATAGATATGATTTGATTTAAATATGAAAATTTTTTATGCCTTGAAACATTGCTAACTTATTCTTTTATCTATTAATTGTGGCTACGTGGATTATTTTGATATGATTATATATATATAAATATATTTTTGGCTTGTACCTAGTATCTTGTCCTATCCATTTTAACTGAAAAATTTATTTGGATTTAGACTAATCTAGATCAAGTCATGATTAAATTAGCACAACCTATTGTCAATTGAACAAAATATTCGGTGGTGATACACTAGTGGAAAAAAGCCTATTTAAGGCTGAATTTTTTAAAGGCTAATAAAAAATCTGTCCTAAAAAGTATGAGTGGCAATTTTGTAAATAAAAGCATTAGCTGTGAGTTTTCTAGAATGGTTCTGAAAATAACCATTCTAAATTTTAATTTCCAGAATGGTATGTACATTCACAGTTCTAGAAAGTTTTAATTTCTAAAATGGTGACTTATTTCACGGTCCTGTAAAGAAATAAAAGATTAAAATTTTTTCAGACTTCGCTCCTTTTTTTTTTTTTGTCTCTTAAGGCAAACCCTTCTCAGTAAACAAATTTTTAGCTCTCGCAGCAAACCCTTTTGTTGACTCAACTCTAACGTCAGCTTTCACTCCTTCAACTCCACCATCGACTGTCTCTCCCCATACGCCCATTAGCCCTAACGTCCTCCACCAAACACTGTCTATGCTCTGCTCCACTGTCGGCATTGATTTAGTTTGTTCTTTTCTTCCCCCTTCATTTCTTGGTTCATACCATACTCCCCCTATTTTTGAAATTTGAATTTGGTCCAAGTAATTTAGATGCGTGTAGAAGTTTATATACGAGGGCAATTCATGATGTGAATTTGAAGGCTATTTTGGCAATTGATGTAATATTCTACCTACTGACACCTCCTGACTTGACCAAAACTTTCAAAATTCAACCAAACACAACCCTAACATCTCAAAACAACTTTCCAATGCTTCATAACAGCGGAAACAAACTCCAAAACAACAAAAAATGGGCTGGGACCATGGCCGCTATAGTACCACCATGGCTCCGGCCTCCCCTGTTTCTCCATCACTGCCACCTTCACTAGTGCCGTGGCTTCCCATACTGATATGGAATATCAGTAACTTCCGTACTTCGAGGCGAACTTCCGATGCTCATAACTTTATACTTGACCTCCGATTCACTTGATTCTAACTCCTACAAGTCAATCTAGTCCCAAACTAACCATAAACGCCATTTTCACCTTAATCCAACTCCATATGGAGATTCTAGACCCTTAACACCGTTTTGACCACTTATTGACCAAAACTCACCACCAACCACCTCCAATTGCCACCAAAGGCAACTGGTCACTCAAAGACCAGTCATACAGGTCCAAAACCCCCAAACCAACTTGTCCAAAAAGGTTTTACCTCAAAGGAACCACTCTTCTGAGATTTCACCCCTTGGAACTCTTACCTGACAAAACGGGCTACAAGCCCTAAAACACCCCACAAGGGCCCAATTCAAACTTCCATCATACATAACACATACATATGACATGCATAACTATACATACATCCATCCATTACAATCCTTACAATCCATATCCATAACCATACATTCATTATAAATCATTCTATCTTACTTGATACATGATACATATCCAAAATACATATAAACTATATAGACCTAGTATTCTCACATCTGCTGCTACTCCTTCGGCTTCTCAGGACTAGTGCTAGAACCTTCACCTGAAAGGTTAGTTCAAGGGAGATGGGTGTGAAATAATGTCTCAATAATCGGGAACAATCACACACATACATATATACATATATCTCACTCAATTCATGAATACAATGAAAAATGAATGGAATGCATGTCGCCCTCGTAGAGACTCCCATCCTTATCCTCCCTAACATATATCATCATACATCATATCATCATCACGTTATCACCACCCCATCCGTCATATATCATAGTCTCACAATGTCATAGGGTGATGTTCATGTATCATCATATTATCATTATCATAATCATCATAATGTCCATGTATGCATCATGTCATATCATATTAACATCATCATCACATATCTCATCATCATAATCATAATCATCATCAAACTGTGTACATATCACGATATATAAAAATAGTACACATAAACACATTAATATCGTGATATGAACGAGACATGCATATATACACAAATATACGTACTATCATACAACATAATCAATACAATATAAACAAACACCCGATTACCTTAGGTTATTAATACCACACACGTGAATTCCATAAACTTCTCAAATTGCCCAACATACATGAACCCCTCTTTGTCAACCAAATAACCTTCATAATAACACAATTCTTCCATTAACACAATATACCAAACATCCAAATTCCATAATTCAACCGCTTTAACCCAACCCAAGGTTCCAACACCCTTTTCATGCATTAATAAGCTCTTAGGGACCATTCAAACACTACTCAACTATATACACTTCGGATTCCCAAGAGTTCCAACCGAAAACAACCTAGGGTTAAGCTAAAATTATACATATACCCTTCAAAACTCACATCCAAGCAACAAGAACACTAAAACACACTTCCTTAACCTCATTTCATCCATTTCAATCGGTGGATTTTTGCCAGAACTGAAGATCTAACCTCAAAACCCCAAATTCCAACCGAAGAAAATGGAGAGGGAGGAGTAGAGAATGCTTACCCACTTGAATCCAAGCTCTTGAGGTCCAAAAATCACTTCCAATGGCCGAAAATAGTGAACCCTAGCACTGCTCCTCATCGCTCCCTCCCTTTTCTTTCTTTCCGATTGTCTGAAATGATCCAGATTTAAACAAAATTTGCGATCCTTACTACAGCTCTAGTCATCTCGCCATGGCTTCACCGTGTTCAGCCAAAACAACGTCACTGGAATGCCTTTCGCTGCGGTGACCCTGCTTCTCGCCACGATGTGAGGCTCTTTCAGACTCCACTTGAACATTCCTCCATCGTGTTTTCTCCGGTACTGCACGCAAAGCTAAGAAAGATAACATGAGGGGTGTTACAATTGGGAGTTTGCTAAGGCTATTTGATGACTCTGATGACTACAGTAATGTTATTTCTCTTTGATTTTTATAACTTCTTTTCATATATATAATATGTTCTTTTGGAATTGATATATGTCTTGATCATCAATTTGTTTGAATCGATAAGAAATTGTGTTTTTAAGACTTCTGATTTCATAATGTTCATTAATATCATTTAGTTTACATGGATAATTTGGAAAAAAAAAAAGTATATTGGAAGTCATAGCTTCAGATTGATATTGTGGGAATTGAATGTCATGCTGATTTTTTAGATTTGCATTTTCTTTTTAATTGGGATTTAAGTCTTTCTTAGTTCATGTTTTATATTTTATAAAGATTCTTATTCGATTCCAACTATCTAGTTGTAAAACTCTCTTGATCAGTCTTTTTGAATCTAGTGGCTTGAAGGTGTTCTCTTGATGGTTTGCTGGTTTTTTCAATTACGGCCCTTGGAAACCAGATTTAATTAGTTGCTGCAGCCTTTCTCCGTTGTGTTGTTAGACTTTATCTATCCTATTTGTTTTGATGGAATCATTAAAAGCAAGTGCCATAATCTTTCGTAAAACATAGGATTTTTCAGCTTTAACAGCTTCTCTAACCTTATAGCGACATGTTTTGCCTATTTTTTGTATTCTTGTTTTTCATTAAGTCATATGCACCTCTAGTTATCATTTGATTTTATTCTCCACTCCCTGTCAGGCTTGCATTTTCTTATGGTTTAGTAAGCAATTCGCTCTTTGTAATTTCAAGTGACATTAATATGCATAATCCAGGTGGGGAACAAGATAATCAGAAAGAGAATTCATGCGTATGTAGAGCATGTGCAGCCATCTTTGCTCTGTACACCACCTCACACACACTCTTGCTTTTCCCACACAAGCACCACTTACCTATTCTCTCACTTTATGCTACACACACAACTTATAGCTTCACATATATAAATATATCTATATATTGCACTAAGTTGGTCATGTAACTCTTCCTTCATTATTCCATCTTCTTCAACAAGTTTCTCTTAATGCTACATTATTCTAGTATTTCTTCTCACCGCCATAAACTTTTAATTTGGATAATTAAAGAGCTAAAATATTTAGAAACTAGGAGAATAGGAGAGAGAGAAGAGTCGGTAACTTTTTAATAACAACTTTATTGTGAGAACAACAAAATAAATTTACCGGTGAATTATAAAATACACACTTATATATAGCACCTTAGTTGAGGACATATTCATGTTTCATTTCCCAATTGCACATTATAAGTCACTCCTTATCTAGGTTACTGTTTATAGTTGTGTGTGTGGGTATCTATAATTGGTAAGTCTATAAATATATAATGTTAATATATATATATATTAGTGGTTTTAATGTTCTCCTTTTGGATAGAAATGATTTTCTCTTTACTGCAAATTGATTTGACCTGACACAATAATTTTGTCCTCAATTTTTAACATTTTGACATAAACCTATGAGTATGGGGTGAATGTGCTAACTAGTCTTGCTTTTTGTTGTTCAATGATTGCTATCTTACTACTACTCACTTGCTAAACTGTTATGCTGTATGCCTTCATTTAATTTTTTTATATTTCAGATTTTATTCTTCTCATTAGATTTTGATCCTTTTCAATTAATGCTATATTCTTATGCGTAAGCCTTTTTTTGTAACTTTTTTATTGATCTTTCCTTGTTTCTTTTGGGTCCTTGTTGAATTTACTAACTAACATGTCCCTTATGGCAGTGGTGGTGGAGACTTAAGCGGAAAGAAAAGAACTAGTAAGGAGCAATCATTTGATAAAAAATTTGAAAAGTACAGTTTAGTTCTAAAAGTTAGTTGTTTAAAAGGTTATCCAGTTCAAATTGTAAGGTAAGCATCTACGGTCAAAATGGCATTGTTTTGTTCATCTATCTTAGGAAGCTTATACTAGAGAAGGTGCTGACCTGCTGTAAATTATTTCATTAGTTGATCACTTTTAGTAGAACAGATTATAAAGATGAGTAATCAAGTAATCGGTTTAATGAGTTAGTTACCAACATACAACTGAGAGAAATGTTAGTAAGAAAATCATTTATAATGATGAATGAAAGTTAGCTCTTCTTTCTTCTTCTCTTCTTTCATCATAATCTCAATAAACTAGTGACACTTAGCAAATTGACCTTTTGAGTGGTCAATCATGTAACTTGGTTTTTGTTGGAAATTGTGCCCTAGGTCAATCATTGTATTATGAACATTGTATTTCATTATGAAAAAAGAACGTGTTTTTCTTTTTATTACATTATTATATTGTTTGCATGTTTTTCTTTATAATAATATCCTTGGATAAATCATTTTATCCTAAATATCCATAGTCAATCATCTTTGTGGGAACAATGATAAACTAAGACGAGTATGATTTTGATTGATAATTATGAGTTTATTATGTATGAAGATACAAATCAAAATCATAAGCACCTGTTAAGGAACAGGCACTGGATCGACCCATCATCAAATAGCTGCATGAATCAAGTCATAAGCTTATCTCATATATATATAACCGTGTCACTGAGCCCTTAGACCTGAGATCACCATTGCTTCCTATATGGGAACATTGTACTTTGACGTAGTTAAAAGTCACCTTTAATCAAGAGATTATAAAGGCTATAGTGAAATTCATGTAGAGGAAGATAAATAGCCAAGATGGAATTTGTCCCTCTAATTAATGGAGAGATATATCTGGGCCCCTTGATAAGTAAGACTAAGAAATGTATGGTCATACTCAAATGGAAGAGTTTCCATTTGTTCTGTCAATCTGCTTGGAGATCGAGAAACTGATGGTCGAGTAAGATAAGGATGACATTTTCATGCCTCATACTTGACCTATATATCACGAGACAAAGGAATGTGAAAAGCTTATATGATATGTTGCATCGGATCATTGATCTCATATGATTTTGGTAGTCACAATGTCTTGCTAAAGGCCACTTGTGACTTGTGGATCCAATAGTGTTATTGGCCCATTACCAACATCATATAGGCCTGCAGGCTCGCACAAAGAATGGACCAACTCAAGTTAGAATGTCCAGATTCATAGAATCTAATATGTGTCTAGATTCAATAAATTTAACGTTCAATTTAAGGTGTATGAATTTTATAAATATATATATGATATATATATATTATAAAATTTGAAATATATGTATTTGATATATTATATATATTTGATGTATTAAATATTTTGAAATATATATATCGTTTAAATTAATTTAAATTTAAATTAATTAGTTTTAAATTTAATTCTATGTGATAGATTTAACTTTAAACTAATATATTTAAATCATATTTGATTTAATTTAAATATTTGATTTAAAATTAATCAAATAATAATTTAAATTTAAACTAATGATATAATCTAAATTTGATTTATATGATAAATTAAATTTAGATTTGATTCTGGATATAGATTAAATAGTTAGTTTATATTTAATCTATTTGATAGATTTAAATTTAAACTAATATATTTAATTAATATTTGATTTAATTTAATTATTTGATTTAAAATTAATCAAATGATAAATTGTATCTATATATTGATATAGACTAGGGTTATTAAGAAGAATCAAAAGAAAGTCTCCACTCACCCTAGCGATTGAGCGGTTGCACACTTACATAGAAAAAGTGTACGGATGCACACAGAGAGTGTGCACACGTTTGCAAGCAAAGGTGCTAGCATGTCATTCGAGTTGGATTCACAGTTCATGTGGATACTAGTAGAGGGAGCTGATCAGACTCGTCAGTTCCTAGGGTTTAATGATAGGAGAAGAACCTGAAACGTCATGCACCCACTACGCCAAAAATAGCCTTTCTTAGCGCTTAATAGTTGACGGTTATAGGGAAAAACGCCAATAAAAATGACGCGGAGGCTTTTCTTGGCGGTTCTAGAAATAATCGCCAAGAAAAGTCTAACTTTTCTTGGCAGTTATTTGGCGAACCGCAAAGAAAAGCCTTGTATCATTTTTGTTGGCAGTTTTAGAAATAACCGCAAATAAAAGTCTGACTTTTCCTTTGCGGTTATTTCTAGAACCGCCAACAAAAATAATGCAGGGGTTTTTCTTTGCGGTTCTCTAAATAACCGCCAAGAAAAGTCTGACTTTTATTGGCGGTTATTTATAGAACCACCAAGAAAAGTTTTTACAATTTTTTTTTAAAAAAAACACACAAGGCACGGATCAGTAAGCAAGCCATGGATCAATATTTATAACCATTGATAAAAAAGATCTGACGGCCTTCCTTTCTTTCCATCTCTTTCCTTAACACATCTCTTTCTACACCCACTCATACATTTTCATGTCACGCATCAAACTCCATCACTTTCATATATTTGAATTTTTTCTCTTTCCACACCTAATCACTTTCCTTCCCTCTCTTTCTCTCTCCACACCCAATCTCTTTCTTCTTTGATCTGCAAGCTCTTTCTCCCTTACATGTCTTCTTCCTCTTTCATCAGATTCAAATCATCGTTCTTACACTTTCAATCAAATTTTATCATTCTCTCCTTTTTTGTTTTCTTCTATTCTCTTCTCCCTTAGTCAAGATTTTCAAAGCTTGATTAAGATCTTATACAAATCTCAAAGCATGGTCCACATATTATATTGGCACCAACAAATTACAAGCTTCTTCTTCATCGGTGACTTTGTCTACTGCCTTCATCGCCGACTACAGTGTCTGTGTCTACCTTCACCGACGGCTTCGTTCTCTCTCATCTCATCTTGGCTCTGAAGTAAGAAAATGAATCTTGAAGATGGAAGAAATTTTTAAAGCTTGTAATTTTTTATGACTTAAGGTATAAATATTGATTCTGTGGCAAAATTTTTTCTTCTTCTTTTTTATTTTGATTTTTTTGTTACGGTGTGATTACATAAAATTTCAATTAGATCTATCTATAATTTATGTTGTATATTTTTTTTACCTTTCGATGATTCTGAATTACTTTTTAAGGATGATTGTTCTGTGATTACTTTTTTAAAAAAAAAAAATTACCCTTTGTTGGCGGTTATTTCAAATAACCGCCAAGAAAGGTTTTTTTTAATAAAAAATTTACCCTTTGTTGGCGGTTATTTGAAACAACGGCCAACAAAAGGTAAATATTTTATTAAAAAATATACCCTTTGTTGGCGGTTATTTTAAATAACCGCCAACAAAAGTCTATTTTTGTTGGCGGTTAATTACCGCCAACAAAAGTTATCCCTTATATCGGCACTCAAATAGTTGACGGTTTTAAACCGCCAATAAAAACCAAAATAACCGCAAAAAAATCCCATTTTTGTTGTAGTGACCAAAGGTAAAATTCTTCTTCTACATCTCAATTTAAACAATATTAACAGATCCATGGTAGTAATCTCAGTGTTATTATCTGCTACGTGTGTACCGAGTTTTCCAACAGTTTTTTCTTTAGCTTTCCTTTGCTTGTGTTAAATTTTTTTATGATTGACTATATGTATATGTGACTATATATATATATTATACTATGATGTTGGTTTTCCAATTTGAGACTAAGTGTAAAATCTCTTTTAGGTTCTAAATATGTCATAATTCTATATTATGTGACCTGATATGGTATTTTTGCATTTTTGTGGCCCAAATGGATTCCAACAAGTGTTAAATTATATCAATATGTAGTTTATGAGTACAGATTAAAAAATAGTCCTAAATTGTTTAATTTGGAAATGTCTTGCTGAAGTTATTGATGTTCAAAGTAAGGATGTAATTTGGAAATTTTAGGAAAAATAATGTCCAATGATTTTAATTTATGTTGAGCAAAGTCATAGGATAAAATAAGTTGATTTATGTCTATTGATCATGTTATATTTTATTTAACATGTTTAGGTCAAGGTAGAACTACCACATCTTGTATGTGAATTGTGCTGTGCAATCACATAAGGTACATTAATTTTACCTTTGAACTAGAATTGATATTACTTAAAATACTTGAATGTACTGTTTGACATATTGCTTGAATGAAAGATAATGCTAAAATATGAGAACAATGCTTTTATGAGACATCCTTATTTTTTGAATCATATATGACACTTGAGTTAAAAAACTTTCAACTTTCTTTTGTTTTCTTTGGGTTTTGTAATTTTTGTCTTTGAATTCCAGGCCCTGCACTTGTTTTTTTTTTTCTAATGAAGGAATTTTTTTTGGAGCCACTTTAGCATCCTGATAGCTGACAACTTTATATTTTAGGGAGACTTTGCCAAATTTTTTTTGCTAGTGACTTTACCGAAATTTATATTCAACTTAGAGTATTATAGGAGTTAGGTTATGATTTTGAAGCTTATCTTAAAAGCTTAAATTGCTTGTTTGAAAAAGTACTATATTTGTTTAAAACTATTTTCCATTCTACTGAAGTCTATGTTTAAAGTAGTTATAGGCTTATTGAAGTAAAGGCTACAATATTACTAAAATGTTCATTATATTGTCCTATCATTATATTATACTACGTTGTTGGTTTTCCTTCTTGATATTAATATAAAATCTCTTTTAGGTTCCAAATATGCCATAATTCTATATTATGTGACGGACTTGATATGGTATTTTTGTGTTTTTGTGGACCAAATGGATTCGAACAAGTTTAAAATTTTAATAGTAGCTAGTTCATGAGTAGAGAATTTGAAAGTGTCCTAAATTGCTTAATTTGAAAATGCCTTGCTGAAGTTATTGATGTTCAAAGTAAGGTTATAATTTAAAAATAGGAAAAGAATGTAATTTTTAGGGGTAAAAATGTAATTTTTCATTTTTCCGTCTAACCGAGAAAAATGATGTCATTGCACAATTTCATAGTAAACGGTGTCTGTCTATTTTTGCAAATTCCTTATGCATTTTTAGCTATTTAGCAGTTTTAAGGATGTTACATAATCTAGTTATGAGTATCACCTGTTCTGAGTATTCTTGGAAGTATTGTATTATATGTGATAGTGTGTAATTGATTAAGCGAGAGTGAATACCGTGGAAAATGACAAGATGTCAATGTGTTTTGTGGCGATGAAATATGAAATAATGATTGTTGCAAATGTGGCTTGAAGCCCCATTTGTGATTTATAGGTCTGCGGTGTGCATGTGATATGATATGGACCCCGATGGGGCATTTTTTTTGGTGGATATGGTTGTAAGCCTAGTAGGTCATGTTTGATGTTTCAGGCCTTGTATGTGTGAATTGGTTATATAGCCCATTCTATTGATTAGGGGTTCAAGGAGATCAAAACTTAGATGTGTGGTTTCTTCGGGGTAAAACCTCTCTGAAAAAAGTTGGTTGTGTCTTTTTGTGACCTGTGCTAAGGGTTGTGAGCAGCCAAATGGCTATTGGTAGCAATTGGGTGTGTTAAGTTGTAAGTTTCAGGTTAAAAGTGACCCAATCAGTCACGGGCATCCAAAAGCTCCATATAGAGATGGATGGAGGTAAAACTGGTGTCTATGATTAGTTTGTAATGAAAGCGACCTGTAAAAGTTGGAATCAAGTCAATTGAAGGTCAGAGTACGAAGTTGTGCACATCGGCAATTAGCCCAAAAAATCAACAAATTGCTAATGTTGTATTAGTAGGTGGCACCACGGTGCCAAAAGCTTGGCTACCATGCCAACCTTTCTTGCTTCTCCTAGGTCATGGTAACACTGTTGTAGGCAACAATCCAGCCATATTTCGTCATGTTTTGTCCCGTTTGGCAAGTTTTCAAAGTTTTACATGACCTTTGGAGTATTTGGAAGTAGGTTGTTACAATAACCACTCATAGTTACATGAAATTAACTCCCTAAACTAGCCATTAGCTTGGAGATTTTGAATTCCTTGAAGAGCCTCGAAGAATGTGGTTAGGGTTAGAGAAATCTCAAACTTAAACACCCAAAACCATTACACAAGGCTTTTAAACACCAAACAACACTTCAATAAAGCATTCTAACATAATTAATTGGTGGAAACTAAACCAATATGAAATTGAAACTTTCCCCTATGAAACTACTACCAATCTTGCAAAGAAATAAGGGGAAAAGGAAAGGACCATTATACCTTGAAGATTAAAGCCTTCCAAAGCCAATAAAACTCAATCACCAGCCTAGGAACACTAAACGCTAGTAAAGTCACTGAAAAAACCACCAATTTCACTATTCTAGTGAGCTAATTTGTAATCTATTTTATAACAAATTTTTCAACTGGTGCCGCGGTGCCTATTAAGTTTTCCGTGTGGAAGACTTCTTTTTCCACTCTTTATTTGCTTCATTTATACCAAACACTAATTTTGGATTCAACCAGTTGAACTATAACAACCCTCATTACATCATCTTGAATATAGTCTCGATCTAACAAGGAGTATACTTGATGATGTACACAAGACCGGAGGAACCAGGACCGGAGAAAGGATCAAAACAGGATAATTCTTAAATTTGAAATAGAGAAAGGTCACGCCACAGTAGGGTATAGGGCCACTATGATGAGATACTTGTGGCCATTTGAAAAATATCAAGATTAAAAGCACTCATGCCATAGCAAACTTACTTACCACAATGGCACCAGACCAAAAATCTCTATAAATCAGAAACCATTTCAGTCAGCTAACAGGAAGAAAATGAGCTAGAGATGAAGGAATTATGCTAGCGTTTGAGAAATCCGGCTTGGGGAGATCATTTTTGGACTTAAGAGGTTTCGATCTTTGTTGGTAAGTGATCCTTCACCTTCTCTCTTCTCTTGTCTTCTCGATTTTTTGGTGGAAATTCAAATTGACGCTAGGGGTTTTTGGTTCGAGCAATTTTCACCAATTGAAATGTGTGTAAATCAATTATTGAAGTGTCGTTTAGTATTATGGAAGCTCGAGTATGAGTTTTAGAAGAATTATAGATGATTTGAGATAAACCCTATGTTGATTTTGGTTGAGATGGTTGGGAATCCAAATTGTTGGTGGATATTTACGAGTTAGATGGTTGTTTAGAGTTCATTAGCATGTGTTTATGCCACTGGAACATTGGGTCAAGTTTGGATGGTTGAGTTATGAGTTATGAATTAATATTGTGTTGTGTCAATTGAGGATATTGTAATATTGTAGTGTATAATCAGTTGATTAGAAGTGTGTGGCTCATGGTTTGGTTAGTCGGAGGAGTTCAAGTCATAGTTGGCAATCCAAAAACCCATGAGAGCTATGTACATGATATTGGTCACTCGAGGTAATCGGGTGTTTGTATATGTGTTATATGTTGGCATATATATATGCATGTCTCCGTTCATACCAAGATATTTTTATGCGTATGTGTATGGTTTTTCTGTATATTATGATATGCACACATCTAGACATAGTATGGATTTCAATTTCCTATCATTAGTATGTGATGTTGATGAGCATGACATTATATGTCTACATAGCATGCTAGCATGAATATGATGATGATTTTCTAGTGATACACACAGGATGACATGGCATAAACATCATCACCATGTATACATTATGAGAAATGGTGGATCAGGTCATGATGATGAGATATGATATATGTTATGATGAAATAAGGAAGGGATCCCTGTCATTAAATCCTTTCCTATGGTCCTGAGAGCAAGATGGTAGTGGACTGCCCCTTTCCTAAACTACCACCGATTCGCGGTGGTCCAAGAGAAGGAGAACCATGATCCAAGCATTAGTGTTACCTTTAGCTGGGTACACTAGTGTAAGGTAAGCTTGGTGATGTCCTAGAATTAGTCTTCATTGATTGTTGGAAGGGAGTCACCTATACGAAATATCTTGTTATAATGCCAGCTTGTGGTTCTGGCCATGTTGAGGGAGACATGTATCCCATTGCGTTTTGCATCACACGACATCATTTACATATATGTGTGATATTGATGATATTATTATATGTGTGTGTGTTTATCCCAGTTGCTGAGACATTGTCTCACACCCCCTCGGATGACTAACATTTCAGGTGAAAACTCTTGTACTAGTCCAAAGAAGACCATGGAGTCGTTGGCCTCTCCATATTTGGGAATTTCAAGTACAATTGGTCGTATAAAGATGTATGTGTATCCTAGGAGTATAGAGATATATGTGGTTATGTATGTGTAAGTAAAGTGACAATGTTGTATAGATGATGTTGAGGGATGATGAATGGTGTAGTTATGCATATATGCTAAGTTTATGGTTGATGGACATGCGACGTAGTATGATTATGGACCTAGTATAGGTCATTAATGTAGGAGCAGGTGTCTATGTGTTAGAATGACCATATAAGTAAGCCCAAAGAAGGGTTTGGGCCATATATGTGAGTTTTAGGCATATAGCTCTTTATGTGAATTTGGGATTCAATGGGGTCAAATCTTATAAGAGTAGTTTCTCTTAGATGAAACCCTTTTAGACAAGTTGGTTAAGCCAAATAGGACCTGCATGAAGGGTCCACAGTGGCCAAATTGCCTTGGGTGGCAATTAGAGTGCTTAAGTTTCGAGTTTTGGCCAAAAAGTGATAAAAATGGTGTGAAGTGTCCAAAATCTCCATACGGAGCTAGATTCAAGTGAAATTGGTGTCTATGCTTAGATTAGGATGTGATTGAATTGTAGAAGTTGAAATCAAGACAATCAGAGATCTGAGCATGGAGTTATGCCCATTAGAAGTGTCACGGGGCACTACGGCACCAAAAGCTTGGCCGCGGCACCCTCACTATTGCCTGGCTGAGGTCATAGCGATATTGTAGCTCACTGCGACTCAGCCTTGTTTTGAAGCCTTTTGGTGTTCTTTTGAGGTTTTGATATTTTGCGAGTTAAAGTAGAGGAGTTTTGCTTTGCTTTGGTTAGTTTTTGAAATAATTATTCAAGAGTGGAGGTGTATTTGGAGTAGGTGTTACATGAATCAACTAATTCGGTCTAGTTTTTAATACCACTATTTTGACTAATTACTTAGGGGTAGTTTGGTAGGATTCAGAAAGAAAAAATGAAGGAGGAGTCTACATTAGAAGGGTAGTTTTATTAGCACTTCTTTTAGAATGGCGAATTTTGTTACTTGGCAATTTCTTACAGCAAATTCTCATCATAATGATATTTTTCTTATCATTAGGTTACTTGTGCAATTAGAGCACTCAACAACAATGATCTTTTAAATCTCATGTGAGACAACAAGTAATTTGAGTTGTGTAGATTTAAGTTAGGTAGTTTAGATTTTAAGCATTTTTATTTTTGTGATTTTTTATTTTAATAAAAACAATATTCAAAACTAAAACATTTTTAAAGTGATGATTTCAAAAATTTAAATTGTAAAATAAAAAATCCTTATAATCAATATGATTAGCTATGTGTATGGACAAAGTCTCTTAAGCATGTTATATAGGGTTGGATTTCTAGTCGTGTGTGAGGAAAAAGTCTTGTTGGAAAAGGAAAAGTCCAATTCAGTGGTCTCTATGCGTCGAACTAATTAGTCTTTGCCTGTTAGTTAAGGGATACCTTTGATATTAAAGGAAAATGGTTGGTATTCTCATCTAATGTGAACCCTATTTCTCATTAGCACGAAGGAGAACTATCTGTATATCTATAATATACTTAATTCATGTTATTATAACAAGTAGTGAACATTATGATTCATTTTTAGGTTCCATGCAGTGCATGGATCCAATCTAATTTTTCGGGTAAAATAGGAAACAATGGCAATATTTAAAACCTTATAACAAATCCTTATTGGATTATAGAACTATAAAATTACAAACTAGAAAGGCTATCAAGATTACAAGAATAACACTATGCCAGATATTCATATTACTCGTATTTGAAAATAATTCAATATTCGAATGGATAAAGTCAAAGACAGTCATAATAAGTTTAAGAAGTGCAACTATAGTTCCTGTACCTATCTAGAGGTTAGTGAAGTACACCAACCTTAGATCAGCCACAGTTTTTTTTCTAACAATTCATGTAACATCCTACAAACAAAACCCAACCACAAACTAAGACAAGACATAACAACCCAAAGAACACCAAAAAAAAATAGGGCATAGCCATGGCATGAGAGCTAGCCCTATGATGAGAGTAGATTCTAGACGAGAAGGGAAAAGAAATAGAGAAAAGCAGTACCGCTAAACCCTGGCATCACAGCACCAAGTGCTAATAAACTATCAACAGAATGCTAATTTTTCAGACCAACTTCATATGTGCACAACTTCATACTCCGACATGATTCCAACTCCTATAATCACCTTACTCCTAATCTAACTATAGGCACTAACCACACTTCGAAATACCTCCATATGAAGATTTTGAACACCTAACACCAAATTGGCCATTTTTTGCCCATTTTTTACCAAAACTAGACCTTGGAACTTCCCAATTCCAAAATTTACATCACAACAACTCATCCCAATACTTCTCTCATGTCCTAAACTTCCCAAGGACTCGGTTTAGGGTAGTTGCAACCTAAAGGAACCTTTCCTCTAGAATTTAACCCCTTTAGGACATCAATGCAACTAATGGGCTAAGTACCCATTCTACCACACATACACCTAAACATCTATGCCAAGGTAGTTTCTCAAACCACACATCAATATTCTTAAGGAGCAAGCATACTTTAACCACACCAGGGCCTAAAAGCACATCACACATACGTAGTATTCCACTGAAGGAAATTATCCAACATGTCCCACCAATGAGTCCATACAATACATAAACAACATACAAAACCAAATACTTAGAATACAATATTACATATGATATCTACCACAAGCATGTTATTTGGCATAATATAGCTATATACATCAACCACAAAGCACTACCAGTTACAACTTAGATATTCCCATACAAAGGAGGGAATTAAGACTCTTTAGTCTTCTCCATGCTAGAGCTAGAATCTTCACTTGAAATGTTAACCACAAAGGGGTGTGAGATAGAGTCTCAATAACTAAGGAAACTACAACTAACATGTTTACAAATAGAGTTATACATGTATATGAATGATGTAATGTGATTCATATATAATGCTATGAATGTCCCACACAATACATGGCTAGAACCATGGACTAGTTACCGTCACAAGGTACACCCAATAAATGATTCACTTCCAATAATTGATGAAGACTAATTTCAGGACATCACTAAGCTCTCTACTCACTTTCAAGAAATGCATTAATCAAACCTATAAGTTCCCCATCTCATTTTTTTGTGGTATTAAGGTATCAGTGTAAGCATCTTTTTTTGGTTATAAAATGGGAAACAACGTGAGATGATAGTGGGTCCCCGTTATGCTTTGATGTGCCTGGGTATTGATCCAAAGTTTTGGAACATAGGTGGATTAACATCAAGTCATTATATATTATAAGTTCTGTTATAGGTGGATTAGCGTCAAGTCATGATTATAGGTTCTATTTTGAGAAAAAAATCTTTGATTAGATTAAGTGGTTATACTTCTTATAATGGCATTGCTTTGAACTTGCAACCTTGCCATTTAGGCTACTATTTAACGCCTTATTTGTTTTGCATATGAAATGAGGACTAACTAAGTGGAGCAAGGATTGGAAGACAAATTGATTGTGTCCAAGGTCAAGAATGGAGGAAGCAAGCTATAAACTAATGGAACTAGTAGCAAAGGAAGACAAGAGGAGAGCTCTTTTCTTTCAATTTGTCATATAATTTAACCCATAATATGATTATGTTGAGTTTGAGTAGGCTCATGCACTCATATACTTACATGCACACACACATTGATAAATTGTATTTGATTGTGTTTTTATTTATAATTTTGATTTTTATTGGTTATTGTTTTCTTTTCTTTTCACGTTTAGAGTTTGTTGCAAGGGATTAAGTCTCTATCGGTGAATAAGGTGTCAGTTAATTATATCATGAGTGACGAGTTGCTATGATACCTATATTGACTATGTTTTACATTATAAATATTTTGGATTCTAATGGCCCTATCTATTTTCCTTTTAATTAAAAATAATAAAAGTAATATAAATAATTAAATTAAGTCTTTTCTGCCTTTTTGCTTCTAGTGGTAACACCGTGGGTATTTAGATATTGTTCAGCAAATTATAAGTGATAAAGTCACTATATATACTGATTATTTCTCTTTGAAAAATATATGTAATAATCATATTTTAAATTCTTTTTAGTGCTTTTTTAAATAAAAATGTGTTATAATAGTCCTACTTATTTCCATTTTTATAATGAAAAATAAGAATAAAATTAACTTATACAAAAATTATTTATTTTCCTCCAGACTTTTTATTCTTTATGCCTTTTGCCTTGAGTGACATCACCATAGGCATTTAGGTATCAATGAGTAGACTGTGAGTGATAAGTCATCACACTAGTTAGTTGATTTTATTTTACAAAAAAAAAATGAATTTGTTTTCAAACTTTTCCTTTTCAAGTTAAAAATAAAATATTCAAGATAACATGTATTTTTAATCATATCTTTTGAATTTTGGCCAAAAAAAATCATATCTTCTAAATTAAAGAAAAACATATATTCTCTCCTTTTTTAGAAATTGATTAAAAAAATGAATGATAAGAGTAAGGGATGGAAATTAAAATATCATTTACAAATTAAAACACACCTACCAATTCTGACACTTGTTTTATTTGTAGAATGATAATTCATTTTCTATAAACTTCTCTTTTAAAAAAAGTACTTATAATAAAAACCAAGTCAGTGACATACATTTCTATCATGAACTATGTGAATTTTGATATTTATCATAGGGTACATAAACCCTAGGTTTTCATTCTAGATCAAATCTACCTTTGTAAATAAATAATTTTTTCTCTTATTTTCTTTTCTTAATTCCTCCTTTTCACTTTTATATTTACTTAAGCATGTGAATGATAAAGGGCAATCAAAATAATTTATAAAGCCATAAAAATTGCATAAACAACTTAAGGTAACCATTCATAGGAACAAGTATTATGGGATATCCGACACCTTCCCCACTTATAATCATACTCCCAAATCCAATCTTGTTTCACAGATCATCCTCATTCTTTTTCAATTGGTTTTCTAAAATTTTTCTCAAAATTTTGGTAGCGACTCTTCCAGAATCACTTCCATCCACAAAGTCGATTCTTTACTTTTTCTTCATTTTCGCGCCATCCACATCAAATTTTCGAGTGTGACAATGCCTTTTTCATTCATTAGTTTATAGAGGAGGTGGAATAAATAGAATGAAGCAACATTTTGCTGGTGTCATCGGTAATATATCTTCATGCAAAAAAGTTACTCATGATATACGGCATAGAATGGAAGAGTTTGTAAAAGAAGTGTAGGTTAAAAAGAAGCTTGATGATATTCATGAAGAGTATGGCAAGGAAGAAGGATATGAAGCACCAATTCCAATTTCAATGGTCCCTAATTCTCATAGCAAGAGAAAAGCTACAAGGGTAGTTGACAAATATTTTGCCCCAAGGACATCTCTTGGCTTCCAACCAAGCATCAAAAGTGTATTGTCAAGTAAAGAAGCCCAACACAATACTAAGATGTCCATTGCTCAATGGGCTCTTATCAATTACATTCTATTCAATACAACGAATTGTCCTTTCTTTAAAAAAGCTATGCATGCAATTGCTGCCATGGGCCTTGGATTTAAAGGCCCTACCACTTATGATATGAGAGACAATTTGTTGGGAGATTGGAAGAAGGAATTGTTAGCAAGGCTGACTTCCCAAGAGGGGGGTGAATTGGGAAGATTGAAATTTTTCTGTACAAAGTGAAATGGGTGAAGATAGCACTGTATAATGTAAACAACGTATAAAACAGAGCAAACTGAAAAGTAAGGGTAAGGAGAAAAAGACTCAGTGATTTATCCTAGTTCGGTCTATCCACTTGACCTACGTCCAGTCCTCAAGACAACTCTTGAGATTTATCCACTATACAGCAAGAATTCAACGGGCTTCTTGCTAAAGCCGCAGTACATGAGTATGCTCTGTTTCTGAGCTCTCTCAAACTTTCCAAGCACTTTCACTATGTGCTTCTCAATCCCCTTGTGAATACCCCTCACAAGTAAATCTATCTCCCAGATGAAGAATAGATTGATTACAATGAAATAACTCTCTTGTAAAGAGTGGATATGAAAGTTTAAGTACAAGTTTAGAAGTTAAGAGGGTAAAAGCTTTTGAGAAGAAGATTCAGCAGAAATTCGGTATATACAAGTTTGATTTGTTACCCACAACTTCAAATGATGTTGTATTTATAGATTTAGGTCTCAAATATCAGTTAGAGACTAAATCTATCCATTGGGGAAGTTATTCAACGGTTACTCTGAAAAACTATCCGTTTACCAACCGCATTTAATGTTTCTGACATACTGAAATTCGAATTTTGTTTGGCTAACAGACGAATTTCGAAGGAACCAAAGATTAAAGCTTCCAACGTTACAGCACGAAGTTCGTCTGTTCATGAAGTGAAATTCAAATTTTGAAACTTACAAAATATTTTCACAATGTGACATACGAATTTTCAAGAAGAAAGTTTTTCGGTTAAGTGTGAACAGTGTTTTCAATTTTCTACAGTGCCTTCGAAATTCGAATTTTGGATCCCAAAATTCGTCTGTCCATTGAACGTTTAAAGGGACACAGTAGATTACTTTCTTCGAAATTCGAATTTTGAAAGGGCGAAATTCGTCTATCAGAGAAACTCTTTTCAGACTAATTTCATCATTCGAATGTTGCAAGTTCTTATCATTCGTATGTCAATGTTTCATTTCAATAGACTCAAGAACTTAGCTTCTGAAATTCGAATTTCAATGTTCAAAGTTCGTCTGTCAGAGAGCAGTTTTGAAACTTAAATCACTCTTAATCTCAGGTGAACTTTAACATAGTTTCAGAAGAATTTCTTCCATTTTCTCAAGTTTTGTTTGTTTGAAATTCGAATTTTGAAGACTCAAAGTTCGTCTGTTGCAAAGAAGCATCTTTCAGACTTATATGAAAATTCCAACGTTGGAAGTTTAACATTCGTCTGTCAGAGAGCATTTATCAAACTCAATTTCATTTTGATTTCAGATGCACTTTATCATAGTTTTAGACGAATTTCTTTGGTTTTTACAAACTTCATTTTACTTGAAATTCGAATTTTGAAAGTGTGAAGTTCGTCTGTTACAAAAGGCCTCTTTTCAGACTAGATGAAAATTCGAATTTTGAACAACCAAAATTCGTCTGACAGAGAGCCATCTCTTCAGACTTATTCAGTTTTAGCTCAACATTCGATTTTTCAAAGGCAAAGTTTAAATTTCCAACTTGACAGTTTAGCTTAAACTTTCAACCATCGTCTGTTTGTGGGTGTTTTTCAAATATTTGAAGATTTAACATAAAATCAAAGTTTGAAAGCTTCTTTTCTTCAAATCAAAATCTTTTACCCAGTCATAACAAAAACTAAGGATCCTTCAAAAGATCTAACAGCAAGTACTCAGAAAATCTTTACTTGAAACAGCTTTGCTCTCCTTTGATATCTTCAATCCAAGCTCTTGAATGTTGGTTTGGAATCATCAAAACTCTTGTTTCAACATTCTCCCCCTTTTTGATGATGACAAAACAACTTACAAACTGGATTAGTACTTAGGTTTGCTTTCACAAGCTACCCCTCAACATATGCATAAGATATCAAAACAACAGATTTAAGGCACAAAATATTGCAACAAAGGGATCCATTCATTTAATCAAGAGTTGCTTGTACAGAAACAAATTAAGCAAAGTTCAAACATTAAATCCAGTTCAAACAACAAATTCAAAACACAAATACACAGTACAAAGTACAACAAGAGGACTTAAGTCTAATCTCCAATCATTTCTTCTTGGACTTGGTCTTCTTGCTGTAGGATTTCCCTTTTCCTTTCCCAGATTGCTCAGCAGCAGGCTTTCCAGTTTGCCCAGACTTCTCCCCCTTTTTGACATCATCAGGAAGGCCAACAAAATCAGCCGGAGGAGGGATCTGAGAGACAGGAATAGCACGAAGGGGCACAGGAGCAAAAGGGATTTCAGGTTCAGCTGGGGGCTCAGTGCTTGTTTCCTCGTCAGAGATTTCCAGCAGCTCCTGCATTGCCTGTCTGGAAAGAGCTAGTTGAGCTCTTTGTTCCTCTGTAAGACCATAGGCAGCTAGAGAAGAGGAAGCTGGTTTATCAGGAGGAAACATTTCTTCCAGCCTTCTCCTCTGAGCTTCCAGTAGAGCATTGTGAGCAATGACAACATAGTCAACAACAGGTACAAGGCTCCTTTCTTCAGTGCTCACATCTTCTTGCATAGAGGAGCTTGAAATGGCTGCAACTAGTCTTTCAACTTGCTCAGATTCTTGAGTTGATAGAATTGATTCCTGAGCATCTTCTTGCATGGGCTCATGAGGGCTTGTATCTTGGAGTCCTTCTTCTCCCAATCCATAGTCCAAGGGTGGACCAGGACTTGGTGTTCTCATTGCACCAGCACCATCTATATCATCATCATCATGGTCAGAGGAGGAAATCTCGAAGGGACTTGGAGGCACAGGGGATGGAGACAGAGTAGGCTCAGAGACACCAGGCTGAGGTGGAGTTGAAGTGGTAGGAATTACATTTCTTATCTCTTCATAGGCATCAGCCACCACCTTCATATTTACAGCCAACTGATGGATCTGATCTTGTAGATGAGTAAATTTGGTATTTTGCTCATCTCTTATGCTGAGAATGAGTGTTGACAGACTGTCAAACAACTCAGTGACCTTTGTTGGCTTGGCCCGTGAGGAGGGAGTGGAAGGAGGGTGAGTAGGCCTGGAGGGAGATGGGATTGGCTGAGAGGGCTGTGGTACAGATTTGCCAGGGGCCTCAGAAGTTCCTTCTTGTTAGAGGGATGCATCAGCAACAAAGAACAAGTCTTCAGATTTCCCTACTCCCTTTCCAACCCATCGTCCTTCATCTCTTTCAATGTCCATCCTTTGCAGTTCCTCCTCTTTGAATGCCTCAGTAAGTTTCCCTTTCCCCTTTTCAATGTGTTGAATTCTAGCATGTTGCAGGATTCTTGAAATAATTGCAGCATAGGGGAGTGTGGAATCCTTCCTCTAATCCCTTGCCTTTATCATTCTCTGGAGGATGATATGACCCATGTTAATCAGCTTCCCACGTATGATAGCAGTCATCACATAAGCCTCTGCCCTTGTTATCAAATTGAAGCTGCCACCCTTGTTGAATATGATCCTGGACACTATATAGTGCAGGATCCTGACTTGTATACTTAGGTCTGTGGGCTTCAACAGATTTATTGTTGGCCTGTTCTCCCTTCTCCTGAATAAGGTGTCCAAGATGGTGCTCTCTTTGTAGTTCAGAAAGGATCCACCTTCTTCATCAGCTGTGCTTGCCTCATCCATATATCCAGAGGCTGTGATGTCAATTTTCAGCCCATCTTATCCTGGGATTTCCAGCACTTCATTGATTGTTTCATCAGCAAGCCAGATGGTCCTTGATCTCAAAGTGACCTCCCATTTCTTTTTCTTGCTGTTATATTGAAGAGAGGCATACCAAGTCTTCACTACTTCATCATCATATTTTTCAGCAATTTCCAACAGGTTTTTGTATCTTATCAACCATAATGCAGCATCAAAGTTGTTGGATATCAAAAATTGCTCCATATTTACACAGTGAGGCTTGATTACCTTTTTGCTGGAAAACTTGGCAGAAAACTCTTCTTGAATCTCAGGAGTGCTCCAAAGTGGCAGTGTAGTAAGCTCAAATTCTCCAGATTATGTAGAAGAGGAGGAAGCCACAGTAGCAGTATCAGTCGAAGGGACCGCATTTTTTGATGAGGAAGGTCCAGTTTTCTGTGAATCTGCCTTGAATGATGATTTCTAGCGTTTAGAAGGGGTAGCTTTACTGGGTTCGGCCTTTCTCTTGGATTTTTCTCCTTCCTTTGTAGCATATTGAGATTTGACCGTTCTTTTTGGCCGAGTTCCAGCTTGTCCTGCTCCAAGGATCTTTACTCTCACCATTTTTCAGTGGAATGATGTAGAATGAGGTTAAGGAAAGGTTTATGGGATGCGAATGGAAGTTTAAACGGTGAAGAATGATGGTTTTTGGACAGGAGTTAAGAGGATTAAGGAGAGAATCAGAACAGATTTAGAGATATTACAAATAGGGTTGCGTCTGTTCTGAGGAAAACCGTTCCATTTAACGTGTGTAACAGTCTGACAGACGAATTTTGAGGGGTCAAAATTCGAACTTCAAGCAGTTACAAGTTAAACCGTTCAGCACAGCTTACTGACAGACGAATTTTCATCTTGAAAGTTGGTCTGACAGTGGCTTGAAACAAGCAATACAAGCACAACAGACGAATTTTGTTCCACCAAAGTTCGAATGTTGAAGAGAAAAAGGCAGGCATCAATCAAACCATCATTCAACAGATGAACTAAACATGCAGAACTGCATCTTTCAATAATTTCAACATGAAGGACATGATTCATCAGACGAATTTTGAACTGAAAATTCGAATTTTTTAACTTTTGTAAAGATTGTCCAACATTCGTATGTTAAGAAGTGAAAATTGGCATAACAGTGATAGACAATCATAACTATGAAGTTTTTGTTTTTGAAAATTCGAATTTTCAAGATTCAACAGACGAATTTCGAGGCATCTTAGAAAACTGTTCCAATGCATAACAGGCCGAAGTTCGTCTGTTAGTGAACTGATTCGAATGTTGACCATATTGACCATGTCAAAAGCACATTTTATGAAGCAAAATACGTCTAACACATATTAAAATGCGAATTTCATCTTTAAAAACTTACAGAATGGATCCAAAACTTAGAATTTACATCATTTACTCCATTTTCTGGTTGTTCCATTCTGATGTGCTCCAATCTTCAAGTTTATTGCCATTGTATCTTGTGGGGAGCACCATTCCCAATTCTCTCCTTATTTTACAAAGCCTGTCTTCTGTTAGAGGTTTTGTGAATATATCAGCAACTTGATCCTCTGTTGGGATGTACTCCAATCTGACTTCTCCTTTCAGAACGTGATCTCTTATGAAGTGGTGCCTAACTTCAATATGCTTCGTCCTTGAATGCATGACAGGATTCTTGGTGATATTTATGGCACTTTGGTTGTCACACATGATTGGTATCTCTTTCATTTTAACCTCAAGATCTTCAAGCTGCTGCTTCATCCAGATGACTTGGGCACAACAGCTTCCAGCTGCAACATACTCAGCTTCTGCAGTAGATAAGGCCACACTGTTTTGCTTTTTGCTGAACCATGAAACCAGGGACCCTCCAAGAAACTGACAAGTTCCACTTGTGCTTTTTCTGTCAGTTTTGGATCCTGCAAAATCAGCATCAGTGTATCCTTTGAGATCTTCTTCATTGCCCTTTGGATACCAGAGACCCAACTGTGATGTTCCAATGAGATATCTGAAAATTCTCTTCACAGCTGTTGCATGGGTTTTCTTGGGACATGATTGGAATCTGGCACACATACAGACACTGAACATAATGTCAGGTCTGTTGGCAGTTAAGTACAGCAGGGATCCAATCATTCTCCTGTACTAAGTAATGCCAAACATCTTCCCATTCTCATCCATGTCTAGTTTGGTTGCAGTAGCCATAGGTGTTCCCATTGGCTTGGCATTCTCCATTCCAAACTTCTTTAGCAGCTCCTTTAGATACTTGGATTGACTGAGAAAGATACCATCATCAAGCTGTCTGATTTGCAGTCCAAGGAATAAGTTAAGTTCACCTATCATGGACATCTCGAATTCTCCCTGCATTAACTCAGAAAATTTCTTGCAAAGAGTTTCATTAGTAGCACCGAAAATAATATCATCAACATAGATTTGAACAATTAGTAAATCTTTATTTTCTTTCTTAGTGAATAAAGTTGTGTCAACTTTGCCTCTATTAAACCGTTTTTCAGTTAGAAAATTGCTCAGTCTCACATACCATGCTCTAGGGGCTTGTTTTAAACCATAAAGAGCCTTCTTTAGTTTATAAACATGGTTTGGTTTAGTAGAAACTTCAAAACCTGGAGGTTGATCTACATAAACCTCTTCCATGATATATCCATTTAAAAAGGCACTCTTTACATCCATTTGATATAGTAAAGTGTTTTTCATACATGCGTATGCTAGTAGTATTCTTATAGCCTTTAGTCTAGCTACTGGTGCAAAGGTTTCTTCAAAATCAATACCTTCTTCCTAATTATACCCTTTAGCAACCAGTCTAGCCTTATTTCTGATTATTGTTCCAGATTCATCCAGTTTGTTTCTGAAGACCCATTTAGTTCCAATGACAGAATGATTTTTGGGTCTGGGCACTAGATCACAAACTTGATTTCTTTCAAATTGATTTAATTCATCTTGCATAGCCATAATCCAATATTCATCAGTTAAGGCTTCTTCAGCACATTTGGGTTCAATTTCAGAAATGAAAGCACAGTTGAGCATTTGATCCCTTAACTATTTTTTGGTTTTGAATTTCTCTTGAACATTCCCTATTACTTGATCAACAGGGTGATTCCTTTGATATCTCCAAGCTCTAGGGAGTTCTTGAGTTGTTTCTTCATTATTTTCTTCATCAAACTCTTACTCCTGGATATCTTCCTCTGTGTCAACAGATTCAGATATCTTTGGAGGTTCAGTTTTACTTTTGTCAGAAATTCCCAGTTTTTTAAAATTGATAGTAAGATCATCCTTATTGGTAACATGTTTTGAAACAGTTTCATTTTCAATGAAAACCACATGCACTGATTCTTCTACTATATTTGATCTTTTATTATAAACCCTATAAGCCTTACTCCTACTTGAATAGCCCAAAAATATACCTTCATCGGATTTGGCATCAAACTTACCCAGATTTTCTTTCCCATTGTTGTGAATGAAGCATTTGCACCCGAACACATGGAGGTGTGACATATTTGGCTTTCTTCCCTTGTACAGCTCATAAGGAGTCTTCCCAAGGATTGGTCTGATGTAGGCTCTGTTTATGATGTAACTTGTTGTATTCACTGCATCAGCCCAGAACACTTAAGAGAGTTCCTTCTCATTCAGCATAGCTCTAGCCATCTCTCCAATGGTTCTGTTCTTCCTTTCCACCACTCCATTTTGTTGAGGAGTTCTTGGTGCTGAGAAGTTGTGGTCAATCCCATGCTCATTGTAGTACTCCAGGAAGTATGCATTTTCAAATTCTCCTCCATGGTCTGACCTGATAGACACAATAGAAATACCTTTCTCATTTTGCACTTTCTTAGCTAAGGTTATAAATGCATCAAAGGTATCACTTTTAGAGGAAAGAAACAATGTCCAAGTGAATCTAGAATAATCATCTACAATTACAAGCACATACAGATTACCACCAAGACTTTTCACCCTGGATGGTCCAATTAAGTCCATATGCAGCAATTCAAGTGGTCTTGTTGTGGTAACTACATTTTTAGATTTGAAGGATGATTTAGTTTGTTTTCCTCTTAGGCATGCATCACATTCTTTATCCTTTTCAAAAGATATTTTAGGAAGACCAGTTACTAGCTCATTTTTAATCAGTTTAGACAATTGATTCATGTTAACATGAGCTAATCTCCTATGCCATAGCCAACTATCATTATCCTGACTAATTAAATATACAGAGTCCAAGGGAGGAAGTTTATCAAGGTCGATAGTATAACAATTACCATCCCTTTGAGCTTTGAGGATTACTTTGTGATCACTTTTTCTGATGACCAGGCAAAACTTTGAGTCAAACAGTACCCAGTTTCCTTTGTCACAAGTCTGACTCACGCTTAGCAAATTGTGGTTGAGGCCAATCACAAACAGCAACTCTTCAATGGATGTTTCTGGATTTTTGCCCACAATTCCAATACCAACGATTTTGCCATATTGGTCACCTCCAAAGGTCACCTTTCCTCCTTTCTTGTCTCTAAGGGTGATGAACTTCTCCTTATCACCAGTCATGTGGCTTGAGCAGGCACTGTCCATATACCATTTGTTGCTTTTCTTAGCTTTGAGACAGACCTGCAAAACAAAGTTTATGTTTTCCTTTTAGGTACCCAAACTTGCTTGGGTCCTTTTCGGTCAGTAGGTATTTCCCTAGATGCAGATGCAACTTTGGGAACCCATTCAACTTTCCTGCAAAGTCCATTTTTCTTCAAAACACACGAACTGGAAATATGTCCCTTTTTGTTACAGAAATGACAGGTAGTGAAAGGACTGCTAGATTGAGAAGTAGGAAGAAAACAATGCAGATAATACTTTTGTCTAGCATGTCTTAGCTGATCATATGTTTCAATGTGAGGTGATGCATCATTTTTCTTTTTATTGTTCTCAGCATGCACAAATTGTCTCATATATACATTCTGATTTTTCTTCCTAATCTTTTCCTTGACAGCACATGGATCATAGCCAAGACCAGCTTTTCCCTGTGATATTCTTTAGCTCCCCATCAATGCAAACAACATATCTTTACCTCTAGTGAGCCTAGACATGCTTTTAACTAAATAATCATTAGTTTGCTTAAGTTTAGTGCATGAAGTACAGCAAACAGATTCAGAAGAAGGTAAAGAGACATTTTCAGAAACTATGCTTTGAGACTCCATCTTACTTATCTTTTTCTTTGCTAGTTTCAGTTCTTTAGCAACTTTAATGAATTCATCATGAAGCTCATGAAATGCATCTAGTAATTCAGAATAGGAAGGCTCAGATTCATATACCTCTTCTTCCTAATCACTGCTGTATGAGGGTGTGACTTCTTCAGAAGTAAGTGCCATCAGACAAATGTTAGCAATCTCATCCTCATCTTCTTCTTCTTCATCTGAGCTGTTGCCCCATATAGATGAGATGTAGGCCTTCTTCTTGTTTCCTTTATCAGTAGCTTTCTTTTCCTTTTCTTGTTTCTTGATGAATTGGGGGCAGTCCCACTTTATGTGTCCCTGCTTCTTGCATTCATAGCAAGTCACAGGTTCTTTTGTCTCTTTCTTGCTTTCTCCAGCTGCTCCTTTCTTGAAGAATCTCTTGTTCTTCTTCTTGCTGTAGAATCTTCCGAATTTTCTGACCATCATAGCCAGAGTTTCCTCATCCAGCTCATCTCCTTCATCAGATTCTTCTTCCTTTTCATCAGCAGCTTTGAGGGCAAGGCCTTTCTTCTTTTTGTCCAGCCCAGCTTCCTTGAGTGCTTTGATTTTTCCTTCATATTCCTCAAGGCTGCCAAAGAGAGCTATGACAGAAGCCATTGATTCTCCTCTGGCTTCTTCTATTGCTGTCACCTTGGGCTGCCATTCCAGAGGGAGAGCTCTGAGTATTTTTCTTACTTTCTCAGACTGAGTGTATTCCTTTCCCAGGCTTTTGAGTTGATTCACAATGAGGGTGAATCTCTTTTGCAGCTTCTTTACAGTCTCTCCTTCAGCCATTCTGAAGCTTTCATACTCCCCAATGCACGTGTTCAGTCTGTTCTCCCTGACTCCAGATGTTCCTTCATGTGCAATCTGCAAAGTATCCCACATTCCTTTTGCAGTGGTGCATTGCGAGACTCTGTAGAATTCATCTTGGTTTAGGGCGCTGACTAAATAATCTTTTGCTTTGAAATTCAGTAGGACTCTCCTTCTGTCCTCATCATTCCATTCTGCTTCCAGCTTCTCTTTGTGTCCTCCATCTTCAGTTAGAGTCATTGGAATGAAATCTCATTTTTCAATGACTGACCAGATGTCAAGATCAATTGATTGGAGGTAGATCTGCATTCTCATCTTTCAGTACCCATAATGCTCTCCACTGAAGCCTGGTGGTCTGTTAGTATTATTCCCTTCAGGAAGTATACTCTCTCCAAAGCCAGCCATCATAATTCCCGGACTGTGAGTTCCTTTGTATGGGAATCCGGGCTCTGATACCACTTTTTAGCAAGGCTGACTTCCCAAGAGGGGGGGTGAATTGGGAAGATTGAAATTTTTCTGCACAAAGTGAAATGGGTGAAGATAGCACTGTATAATGTAAACAACGTATAAAACAGAGCAAACTGAAAAAGTAAGGGTAAGGAGAAAAAGACTCAGTGATTTATCCTGGTTCGGTCTATCCACTTGACCTACGTCCAGTCCTCAAGACAACTCTTGAGATTTATCCACTATACAGCAAGAATTCAACGGGCTTCTTGCTAAAGCCACAGTACATGAGTATGCTCTGTTTCTGAGCTCTCAAACTTTCCAAGCACTTTCACTATGTGCTTCTCAATCCCTTTATGAATGCCCCTCACAAGTAAATCTATCTCCCAGATGAAGAATAGATTGATTACAATGAAATAACTCTCTTGTAAAGAGTGGATATGAAAGTTTAAGTACAAGTTTAGAAGTTAAGAGGGTAAAAGCTTTTGAGAAGAAGATTCAGCAGAAATTCAGTATATACAAGTTTGATTTGTTACCCACAACTTCAAATGATGTTGTATTTATAGATTTAGGTCTCAAATATCAGTTAGAGACTAAATCTATCCGTTGGGGAAGTTATTCAACGGTTACTCTGAAAAACTATCCGTTTACCAACCGCATTTAATGTTTCTGACATACTGAAATTCGAATTTTGTTTGGCTAACAGACGAATTTTGAAGGAACCAAAGATTAAAGCTTCCAACGTTACAGCACGAAGTTCGTCTGTTCATGAAGTGAAATTCGAATTTTGAAACTTACAAAACATTTTCACAATGTGACATACGAATTTTCAAGAAGAAAGTCTTTCGGTTAAGTGTGAACAGTGTTTTCAATTTTCTACAGTGCCTTCGAAATTCGAATTTTGGATCCCAAAATTCGTCTGTCCATTGAACGTTTAAAGGGACACAGTAGATTACTTTCTTCAAAATTCAAATTTTGAAAGGGCGAAATTCGTCTGTCAGAGAAACTCTTTTCAGACTAATTTCATCATTCGAATGTTGCAAGTTCTTATCATTCGTATGTCAATGTTTCATTTCAATAGACTCAAGAACTTAGCTTCTGAAATTCGAATTTCAATGTTCAAAGTTTGTCTGTCAGAGAGCAGTTTTGAAACTTAAATCACTCTTGATCTCAGGTGAACTTTAGCATAGTTTCAGAAGAATTTCTTCCATTTTCTCAAGTTTTGTTTGTTTGAAATTCGAATTTTGAAGACTCAAAGTTCGTCTGTTGCAAAGAAGCATCTTTCAGACTTATATGAAAATTCGAATGTTGGAAGTTCAACATTCGTCTGTCAGAGAGCATTTATCAAACTCAATTTCATTTTGATTTCAGATGCACTTTATCATAGTTTCAGACGAATTTCTTTGGTTTTTACAAACTTCATTTTACTTGAAATTCGAATTTTGAAAGTGTGAAGTTCGTCTGTTACAAAAGGCCTCTTTTCAGACTAGAAGAAAATTCAAATTTTGAACAACCAAAATTCGTCTGACAGAGAGCCATCTCTTCAGACTTATTCAGTTTTAGCTTGAAATTCGAATTTCCAAAGGCAAAGTTCGAATTTCTAACTTGACAGTTTAGCTTAAACTTTCAACCATCGTCTGTTTGTGGGTGTTTTTCAAATATTTGAAGATTTAACATAAAATCAAAGTTTGAAAACTTCTTTTCTTCAAATCAAAATATTTTACCCAGTCATAACAAAAACTAAGGATCCTACAAAAGATCTAACAGCAAGTACTCAGAAAATCTTCACTTGAAACAGCTTTGCTCTCCTTTGATATCTTCAATCCAAGCTCTTGAATGTTGGTTTGGAATCATCAAAACTCTTGTTTCAACAGGAATGCCAATTACTCATTGAGAGTCATCAAGCTAAATGGCAGAGTAATAGCTGTAAACTTATGGTTGACGGTTGGACTGACATGAGGCAAAGAATGTTGATTAACTTTTTAGTCTATTCTACTAAAGTTATAGCTTTTTGTGAAATCTGTTGATGCTTCTGATCAAGTGCAAGATGCAAAGACTTTGTTTTCATTGTTTTATGACATTATTGAATGGGTCGGTCCTGCAAGTATTGTCCATGTGGTGAATGATAATGTAGCTAATTATGTGGCATGTGATAGATTAATTAAAGAGAAATATAAACACATTTATTGGTCTCCTTGTGTTACACACTGCTTGAATCTTATTTTGAAGGATATTGCAAGCATGCCTCATATATCTGATCTTCAATCAAAGGCATTGAAGATAGCTATATTTGTATACAATCCCATAATCTTCTTGTCATAGCTTAGGAAAAAAGAGGGATGGAAAGAAATCGTATGCTAGGAGCAACTAGGTTTGCTACTACCTTCATTACATTGCATAACATATATGAGCACAGACATCACTTCCAAGCCTTGGCTGTTGATAAGCATTTTGCTGATCATAAATTGTCTAAGACTGCTACAAGAAGATAATTTAGTGCCTTTGTATTAGAAAAAAAGTTTTGGGATGCTTGTCATGAAACTGTTAAAATTGCAGGACCCCTTATTTGATTGCTGAGACTTCTAGATTTAGATGAAAAGCCTTATATGGGTTATGTCTATGAAAGGATGTTGAGGGCAAGAAAGGAAATAAAGAATATGTTTCATAATAAGAAGGAAAAATATATGCCTTGCACAAAGATTATTCAAGCTCGACAGGATAAGCATTTGAAGAATGATCTGCATGCAACTGCATATTTTTTGAGTCCTACTTTCTTGTATGATTATAACAAGCAAAGAATTATGGATACAATGCTTGATTTATTTGAAGCAAATAGCTTTTCTACCTATATTAAGATGATAACTCAGTTGATAATATATCTGTGAGTGTGAAGGCTCTTTTAGTTGAGACCAAACTATTGCAGTAGCCAATAGATTAGAACCTAGTAAGAATAAATTTGTTACTAATTAATTATATTTGCCATATAAGTTTATAATATAATTGAATGTTTTTATCTTTTTTATATAGATATATGCTGAGACATTTTTGGAGGTAGTGTTCCAAAGTTGCAAAAGCTTGCCATTAGTGTTCTTAGCCAAACTTCTTCTTCTTCTTCTTCTAGATGTGAGTGAAATTAGAATTTATTTGAATGCATTCATACAAAAAGAAGAACTTGTGCGTGTGTGAATGGTCTTTCAGGACTAAATTGCCTTTGGTGGCAAATGGAGGTGTCAAGTTGTGGGTTTTGGTCAAAAAGTGGCTAAAATGATATAGGACATTCAAAATCCCCATACGGAATTAGATTCAAGCGAAATTGGTGCCCATGGCTAGATTGAGATGAGAGTGACCTATAGGAGTTAGAATCAGGTTAATCGGAGATTGGAGCAAGAAGTTATGAGTGAAAGAAGTTCGCTCCAGAACTTTGCAATTTTACTGATATGGTATCAACAGGGGACACCGCGGTGCCAGTCCCCTCTATTTCTAGAAATTAAAACCCAAGAGCTTTGAAGCCGCGATGGTACTATTTAAGCCATGGCCCCCAACCCAATTTTAGGTGTTTTTCTACTGCTCAGACATTTTAAGAGTTTAAAGTTGAGATGTTTGGTTCAGTTGGTTAGTTTTCGAAATATTTGGTCAAGATTGGAGATCAGTTTTGGTAGGGTGTTACAAAAATAGAATATTACTTAACTATTTTGAATTCAAAATATAATTATGAATGAATATTAATTTATATATATTTTAATATTAGATTATAAAACTTATTAATAATATTTTTTTAATAATATATGATAAATAAAATTAAAAAATTATTGATTTTATAACTATCAGTTTTATTACAATTCAACTACAATTGAACAATTGAATTTCAAACCAATGCGTGAACCAGTTTAATAATCGGTTCGATTTTTAATATCTTGACTACTATTGAAATGCATTGGAAAATGTTGATTTAGCCCATGAAATAAAGTTAGGAATAAGTGAGAATCAATTGTGAATATGTGAGGATCAATCAAGAATAGGTGAAGATTAGTTGAAAATAAATGAAGATCAGTTGGAAATAGATGAGTAAGGATTGATATTTTCCATCACAAATTACCACTTTGACACCTTAGAATTTGGGTATTTTGGAAATTATAGGTATATTTTTTGATTAACTTCCTTCTATGATATTTAATTGTTATTTTTTTCCGTCACTACTACAGAAATTGGCTTTTGGTATGCTTTTTTTCGATATTTTGGTACGTTTTTGAAGCGTACCCTATGTGACCGCTCCAAAAGTCTATTTGTGCGCTTCAATAAGCGTACCTAAACACAATCATTGGGCTGAATAAGACGTGCTATTTTGGTACGCTATGATTGAAAAGCATACCCAATATTTATTCTTTGGGTATTCTTCTAAATAAAAGCGTACCAAGAGATAGGCCTTCAAACACGCTTTTTGTTGATGAGCGCACCCAAAGCTCCTTCAATTTTTTTTTTGAAATACACGTTTTTGTAATCTTTCCTTTTCAACCTGGTACATATAAATTTATAATATATCATTTTCATCCATTCAGCGATTTTCACAATACAGGATCAATCACAAAAATATTGTTGGCTAAAAATTAGTACAAATTAAACATCACAACATTTTTAACACATACAAAACAAGCCAAAAAATCTCCTGGTAATGTCTAAAACAATCCAAAGTCCTAGCTTTGTATCTCCATAACAAGCCAAAAAATCTTTGAACAATGTCTCAAGATTATAAATACCAGCAACCTACATAATCTGTTCTAACACATATCTTGACCACTCTTCTTGAAGTTCTTTTATCTCATCTTTGGTGTAGGAATCACAATACGAGTCCGAGAAGTACTATAAAATGAAACATCACAACAAAATTAGTGAAATGAATATGATAAAATTTAATTAATTAAAAAATTACATAATATATACAAGATCTGAAGAACATACTTTCTCCAGAATGGTAGATTGGTCATGTAATATGATATCCTTCATAAACTTTAACACATAATATCCACAATCAATAGTATTTTGCTGCTGAGGGCACTATAAAAACAGTAAAAAATCATATGTCAATTTCTGCATGTGATGTATTAATTCATAATAACTTCTTCACTCTAATTCTATCAATGCTAGTACCTGTATTAAAGTCCATTTGTATTGTGTGGGTTTTGATTTTGTTGGAAACCATAAGCCACGGCTCCCACGAAAAGTAGTCAAGGAGCTAACAAGATTAAAAAAAATTAATATATGAATATCACACAAATATATAGATGTATGAAGAAAATAAACATATATGCTTACTGATTAAAGAGCTTCATTATCATATCAGGAGCTGGGCGCAAGTTAGCATTCATGGAATCCAAATAATATATTTCTGGAGTTAAAGGATTAATGACGATCAACACCCAATGTTCCCTAAAAATTTGAAATGAAGTGTAAGCAAATTGTAAGTATTTCACATTGAAAGAATTCAAAATTAGAAATTCTTTAATAATTGAGTCACCCCAAATTATAAGGTGCCAGAAACAACATATCCTCCACTGCTCTTGCTCCAAATAAATCAGACAAAGATCGTGATTGCTCATATATCTTGCTTCCTCCATGTGATGATATTGTATGGGGGTTGACGAAAGAGAATTTACTCGTCAACCCATTAGGGACCAAAAAACTATGGTATAGATACTTTAAATAAAAATACACAAATTGATTAATATTGTTCACATCAAATGACAAATAAAAAAGCCAAAACTGATTTCAACCATGAGCTATCATGCAAGTACCTGAGATATACATTGATGACTGTGGCACCTATCCATTCATGATCAAGCATTTCATTTATTTGCTCAATAGCAAGATGATCAACTACTTGCATGTTGTAAATGCCATAATGAAAATTTATTTCATGTGTTTTACCATTTGCTAAATCCCTTTTTGCTAGGATCCTTAGAGCAATACCATTTGGCCCACATGTGTTATTAGTAACTTCAGGGATGGGCTTTTTCATCACTGGTTTGGCAATCGATTCCTTTGATTGTTGAAGTTTACCTTTGACTTGTTTCTTCACTGGTGTAGCAATAGATTCCTTTGACTTTTGGCTTGTCCCTTTGATTTGTTTTTTGCCCTTTTTGGGCTGTGCAATTTGAACAAAACAAGAAATCAATTCAGTTAGTTAGGGATCAACAATGAATACAAGTGCAATGCATTGTAAGGATATGCCAATTTCCTTACCATTTGTACTACCTCAATGAGGTTGCTTGGCCATGCTACAAAATAACCTATTGCATCACCAACTTTTGTCACTCCATCATCAGTAGGTATTGGCAAATTAGCTCCTTCCTCATCTACTTTGTCAATTAGAACTTTCAAGAAGCCATCGGGTAGTGGTACATTATGTAGAATTGCACCAGGAGTGTTAAACACGCTACCCTTTGCAACCACATGACGTGTTGGGGTCTCCAACCATAATTTGCACTTTGATTCACCCTATACCAATCATAAAGTAATAAATGACGAATTAATGAAAAAAAAACTATAATGTACTTAGTAGGGAAGAAATACCTAAGGAAGTTGAGATACAAGTGTGCAACTATCTTTCATGCTGGGGCTACCTTCTGCCGCCAACTTCCCTGCCCCTAGCATGAGTTTCATATTTTTAAACATCTCATCATATTCATTAAAGCGCATGGATTGTTGGTATAATTGATGCTATAGGGTGGACACTTTTTCTTCCAAATATGCAACTTTCTTTTCAGCTTGAGAGTTTGAATGTTTTCGAGTCCCGAAGTAGCTTGTTTGAGTGACCCCAAAACCAACACCTCTAACACAACCAGGGACTTCAGGGACTTGTAACACCCTAGCAAGTATATCGTTACGACCAAAGTTCTCAATCTCATCTTCTCTTGATTGGGATAGAAACTCCTATCATCCAAATTATTAAGTAAATTTTAAGACTTATATTTAATAGAATAATGATATATGCATATATTTAATACTTACACATTCATCCCAAACCCTCTGAACACGTTCATCATCAATATTACCCTCCTTGTTTTCTCTTCCTTTCTTCCATAGCACATGACGAGAAATTGTGGATGCTTCTGATCCTGTCTCTTGGATCTAATTTTTAAAAACATAAAAATACAACAAATAAAAACATTAAAAAAATAAAAACATTTAAACCAAACGATAAAAAACACATAATAATCACTCATAAAAAAACAATATATGAGAAACACATATTATATGTACTTACCATTTGTTGCTCAATTGTTGAATATGGCGTACGACCTTTTCGATAAGGATACAGTGAATTGGATGCCCTTTCTTGATTTTCCTCACTTACTTTCTATTTAAAATGAAAAGTATTAATAGAAAAAAATATGAAAATAATAGGAACAGCTATATTGGTAAAACATGATATTACCAAAAAGGACGGATCTTGACGTGAAAGAGCAAAAGCATCCCACTGTTCTTGAGAGATGATATTAGACTGTGTTTCAGGAGGATGTTGATTGATATTTCCACTAGCATCCCTTAAACTTAGCTTTGTAAGATGCGAACGAAACCTTCTAAAACACACAGCAGCTGCTTTAAGTACAAATTTCCTTCGCTTCTCATTAATATTAAAGGTTCCCTGTAAGTAATATAATTAAAATGTGAGAAAGTATGTGTAAATAATAAGCAACATAATTAAAACAAGTAGAGTAATTAGTGTATTACCGCTATCTCATCCCAAATGGCATCCTTAATTGGATATGAGACATCTTTCCATTTGTTATAAATAATTGGCATTGTTCTTCGTGTGACAACCCCAATCCAACTCGAAAACTTCTGTTCATTGGGGTCAATAGGTTGACCCCACCTATTCCATCCAAGATCTAATTTACGACCAGTACTTCTTATTTGAGTCAACTCTTTCATCATAGTCCTCCCCCGCTTAGCTTTCTTCTCTTTAGCACTACCTGAGGGAACATTGCTATCATGTGGTGGAGAAGCCATTTATCTACAAAATCATCATTGCACAATAAGAAAATTAAAACATACAAGTAGCAAAGTATTAATTTAAAAGCAGAAAAATTTTACATGTTTAAGGCAATCTTTTTCTTTTTCTTCTCAGTTGTATACTTGTGCTTCCTTTTCTAGTCCGAATTAATGGATTGACCCAAATCCCTTCTTTATGATCATCTCTCAAATATAATGTATCATCATTAGTGAAATCACTGCCAAGTGATTGTGATGTCCTAGAAAAAGGATCATCCTCAAAATCAATACCATGACTATTAGGATCAACATCTTTCTCATCATTTATTTTGTTAGTCAAAAGAACAACAGACCACTTTTTATTAGCAGGATCAGTGGCGAAAAATACTTGTTGAGCTTGTGATGCTAAAATAAAGGGCTCATCTTTATAGCCCACTTTATTAAGATCCACCTGGATAACTCCTGTCTCATCAATTCTAAGGCCATTGTTGTTGTCAACCCACCTACAACCAAAGACTGGCACACGAAACATGATGTAATCTAACTCCCATATGTGCTCAATGACCCCAAAATATGACATATTCGCATAGATGGGGTTCTTATCTTTGACACTGGATATATGCATAGATTGAGCTACAAGTGTTAACCCACTATTTTGCATTGTAATTCGATCGTCTTGCTCTTTTGTGTAGAATGTGTAGCCATTGATCATATAACTCGTGTAAGAGAAGACATCCATAGTTGGACCCTTTGCCAACCATCTCAATCTTTCTGAAACTGAGATAAGACTATCACTGGTGTTTGACAAAATGTGATTCCTTAGCCAATCAATAAAGAGTCGATTGTGTTCTTTCATTATCTAACTTTCATTCCTAGTGGGGTTCAAGCTCCTTAGTATGTCCTTGTGTTTTTCAACATATGGCTCAACTTCATCTGTGTTGTGTAGGACATATAGGTGTGCTTGCTCCCATTGTACCCTTGGTATGCTTACTATTGCATTTCCACTAATTCCTTCCCCTATTGTTCTTCCCATATGACGAGACTTTGGAAGCCCTATGTTTTCAACATTAGAGAGATATTCAGTACATAACTCAACTGCTTCTTCCACTATGTATCGTTCAACAATACAACCCTCTGGCCGACTCCGATTTTTCACATACCCTTTTAATATCTTCATATAACGCTCAAGTGGGTACATCCACCTCAAATAAGCAGGTCCACATAGTTGAATCTCTCAAACCAAGTGGACGGTTAAGTGAACCATTATGTCAAAGAATGAAGGTGGGAAATACATCTCAAGTTCACACAAAGTAATAATAATTTCTTTTTGCAATGCTGGCAACTTTGCTGGGTCAATCACTTTACTGCAAATCGACTTAAAAAAAAAGCATAATTTAGTGATAGTACTCTGAACCTTTTTAGGCAAAATGGAACGAATGGCAATCGGCATTAAATGCTCTATAAGAATGTGGCAATCATGAGACTTAAGGCCTTTGAGCTTAAGGTCTTTCATTGATACAAGGTTTTTTATGTTTGACGAGTACCCCTCTGGAACTTTAACTCCGTGAAGAAACTCACAAAAGGCAATTTTCTCTTTCCTAGATAGTGTATGTGCTGCTGGAGGCAAATAAGTACGGCGTCCCTTCTTTACTGGTGCTAACTCTCCTCTTATTCCCATAGTAACCAAGTCCAACCTCGCATTGACTCCATCCTTACTTTTTCCTGGCACATTGAGTAATGTACCAATAACACTATCACAGACATTTTTTTCAATATGCATTACATCAAGGAAATGTCTCACATATAATGACTTCCAATATGGTAGTTCAAAGAATATTGACTTTTTCTTCCATCCGCTAGTCACAATGTCTCTTGCAAAAGGTTTGCCAAAGTTATTATTCAAATTCTTCACCTTCTCAAATAGTTGATCACCGGCCAAAGGCTTAGGAGCTATGCCTTCTTCTGAGTTCCCATTGAAAGCTTTTCTCCACCACCGGTAATGATGTGTCGGAGGCAAAAATCTACGATGACCAAGGAAAACATTTTTCCTACAATGTTCTAACCACATTGAATTTGCGCCCTCCTCACATATAGGGCACCCACATTGTCCTTTGACACTATATCCTGACAAATTACCATACGCTGGAAAATCATTAATTATTCCAAACAACATTGCTCTCAAATTGAAACTTTCTTCTCTATATCCATCATACACCTCTACACCAGTCTCCCACATTAGTTTCAAATCTTCAATTAAAGGAGCCAAATATACGTCTATATCATTTCCAGGTTGTTTAGGGCCAGAAATTAACATAGACAACATCAAAAACTTGTGCTTCATGCATAGCCATGGAGATAAGTTATAAATTACCAAAATTATGGGCCATGTACTGTGGGTACTACTTTGCATACCATGGGGGTTTATTCTATCAGTGGACAACGCAAGGCGAAGGTTTCTCTCTTCTTGCCCAAAGTCAGGGAAGTCATAGTCAATTCTTTTCCACTGAGGAGAATCTGCAGGGTGGCGAAGCTTGCCATCTTTTATCCTTTCATCTGCATGCCATGTTAGTTGCTTCACAACTTCGGCACTATTAAACATGCTCCTGAATCTCGGAATGATTGGAAAATACCATACCACCTTTGCTGGAGTTGATTCTTTCTTCATATATCGAGAGGCATTGCATTTGGGACACTTATCTAATGATGTATATTCATTTCAAAATAAAATGCAATCATTAGGACAAGCATGTATTCTCTCATAGCTCATGCCGATAGAGCATAAAATTTGTTTAGCATCATATGTTCGGCTAGGAAGCTCATTATCCTCCGGTAGTATCTCTTTCACAACTGTAAGTAATTCTGTGAAACTCTTGTCACTCCATCCATTGCTCGCCTTCAAGTTGTACAATTTTAAAACTGCAGACAACTTTGTGAATTTAGTACAACCAGTATATAATGGTTTCTCCACATCACTTTTCAACCTTTCAAACATTTTTGGACAATCTCGAAGATCCTCCTCAACCAAATTTACAATCTCTTCAAGATGGTCGGCCTCATATATCCTTGTATCAGAATCATTTGATGCACAACTCGCACTATAACCCCAAACATTAGACGCATCCTTGGTCTCACCGTGTTTAGTCCAGCATTTGTAGCTTTGATCAATTCCATAACGCACTAAATGACCTTCCAACTCAAATGCACTAATTCGCCTTTCATAGCAACAGTCCAAACAAGGGCATATAATTCTAGAAGGATTTTCTGCATGCTTAACTGCAAAATTGATGAACTCTCTTACTCCATCTATATATTCCTTTGACAATCGATTGGCAGACATCCATTTCCGATCCATACCCATAAGTTATGAAAAAATTTCGGCAGAGTCTCCCCTATAACTTGGACCTCCAGATAATTCTACAATACCAAGAGATAAATTGTTTTTAGACATTGAAAGATATTATACAACAGCCAGAATCACAATAGCATTTAGTCCAATCCAATCACTATTCTTAAAAAAAATTCAACCCTTAATAGAAAGTCTTAACTCAGCAACCCAACTATGTCATAAGCAACTAAATATAATATATGTGAATGTAAGATTAACATACCTAGGGAGAGATTGTTGTACCCAATGTCACTTGCAATTCCCTTCCAAGTCAATGACTTTATTTTCTGCCTCAAATCTTCTCAAATCTATACATAGATTTTAACTCCAACCACACAAAAATATTAGAAAGCCAATGAAAACAATATCAATGCATCTAAAGAAATAGATTTTATTCAATTTAAGCAACATTTTATCATATCATGTGCCCTTGAAACATCATCATCATCATCCAACCAACAAAAATATTAGAAAGCCAATGAGAATAATATAAATGCATCTAAAGAAATAGATGGAATTCAATTTAAGCAATGTTTTATCATTTCATGTGCAATTATTATTATTATTATTATTATTATTATTATTGTTATTATTATTATTATTATTTGACTTTATTATTATTATTTGACATTATCTTTTGTCTCTTTTTTTCCAATCCTTCCTTGCAAAAAAAAAAAAAACAAACAAACTAGTACTAGTCAAAGAGTTAGAGATGTGCAATCCAAATTAAATGGAAATGGAACAAAGTAGTAAGGAGAGAGAAAATAAATTAAAAAAGGAGCAAATATTATTTTGAGAATATATTTACTATTTTTTTGGGGCATGAAATTTTGTTATCATATTTATGAACACTATCATAGAACCGGAGGGAAACTTGCAAGAAATTGTATATTTTCTTTCTAAATAAAATTATTGAATTAAATTCATATGGCTTAAATTGAATATTTTATAACATTAATTATTATCAAAGTATTAAATTATAAAAAAAAAATAAATCTAAACAGTTCAAAACTACAATTTATGCATGCGTTTCACTTTTATAAAACATTTGTATGTATTTTCATTCATGTTTTTAATAAAAAATTATTTAAATTAAATAAATTAATGAACTCTTATTCTTTTTTATCTATATACATTTTCTATTCATTAAAATATTTCTTTTTTGGATGACCTTTTCTTTTCCTTTTGAAAAGCAAAAGCAAATGGATTTAGCGTGAAGCATACAAAAGCAAGCTAAGTGCAGACATTGAATGTTGATGTACCTTTCTAAAGAACACTACGAATAGAAATATAATTACTACCACAATTTGTTGTTTTGCCCATTGATATGCAAGCATTAGTTAATCCCTATGGCTTTTATATATTGATTGCTATATAAAATGTTAATTGGTCCAAGTAACTTTTTATTCCATCACGTTTTTCTTGGGCTTGCTAAAAATAGAAAAGTGATACAAATAAATTAGTGGTGATTTGGAGTTATGAAAGTAACCCACTTTCATTTAACCAAGTCAATTTGAACATCAATCTTCTTAACAATCTGTTGCCACCAAATAATGTTGGATTAATATATTATACAACAAAAAGGAATACATGCATGCTGAAAGTTCTGATTAAACCATAAAAGACAAATACAGCTTCATTGCGCGCTTAAGTCTATTGCTTTTGGTAGAATTTAATATACACACACACAAAGAAGACACATTAGCAAAACTTTATATATTGGGTTTCAGACCTTTTCTTTTCACATCCATGTTCAACTTGAACCCTCACCTACATATATTCAACCTCCAGATTCACAAATTTTCCAAAACTCTTCCTCATGGTGCTAGAAAGACAGATTATAGAAGATAAGTGCAAACAGAGGGAAGAAAGCTATAACATGACAGCAGTGGTCTATTAAATTTACTAAGTGATTCAGCAAGTGTAAGAAAGAAATAACTCAGGGGGTGCAATAAGAGTCAACTTTCAAAAACTATTAGATATCATATATCATAGTATACTCATTGCATTCAGCACCAGGGAACTTGAAACTTTTCATAAGAGTTATTTCAGCAATATTAATTTTTAATTGGCATGTTTTAGTTGCAGTTACATGGCTTCTAGACATTATTGAACAATATACATATATATATGTATAAATATATATATGTGTGTGTATCTTAACAGACACTATAATAAAGCAACATGACAAATAGAAATGGGGAGCAGAATTCGAAAGAGACCTCACATAAGGTTGTTCACTTTCTCCTCTTGGAAGCTGTTTGGTAGAAGAAAAGAAAGTTCCTATCAAACACAGAATTGTTGTTAGGCCAAATTAGAACCACCCAATCTTCCCAAAGTGATAGAATCACATAATGTAATCATCAACAATTCATGAGATGACGTCCTCACTAATAATTATTGTTATTGTTATCCACATGCATATGAATGGGACCCAATCAAACATCATCATGCATGTGTGTCTCTTTGTATACACACACACACACACACTCTCACACACACACACACACACACACACACACACACACACACTTATATATATAAGCATTTCAGCAGAATCATTTGCTCTGCCTAAAGTAGAACTCTCATAAAGTTGGAAAATGAGATCACAATAACAAAGCAGCAACCACACCGCCCCGTTTTATTTTTTTCTGCAATCAATCTATTCTCCAATACCTTTCATCTCAGTTATTGTCTCACTGATTCGCCAATTTCTCTTTCCATACTGTACATACATTACATCCTCTCAAATGAAAAATCTATTCAGTATCTTCAAAATTTAAAAAACAAAAAATAACATGATAAATAAATGCACATATAATCCACTTTCTTTATTTCCAATTATTGGCTTTTTTTTTCCAACTCACTGTTGTCACTTAAAAAAAATTACGTAGTTTTCATTTCAGGTATCCAAATTCATATAATTAACCCCCTTATATTACGCTTGGGTGTAATTTTGTTCACAAAGCCCACAAAAGTGAATGATATGTACGACCTAATACCATACTGTAGTAGTTACCAGTTATATCAACTTTAGATTAAATTGGTACTAATGACAACCTTTCTATTTTTTTCTTTTTTACCCCACTGGTTTTTATGGTTTTACGTGCTTGGTAATCTTACCATGATGTAGTATTGCAGAATCCTTCGTGGTCCCAAGCTTCGCACTCGGAAAAGTTGTTAGCCGATGGTACATAAGATATGTTTTTTTAAAATTTCAAGATTGTGGTCTCTCTCATGAAAGAATAATATCATTATTCAAAACAATAATAAAACAAGAAATAAAGGAAGACAATGTGGTACAGTTCAGGCATCCTATCCCAAAAAATATGAATCGCGTAATAACCTTGCCATCTATGCCAAACCACGATTCAATCTCCACTGAAATTTACATTAAAATTTTTTCTTACAGTATGTTCTTAAGAGCATCAAACAGATGAAGAAGAAACAAACTCACGAACCTTCGATGTGCAAGGATCCATTTGCAGAAATCCACAAGGCACCAGTTTCGCAATCTTAGGGTGCTGAAGCTACAGTGTGCAGAAACCCAGAGAAGACTCACAAAGACCAGTGAATCTTTACAAACCAGAGAAGACCAGTAAAGCTACAGTGTGCAGAAACCCAGAACCACGAGTTTCACACTTGCCACCGTGACTCATTTGCAGAAACCCATGACAGCCTGCGAAGCTTCGAAGACCGGTGAAGACAGGCGAAGCTCTGCTAATCCAGTGGAGGCAAGACACAGTTCAATGAAGAGCAATGGAGCTCTAAAAACCCACGAGGAGCGATGCAGCAGCAAATCTGAAAAGAGGATAGCTTCGATAGTCCAACGAAGCTCTAGAAACCCATGTGAGAGAAGAACCTTCACATTTTAGAACAGAGCACGCGATCGGGCACGAAGAGCGATGGAGGGCTGAATCTGTGAGAGGAGGAGCTTCACGTGAGGCAACAGAAATGTGCAGCAAGGACTGGGCAAATGGCAGAAATGGTGAGTTTGGCGCCAGAACATAGAAGAGCGCGGGAGTGGTTTTAGGCAACAGGAAATAATTAAGCAGAGTATATTTCTGGAGTTTAAGTTGCGTAGGGAGTAAATGTATTGTTGCTTTTTTTAATTCAGTTTTAGTATGCTTGAGAAAATAGAGTACCGAAACTTCCTATTATTTTGGTATGCTTTTGTATAAAATGCACCTATATCTTCTTGAGTATACATATTTTGGTATGCTTTTTAAAGGAAGCATGCCAAAAAATAACTATTTGGGTATACTTTTTTATATAAGCATACCCAAAGGTGATTTTTGGTATGCTTTTTGAAAAAGCGTACCCACAGGTGCGTACCAAAATAACAAATCTGTAGTAGTGCGTCTTTAATTGTCCCAACAAGCGGGACAATACATAAAACATGAGTATATACAAGAGTCAAGTCTATTATTATTATTATTATTATTCACGTTAGAGAAGATTATTTTTTATAACAAATGACTCAATGCCAACATGTAAAATAGGTCAAATTAAGATGGATTTTTTTTTTTAATTTAATGGAACTTTTGATGTTAAATTGAGATAGGCAAAACCCATTTTGATAATTTTTAAATCTCGAACAGACTAGTTTTCGAATGCCAGTTGGAGGATATCATTGATATTCATAAAAAAATAGTTTATGTCAAGTTATCGACTAGTTGGTGATGGTAAAAAAAAAAAAAAGTTAACCATTTCATTCGCAAAGTCAATCAAAGTCATTTAATTGGAGTTTCCACGGGTTTGGTAATTCCTCAATTGATGTTATGTTTGTTTCTGCTATTTTTACCCTTCATATTTGTTATTATTTTTCAGACATAGGACTTCTATTAAGTTTAGAATATTAATCATTTATATTAATAGAACATTATGTGAGCATTTGTGTAAAAACTCATATCATGTGCATATATTCCATTGACGCTGATCCAATCAATTATTCAATTTTCCATTGGTTTAATTTTCAATCCAACTAGAATTTTCTTCCTACACAACAAGTTGAACAAAAACTTTGCTTTTAACTATTATTATTGCCAGTAAAATATAAACAAAAATTAGGTGTATTATAATATTTTCATATTGAGTATATTAATAATTGAAATAAATTGTATAGTTTAATCATTTTTTTGTGAGGAGTATAATTTGATATTTGGTACTATATTAATAAATTATTTTCATACAACACAATGCTCATAGATTAAAATGACTACAATTTTGATTACTTATATAGATCACAAATTGAGGAAAAACCTAAATATGAAACTTAGCATATGCAATCTTGAGAAAAATGTTCTGGCATGCAATAAAAGTTCTTGATGACCATTTTAAGTTGTGGAAGAAGATAGATATATAAATCATACCAATGAAACTAATAATTGTAAATATATATTTAAATTATATAAAGCATAACATTCGTCACATCAGAAACCTTTATTCTAATCAAGTACTATAAAATAGAATGCTTTTATCCCCTGTACCATTATAATATAACAAAATATTTAAACAAATTATCTATATAGATCATCATAATGAAATTAGGCTCCAGATGACAAATACACATTATATTAAATAACACAGTAGATTGTTGGGGTCTTCATGTGTAACACCTTAAACTTAAGTCCATTTATCATATATTAAACTCCAATTATGTCTATTATTGCATGATTAGAGATTTGATTGTAAAAAATATCAAAACAGATTTTTCTTTATTTTGGTTACTGTTCACTGTGCATTTTCATTTTACCCGTCGAACTTCAAAAATTCATAACTAATTCCATAAAACTTATCTTAGAATGATTTAGTCTCTAAAATAGCTAGAAAGATTCTCTACATGGGAAAAATATGAAATAGTGTGTTTTCTAACCCAATTCATATAGTTTATTTCTCAAAGATTTACTGTATATTTGGTTGTTTTGAAACTTTATAAGTTATGGCCTTATATTTAAAAATTCATATTCCATAATACCTTGAGTCAAATCATGCATTCATTATGTCATTGAAAGTCTTGTGTGTCTACTTTCTAGATATATTTTCCTTGTATATTTATTCTATTGGAATAGGGTAGGGTATTAACTTAAACCAATAAGGGTCAAAGCTCAGCTTTAACAAGAACAATTTCAATGAAACTTACATATCTCTCATTATATAGCTCCAATTACTACCAGACCCATGGCATCTCAAACCTAAGACACAAAGCCTTCCATACATACAAACCATTGAATTTTTTGCAGCTCTACATGATTTTATATTACCTTTTGAAACAATCATTACCTACGGTGGAAGTTCCAATTTTCCCCATCTTTACCTGTTCTAAACCTTGAATTCAAAAATTCATAACAATTTATAAACACATCAAAATGAGGTCATCTTTCAACCATTTTAAAGCTCTACTTGTCTACTTTAAGAGCATATAGAGCATATACATAAAATACTATGTTTTAAGCATTGTACTTCTATTCTAATTACAACCGATCATCTTGGACAAAATCATATTATAACTCATCAAATAAACTTTATAAACCTAATACTTCATCATACTTTGCACTAAATCCACACATAACCTCATGAAAGGATCATAAAATCAAAACCATGCTAAGTTACAAGTTCATAACATAATACATGATTTTTTACAATTTGCCAAAATAATACATCCCAATTGACTCCATTTATTCCATAATTGTGCTCCTCTTTTATCCACTTACTTTTGCCTTAACCTTTATCACATCTTGGCTCTATCAAGATTAATCATTTGGAAAGGAATGAGATTCAAAAAATCTTAGTAGGTACATCCATTTATACATACATATTATCATAACATTTCATAAAATCATCATTGGAAATCATATCATCACAATACGTCATACAATTTCATAAAAATTTTGGCATAGTAACACTTTGAAAATTGGACATCCAAGGGTCATAAAGCCCTTTATACAACCAGCCAACAATACATTTACATCATAAAACATTCAAACAAATGCATGACATCAACAAAGAATCATGTAAATCAAGTTTGACAACATTGAGCATAAATAGGAAAATAACTACCTTCTTGCTTTCCAATTATCTTCAAACTTTATGGACACTTCCTTTGTCCTTTAAACACTTCTTGAGATCCTATAGCTTCATAAAATATGGTCATTAGCCACTGATTACACAATCCTCTTCACAAAGTGGCATTTTGAACCTTAAAATTCTATTTAGTTATTCTTTGAAAATTTCTTGTACAACATACTTATCTCAACCTATTTTGGACCCAAGAAATTCATTTTTAGGGGTCAAAATCATAAAATTCCCTTCTTGAATTAAACCCAATGTCAATAAAAAATGACAGAAAATTATTTACTCCATGAAAATTCAAACAACTTATACATCCATGCATCTAGTGACATTACTTAGCCTTTCCATGGATTAATTTCTTCATAATTCAATTTCTCTCCCTAGATTATCCATGGCAGAAATTCTCTAAGGCAAGAGAGAGAAAAACTCCATGGAAACTGTAACACCCTATACTGGTTAGTTATACTGGCTTCCCAATAAGGGGTGAATTGGGAAGAATAAAATTTTTTACAAAGGTCAAGAGAGTGATGAAGGCAAAAGTGATAGTAAAACAGAGTATAAAGGAATAGTAAGGTAAAAGTAGTAAAGGAGAAAGGAAGACACAGATATTTATCCTGGTTCGGTCTTTTTGTCTTGACCTACATTTAGTCCCCAAGCAACTACTTGAGATTATATACTATCTTGCAAGAATTTACTGGGCTTCTTGCAATTGCCTCAGTACAACTTTGATGCTCTGTTCTTAAAGCTTACAACCTCACTCTTTGTACTCTAACTAAGTGCTTTCCAAATCCCTTGTGATATCCCTTCACAAGAAAATTTTTCTTCCAGATGAAGATAAGATTGATTACAATAAATGAACTCTCTAATTTATAGTGTATATAAAAGTTGAAGTGTAGAAGAATGAAGTATGAGAGTAAGAGACGTTGAGTTAAGAATTTGACAGAGTTTCAGTATATACAATGTAAATTTGTTACCCACAACTTTAAATAAAGTTCTATTTATAGATTTAGGTCTTAACTATACGTTAAAGACAAGATCTATCCGTTAGAGATGTTACTCAATGGTTACTCTGAAAAACTATCCGTTCACTAACTGCATTTAATGCTTTTGACACTCAAAGTTTGAATTTTGGTTGGTCAACAGACAAATTTCACAGATACTGAAAGTTAAAGACTTTAACATTGAACTTCAAAGTTCATTTGTTATGAAGCAAAATTTAAATTTTAATCTTTGAAAAATATTTCTATGTTGGAACATACAAATTTTCAAGTTAAAGTTCCTCTGATAAGTATGAATAGTTGTCCTATATTGCTACAGTGCCTTCGAAGTTTGAATTTTGGTGCCCAAAATTTGTCTATCAATGCGCAGCTCAATAAGACACAATATCTTATCTTTTTGAAATTCAAATTTTCAAGATTCAAAGTTCGTCTGTCAGAAAGAGCTGTTATTAGACTTAGTTCAAAGTTTGAATTTCTGAATACCAACATTCATATGTCAACAGATTATCATAACAAACTTGTAAGCTTTATTTCTAAAATTCAAATTTTCAAAATCAAAGTTCGTCTGTCAATAAGCTAATTTTGGACTTTTTTTAAACTTCACTTTCATATGAGCTTTGACATATCCTTAGACGAAATTTTCATTTTTATGAATTGTGTTTTATTAGAAATTAGAATTTTCAAAACTCAAAGTTCGTCTGTCAGAAAAGACTCTTATCAGACTCATGCCAAAGTTTGAATTTCTTCACTCAAAAATCATCTGTCAGAGGAATCTCTTTTCTGACTAACTTATTTTCAATTTGAAATTTGAATTTTAGAAGCCAAAGTTCAAATTTTCAAAGTAATAGATCATCTTTAACACTTTAAAGTTTATCTGTTAGTGGGTGTTTTTCAAATATTCCACGAATTAACATGGAATCAGATTTCTAAAAACATTCTTTTGCCAATTCAAAGTCTTTTACTCAAATTAAACATAGTAAGAAATCCTATATCTAATCTTGTGCTGATTTAACTTGGATTTCTCCATTTGGGATTTTTCATGCACCTTTGATATCTTCTTTCCAAGCTCTAGAAAGTTGGTTTGGAATCATCAAAACACTTGATTCAACAATACTCACCAACCTCAAACATACCGAAAGAAATATAGAGATAGAGGAAAGAAGACCAACTAATGAGGTGGCACCACGGCTAAGCACTATAGCACTGTAATGATAGGAGTTTTTTGGAGAAAAAGGAGATGGAACCAGAGACGAATGGTGCCATAGCCACGGTTTTGGTGCTGCAGCCACAATTTTCGCACCATGGTGCTAATCACAGAACTCACATTAGTCGATTGCTTATACGTTCGATGAGCTTCATACGTGTATAATTTCACGCTTTAACTTCTAATTAACCTAAATTCAACTCCTACAGGTCTCTACTCCCCCTCTAACCATAAACACTGACCATGCCTTAAAACACCTCCATATGAAAATTTTGGACATCCAATACCAAATGGTCACTATTGACCAAAAGCAAGGATTTAACGCCACTAACAGCCACCCATATGCAATTAGCATTCAGAGACTATTCCAACAAGTCATAAGAGGCACAAGGGACATGTTCATGAAGGTTTTAACTTGAGAAAAACACTCCTCTAAGTTTCGATCCCCTTGGACCCCAATTCGCGCTAATGAGCTGCATACCCTTTATTACAACCTTCATTACATTATCCTGAACTTAGTCCCTAGCTAACTGAGTGTAATTGATGTCATATGTAGAATCAGAGGAACTAGGACAGAGGAAAGAATCAAAATAGAGAAAATGAGCTCAATGCCACGACATAAGACAAGACCGCTATGGCAAGAGAGCTGCAATTTGGTTAAATTTTTCCAGGCTAAGAAGCTTCATACCACAGCAAGCTTACTGGAGCCGTAGTAAGCATCGGGATCTTTGTTTAAATCAGAATCATTTCGAAAGAATAGACGAAAGAAAAACGGAGTGAGAAAGAAGAAGCATCGCTAAGGCTTCGAATCTTCGGCCTTTGGGAGTGATTTTCGGCCTCTTGGAGTTGGCATCTTGGTTGGTAAGTGATCTCTACTCCTCCCTCTCCATTTTCTTCAATTTTGAGTTGGGATTTTTTGAGTATATTGTTAGGTTTTCATTGTTGGGCCGAAATCCACCGATTAAAATGGATGAAATGAGATCAAGAAAGTGTGATTCAGTGTTTATGATGTTTGGGTATGAGTTTTTGAGGGAGTATGTATGATTTAAGCTTAACCTTAGGTTGAAGTTGTTAGAAGGAGTATGAAATCTGAAGTGAATGGGATGGGTTAGAGTTTGGATGGTCTTTAGAAGCTCAATGATGCATGAAATTGGTGTTGGAACCTTGGGTTAGATCTATATGGTTGAATTGTGGTTTTTGGTTAAGTGATATATAGTGTTAATTGAGGTATTATGGTACTGTAGAAGTTATTTGGTTGACCGGATGAGTACGAGTCGTGTTGGACAAACCAAGAACCTCATGGAATCACGTGTGGTATTGACTACCAGAGGTAACCGAGTGTTTGTATTGTATGTATTTTGTTATTATATATGTGTATATATGCATGTTTCTGTTTATACCACGATATTGATATATATGTGTGTATGGTTTTTATATATATCGTGGTATGCACATGTCTAGACAATATAGGAGTTAATGATGATTAGAGATGATGATGTGACATGACATGATGTGTAGCATGACATTTAAACATATGATGATGATGGTGATTATATGATGATATAGCATGAACATCACCACATGGCATTGTGAGCAATATGGTGATCAGTTGGTAATGATGATATGATATGATACATGATAAGGGAGGATAAGGATGGGATCCCTACAGCTTAATCGCATCCTATGGCCAGGAAGGGAAGGCATGCAGAAGATTGCACCTTCCCTAAATAGCTACCAATTTGTAGTGGGAAAGGGGAAGGAAAACCATGATCCAAATATTAGTGTTACCTTTGGCCGGGTACACTAATGGGAGGTGAGCTTGGTGAAGTCACGGAATCAATTTTCACCAACTATTGGAAAGGAATCACCTATACTAAATATCTTGTTATGACGACAACTCGCGATTCTAGATGTGTGCGAGGGAGACATCCATTCCATTTCATTTCATATTACATTCATGAGGCTGTATGAGTTATGTATATATATGTGTGTGATTGTTTCTAGTTACTAAGATATTATCTCACACCCCATTTCCCATGAATTAACATTTCAGGTGAAGGTTCTAGCACTAGTCCGGAGAAGACAAGGGAGTATTGTGCCGGACGTGGGAATATCAAGTCTTTATAGTGTATGTATGTATTGTCTATGTATATTGTGGCAAGTAGGATAGGGTGGTTGTAATGGATATATGTTATTGATGATGATTGATATGAGTGATGTAGTATGTATGTTTATATATGGTGAATGAATGTGAGGATGGCGTTGATATTAGTTGTAGATGGTTGGTGTGTGTATTTGTTGGGAGAATTAGTCAAGTGTGTGAGCCCAGAATGGATTTGGGCCTTCTTGGTGTGTTTTGGGGCTTATAGCCCATTATGTCAATTTGGGGTTCAAGTGGGTCAAATCTCAGAGAGGAATGGCTCCTTTGAGATGAAACATCTTTGAACAAGTTGGTTAAATCAATTAGGACCCACGTAAATGGTCCCGAATGGTTAGATTGCCTTGAGTGGCAAATAGGAGTTGTAAATGGTGAGTTTTGTTCAAAAAGCCACCAAAATTGTGTTGGCTATACAAAATTTCCATACAAAGATGGATTGAAGTGAAAGTGGTGCCCATCGTTAAATTGGGACAAGATTGACTTGCAGGAGTTGGAATCAGGTCAATCGGAGGTTGAAGCATAAAGTTATGCATGTCGGAAGTTTGCCCTATGACTTAAAAATTTGCTGGTATGAAACCAGCAGGGGGCACTACAGCGCCAGGGCCAGGCCGCAGCGTTATTGGCAGCTATGGAACTCAAGAGCAGCAAAGCCATGGTGGTACTATAGCAGCTACATCCCTGCACACTGTTTTGGTTGTTCTAGTGTTTCTCGAGGTGTTTGTGGCGCTTTCTGCTGCTTTGAAGTGTTGGAAGGTAAATTTGAGATGTTTGAGCTATGTTGGGTTGGTTTTTAAAGTTTTTAGTCAAGCTAGGAGAAGATTTGGTGTAGGGTGTTACACCTTTTTTACACACCGAAGACCCAAAACCCACACTAGGCTCACACTTTAGGCTTATAAACCTAAAGTGGACTAAAGGCATCAACCTTAGATCCGACACAAGCTAACATTCAAGAGAGATACATCATATAACATGTATAAGACATAGTCAACATTTAATGCAACACTAACATGGTTTTAGGCCCATCAACACAAGGTGTGCCATCTAATACATCCAAAAGGGTTCAATAATAAACATAAAATAGTCATGCCCCAATCTGCACAAGTTCACAAGACATTACACAATGCTATAATGGCTCTTCACTAGGAATAAAAGAACAACAAACACTTAGGGAATTCATTCCCCAGTATCCACAATTATACTCTTAATCCCCTTTATCCAAGCCTTCCTTGTCCTTGCTAGAGCTAGATCCTTCTCCTAGAATTGTTAACCACGGGGTGAGACATATATCCCAGTAACCAAGGGAAAACACATATGTACACTTAATTATGCTTTCATGCTAATAACAGATATAATTAATTACCGATGCTATATCATGATATGCAGAATTCAATCCCATCATTACATGGCTAAAACTATAAGCTAGTTACCGTGAGAAGGTAACCTTAACCAGTGGCCACCTTCCAATGACCTATGACGGTCAATTCCAGGTCACCACCTAGTTCTCCTTCTAATGGTCATGACCTGACCAAAGGCCATTGTATCAAAGGTTGAACAATGGCTCTCCTTCTCCTAAACCACCCAAATTGCTAGTTATTTAGAGAAGGTGCACCCTAAATTCACAACCACCTGAGTCTCCTGGCCTAAGGATGACTAGTTAGTGACTAGAATATACATAAGCCACACTGTCTGAACACAAGGCCTCTTATGCTATTTAGCGGATTGACATACTACGTGGTATATAGAGTTTCATCACCCAAACCATATGCCCTAACAATGCATATAATGTGACAATGCCCAATGAATACTAACATGTCAACATATATTACTTTCTAATGTACTAGCATGCTATAAGAATGTATACAACACATCATGGGGTGTATAATCATTATTTCATATCAATAATCATCACAAATTACATATATCATAATTACTAACATCATATTGCCATTTTCATCATACAATAAGATAAAGATAGATAATTTACTAGCTGTGTAGCTGTACATATCATGATATGAATATGATCAACCATAACTGAGCTATAAGACATATCATGTTATGAAAAGGTAAAACATATATATATACCAAACATGCATATTACGACATGAAAATGAATAAACATATATCGCAAACACAGAAAGAAAACCCTAGTTACTTCAACCGTCCAACCCACTCAATACCTTGATAGGCTAATGGAGCAACCCCCACTAATTCAACACTTTCCAAATACAACCCAAAGTCAAGAGATCCCAATTAAGAAGTATCACAACCTATACATAATCAAATTCGCATTACCGTCATAAATTACCAATTCTTGTCATACATAATCATCAATCACAAGCACTAATTGGTTATAACAAAGCAATCCAAGGTATACCCACATATCAAAACATCCACAATAACCCATGGAACTACAATCACATCACCACAAATTCAGATTCCTAAAGATATCAACATTTAAGTGTTAGGGTTTGGGTAATATACCACCTAACCATTGTAAAATCAACACCCATGTCATAGAAACATCCAACAATACTTCTAGAACACATTTAAACATAATTTAATAAGTTGAACTCAACCCAAACTGGAACCCTAGCCAAAATCATGAAAAGCCTTTGGTAAACTTTAAAGAGAAACACAAAGGAGAGTTAAGGAATGGATTACCAACAAGATTTGAGCTTCTAAATGCCAAAAATTGAACCCCCAATATCGGAAATACAAAACTTGTTAGGATTGTTGGCTTCCTAGGATAGGGGATGAATTAGGAAATTCAAATTTTTCTGCAAAAAGATAGATTTACAGTGATAGCAAAAGTTTGTAAAAAAATTATAGTGCAGCAAAAATAAGTGTAAATACAAGATAAGGGAAGAAGGAACTCACTAGTTTATCCTGGTTCAGTCTGATTCACTTAACCTATCTCTAGCCTCTAAGCCACCACTTCAGATTTCCACTATTAGCAAGAATTTAACGGGCTCCTTGCAATGCCTTAGTACAAACTAGTACTCTATTCTTAGAACATTCAAAATCTACACTTAACACTCTCACAAAGTGTTTACCAATTCCCTTTTAAATCCCTCTCACAATGAATATTTCTTCCAAATGAAGAAAAGATTTTATAATGAATAAGAACTCTCTAAATTAGAGTAGATATAAAAGTTGAAATACAATAAATGAAGTGTAAGAGTAAAAAGCTTTGACTCAGAAATTTGACAAAGTTTTTGCACAAACAAGATTAAAAATCGTTACCTATAACTTCAAATAAAATTATATTTATAGATTTGTGGCTTAACTAGTCGTTAAACACAAGATCTAGCCGTTAGAGACATTAACCAACGGTTACTCTGCAAAACTAGTCATTTACCAACCGTATTTAATGTGTCTAACACTCCAAAATTTGAATTTAAGTGTCAACAAATGACTTTTACAGAGACTGCAAGTTAAGATCTTTAATGTTGAACTTTTAAAGTTCATCTGTTCAATAGTGAAATTTGAATTGAGTTTGTCAAAATTATCCTATGTTAGAATATGCGAATTTTCATATTTAAAGTACTTCTGTTGAGTTTAAACAGTTATCTCATGTTTCCCTAGTGCACTCGAAATTCAAATTTCAGAAGTTAAAATTTATCTATCAGAAGCTTGTTTAGCTTGGCACAAAAGTTCTCCTCCTTGAAATTCAAATTTTGAGTTCTAAAATTTGTCTGTCAGAGCCATGCTCTTACTGGACTCAATATCAAAGACAGTGATATTAAGCTTACTTTGAACTTTACTAACACTCAAATTTTGACTGAGCTTCAGACAAATTTCACACATTTTCATTAACAGTGCTTAGCTCGAAATTCAAATTTTACAACTAAAATTCATTTGTCAAAGGCAAAACCTCTATAACTTCAAATTTCGCCAAGCAAAGTTTAAATTTTGCATAAAATAAACATGATTTAATAGTAAAACTTTCTCTGTTAGCTAATATTTTTCAATTCTAACATAAGCTAACCTTCGAAAACATATTTAAATGTTGTGGTGACTTAAGTAAGTAAGGATCAAAGCTTTTTACCCATATTATAAATAGGAAAATCCTAACAACTAAATCTTCTTATATTCTTCATTGGATTTCTTCACTTGATCCTTTCACATTCCTTTGATATTCTCCTTTCTAAGCTTTAGTTGTTTGGAATTATCAAAACTTCTGATTCAACAAAACCCTAATAGATCACCTCCATTTCCTTCATTTTTTCTCTTCTCAATCATCTGGTTTGACTTATGGTTTTTAACATATTGTACGATTGGCACTACGGCACCATTTAATCTCATCGCAGTGTCAGTGCTTACTAACATTGGGCTGAAGTCCAATCCAAGCTCATTCACCATGGCACCACAGCTCCTTATCGCGATGTGATACTCTATCCCACTTCTCTTTCTTTCCTCAAATTTTCTTCCTTTTCTTTGATCATGGCTCCCTCCGGTCCTATACTAATTTTCAATAATCATTTTGGGATTGGTGTACAGGGTCATTATAGAAACTCTCTTAAACACTTGATCACACAAGATAATAGTTATAAAAGCTTACCTTGATCACTTGAGCTCCAACTTTTGCCCCTTTCTTCTCTATTTTCCTCTTAAGATTTTGTGCTCCCTCTCTCTCTAAGGGCTGCTAAACCAGACGTGTTTGAAGTGGTGAAAATGGCTTAACTTAAGTCATTAATGAAAGAAATGTAATAACCAGTTAATCATTATTATTTTTGCTAAATCATGGTTACTTTAAGTAATAAAGCTTTTCAAGAAATTCCCTTGATGTCCTTGGTCAGTTTTCAAACATGTCTTGAGCTCATTTTTGGCCAAAAATTCTTTAATAATTTTTTAGGGACTAATATATCTTTCACCAATTAAATTTACTTATACCGATTAAATATTTTTACTCAAATTGTTATTAAATTGGTCAAGAATCATCCAAAAAAAAAATTTAGACTAAAATTATTATCTTAGCTTAAAATATATTTTATCAAGGTCCGTTCAATGTTCTTGAATTGATATTACCTTTTCTGTGGTCTAAATTAACTTTTATCAAATAAAATATTAATATTAAATATTAATTTCCCAATAAATATTATTTTAATTTTAATAAATTTTATACTATATTCCACTGGATTAAGCTCATTAAGAGCTTTATTTTGACTATAATTTTTTAGATTTTCAAAAATACCATTGACCTAGGATAAATTTATAATTTTCTAAACTTTCGTGTTATTAAGTATAATTTATCCAACTTCTTTTCACTTTTCTTCCTCTTCCTCTTGTTAGTTAATTCCTTCTCATAAGGACTAAACTGAAAAAATTTCAATTCTTAAGGCTAAAACACAATTTTCTCATTTTTCCTTTTAACTTAGAAAAATGACTTTCATGTCCTTTTCTATCCACATTGCTGTTTATCAGATTTTTTCATATCTCTTTGTATTTTACACTACATCACATATCATTAATTCTGGAATTACTTCATATGAGGCACCTTCTAGCTTAATTCCAGATAAGGACTAGACACATTATATTACTATTTTACTCTTTTTCACATTTAGCTATATTTCTTGGTTTTCTCTAATACTTTGTCCTCCATTCAATATACCATTGGGTCTGGCATGTTAAAAACTTCACTTTAACAAAAATTTCTCATATTTACAAAACTATCTCTAAGCCAAGTAAAAACACAATTATTAATAATTTTGGGTTCTTTCTCGTTTCCCCAAATACCAATTTTTTTAATAATTCTTTTTCAATAAAGTTCAAATTGGTCTATCTTTTAACCTTGACCTTGCGGCTAAACAATACTTATACCATTACGCTCAGCTCCAGATGAGCTTCCATTCAACTAATATATTGAATGTCTTTTTCGGCTAAGTTCTAAAATTAATTTTTGCTAAGACTCTTGGAAAATTAATTCCAATTAAAGACCAAGCATAATCTCTTTTAAGGACATCATGTCAAATTAACTCCAATGAATGATTAAGCATATGCAACTATCATCTTACTTTTTTTTCATATAATTTCATGCATTTTATGGTATCTTGTAAAAGTATGGATAATATATCATATCATCTATTGTACTCCATCATAATAGATGGCAACAAAGAAATCTTTTATCAACATCAACAATTAAATTAAAGCATTGGATAGTAGAAGAAACAACAATAATTTTATTCACATAATTACAATTATAAATATAATATGCAAATGCTCACCTTAGAATGCTATCAAGAAATTTTAATAAAGCCATTGGAGACATAAAACCATTTTGCTTTAATATGTGAGAGCTATCTATTTGAAAGATAAATATATAAAAAATATAATTGTTATAATCATATTCCTATCAACATGAAATAATTTTAAGTACTTCAACCTATTTCCCAACAACTTAAACTCAGTGCCAGAAAGTTAAGCATTCCAAGGCAATTTATCAAAATATTGGCCCTTCACAGATAAATCCATCTCCTTTAACCAAGTCAAAACTTACATTTTCGATTTAGTAAGATAGATGGCACAGGGTTGGCAAAATAGAAAAAAAAAAAGATCCATGGCACATGAAGATATCAAACCTTGTAAATAGCTCTGTTTTATCAGTAAACCATGCAGGAATATCCCAGACAATGCAAACATCTCCCTTCAAGTAGTCAATGAAGGGGTCCACATTAAAATGTCTTCAAATTTCCCGCAAACAATGTAATATATCATCAAGATCAGCAAGGCAAACTATAATTTCACACATTATATGAAGCATAGCCTCAATTGCCACGATGGTCATACATATTAGATAAAAGCAGAAGCAAAAACAGCAGTAATGCAGCTTGTAGGAAGAGGTATGTAATGAATGTTTCTTTTTGAGGACAAAGTGACAAGCTTGATCTATTGTCAATGGAGCTTATCACAATAATTGGAATATTATGATCAAAGGTGAAATAAGTACCAAGCATTAAAAGGAGCAGCTGTACCATCAAGACTGCAGGTGAGCCATGTTAAATAGGAATTACTATTTTTAGGCTCATATGAGTAAATTCATTTGGCACTTGGCACAATTTTATGAAGTTAAAATTACCTTGACATTGGGGTGGTCTGTCTTTAGAAAAATAGGGCTACATAATAAGGCTAGGCTTGGTATGATTGAAGAAAGGGAGAAGGGATTGCTATCATGGAAATCAAGATGTTTTTGTGCAATGTCTATTATTTCCTTGTTATTATTACTCAATAATTTCTAACCATTGTTTTTTACTTATTTTAAGTAGGGACACAAGGGTTATTTTCTTCATTTTTTCATTTTTATATTCCACACCTGCCTAATGTGCATACCATACGTGACCTTATCCTAATTTATTCCAAAGAATTAGAGTGTGTTCTTTTTACATTGTGGCAACCTTAGGTGACTCAATCTCATGCAAATGATTGGAATGAATACATATTTGGTTCTGCATAATTGCTTCATTCATAACAATTTATTTGATTATAATATTAAAAAAAAGTATAATCCCCTTTAGACATATAGACCATTGATCTAAAAATAAATACATCTATTTTTAAAACAATATTAATACTAATAAGATTTTGCTAGTTCACAAGCCTAAAAAGAAATGCATCTACTTTTGCCTTGTCACCTAAAATCAAATATGCTTGAGGTAGGCTTCTTAGTGTGTTGAATAATTGGCATGCCAACAGAGCTTGGAACACTTCCTTCTTATCAAGTTTAAAGGGCCTATTTGGTTCACAGAAACTAAATTGAGGAAAAGGAAAGAAGAGAAGAGGTAAAGAGAGGAAATGAGAGATATGAGTATAAAATATATTTGGTATGCTAAGTAAAGGGGAGATGTTTGATGGGAGAGAAATCATTTGGTACGTCTGAAAAATATATGGGAAAGGAGAGTAAAAGTGTAATATTTCCAAAATGTTCCTCCTTTTTAATAAAGGATTTATATAAAATAAAATCCCTAATTATTATAAAATAATTATTTTTAACTACCATTATCAATTAGTATTAATTATTATTATTAATAAAATTTCTGAAATAATAATTTTTAATTATTATTAAAAATAAAATGTGTGAAATTAATTATTTCTAATAGTCATCGTTAATAAAATATATCAAAATAAAAAATTTTAGCAATCAATAAAGAAACAACCGTTTTTAGTTTAAATAATGTTCCATTGTTTCATTGAAAAATTTGTTTCATTCTATCTCAACAATAAATTCGTTTTTTGAAAAATTGTTTTTAAATAAATTTAAAAGCAACTAATTAACTAAAATACCAAAAATTGAGGAAAAATCCAAAAAAATCTGATCAAATAGTCTAATATTTATAAAGGTAAAGCTACAGGGTCACACAGAGCTTCTTCTTTCTTCATCAGAACCCATCTGTCCCTATTTCTCCACTGATGGTTTTGTTTTTCTTAGTCAAGATTGGTGCCTCTCATAACTTGCGTGACAATAATCATCCCTTCCCTTCATCATCCTTTCCCTTCTTTCTTCCTCTGCAGTTCCTCTTACATATATCTTACCCACAGCTTCAAGAGATGGGGGCTTCAAATTGACTTCGAACTTTGAAAGAGTCACGGAGAATGAATAGCAATTATTACCTTTGTTCGCCTACTGGAGAGATCTCTCTTTGTTGGTGGGAGACATCTCTCCATAATGTCATTGTAGCTTCCTTTCCATGCCTCAACCAAACGACTCCATCCCTGGAAGTATGTCTCCTTTCCATCACTCTCCCTTAGGATTAAGCCAACCAAACAAGCCCAAAGGACTTGTCACAAGTGAGGAGGGAAAATCTTTTCGACAGTGCCCCCATATGATGTCCTTTAGCATCTGTATTAATAATTAACAATGCAGACAAAGATTTGTGGAGGTACACTATCGAGGAGTCCACCAACAACATCTATAGTATGTATATGTGCAAAGAAGGGGGAAAAGAACTTACTTAAATTTTAGTTTAGACTTTAGAGAACTCACATGTCCATGATAGGTCTTCAATCCTCTATCCATCAATCTATACAGCTACCATAAATCAACAATGTTTTAATTGAAACCTAATAAAGCAAAGACAAGTAATTTAGTCAATAACATTTTGACCAGCTTCTATCCCCTGTCCCATAAAACTGAAGAAGAAAAGAAAGTTCAAAAAGTATTATTTTGCAAAACACACACTTTTGCAAAAGTTTAGAGGTGAAACCATTACTATGTTCTTAAAATTTACTTAAAAAAAGGACCCATTTTTCAATGTGCTTATATGCAAAGATTCTAAGTAGTCATTTCTTTTGCAAAAACACCCAAAAAAAAAAAGTTCCTCTCAAACATACCCAAGAATACACTGATAATAAATAAAATCAAAACACATAGAAACCAAGGTTTTAGAAACTGAAGACCTCCAGAGTATGCAAAGGGAAAAACATAATGATAAAATGAATGCAAATGCATGCATATCTAGAACATTTTTGCAAGACAAAATATGAACTTCTAAAAACAAAAATTCAACCCACCTTACAAAAACAATAATTAAAGATTTTTACAAATACAACACACTTATCTTCAACAAAAGAGTCTATTATATGAAAAATAAAGAATAGTCATCATTCATTCCTTCACAAAGAAATTCTTATTTCAACGATATCTGCTATTTAGTGGAAAGAGAAACATGTTGGGGCACTAATACAAAAGGATGGATAAGTTTGAGTAGAATCATCTATTTTTCCATATTTGGAGATAATAATTTGTCAACCAGGTAATGACCCTCAGCATATGGTCTTGGACTTAGTACATAGTTAATGAGAAGTATATCTTTTGATTTGTGTAGCATCGGAGGGATCAGGACTAGAGGAAAGAACAAAGAATTAGAAATTTTGAGAAAGAGACACAGAAGAGACTCATGCCACGGTGAAGTATAGTGGCATCGCGGCAAGTTGTTGGATTTTTTAATTTTGGGCCGAGTCAATAAAGACTCGTGCGATGGTAAACTAATCGTGAGCCGCAGCACTAATCACAGAACTTGAATAAATTAGAATGCAAACCAGTTGACCAAAGAAGAAGAATTTGGAAAGGATATGGTGGAGCTTTGCTGGGGTTCATAATTTCTTACCTTGGGGCTCAATTTCTATACTTTAGAAGCTTAAACCTTGGTTGGTAAGTGGATTATACCTCTCCTCCTTTCTTTTCTATTCATTTTTTGGAAGAAATTTGTGGGGCTATGATGGATTTTGGTTTGGTTGAGATTTTTACTGATTAAAATGGTTGTAAATGTATTATTGATGTGTTATTTGGTGTCCCTATGTCTTAGGTATGAGTTTTGGAGAGATTGTGAATAGTTTGTCTTAAACCCTAACCTTGAATTCATTGAGGAATCTTGGAATCTAAATTTCTATGGTTGTTTATGATTTCGATGGATGTTTGGGGCTCCTTGATGTGTATGTTTGTGCCATTGAAACCTTGGCTTTGCCATTATTACGCTTGGTTGATTAAGTTATGGGATATCGGAGTCTATGTTATGTATTGATTTGGGTAATTTATATTATTGTAGTGTTCAAGATTGTTGTTTCGAAGTTGTAGCATTCTAAGAAGTGATTCAGAAGAGTTGAACTCATCATTTGTACTCCAATAGCCTATCAATTCCCTGTTTGTATTTGTATGTGGACAATCTGAGGTAACCGAGGTATAATTCTATATGTATTATGCTTTATTTTCAAATATATGATTTGTCCCTTTCATATTATGATATATGTCCCATAAATATGTTTGCCCCTTTTTCCATATCATGATATGTTCACGGCATGACTAGTGGGATTATGGTAATCTCTACTCTTCTTACTTGCATTTGGTATATGAGAATATATCAATTGTCATATATATGATATATTGGCATCCCTATTGTTATAGCTTGTATGTTGATAAGCATGCTAATATGATGATTATGTATATTTGTGCACAGAATAGGATAGCATGAGAGCATCATCACATTGTTGAACATGATTATATTAGTGGTTTTGGGTGATGAGGACGTATGATAACATGTAATATGCTGATCTACTCATGGAACACACAAGGCCTAGTGTCCAAGTGGTAAGGTTGATATATATATATATCCCTACCACAAAATCCTCTTCCTTTTATCAAGAGAGCCAGGTGGCAATGGAATATGGATACACCTTCCCTAAATCACTACCAATTCGGGTGGTCCAGGAGAAGGGGAACCACGGTCCAATTGTAACAACCTACTTTCATACACCACAAACCATCTCCTATTAACCTCAAATACACAAAAAACTCCAATAATGCAAAAATAAGGCTGGGGCCGTGGGCCACTACAGTACCACCGCAGCCTCCATCAGGCAGTGGCACTTAGTGCCACGACCAACCGGCTAGCACCATGACGCCTCATACTAATACAATATCAATAATTTGCAACTCTCCAAGGTGAACGTCCAATGTGCATAACTATGTGCTCTGATCTCCGATTGACCTGATTCCAACTCCTACAGATCACTCTCATCCTAATCTAACAATGGACACATTTCACTCAAATCTAACTCTATATGGAGATTTAAGACGCCCAACACCATTTTTGCCACTTTTTGTCTGAGACTCATAACTTACCACCTCTATTTGCCACCAATGACACTTTGGCCACTATGAACTATTTACACAAGTCTTATTTAACTCAACTAACTTATCTTAGAAGGTTTCACCCTGAAGAAACCTCTCCTTCGAGACTTGACCTCCTCGAACCTCTTAACCACATAATAGACTATATGCCCAAAACTCACATACATGGCCTAAAATCCCTTGTTGGGCTCTTATACTACCATTCTAACACACAAACACCTATTCCAATAATAATGACCCATACCGAGATCCACAATCATACTATGTCACATACCCATTGACCACAAACTCAGCATATATCCATTACCTATGCAACATCATCACTATACCTACACATATATAACCACATATATCTCTATACTCCCAGGATACACATACTGGCAACCAACCATAACAATCTACTTGGCACAATATTATATAAACTAAGTTACAAAATACTAATTATACTTGAAATTCCAGAAACGTGGAGAGGCCTATGGCTCCATGGTCTTCTCCGAACTAGCACCAGAATCTTCACCTGAAATGTTAGTCATGAAGGGGGTGTGAGACAATGTCTCAGTTACTGGGGACAACCATAAATAATATATATATATCTCATACAATAGTCCATATGAATGCAAAATGGAATGAAATATATGTCTCCCTAGTACACAGCTAGAATCATGAGCTATCATCATAACAGGACATTTTGTATAAATGACTCCCTTCCAATAGTTAGTAAAGACTGATTATGGGTCATCACCAAGCTCACCTTACACTAGGACACCTAGCCAAAGGTAATACTAATGCTTGGACCATAGCTCTCCTTTCCCTTGACCACCACAAATTAGTGGTGATTTTAAGGAAGGTACAATCCACTACTGCCTTTCTCTCCTGGCCATAGGAGACAATTTAATGACAAGGATCCCTTCCTTATTTCACTCATATCATATATCATCATATCATATCATAAATCATAATCACCACCTGTCCTCACAATGTCATGTGGTAAGGTTCATGTTATATCACTATATCATCATCATCATCATGTTTTTCCATATCATGCTATAAATTCATGTTATGTCACATTATCATCATATATAAGCATCATCATGTAATCATCATCATCTAATATAATGACTAGCCGTGTGCATACCACGATATATAGAAAAAACATACACACATATAACATTATCATGGAATGAACAGAAATATGCATATATACACATATATACTAATATATAATACATACAATACAAATACAAGGTTACCTTAGGTTGTCAATACCAACACCACACGTTCAGGGCTTAGGCAAGCTTCCGAAGCACCCAACACGAACTAGATGCCTCCAATTAGCCAATCAACCATTACAATATCATAATACCTTTAATTAACATAACTCCCATAACACTAAAATCCGCAATCTAGCCTTTCAAGCTTAACCCAGAGTTCTAACAACATACACATATACCAATAAACCCTAAATAACCATTCAAATACACACCAACACATGCAACTTCAGATTTCACTTCTCTTCCCAAATTTCAACCTAGGGTTTTACTCAAACCCATCACAATCTAACCAAAACTCATACCCAAAGCTTCCTAACACTTTTTAACACTTCTACAACACCAAATCAAGCATTTTAATCAGTGGATTCATCCAAAATTTCGAAACCTAACATACTCCCACCTTTTCAAACCAAAAACCAAAGGAAAAAGAAAAGATAGGAGGTTAGGAATCACTTACTAACCAAGATCGAAGCTTCTTGAGTCTAAAAATCATCTCCATAGGCTGGATTCTTCGAATCCTAGCATTGCTCCTCCATTTCTCCCTTGTTTCCTTCTCATCGGCCAACTGAAATGGTTTCTGATTTACAGAAATATCGTGACTCTCGCCACAGCACTAGTAGTTTGCCGTGGCACAAGTGCTCTCGGCCTAGAAAATTTTTAGGTTTCCATGAGTGTCTCACCACAACCCTACAACTCTCCCTAATGTAAGCCTTGTTCATTTCCAATGTCATATTTGTCCCATTTTAATCCTTTCTCCGATCCTAATTCCTCCAATCATACACACATCTTCAAGTACACTTCTCATTAGCTCAAGACTAAATTCAAGATAGTGTAATAAGCGTTGCTATATTCTCCTCTCCTTATAAGAAATTTTGTCCTCAAAATTTGAGAACACTAGCCTCGACCATGAACAAATATACTCCTTCCACATTAATCCTTCGACTTCTTCTGAGTAACTTTCTCAATTTCTACTACCTATAGTGCCTCTTGTGAACGAGTTTATCTCTCCTACTTCACTTTTATCTTCGCTAATCCATGCGACTTACATCTACAAATCATTTTTAATGCCGAATCTTCCTTACATTCTTGACATAAGATTGGTCAGACAAACTATAATATCCAATAGTTTCACTAGATACTAGGTAATAAAAGAAGACATAATTGATGATAATGTAAAATGTACATTCATGAAAACAGACAGACACCGTTTTGCGTGAAATAGGGTAAAGAGATCATTTTTTCTAATTAGATGGAAAAATGTAAAAAAATATATTTTTTCCTCTAAAGAACAATAAAAATGACATTCATGTCCCAAAAGTATTAAAATTTATGCGGGAAAAAAATAGAAAAAGTCTTGGAGAAAACTACACCTAATAACCCGAAAATTTTAGAAATTATAATTTAACCCCGAGTTAAGAGTAATTTTGTAAATATGTAAAATTACTATCAAAGTGAAGTCCTCGACGAGATAACTCTAATGGTATATGGCACTGAAGGTTAATGTTCAAGAATAAAGAAATAATCAGTGCCGAGTGTCCAAAAGTAATAGTAAACCGATAAAGTAAATCATAGGCCCTACTGATGGTTAAAAAGAAATTGGGTCAAGATATGGACCATACACAGATACCATTTGGGATAAGATAATTATGGAAATGTAAAAATAAAATTAGAATAGTCTTGTAACCCAAAAATGCTAAATTAGTTTGAAGACGGTTTTATCGGTACGGTTAAAAAGTACCCAGATTGAGGTATATCTGGATCAGAAAAATTAGGCAATTTTTAGACACTTCTCTCTCTCCCATGCATGACTTTTGCTGCAGCCATATGACTCAAGTAATATTATATTATATTTTGTAATACTTCTTGAAGAAGTATGTGAAAAAGTAACCACGATTAGCAAAAAGTTACTTTAATTAATTAAGTGATTAGCCACTTAATTAAACCACTTAACCATTCATTTCCCACTTCATTTCACAAGCTCTTCCAGCAGCAAAAGACCAGAAACAAAACGCAAGAGAAGGAGGAAAGAGGGAGAGAAAGAAAGAGGGAAAATCCAAGGAAATTCAAAGCACAAGTTGGTAAGCTTTAATACTACTACGTTAAGCTTACTATCTATGGTTTCCAAAGCATGATTTATGGTTTAGTTTGCTTTCTTTATACCTTAGGGTTTCAGCCAAATTGGGTTTTTAGCATAGGAATGAGTTTTGGACCATAAAACTTAGGAAAAAGCATAGACTAGACACTAGAAACATGAATCCATGGATGGTTTGAAGTGATTTGAAGGAAATTTTTTCAATCATTTTGAGATAATTTCGGCCAGAACAGGGGAAGTATTTAGAGTTGGAATTTCATGATTTTGACCTCAAAAATGGATTCCCCATGGTCCAAAACCTTAAGAACAAGTATGTTGTACAAAGAAAAAGCAAAGGAAAACAAAGTGAAAAATTTGGGTTTTAGTGTTATGGCATTGTACAAGTCCGAAAAACCAATGGCTAAATTGGCTCAATGATGATATTATTAGTTCAAGAAAGTGTTAAGAAACTCAAGAAGTGGCATACCAAGTTTGGAGAGCAAGGGAGCATCATAAGGTAGTTAATTTCCTATAATAGCATTATGTTATCATGTTTGTTTTCAATGTACTTTATGCCTTGTCATATGATTGTAATGATATTTTGAGATGATTTATGTGCATTGGATGAGTTGATTGAGGGGTATTGAGACCCTGGGATGTACATTTTTCAAAATGAAACTTTGCCAAAAATTTTATGAATTCATATGACGTAAATGTTTTAATATATTCAAAATGTGTTATCTTGATGTTTTCATGCTTAATGTGATGATGTGATGGAATGTTGAGTGTTAACTACTGAGATTTTTTGAATCTCACCCTCCCAAATATTAACCATGAATAGGTAGCAACAATGGCAAGGCCACCAAGGAAGAGAAATGAAAGGAGAAAGAATTTGGCCATTAACTTGATAATCCTAGCAATGGCCATGAGCTTTGACCTTTTGTGTAATTTTGTAAATATGATGTTAAGTATATTTCTTCAAGTTTTTTGATGCCTTAGGTCTTAGCTAAAGTATGGTATGGTATGAAAATAATATATGGCCATGTAAATATTTTATGGCTTTTGTTTGGCAAAGTAGTAAGAGGTAAAAGGTCATCTTGACCTATGTAGAGTAAACATGCCACTATTTGGACTTTTGATGTATAGAGTATGAATGATGTATATGGTTTAAAAGTAGACATGAAGAGCTCTCCAATGGTCTAAAGATCACTTAGATTGGGTGTGTGTATAATATTTGGTGGATTTTTATATTTAATCCCAATTAAAAGGATTATTTTGTAGTTTTTGTATAAATTGTGAAATTTCACAGAGTTTCCTATACAGATCAATACTATCATTGCTCTGACTTATATTTTTCCCATATAAAAAAAGTTATAAGCTATCCCTAGAAACTTGAATCATGTACATATAATTTTTATTGATTTAGTTATAGTTTTCTAAAGTTTAATCGGAATAAATAAATTCGATTAAATGAATAGTGCCCAAAGTCGAGAAAAATATATTATGGCTTTTAGTGTGATTCAAGATCCTAGTATGATGTGAATGGACTTTAAAATGATTAAATACATGAGAAATGGGCTCAATGAGAGGTGTTATACAAACACCTTGTTGAATTCTTTCTCCTCAAAGCAAACTTCTCCCACAATTGTTCCATCAAATATTCTTGGACGTACAGTCATTCTCCTCAACTTTCAACTTCCTTTCTCACTTGTCCACTTAATCACTTTATCTACTCAAGGACTAATCACTTCTAATCATTTCTCTTAAGATTCAGATCACACCAACCGCCATATTTACACTGACAAGGCTCTATTAATCAAACATCATCAATTTCCATAGCTTGCTTGATTACTTCATAACTTCTAAAATTCATTCCTTATTACCATATTAAGAGGAAAACCTCGTTTCTCATGACCCTTTAGCCATACCAACTACTTGTCTAAGTCTTATTGCAACGTATAATCCCTCCATATGCAAACTCCTCACATGTCAATTATGTTTGCCAATCATTAACTATCAAACCTTCTCATCGCCTCATCCACACATTCCTCTTTAGCTGTCAACTTTCTCTTTTGATACTAGTAACCTTGAGATTTCCTTAAGCAATGACCACCATGAGAAATAATTTAACCAATTTAACTTCTCACTACCACTTCTTCTACTATACGGATTACTACTTGTTCACACATTTCTCTTCAACTGACAACTCTCTCTCCCCATACCACTAAAGCCAAGATTTGTCAAGTAAGGGGATCATCTCACTAGTACAAAAAGCTATTCTAGGACAACATACAAGAACGGTTGTGTAGGAACCGTCCTCTAAAATATGACCAGTGGCATCTTTGTAAATAAGTTATGATGATTTGGATTTAAGAGGACAGTTGCCAGATGAATTGTCCTATTAAATATACATAAGAGAATGGTTTCAATGGGAACCATCCTCTTAATTATCATATAATTTTATAATAACATTTGAATATATTATAATGACACATAGTGTTCAGATTTTACAATTTTTGGCCTCCCTCCAACCGAAAACACAAAGCCCGCATATATAACACGAAAAAAAAAAAATATATATATATATAAGAAGACGGTTTAAATATATCATTATATGTTTTTTAATGATCAGTGTTGCTCTGTTTCACGAATTTCTGGTCTTCCTCCACCTGAAAACCCTACAACCTACTATTTCCTTCACTCCAAAACCCACAAACCTCTTCATTCGGGCAATCTGACTACATTCCAATAAAAACTCATGTGCTCCGATAAGTCTTCTTCAATCTAGCAAGAACCCACCATTCTCCACCATAGATCCACTCAAAAGCCCAAGCCTTGTTCATTCTGGTGAAAACCCACTGCATCGGCTATCTTCTTCAGCTCCTTTCTCACTTCGTCATGATGGCCGAGCTCCATCTTCTTCATTTTTGTTTCATTCTAGCTTCTTTCTCCCTCTTCCTTTGATTTTCAGCTTCCTCGACCTGCAGCTTCACTCCTCCATCGGCTGACGTCTTAAAAGGACACATCGCAGAGCTTTACACATCAAAGTACGTAATGGTTTTAAAGTTAGCACTGAGTACTCTATTTCTCATTCTTGTTCCCGAGCTCTATTTCTTGTTCTCGTTCCTATTTTGGGCTGTCATAATCATTCTTATTTCTTTGCCATTTCTTTGTAATGTTGCTACTGACTTGTTTTCGTTCTAGTGCAATTTTTGGTGGTGATTAGTGAAATGTTCGGTTGTAGTGATTAGTGAATAGTTAGTCATTGTCATTCTCGTGGTTTGTTCCTTTGTTTTACGGTGTGGTGCTTTTTTTGTTGAATAATACTAGTTGTGATGAGATCACTAAGGGCCCTCCTGCGAAGGTGTTATGGTATCTTCCAATAATACCAAGGTTCAAGCGCTTGTTTGCTAATGCAAGAGATGCAAAGAACTTGAGATGGCACACTGATGAGAGAATAACTTATGGAAAGCTACGACACCCGGCTGATTCTCCTCAATGGAAAAAAGTCGATCAGTTGTTTTTTAAGTTTGTCAATGAGGCAAGAAACCTTAGGCTTGCACTTTGTACTGATGGAATGAATCCTTTTGGTAACCTCAGCAGTAAACATAGTTCATGGCCAGTTCTGTTAGTGATTTACAACCTACTTCCTTGGCTCTGCATGAAACACAAGTACATCATGTTGTCTATAATGATTTCGGGCCCAAAACAGCTAGGAAATGACAAAGATGTTTACTTGAGACTGTGAACACCCCATTTTATTCGGCCTTTATACAAGAAAAAAAAGGAAAAAATGTTTAATTAAAAATTAATGCAAATTTCTTAAAAAAAAAACAAAATAATGTAAAAAAAATAATAATAAAAAAATAAATAAATAAAATATTTCAACTAAGGTTCTTTTAAATTGAGTACAAATTCTCTAATGGGATCTTGAAGAAGAAGAAAAATAAACAATAAAAACATAAAAAAAATGTAATAGAATAAAAAAAATAAAAAAAATATTTATGAAAAAGTATTAATTAATAAAATAAAATAAAATAAAATAAAAAGGAGGAAAGAGGGGGGCTGAAACGCTGTGTTTCAGCCCCAAGTAGCCTGAGCCCTAAAATTAGGGCTCAGGCACACGTGAGCTGAGGAGGGTGCAGCAGACTGAAGAAAAAGCAAATGGAGGGAGCACGAGCTAAAAGAAAGGACAGAAAGGAAGAGGAGCACGGGTGAACTGGAGTAAAGAGTGGATGGAGCTGCAGGTCCAGAGGGAGCACGAGCAGAGACTGAATAAAAGGCAAGAAACAGAGGAGGCGTGCACGGAAAGGAAATGGAGAGAAAAAGCCGAGAGCCAGAGGCGTCAGGAAAAGGGATGGAAGCAGCCGCGGGTGAAAAAACAGGGCATGACAGAAATAGGCAGAGAAAACCGGAGAGCAGAGGAGAGAGACTGAGAGACTGAAAGCAAAGGCCGAGCACGATGGAAGCGAAGAACTAAGGAATCGAAAAACTGAGGGGGTCGTGGGCAGAGATGAGAAAAACCCAGAGGGAGACTAGACTGAAGCCGAACAGGGGGGCCAAAAAGCTAAGGGGGATTCGTCCGAGAGCCGTGAGAAAAGGAAGGTAGTGAAATTGAAACAGAGGAAGAGAAATTTCCAAGGAGGAAGATACGGTAAAGGATTACTGGAATTGTCGAGTGGTGAAAGCAGTGGGGGACAACGGTCACGATTTTCCCTACACCGGCGACACTGGGGTCAATTTGAATTTTTTATTTTTTATTTATTTCAGTTTGATTTTCTGTGCTGGTTTTCATGAAAAGGGGGGCCGTGAACCCATGGGATGATGTCTGTGGATCCTTATGTTGCTAAGAAACTAATTTTCTCTAGTCTGATAGTGCTCAGCTTCTAGAAAATTTAGCTCCAATTTGTTATGAATTGATGTTCTGTTTATGGTTGCTACACATAAGATACTGTGTCTCTAGCTAAACTATTTAGTTTAGTTTGTCTGGATGAGTTTCATAATCACACGGAGTCTCATAATCACACCCGTATGCTAAATCTACTTGGGTACATTCTCCTGACCATTTGGTGTGTTGATGGGAAAAGTTCAAGGTCTTGGTGGGTGATGGAATATCATTTTGGTCATGATGTTAGACTGTTTATGATGTTGTAGAGTCTCAGAGGCTTCCTAATACCGTTTCGATTTGGGGAGGGATAGAAAATATCATGATGTCTGTTATGCCTCTTGAAACGTGCTTGTGGGATTTTGTTATGCCTCTTGGTATATTTTAATGGTCTTACATATCATACGCACGCATTGGGTCATTTGGGCAAAGCTTGGGGTGTTGTGGCACTGCTTCTCTTGTCTTGCTCCAGCTTAATGAAATACTCATTCAACTTTGGTTTTTGCATGAAAATGTTTGTTTTAGGTGTTGCATTAATGTTCTTGTTTCCAGCTCCAAGTCATGCTCATTGCACCTCACTTTGACATTACAAGCTTGATTTTGCTTTCACAAACTTGTTGGTCCAGTACTATACCTAGAAAGGCTATCACAGGTCAACACGCCTTGCATATGATGTGTTTGATTACTGCAAATGTCCACTTGCTTTTAAACACCTAAGGTGGTCGTGTGACCAAGTTTTTCTAGGGAAACTTTGACTTTAGTGTTGTACTTCTCCAATCAGTTGTAGGTTTAGGCTTTTCGTTTGACTTTAGTGTTGTACATCTCCAATCAGTTGTAGGTTTAGGCTTTTAGAGTGGCCTTAGGGTCATAATTCTCTGTACCTAAATAGTAATTTGATTACAGCATGTTTATACATTGTTAGAGGGCTGGAAATTGACCATAAGACTGTGTTTTTCTCACCCAAAAAGTCTTGATTTGGCTACTGCATATTTGGATACTTTTGTTGACAACGAGAAGTGGTCATACATCATAATTTTTGTCATAAACCTTGGATTTATTACTATGTGGATATAGTACGCTTTTAAACCTTTGAAATGTCCATTAGACTATGTTACTAGTCATCTAATTGTATGTACAGTTCTTGGTATGAATCTGAAATGTTTCCTTTTGGGCCATGTTTATACACAAGTTATGTATTCTATTGCCCTCTTTGCTCTTACATGAAAGGAATGTATTCATCCACATTTTTTGGCTCAAATTCCTTGTATTTTTGTTGTTGTGAGCTTGTTGATTCTTTCATTAATTTCAAAGAATAATCCGTGACATTGTCTTAGGAAGGAATAATGATTTGGATTTCCTCAGTGATAATAGTTTTGGTCTTCTATCAATGAGTATTATTCTTGAAGTCTTGGCTTAATTTTAAGGTGAATATTAACTAACTCATCTTTTATCTTCTTGTGAGCATCATGGGAGCATCAAATCAAGCATGAAAAGAGTGAGTCGTCCTCATCAAGGCAAAAGAGGAGTACCAAGGCAAGCACGGGAGCATCAACCCAAACATGACAAACGGAAGCTGCCAACTTCGAGACAAAAAGGGAAGACATGAAAGTTTGCATCTCATCATCATATGCTTATGTCTAAATTATTTGAGTTTGCACAGTAACACACACCATCATAGAATCATACACATTTGTAAACATTTGGCATAATGTATATTTTTTATTTGCTTTAAAAAAAAATTGGTCACGAAGGTTTTTAGAACTTCCGCAGGACCCTAAAATAATCACACCATGTAAGCTTGCGGGGCTGCACGAGTGTATCATAAAGGTATATGTATAATAGGTCTCAATGACATTTCCCCCACAAAATTTTATTTTCTCAAAAAAAAAAACTAAATAAAAAAAAATAAATAATAGAAATAATTGATTTAGTAATGACACCATGTGAGATTTCCAGAACCCACGTAGGTATTTTGGTTAACCGTGTTGTCACGTAAGATTGCGAATCCACGTAGACATACTGGTTGAATTTTCTTTTAAATTATAAAAAATGAACATTAATAATGATAATATAACAAGTTTTTAAATTTTATTATAAATGATAATAGTATTTCTAAATTATCGCCTTAAAATTATAATAACGCCTTAATGCCGCGAGGTTTAGAACTTCTGCAGGTAATCCAGAAATCGATCCTTTGGGGATGACTGTGAGTTTGCAACAGGTAGATCGATTTTATTTTAAAAGAAAAATCCCCAAACATACAAAAATATATTATTTCGAAAGTCAGAAATCAAATAAAAGCATTTTCAAAAAATCAAAGAAAAACAAAAAATATTTTCAAAATAAAATAAGAGTAAGTAAGCGGAATTAAATTGTCTTTTGCAAATTAAAACACACCAAAACAATCTCAGAAAATTGTTTTGTTTGTAAAAAGGTAAATTATTTTCCATTAACTTTCTCTTATTACAAAAATTAAAAAATATATCAACCAACAGACACGCATTTCTAGTCCCGAACTCTGTGGACTTTGATCCCTATCGCAGGGTACGTAGGCCCCAGACTCTGATCCTAGGTCAAGTCCACCTTTGTAAATAGATAAATATTTTCTAATTTATTTGGTGTTTTTTCCTTAATAAATGTTTCTTAATTCATTTTCCTCATTTTGCTTAAATATCCTCAATTCTAATTTATTTTCTTTATTTTATTTTTCAAATTTTCCAAATTTTCTCAATTTCCTTTTTCTCTACCCATTTTCTCGTATGTGAATTATAAAAGAAAAACCAAAATATTTTTAAAGCCATATTAGTTTACACAATCAACGTAAGGTAACCGTTCTTAGGAACGGCTGTTGTGGGGTGCCTAACACCTTCCCCACGCACAATCGACTCCCGAATCCAACTCTAGTTACGCAGACCGTCCTTTCCTCTTCAATTCGGTTTCCCAAGATTTTTCCTCAAAATTTTGGTGGCGACTCCTCACAAGTCGGTTTTCATTCGGAAACCCGATTTGTTCTCTTTTTTCCTTTCGTCACATTTTTCCGAGTGCGACAGAGACCTTTAATTGAAGATTTGAAAATGCTGTGGGAGGAAGGTGTGGATGTGTTTGATGCGTATCACAAAGAGTCTTTTAGGATGCGTGCCATGATCTTTTGCACAATAAATGACTTTCCAACATATGGAAATCTATCTAGATACAGTGTTAAGGGGAATACAACATGCCCTATATGTCAAGAAGGCACATGCTATAAACAACTTCAATTTGGAAGGAAGATAGTCTACCTTAACCACTGGAGATTTCTTAGACGAAACCATCTATATCGTAGATTGAAAAAAGCTTTCAATGGCTTACAAGATCAAAATGCTCCAAAAGTATTAACTGAAGAGCAAGTTTATCAACGGGTGAAAAACATCAATGTTGTCTTTGGTAAGACTCAAAAGCTTACAATTGAAAAAAAAATTATGGAAAAAGAGGTCCATCTTCTTTGAGCTTCCATATTGGCGGAGTCTTGAGGTTAGGCATAGTATTGATGTCATGCATGTGGAGAAAAACATGTGTAATAGTCTTATTGGAACGTTTCTCAACATACAAGGAAAGACCAAGGATGGTACGAATGCTAGACGGGATATGGTTGAAATGGGAACACAAGTAGAGTTAGCTCTGCAAGAAGGAGGTAAGAGGAACTATTTGCCCCCAGCTTGTCATACATTATCCAGAAATGAGAGACAAAGTTTTGTGAATGTTTTCGTGGTGTCAAAGTACCCCAAGGATATTCTTCCAATGTTAAAAGGCTTGTGTCAATGAAAGACCTTAAATTAGTAGGCTTAAAGTCTCATGATTGCCATGTCTTGATGCAATAACAACTACCTGTGGCTATTCAGAACATTTTACCAAAAAAATTGAGAGACACTATAACCAGGCTATGCTTCTTTTTCAATGCTATATGTAGCAAAGTCATTGAACCTTAGAAATTGGATCAATTAGAAAATGATGCTGCCATTATCTTATGCTAACTTGAAATGTACTTCCCACCTTCATTTTTTGACATAATGGTGCATTTAATTGTCCATCTAGTGAGGGAAATAAGGTTGTGTGACCCTGCTTATCTACAATGGATGTACCCATTTAAGCGATATATGAAAATCCTAAAAGGGTATGTTAAGAATTCACACCAGCCTGAGGTATCTATTGTTAAGAGATATGTTGCTGAAGAAGTTGTTGAGTTTTGTACAGAATACTTGTCAGAAGCAAAAGCCATTGGACTTCCTAAGCCTCGCCATGAGGGAAGAGGTATAGGTAAGGATATGAGGGGAGTAAAAGTGATACCCATGGGCCGTGAAGAAGCGCTACAAGCACATCTATACATCTTCAATAACACTGATGAAGTTCAACCTTACTTAACCACACATAAAAGCATTATAAGGACTAAAAATCCTTGAAAAAATGATAAATGGTTGGTGAATGAGCACAATAGGACATTCAGATCATGGTTCAATGAACAGGTTATGAATGATGATAATGTCTCTGATACATTAAAATGGTTAGCCAATGGGCCTCAATTTGAGGTCCTATGTTAGAGTGGATATGACATTAATGAATATTCCTTCTATACAAAGGCCCAGGATGATAAGAGCACTATGCAAAATAGTAGGGTTATGATAATGGCTGAACCAATGCATTTTTCTAGCTTAAAAAATAAAAACACTGTAATGGCAGCAATATCATATTTTGAGGTTAACTATATGAAATTCAAAGTGCCTATTTTCAAATGTAAATGGGTTGATAGTAATAATGGTGTGCAAATAGATGATTTAGGATTTACATTAGTGGATGTTAATAGGATGGGTTATAAGGATGAGCCTTTTATCATGGCATTCCAAGCGAAGCAAGTATTTTATATCATTGATCCAGCTAATGAAAGGTAGTCTATGGTTCTCCAAGGGAAAATGATAACTACTAGTGATGAGAAGAATAAATCAAATTTTGATATTTGTAACACTCCTCCTTTCTTATCAAGGCAACCTGAATTGAATGAAGAAGATGAAGTAGATGAAGTACATGCCACACGAGATGATCATGATGAAGGGATATGGGAGAATATCCCTACGTGAAAAAATTGAAATAGTACAAGTGATTTTGCTAAGTTTGTTATTTATCTTATTTGATTCTTTAAATATATGTACATGAGAAAATTGAATTTTATAATTTATAAGGTTTGATAGTTTACTGACCTTAATTAGCTTATCTTCAGTTTACTTACCTTGACTATCTTATTGTCTAAACAGGTATATGAAAGCCAACAAGTCTATTCATAAAAGAGGTAGACGTGCCACACGGTTGAAGGACTTGACTTTTGGCCAAGGAAATGAGCAAAGGATACATGTTGACTTTGATTCAAGTTGGTATGATATCGAGCCTAATAGGATCAAATTTAATAGTTTTGTCTCCCTACAAGGACGCAGCAAGGCTAGCATCTTGTATCCTGAGTGGGAAAAAGTACCTAAACATTTGAAGAATAGTATTTGGGAAAGTATAATGGTATATCATACTATATAGTTATCTTTTTTTGTAACTAGCATATCTATTTATAGCACTAACTTACTAACTTTTTGGTTCATGTGTAAATTGTAGCTTACTTATGATGTTCCCAATAATGAAACATTGAAGACAAAGATGATACAATATGTAGGGGAGCGTTGGAAGGCATTTAAAAGCAATCTAGGTAGATTCATTTTTAGGGAGATTAAAGGTTGTAATCCTTGTGACGATTACCAGTTTCATGACAAAGAGACTTGGCAGTCTTTTGTTGATAGTAGGAGGGATCTTACATTTTTTGTTAGTATCCAAAGAATAAGTAAATGAATTGACTTCATTATTTATTAATTATTAATTTCTTGACCAAAAATTTCCATGTATTGTTAACAAGAGAAAAGAAAAAAGGGTCAAGAGGCACAATCAAAAAATTTGTACCCCCACACAGTGTCTCGTGGGGATTATAGGGGGCTTGAGGAGAAGATCATGCAGGAGAAGTTGAAGGCTCAATGTAACTCATCAACTATTACTTCTCATCTATCTCCACCCACTCAACATGAGAAATGGAAGAGAGTGTATATGACAAAGAAAGGACAGTATGTCACTGAGGAGGCTCATGTAGTTATTGAAAAGATTGTAAGTAATTCATCATCAATCAAAATTATTATTCACTTTAGTAATTAATGCAAGTGCTCATTATGTTTATTATTTCTATGCTACAGGATGCTCTTGAAGAACAATGCTCCTAGGGAAAATTCACTCCTATTGGAAGGAAAGATATCTTAGCCACTGCAATTGGGAAAGAGGAGTACCCTGGCCATGCCAGGGGAGTAGGATATAGTGTAGGCATCAAGGAGTACTTTAAAGGGCATTCACGCCATAGATCAGGAATGGTGACAAGGGAGGAGATGGAGATGATAATGGAAGAAAAGATGGAAGCTTGGAAAGAGCAAATGATGTCCATATTTAGCTCAATGGGGATGCCTACACAAGTTAGCACACCTGCTGAGGCAACCCATTCACTCGGAATGTATAGCATAAAAGATAGTTGTACTCCTGAACTAGTAGCGGAGGGTCCTTCCAAAAAAACTACCGAAGAAGCACGTGAACTATATTTGGAGGATCCTAATAGGCATTTAGTTGCATATGGGAAAGTTTACAACATCGGGCAATTAATCCACCATCAGCAAATAAAACAACATCAAGTCAAGGTGGCAGTCGAACAAGTTGAAGTTGCCGATGCACTTATCACATTCCCTAGTGAGGAGATTGTAATGGTAGGGCAAGCCATCAATCATTTTATTTTATGGCCAAAAAGACTAGTAGAAGTTGTTCCGGATAAGGTATGAAAACTCTTATAATCTTGTGTATTCATCATACTCATTTTATATAGCATGTGATTTTTATTAATCATTGCTTAATTATTTAGCAAATTTCTCCATCAACACCTAAGACCCAACCACATACAGATGCTTTAGGACGTTTGCTTATAACATCAAGCAAAATCAAGAATGTTATAGAGATTAACATGCTTCCAGGGATTGTCGATGATGAGTTGGAGTAAAACTTCTACATTGACCGCAATGATGTTATGGACATCTTGATGCAGGAGAAGTTAGACATATCGATTTTGCAATTGTTTATGATGTAGGTATATTTTTCATTTATAAATGATATCCATGCATTCGCCTCTTGAAGCTAACATGCTTGCAATATCATAGGTATCTATATCGCTTGTGCAACTTATCGGAACAAGATAAATATGCATTCTGTTAGCAGGGCTGACTTCCCAAGAGGGGGGTGAATTGGGAAATTTAAGATTTTTCTGCACAAAGTGAAGTAAGTGAAGATATCACAGTATAATGAAAACAATACGTAAAACAGAGCAAGGTGAAAAGTAAAGATAAGGAGAAGAGAAGTCAGTGATTTATCCTGGTTCGGTCTATTCACTTGACCTACATCCAGTCCCCAAGACACCTCTTGAGATTTATCCACTATACAGCAAGAATTTCAGTGGGCTTCTTGCTAAAGCCGCAGTACATGAGTATGCTCTGTTTCTGAGCTCTCTCAAACTTTCCAAGCACTTTCACTATGTGCTTCCCAATCCCCTTGTGAATACCCCTCACAAGTAAATCTATCTCCCAGATGAAGAATAGATTGATTACAATGAAATAACTCTCTTGTGTAGAGTGGATATGAAAGTTTAAGTACAAGTTTAGAAGTTAAGAGGGTAAAAGCTTTTGAGAAGAAGATTCAGCAGAAATTCGGTATATACAAGTTTGATTCGTTACCCCACAACTTCAAATGATGTTGTATTTATAGATTTAGGTCTCAAATATCCGTTAGAGACTAAATCTATCCGTTGGGGAAGTTATTCAACGGTTACTCTGAAAAACTATCCCTTTACCAACCGCATTTAATGATTCTGACATACTGAAATTCGAATTTTGGTTGGCCAACAGACGAATTTCGAAGGAACTGAAGATTAAAGCTTCCAATATTACAGCACGAAGTTCGTCTGTTCATGATTTGAAATTCGAATTTTGAAACTTACAAAACATTTTCACAATGTGACATACGAATTTTTAAGAAGAAAGTTTTTCGGTTAAGTGTGAACAGTGTTTTCAATTTTCTACAGTGCCTTCGAAATTCGAATTTTGAATCCCCAAAATTCGTCTGTCCATTGAACGTTTAAAGGACACAGTAGATTACTTTCTTCGAAATTCAAATTTTGAAAGAGTGAAATTCGTCTGTCAGAGAAACTCTTTTCAAACTAATTTCATCATTCGAATGTTGCAAGTTCTTTTTATTCGTATGTCAATGTTTCATTTTAATAGACTCAAGAACTTAGCTTCTGAAATTCGAATTTCAATGTTCAAAGTTCGTCTGTCAGAGAGCAGTTTTGAAACTTAAATCACTCTTGATCTTAGGTGAACTTTAACATTGTTACAGACAAATTTCTTCCATTTTCTCAAGTTTTGTTTTGTTTGAAATTTGAATTTTGAAGACTCAAAGTTCGTCTGTTGTAAAGAAGCATCTTTCAGACTTATATGAAAATTCGAATGTTGGAACTTCAAAATTCGTCTGTCAGAGAGCATTTATCAAACTCAATTTCATTTTGATTTCAGATACACTTTGTCATAGTTTCAGACGAATTTCTTTGGTTTTTACAAACTTCATTTTACTTGAAATTCGAATTTTGAAAGTGTGAAGTTCGTCTGTTAGCAAAAGGCCTCTTTTCAGACTAGATGAAAATTCGAATTTTGAACAACCAAAATTCATCTGACAGAGAGCCATCTCTTTAGACTTATTCAGTTTTAGCTCGAAATTCGAATTTCCAAAGGTAAAGTTCGAATTTCCAACTTGACAGTTTAGCTTAAACTTTCAACCATCGTTTGTTTGTGGGTGTTTTTCAAATATTCGAATATTTAACATAAAATCAAAGTTTGAAAACTTCTTTTCTTCAAATCAAAATCTTTTACCCAGTCATAACAAAAACAAAGGATCCTACAAAAAATCTAACAGCAAGTACTCAGAAAATCTTCACTTGAAACAGCTTTGCTCTCCTTTGATATCTTCAATCCAAGCTCTTGAATGTTGGTTTGGAATCATCAAAACTCTTGTTTCAACACATTCATTTCGCCTAACTATATCTACAATAAATTGACTGAGCCAAAAAAAAAAAGTTACATCTCATCTAGGATTCGGAAAGGCAACAAGCAATTTTTCTTGGCACCGTATCATGAAGAGTAAGAAATGTTTTGTAATTTATATGATATTATGACTCTGTCTAATTCATTGCTTATTTTATATGAACCATTGGACGCATATGGTTATTTGTCCCCCTCAAAATCTTGTCATTTGGTTCTACTCCACATGGGTATATGCCCTTGAAATTGAAGCAGTATGTTGACATGTAAGTGTGTCTATGTAAAATTTTGCTTTGTGATATTTATTAGACTATAATATAATTCTTTATATGTATTTCATCATAGAGCTTTGAACTCTTACCATGTCATGAGGGGGAAGCACTCAAGTTAGCTACAGAAAGCTGAATAATTCTACCTCAAGGTAAAAGTTGTTAGAACTTGAAACTTTCTGAACTAATCATGTGACTTTTGGTGATTTGAGTCATTCTTTGTTCTTTTGTAGTGCCGCAAACAACCAGGAAATACAGAGTGTGGATACTATGTCATGAAACATATGTTTGATATTATCACTTTAGGCGTTATTGATTCATTCAAAGGGGTAACAAATGAAATTTCATAGAGTCTTGAAGTTGGTCATGTTTCTTTATGAGTTATTCATATTTTCATATGCATTGAACTCTCAAAAATTCACTTGTACAGAGCCTTTTTCTGATGAGGAAATTAATGACATTTGTAGCTGTTGGGCAAACTATTTTCTAGAGAAAATATCACTTTAAAGGTCAAAGGCATTGCACATGTGGGTTAGTTTTCAATTTCTTCTAATGTTAACTTTTGAGACTTACCACTAACTGAATTGTATTTTAGTGAACTTTGAAGTTGAAATTTATCTCTTTTGGTCCAAATATCCATGAACTTTTGTTGGATATCTGTAACTATTAAAGATAGCTTTTAGGGAGTTAATGGTTATGTAAAGTAGTTTAGGTGTTGGATGGATGGATATACATTGGATATGTATATATTTCGATATTTTGGATGAATGTGTTCGCATGATAGGTGTTTTTAATCAAATTTGTATATTATAAACAAAGATTTACAGAATATTAAGGACGGTTATATAAATGACGGTCCTTAAAATGATTATATTCAAGGATGGTTATTAAAGTAACCATCATTGAAAGTTATATTTAAGGACGGTTATATAAATGACCATCCTTAAAAGGAATATATTCAAGGACGGTTATTATAGTAACCGTCCTTGAAAGTGATATTTAAGGACAGCTATAAATATAACCGTCCTTGAAAGTCAATTAAAATTTGTATTTAATTTTTTATTTTCTTAGTTCTTTAAGGACGAGTGCTGTTATAACCGTCTTTGAATATCAATTTCCAAGACGGTTAAGAACCATCATTGAAAGTCTCACTTTCTACCAATGTCAAATCTACCACTATGAAAGAACCATCCTCGAAAATCCTTTTAACTATCCTTAAAAGTCTTTTGTGCAATAGTATCTACTTGACAATTCAATCAATCAGACCCATTGTCGCCGCTTCTCTCACTACACAAATTATTGTTCAAAATTTTTACATCATCACATCTTGATCTCCATATCACCATCTCTTTTTCAGCATTGATTTATATGTCGATATTAAGCCTTCCTTAACTTACTAGTATACGCTAGATTATCCACGTTCACCGCATCTCATGGAAACCCATTCACTACACCTTTGGCATTAACCAATTTAAATCCACCACTAGGCATTTTGAGGGTTAATCCTGCTATACTGTACAGGTGCCCGCATTATATAAAAGCTCATCCATTTCTCCACCAAATGGCACTACCAAAGGCATAGGCAAAACCATTGCATCTTTGAAGTCCACAAAATTCCCATAGCCTCACTATCATCAAAGCAACTTCTCAAATGACTGAACAATGTTTCCTTGTAGAAAGGCCACTTTTTCAAATAATTCTGTGATCTCACAAAACCTCTGCTCCAACAAGCCAATCATTAATTATCTATATACTTTAGAAAATGTCCTTCCGGTTCTTTTTTTGTCTTTAACACTATATACTTGTTTCCCCTCAAATACATCCTTTTGTCTTATGCCATTCTTTTTCACATGCTTCTTATCACACTGCGTTTCTCCAACAATCTTGCTTATAGATAGACCTCTCTAATTTGATGGCTTATAGCCTTTCTAGTATCCTATCCATGTACTCCTTAGGTTTGCTTATGTTGCACACTCAAATTCCTCCATTCTTACATATAGGGTCATATGATGTACTCGTATAACCCATGAACACCACATCCTACCTTCATCCCACCATTCTAATTTCATTTCCACTATGGGCCTCGCAGTCTTTATATTCATAACGAGAGGCTACAAGCCGTCATGTACCACTTATTGTTATACCATAATCACAACTTACTTATCTTTTACTAACAATGTTTAGGGTCCCTACTCACGACTTAAATTTTTGCTTCCAATCCAACTCTACCATTACAATACACTACCTATCTCGATCTTTGTGAATCCCACACAAGCTCTACTTCTGGGTCTCCAATCCCTTTCTCCTTCTCATTGTTTTTGAAAGATTTGGAATTCCTTCTAGTAAATGATAAAGCGTTAATCTCATGATCAGTGAATTGCTACAACGTACGGATCGATTGGTCAGTATTACCCAACCAATCTTTCAAAAGATAAACATCCATTTGACCATATATTTAAGCAGAATTGGGTTCCCGTTGGGTATTATCAACAAGTCTTTCACTTTCAGTCCACTAGTGCCTCGCATCTCGAGTAACTGATGCATCAAACACGTAGCTAGCCAGTGCTAAGCCTTAACTAGTTAACCACTACTTCTAGATTGGTAATTCAATACCATACAGGGTTTCCTCATACTTTCCAATAACAACGACTCCCCACATTCTCCAAAGTTGTTACTAGGAAATTCTAGAAGGAATAGTATATGGAAATGGGTTAGCTCAATAACTTCTACCCTTAGGCATCTGAAGGGCAACTGACACATTACATTTGTAATATGTCATTCCACAATTCATTTTATGACCTAAGGATGTATCGAGAAAGAAACTTCCTTCAGTTCATACCCATGACATTTCAACGCTTAAATCATTACCATAGATCATGATCATCAATTATGCCAACTCCTTGATCGGGATCCTGCAAGTGTACAGGGTCGATCGCAGTGATAAAAGAAAATCTCTGGAGTATTCCAGAGGTCGAACCCAAGGGAGGTAGTAAATTTATAGTTCAAACTTTTAATCCCAACAGTTAATTGATAATTAAATTGATAATTCAAATTAAAAAGAAAAGAAATAGAAAACAAAATGAAGTCCAAGTTTTGATTCAGTTTTAAAAACGTCAAGGGATCAGGATTCACCTTATGAGATAACTAAATTTTATATCTTAGTTAGACTCTATATAATTGTAGCGACTGTTGTTTCTAAAGCGTCCTAATTACCTCTCGGTCAATTAGTCCTTATTTAATTAGGATTTAATTCGCTCTCGTGCAACTAAATTTTCTAATTAAACCTTGAAAACTACAACATATATCACCATGAATTCCTAATTCTATCTCTAGATTAGTTATTCATGTTTATCTCTCTATATCTATGTTCACTCTTCACCTCTCAGTCCATCAAGTTTACCCATTAATTAGATTCTATGGTGATCAAGCATAAAATCCACATGAACGAATAAAAGAGATAAATATAATAAAAAGATAAATTAAATACAACTTGAAGAACAAATCAAAGAGTCTTAACTAGAGAAACAACTCCAGTCCATCCCAATCAGGCTACATCCCTACCCCTGACTGGGAAATTTAGCTACTCATGGAATTACAAATCAAATCAAAACTAATATCCCAAATCATAATGAAAATAATAAGAAAACAGAGTTATATTAGAGAAGAATAAATCTATCACTAATACTCCCAAAATCTCCTTGCTCTTTCTCTATAAGATGCTCCTAGTTACTCCCAGATACGTTTAGAATCTTGTTCTCTAGCTTCTGAGAGAGTTTCTGAATCCCTTGTTGTGTTTCTATCTTGTATCTTTCTATAGAAAAAATTTAGAAGCTCATAAAAGCCTAAAAAATCACCAAAACGCGTCAAAAATGAGTTTTTACGGGCTTTTCGTGCTTGACCTGGCGCCAGGTAGCCATATATTTATCCCATACGGCACCGGGTGGTTCCAGAAGGTAGAAACACTCAAAATTTGTGTTGACCCGGTGCCGTACGGATTTGAACCGGCGTCGGGTGGGTACTGTTTGTACGGACAGATCCACCTTTCAACTTCATAATGTCACCAGCTCATATTGACATTTTGAGTTTGATTTTCACTATGATAACTTTAGAATTTGGGGAAACTCAACCATGAAAGTTGTAGCTCTGTGTCTTAGATTTCCAACGAATTTCAAAGCATCTCAATCAGAGTTCATATGTGATAGTTATGATCAAAATACTAAAAGGTGTTATAACTTTTCAGCACGAACGATTTGTAACATTTTTGCTCCCAATACTTCCAAGTGAGCCTATAACACCATGAAACACAAAAATATGTCAAATCATGCCAAAATATACCAATGTAAATATATTTAGATATAATTTAGAGCTTAAATGTGGATATTTTATATGTATAAAATGGACACATCAAATCCCCCCACACTTGAACCTTTGTTTGTCCTCAAGCAAGACTAAAATTATTCTGCTCTCAAAATTAATTCATAGATTCATCAAACTCACTTCTCTTTACTAGTGATAGTCTGTCACCAATATCAATAAAAAGAGTACTCAATAAATCAAACATTAGGCTCAATAGCAACTCACTTATCATTCCCATTAGTCCATGAGACTTTAGTGTGCGTGTGTATACTTAGTATGTGAGAAATTTAGACAGCCAACTAAGCAAGAACAAGAAAAATTACAACACTTATTTAAGAACTTAAAATACCTCAATCAATTGTGCATAAACATCAACTCAACTCATGTGCATGGAGATCAACAAGGATTTATTTATTTAATTTTCCCTCACTTTGTGCTTCAATTTTATCTGGGGATTTATTTGCTTTACTTGGGCCGTTATGCTCTCTTTTGACGCGAAGATCTTGCATTTGTGATGCGTACCCCCGGTTACTCAAGCTACATAACCCGCTACACCAAGATGCCTTTGGCTCACTCATAGCTCACTTTGCACCTTTTGACGCAAAGGTCTCACATTTGTGATGCGTACCCTCGGTTACTCAACACAAGTCGAACCAGTGGAGTGGATTTATATATTACTTTTTTTTTATTTAAACCTCGAATCATCTCTCCAATTAAATAATAAATTCATACACAATGATTGTAAATACTCGAGTTCAAAAATAAATGTATAATTCATCTTCCTACAAACTCAGTCACTTTTCCACACCTATCACATGCTAAGTTATAGTGCTTAATTTCATAGTCTCAAAAGTCATGTTCCTAACTTGTAAATTAACTATCTTACCCCATTAAGCACAACAATTAAGTATCCTATGGTGACAGACATAACCACTAGCTCAGAAAAATAAACAAAATAAATCTAAATAAAATCAATTAAGCACATAATTTTGCAAAAAAAATTTCTAGTTTCAGCACATCAGCATAATTCTTAGGATAGATCAACTAAAAGCATCTAATAAACTCCCCCCACACTTAGATCCAACATTATCCTCAATGCTGCAGGAATAAAATAAAAGATAAAGGAACTGAGACTCCCCTGATTTATAGATGATACTTGAAATGTTCTTTGGAGTCCTTTGTATTTGTTCCAGACTTTTTTTTACCATAATCAATTCAATCCTGCAAAAAGTCTTGAGCGAGAGAGTTTGAAGTAACAAGAGCAAGAAAACAAAAATAGAAAATAAAAGAAGAAAAATAATGTTGGGTTGCCTCCCAATAAGCGCTAAATTTAACGTCAATAGCTAGATGAATTAGGAGATCACGAGATGGTATCCTCTAGAGGCTTTGATCTAAGCCCTTCAGATTCAGCAACCAGCTTTTTCCTCAACTTTAATTTCATCCTTCCTTTAGAGAGGTTCTTTATGATAAAGGTGGATACCAGCCAGTCCGTTCGGATTACACAAGTGCCCTTTTTCTTTTGGGGACTAGGAGGTGACACTTTTCGCCTTACCTTGGATTCCTCTTTGACAATCTTTTGAATTAAACCTTTATCAACATCTAAAGATTTGGGAGGAGATGTCAATTCTTGCCTTTGATAGTTCTGCCCCATAGCTATACTATAACAAGTTTCCTTAGAAGTGGGATTGTTAGAGGTGGCAAGATTAAATTCAGCTTTTTCATCCCTAACTCTAAATATCAATTTCCCATTTGGCACATCAATTAAGGCACCCGCAGTAGACAAGAATGGTCTTCCTAGGATTAGAGAAATGTCTAGTTCATCCTCAGTATCCAACACCACAAAATCAGCAGGAATAATCAGCTTACCCACTTTGACGAGTACATCTTCCATAATTCCTATTGGGTACCTTACTAACCTGTCAGCTAGTAGTAGAGTCACACTCGTAGATGTTAGATTTGTGACCTCAAGTTTCTTGCACAAAGAGTACAGCATCAAATTAATACCAGCCCCCAAATCACATAAACAATTATTAATCAGTTGATACCCAATAACACAAGGAACAGAAAAATTCCCCGGATCTTTTAGCTGTGGAGGCAACTTTCTTTGCAGGATGGCGCTACACTCTTCAATCAAAGGTACCTGAGTGCATTCTTCCAACTTCTTTTTGTTTGACAACAGCTCCTTGAGGCATTTGACATATGAAGGCATGTTCACAAGTGCCTCAGTAAAAGTGATATTAATACAGAGCTTCTTAAATATATCCAAGAACCTTTGAAAATTAGCATCTTGCCTTTTTTTTTGCAGTCTCTGAGGGAAAGAAATAGGGGGCACATATGGCTTCATATTAGTGGAAGGAGACTGCCCTTCAGTATTACCATAAGCTTTTGGAATCTCCTTATTCTCCTCATCCTTACTTTTCTTACCACCCTCAGTTCCTTTCTTCACCCCTTCAATTCCTTGCCACTTCTAAGAGTAATTGCCATAACTCCTTCTTTTGGATTAACTTCAGTGTTGCTAGGGAAATAGCCTTGTACCTTTTCAGTCACCATGTTTGCTAAACGACCCATCTGTATCTCTAAGTTTCGAAGAGCTGCTTGTATAGCATTATTAGTAGTGATCTGACTAACCATAAATTGATCAAAATTTTTATTGATAGTTGCCTAACCAACCATAAATTGCTCCAAATTCTTGTTGGTAGATGCTTGACTAGCCATCATTTGAGCAAGCATCTCCTCCATCTGAGGAGACCTTCCTGTAGATAGTACTGGTGGCTGAGGGAATGCCTGTTGCTGGGATCCTGATGGTGCTAGTGGATTTTTCCAAGAAAAGTTTAGATGATTTCGCCACCCAGGATTATATGTGTTTGACAAGGGATCATTCTTTCTCTGTAGAAATTGTGGACGTTTAGCATTTGATCCCATATAATTAACTTCTGCATTCTCTTCAATCATGTGAACACATGTGTCTGCAGTATGACCTGAACCACCGCATGCAGAGCATAATTCTTTAGAAGGATTAGAATTATTACTCTGTTGTTGGAAAAGAAGATCCATGCGTTGATTTAACTTTTACAACTGTGCAGACACATCAGAGCGAGAATTAGCTTCCTTGACAGGCACTCTCCTGCTTCGTACTCCTTTTTATCTGGTCTGAGTTGCCACTTGATCATAAATATTCATCATCTCTTCGACAGTCAAATTACCATCCCTTGCAGCAATATCCACTAGAGACTGGGAGGTAGAGCACAGAGCATTATAGAATAGTTTAGCAAGCATCATATTATGAAATCCATGGTGTGGACACTCATATAAGTAATCCTTGAATCGATCCCAAACTTCATAGAACGGCTCGCCCTCCAGCTGTGTAAAAAGATATATTTTATCCCTCAGGTCTACAGTCCTCTGAGGAGAGTAAAACTTGACAATGAATGCATCATAGATCTCTCTCCATGATGTTAAGGAATTTTCAGGCAAATTTAAAATCCATCGTCAAGCATTATCCTTCATGCAGAAATTGAAACATCTTATCTTAAGCTCCTCCTGAGTCAAACCATTTGAGGGAAGTTGGTCAATCCGGTCATAGAAATTCTTCAGAAAGCCCAATGTGTCTTCTCCTATTCGCCCATGAAATTGTGGCAATGAGTTTAAGTGTATGTTCTTAAACTCGTAATCTTTTGCATTGTTAGATAACCGGATACATGATGGGCTATCATAGATGGTAGGCTTATCTGCATCTCTCCAAAGTAGATTAGCTTAAGCCCTAGCAGGCACTACTTCATTAGCTATCTCGTGCCTCCTTTTAGTTCTGTTTTCCTTGCAAGCACGTTTAATTTCAAAATTAATAGCAATTAATTCAGAAGTACTATTAAAACTTTTGGATCTTAATAGCATGCAGCAAGAATAAAATTCAGAGACAAATTTTTTTTTTAACAAAAGGACTAAAAACAATGAACTATTAAATCTGTTAACCTCCCCGGCAACGGTGCCAAAAACTTGATCGGGATCCTGCAAGTGTACAGGGTCGATCATAGTAATAAAAGAAAATTTCTGGAGTATTCCATAGGTCGAACCCAAGGGAGGTAGTTAATTTATAGTTTAAACTTTTAATCCCAAAAATTAATTGATAGTGAAATTGATAATTCAAATTAAAAAAGAAAAGAAATAGAAAACAAAATGAAGTCCAAGTTTTGATTCAGTTTTAAAAACGTCAAGGGATCAGGATTCACCTTATGAGATAACTAAATTTTATATCTTAGTTAGACTCGATATAATTGTAATGACTGTTGTTTCTAAAGCGTCCTAATTATCTCTCGGTCAATTAGTCCTTATTTAATTAGGATTTATTTTTCTCTTACACAACTAAATTTTCTAATTAAACCTTGAAAACTACAACATATATCACCATGAATTCCTAATTCTATCTCTAGATTAGTTATTCATGTTTATCTCTCTATATCTAGGTTCACTCTTCACCTCTCAGTCCATCAAGTTTACTCATTAATTAGATTCTATGGTGATCAAGTATAAAATCCATATGAACGAATAAAAGAGATAAATATAATAAAAAGATAAATTAAATATAACTTGAAGAACAAATCAAAGAATCTTAACTAGAGAAATAAATCCAGTCCATCCCAATTAAGCTACATTCCAACCCCTGACTGGGAAATTTAGCTACTCATGGAATTACAAATCAAATCAAAAATAATATCCCAAATCATAATGAAAATAATAAGAAAACAGAGTTATATTAGAGAAGAATAAATCTATCACTAATACTCCCAAAATCTCCTTGCTCTTTCTCTATAAGATGCTCCTAGTTGCTCCCAGATGCTTTTCAAATCTTGTTCTCTGGCTTCTGAATGAGTTTCTGAATCCCCTATTGTGTTTCTATGGTGTATCTTTATATAGGAAAAATTTAGAAGCTCATAAAAGCCTAAAAAATCACCAAAACGCATCAAAAACGAGTTTTTACGGGCTTTTTGTGCTTGACACGACGCCGAGTAGCCATATATTTATCCCATATAGTGCCGGGTGGCTCTAGAAGGCAGAAACGCTCAAAATTTGTGTTAACCTGGCACCGGATGGGTACTGTTTGTATGGACAGATCCACCTTTCAGCTTCATAACGTTACCATCTCGTGTTGACATTTTGAGTTCTATTTTCACTATGCTAACGTCAGAATTTGGGGAAACTCATAACATGAAAGTTGTAGCTCTATGTCTTAGCTTTCCAACACATTTCAAATCATCTCAATCAAAGTTTATATGTGATAGTTATAATCAAAATACTAAAAGGTGTCACAACTTTTCAGCACGAACGATTTGTAACGTTTTTGCTCCGAATGCTTCCAAGTGAGCCTATAATGCCATGAAACACAAAAATATGTCAAATCATGACAAAATATACCAATGTAAACATATTTAGATATAATTTAGAGTTTAAATGTGGGTATTTTATATGTATAAAATGGACATATCACTCCTCTTCCACAACCAGTTGACAACACATTCCCCATATAGGCCTCACTTTAAGTCAGAGAAAGTCACGAAGATTCTTCCTTCAATTTTAGAATCCTCATAGTCCAAAGTATCTCCTGTAATTTGTTCCTACTTGTAAACTCTCGTTTGACCTCCTACAACTTAATTCTAACTTGTTTGTCACATATTGCGCCATACCAAACATCATAATGATCTTCTTCCAAGCCTACATAGGCACATACTGCTCCACACTAAATATCATAGCAATCTCAGTCCGAACCCATACTAACCGTCCTCTAAATTATAAAACTTATCAATATATTTATTCCTGAACAGACCTCCTACCTCATAGTTCAACTCCACCTAATTCTAGACTCTTATCAACCAAAGAATAGACAAAAGTCTCTTCTTATGAAGGTTTGAAAAACCTTACTTGTGACTTTTAAAGAAAATCACCATATTATTATGAAAATTTTCATTTAAAATAGATACTTTGCTTTGAAAAACCAAGGAATCCTTTGTTATTTTGATTAGAATAAAAACACATAGGTCCAAGAATACTTTTTTAACTAAACATATAGAATTTTTGTTTTCAAATATACATGTGACTTGATTGGTATAGCCGTAGAGGTTCATTGCCAAACATAGTAATAAATTCAAGTATCTATAGAGACTCAAAATTCCCACATACAATACTATCTTTTAGAAAACCAAGCATAACAAAACAATAATAATAATAATAAATAAATAATACTAACAATAAAATAAAACAAACATGCATAAAGATTTTAGGAAGGCTCCTATAACTTCATAAAATAAAAATAAAAATAATATTACCACATTTTTCATGAAAAAGTCAAGACGAAAATCATTAGCCAAATTACTCCTCTCTTTGCTTTCACGTCAGCAAGCCACAAAAGATGGTCATCCAAAAAAGTCGTTAAAAGTGCATATTTATATACCCATTATGTTGCATCTTGTGATTTGGGAATATTGGATAATATAATATTGTTGCATCCCCACAAATTAATTAACATATTGACCTATATAAAAAAAACTTTCAACTTCTGCCAAATTCTCATAGTTAAAGAGAGCAAAATTCACTATGTACATAATCCATCAACAATGGAAAAATAAATAAATAAAGTTAATATCCAGTGATTTATTACTGTAAATAATTCATGGACCTCACAAAATATTAAATTTGGGATCCATGAAAAATAAAGGCAAGATGAGAAAAGAGTTAGATGAAATATTCAAATCACAAACATATCTTGTGAGATGTTCACTAGTTTGATTAGTCTACTTCATGAACCTCACCAAAACATGAAATTTGGGATCCATCATAAGCAAACTCATAAAAAAAAAAAAAAGATAACATATTCTATTTTATCTAAAAGGTAACCCATTAGAAAACCACAATTATGCAATAAGATGAAATGAAGGGAAGAAAGAAAATGAGAAAGAAGAAAAAAAGGAAAGAAAAGAAATAAAAATATTTTCTCCATTACCTCCATGACTTCCTTTGCTTACATTCTTCTTTTCTTTTTTGTCTTCTTTCAACTCTCTAGCCCTCCCTCTCTTTCTTAGTCTTTTCTCTCACTCTTTCATTCCCTTTCTCTCATTTTTTTTTTCTTTGATTCTTTATTGATACTCTTGCTTATATTCTATTTTCATTTTACTTCTATTTATAATACCTAAAGAAAATTATTCAATTAGTGCTCTAAAATCATAAAAATCTCTTATATTATTTTTCTTTGATATTCACATTAAAATTGATTCATTTACTTTTTTTTATTATTACTCTGATATCAAATCTCAATCCTTAATTTTTCTTCTTTTTTTATTTTTATAACTTTTGTAGTTTTATGGAAATCTCAAAAAGGAGAAAATCATAACTCCTTAAAATATGACAATCGTGAAAAGATATTGTTATTTTTTTATTATTTTATCTTATAAAAACTTTTTTTCTTTTCATGTTTATTAAAAACAATTTAAAAAAGACTTGGACAAAATATGATGTTCATAATCATATTATATATATGCTTTTTAATCTTGACCTATGGTAACCAAATCCTAGCGTTGTCCGTAGATGAACTTTTTTATATTAACTTATCTTAACTATTATACAAATGTGATTTATTGGTCAAAGAAAATGCTCTGGCATTTTGATTAAGTCACTTCATTAGTTTTTTTTTGAATTTTTCTTTATTGAAATTAAGGGCTTACTTGACCAAATTGACAGTTGTTTCATTAGATGATAATATCACAATTGATGGAATAAAATGATAAGAAACACAAAGAATGTGACATATAAAACTAAAGAAAATGCTTTACAATTTTTTAAGTCACTTCATTGATTAGTTTTTGCTTGAAATTTTTTTTGTTTGCATCTAGAATACTGAACCTACTTTATTTCAATTCAAAAATTTATCAGAGTTCAAACTAATTTAAATTAAGTTAGACAAAATAATTCCTTACTAGTTGAATGAAGGGGTTGGTGGTTGTTTAAATTTTTCATTATTTGGTGTTTACTTGTCTGATTGGCCATATGATTTAAATGGTAATACCATGCATGATGAAATAAAATGGTACGAAACACCAAGAAGGTGACACATAAACTAAAGAAAAAGCTCTAGAAATTAATTTCGATTAGGTCACTTCGTCGGTTTTCGTTTGAAATTTTCTTTGGGATTTTGGACTAAAATTCCGAAATGTCAAGTCAATTGAATTTTAATTATGGTAATATTTTTCTTAACGCACACAGATAATGAAATAAAATAAGTGCCTATTTCACATCCAACTTGATTATTAATATTACCACAATTGATCAAAATAAATTTGTCCATTGGAAATTATGAACAGCGATTCATAACAATAAACAAGAATAAACAGCAGGGATATGGTATATAAATAAAATAAATTTTTAATATTGATTCAATTATGTCACTCCCTTTATGAAGGATGATAAATAGAAGAGGAGTTGACCTGTCCAAAAACAAAAGAAAAAAAATCAATTCCATCGTGGAATGAAATATTTTATCACATATTTGTCGTAGTTAGATTCACAAATTATCAATATCAATATTATTAAAAAATATATAAAATTTATCGTAATACACATTATTCAGAAACCGTAAATATAATGATTCATTCATTAAATTATATTAGTGGCCAGAAAAAAAAATTCATTAAATTACATTGTTTGCATTGGAAGTTTATCTAGCTGGACATGTAATATCCCTATTTTTATGGGATGTTATAAAATGAATAAAAGATGAGAAATGAAGTGAGACAAAAAGGTTATATAGAATTGGGTTTTAGAAGGAATTAATTTCTCATCTAATTTTCTGAAGAAGTTATGTTTGGTCCTTAATTGGAATTAATTTTCCATAAGGTCTTTGATAGAAATTAATTTCAGAATTCACCCCGAAAAAAAAATATGCAATATACCACTTGAATGAAAGTTCGCTCCAAACTGAGCGCAATGGTATAAGTATTGTATTCCTGGGAGGTCCAGGTTGAGAGATAGACCAAATTGAAGTTAATGTGAATAGTGAAAAATGAAATAATTAAAAATTGGTCTTTGGGTGAAATTACAAGAAAGTGCCCGAAAGAATGGATAATTATATTTTTGACCCGATTCAGGGGTAAAACGGTCATTTCCCATATTTGAAGAAAAATATGAATATTGAATTTTAAATCCCAAGAAATAAATTTTGATATCATAAAATGCATGAGGAATTGGGAAAAACGGAGAGACACCGGTAAGCGTGAAGAAGGGCAAAGATGTCATTTTTCCCGGTTGGATGGAAAAATGAGAAATTATATTTTTGCCTCCAAAGAATTATGAAAAAGACATTCATATCCTTAAAGTCATAAAATTACGGTGAAGGAGTATGAGAAATGTCTTAGGGAAAATTACACCTAAGAACTCAAAAGTTTCAAGAACTGTAAATTAGCCCCGGGTCAAGGGCATTTTTGTAAATATGAAAAATTATGGTCAAAATGAAGCTCTCGATGAGTTAGACCCAATGAAATATATTATGGAATTTATTAAGGTCAAAATAACATTTATTGGGTAATTAGGGTTTAATATTAATATTTTACCCGATAAAAGTCAGTTTAGATTGCAGGAAAATGCAGTATTGATCCAAGGACAATGATTGGACCTTAATAAAATATACTTTGGGTCTAGATAATGATTTTGGACCAAAAGTAATTATTGGATAATCCTGTACCAATTTAATGACGATTTTGGTAAAAATACTTAATCGGTACGGGTAAATTTAATCGGTAAAGGGTATTTTGGTCCATAAAAATTATTGAAGCAATTTTTGACAAAAAAGGGAGTGAATTACGTGGAAATTCAGATTGGGACACATGTGGAATTTCCAAAGGTTTTTTTTAAGAAGAAAAGCAATAAAGGCCAAAAAGTAAAAAAAAAAAAAAAAGAATGATTTTATGATTAAGTCATTTCAAGTCTTCATCTTCTTCTTCAGGCTCGTCCGAACTGCAGCAAGGAGGAGAAACATACAAAAAAAAAAAATTCAAGGGCAAGAAGAGCAAGAAGCAAGCTTTGGACTCCAAATTTTCAAGGTAGATTTTCATGGTCATTATCTTGTGTATATTTGAGTTTGGTGGGATTTCATGGAGTACTTCTCCTTATTTTGCCTCTGAAATTTTCTGCCTAGAGAGAGAGAGGAGAGAGAAAGTGAAGCCATGGAAAAACCAAGCCATAAAAAATGATGTATAGGTCTTAAGTAACAAGATTATGCCATGAGATTGCAATTTAATCGGGTAGATATTTTTCTACAAATTTATGAAATTTTCTGCCTATTTAGGGTTTGAAAATGAAAGAGAATTTCATGATTTTGACCCCAAAAATGGATTCTTTGGGTCCAAAATAGGTAGATACAAGTATGTTGTACAAGAAAAAGCTTAAGATTAAGAAAGTTAAATTTTTAGCTTTTTGAAGCTTAATTCGGAATGAACAGTAACCGAGTTAGAGATGGAATTTGGCAATTCTGAGGCCATATTTGGATTCCTCATGAAAAATTATATGGAATAGAGGTATAATTCATCATTTTTGAGTTAGGAATGAATTTTTGGTGAATTTTTGAAGAATCAGGGTTTCATGAACACTTTTTGAAGAAAGTCATGGAACCATTAGCTTGAATAATTGTTTGATTATACATTAGGACTTGAAGAAGTCCAAGGAAGCTAGGGGGAGCATTGGTATCAAGTTGAAGAGTAAGAAAAAGCATGAAGGTAGCAATTTACTTATTCTTGCCTTATATTGGCATGTGATTTTCAATGAGTTTGATGACTTGCCTATTGTTTGCTATGATCAATTGTGATGCTTTGAGAATGTTGGCTGAGTTAATTGAGGGTTTTGAGACCCCGGGATGTCCAAAATATAAAATGAAACTCTGCCGAAATTTTTGTAAAATATTATGGCATAAATGTTTAAAAGCATTTACTTGATGTTTTATGATGATTATATGCTTAATGTGATAATATGATTGCATGAATGGTGATTGCTACTGAGATTCTTTGAATCTCACCCCCCTTCAATGACTAACCATGCTAGGGAGAACCAATGCAAAAGAGTTAAGGAAGGAGCAAAAGGCATGAAGAAGGAAATGATGTTGCAAGCCATTGTGTTATAGGGTGAATGGTTATTTGTGCCTTGCTTTGTATGAAATTATAAAATAGTGAATAATATGTTAATATTGTAGAAAATGCATGAAAATTTCCAGTTCTGTATGTTGGGATATAAAGTTATATTCTACCAAGTTACATGCCAAAATGAGTTCATTTGCAAGGGTTTTGACAAGGAAATTGCAATGTGGACTGAAACAGGGCATTTTCCCAACATGTCTGCTTCATTCAGCCTTATTCTGTACTTAATGTGAGATTAGGTTTATGGTATTTTTATAACAGATATAGGGCATCTCAACCTTTAATATGACACCTAATTCACCTCATTTGGAGTTATGTACAATTAATGGTGAATTTTCTAAGTTAGGGTTCAGAACAGAGAAAGATTGGGAAAACTGGAAACTGAAAGTTAGGTACTGGAAAATTAAAAAGATGATATAAATCGTGCAGAGCTCCAAAAATTCAGTGGTTTATATTTATGAAAATTTCTATGTCTTAAGTTTCATATGCCACTGATTTGGAGGTAATTGGAGCTATATGATAGGAGATATGGAGGTTTTCCCAAAACTGTTCCAGCAAAAGTGAAATTCTGACCCTTTATGATTTAAATTAACACCATGTCCTGTTCAGGTTGAATAAATGACAAGAAAAATATTTCTAGGAAGTAGACTCACAGGGCTTTACAATTACATAAAGAATGTATGATTTGGCTCAGGATATTATGAGATATGAATTTTTCAATATAAGGCCAAAATCCTGGGGAAGAGAAAATGACCAAATATACAGTAAATATTTAAGGAATAAACTGTATAAATTGGTCAAGTAAATGCTCAGTTTCATATTTTTTCCATGTAAACAAGGTTTTTATCTATTGTTGAAGACTTGAATCACTATGAAATGATTTTTCTAGAATTAGTTATGAATTTTCAGAGTTCAGTTGGTAAAGTGGAAATTACCATATGAATAGTAACTGAAAATTTTTGAAATTCCGATTTTCATTCATATGTGATTCAAGCTAAGAATCAAGTATAATTAGACTTAAAAGGAGTCTAATTCATGGGAAATAAGTCTAAAAGTAAGGTGTTACAGGACACATTTTCTGAAATTTAATTTTGTGTTTGTCAGCTATTTATGAATTATTTATGTACTATAAATGTAGGAAAACAGATTTTTCTTAGTAAATATAGTACATATGCTTTAGAAGATATATAATTTTATCTTGTTTTTAATTAATTTGAGAGCTAAGAAATATGTTATATTGTAGAGGAGCTTTTATGATGATAAATTTAAGGTTGTATGTAACACCCTACCTCCTGACATCTTTAGACTTGACCCAAAACCTTACAAATCCAACCAAACGCAACTCAAACATCTCAAAACAACTCTTCAAATCTTAGAACAACGGAAACGAACCCCAAAAACACCAAAAATTGGGCTGGGGCCGTTACAGTACCGCTGTGGCTCCGGCTTCCCTTGTTTTTCATCGCCTCTGGGCTCTTTGGCGCCATGGCACCCGTACTGATTTTCTATATCAGCAACTTCCATACACCGTGACGAACTTCTGACGCACATAACTTTATACTCCGACCTCCGATTAACTTGATTCCAACTCTTACAAGTCAATCTAGTCCCAATCTATCCATAAAACACCAACTTCACATCAATCCAACTCCGTATGAAGATTCTAAACCCTTGACACCATTTTGACCACTTATTGACCAAAACTCACCACTAACAACCTCCAATTGCCACCAAAGGCAAATGATCACTCAAAGACCATTCACACAAGTCCAAAACCCCTAAACCAACTCGTCCAAAGAGGTTTCACCTCAAAGGAACCACTTCTCTGAGATTTGACTCCTTTGAATCCCAACTCGACAAAACAGGCTACAAGCCCTAAAACACACCAACAAGGCCCAAATCCACTATGGGCTCACAAACACCAACATACTGACTCTTCAACATCTAAATTGTGTAACCATACATACAACATCCATACAATCCCTATCCATAACCATACATTTATTACAAAACATTCTATCCTACTTGGCTTAAGATACATATCCAAAATATACATAAACTACATAGACCTAGTATTCTCACGTCCACTACTACTCCTTCGACTTCTCAGGACTAGTGCCAGAACCGTCACCTAAAGGTTAGTTCATGGGAGAGGGGTGTGAGACAATGTCTTAGTAACTAGGAACAACCACATACAATATATATATACCGACTCATATAGTTATCACTACGCTAGAAAAGGGTTTTGTAGGCAGTTATTTTTAGCTATTATTGGCGGTTATGAACCGCTTACTATGCGAGTGCCAACGAAAAGTGGACGCTTTTGTAGGCGGTTAAAACCGCCTACAAAAGTCAACCTTTGTATGCGGTTATATGAATAACCGCATACAAAAGTGGACTTTTGTAGGCGGTTATACAGATAACGGCCTACTAAATTTATATATTTTTTAAAAAAAAATTTTGAAAGTAGTTCAGTCTCGTATCAAAATATATGCAACCTGTTAAATCCATTAACAAAAAATAAAATGTATTACATTAAGAAGTATTTACAAATTAATATCAATTTACATATCATACATAAACAATACATTGACACTACAAAACGATAAAATAAGAAAAAACAACATCTAAACAATGCTTCAAACACCATAAATAAATGTCATATTGCAATACATGAAAATTATCTAGATAGAAGGTTAGGCTGTCGAGCTTCATACAATCCCAAATATGCTATCCTAGAGCCTCCACCAAAGTCATCCTTCCAAATTTACTCTTAGACGAGCTCCAATCAACTCCCATGAAGAAATTTAAGCTCTTAATATTGGTAATGGCCCTTTCCTCTAACTAACCAAATACCTACAACACAAAAACGATTCACATTTATATTTTAACCAATGTAATGGCATGGGAATATATATATAGTTAAGAAAGAATAAGATGTTGAACCAAGATATGCAAATTACCAATTATTTTCTCAATTGAGAATTTTCATTTCAATGAAAATATCAATTAGTACATTGCACTTATTTTCTCATAGGAACCTTGCTATATGTTGCTAGCATAATACTAATAACACTGCACTAATGTGTAAACAGAAAATAGACTCCTTAGACAGGAGGTTACATCAAATATAATCACAACAATATCTCATACTAGTGCCAATAAGACTCACTCAAAAGTTAACAAACAAACTTCATAGTAATACACCCACTGTGACACAAGAATGACTCACCAAAATTTATTGGCAACAACACTCTGATTGAGATGAGTTTGATACTAAAGTTCTATGTATTGATCAAAGAAGAGAGAGAGAGAAAGAGAGATACCAAGAACAAAAACTGCAACTCTCATTCCGCCATGCTTCTGAGGGTTTAAAGGTATGCCTCTCCAACAACAGTGATATATCTTCATTTCTTTCGGATACTCCTTTCTTCCCTCCATTCTCTCTCTCTTTCTCTCAATATAATCCTGGGCCTCTTATTAAGAAGAAAGAGACAGATCACACAAGTGAGACTTTGGCTATAAAGAAGGCTTCTTGTCTTACTCTAATGCTTAATTGTCAGGGAAAGATGATGTTTGTTTTTGAATTTATAGTGCCAACCCAAGCACTAATCTCCCCTTAGACTCTAATAGAGAAAATAATAATAATAATAATAATAATAATAACAATAATAACAACAACAGAAGGAAAGAAAGAAAGAACGGGCCATGTGAATATAGTCCATCACCAACAGTTATCCACTTCTGTGTGGAGAAACCTAGCAGCTCCATGAACAATGATACAACAACAACCCATACAGCAGTACATACATAGCTTTCCCAGCAAAATCAAAGCCCATCCATCATTTGAAGTACAATTTGTTCAACTTAAATTATACTTTATATTACACTTTAGCAATATTCTTAAGAGCCCCAAATGGAAATTAAGAACATTGGGAGTTAGGACTTCCTCACCAAATGATCCAAAACAGAAAAAGTATGATATAATCTTATAACATATTATAAAACTATATACTTAAAAAGTTTAAAAAGAAATCATAAAATACCAGATTTTTCCCAACGGACTCTAGCAACAACAAACTAATCAATTACACTGATCCCTCCTCATCCTCCTCTCTAGTTAGGTAGATTTCAGCCACATAATCACTCCACTCTGTGATGACTTCATTGATTTGATTTTTGGATTACTCATCACAGTAGGTATCCGGGAAGTACTATACAAGTTAAAATATCATGAAGAAATTAATAAAATGACATTACTAAAAAATGGTCAAAAGTTATAAGCATTAATGTAATTGCATGAAATGGAATTACATACCGTGACCGGGATAGAGCTTTGGCCATGCATTACGATATCTTTCATGAATTTCAGTACATAATATGCACAATCGATACCATTAGCTTGCTTCGGACACTAAACAAAAATATATATACATACATATTATATATGAAGATTAATGTCAATTACAATAAATAATTGCTTAAATATTATTCTATAAATACCTTTATTGATGTCCATTTATATGATTGTTGCTTCTTGTCATTAAGCCCTCGGTCTGCTCGAAACATCTTCACAGCACTGTTAACCATGAGAAAAGAACATTAATATAAGCATAACTTTGAATTACCATGGAGACATATACAAAAGTTAAAAAAAAAAACTTATTCTTACTTGTTGAACATTTCCATCATTTGGATGCGGTTCTCTGGCCCTGTTTGTTTTCCGGAGTCTAAATAATATATTTTTGGCTTTACTGGGTTGATGACAATCAACATCCAATGTTCTCTGACGAAAAAATAATTAACATCAACAAATTATAACTGGGCAGTTCACAACAACTAAAGTCATCATTTAATATTTTAGCAACAAGTTACTGACCCTTGATGAAAAGGTGCCAAAAATAATACTTCCTTATCGGCTCTTGCCTTGAACACATCCGCAATTTCTTGAGATTGTTCTGTGATCTTCTTCTGGGGCATCAAACCTCTACAAAAAGATGATATATCTTGGGGGTGGAGGAACACAAATTTGCTAGTAAGATTGGCAGGGACCAAAAATTTTTCATACAAGTACCTAAAATGAAAAAAAAATTGTGTATTAATATCACACTCAAATGAAAGGTTAGTTGGAAAGTAGTTCATTGATGTTAGTTTGAGTACCTGATGTATATGTTAATATTCGCAGCCCCAAGCCATTGATGATCCACCATGAATAGGATAACTTCTTCGGTGATCATTTCAATTATCCTTTTATTATAGATCCCTATATCATACTCAATTTCTATAATCTCCCATTGCCCTATGCTCACTAATCCTTTCAAGTACTTGCGGCTTTTCCTTAAATTAACATTAGGTATGGGTAGTCTCTTCATCGGTGCAATGATTGACTCTTTGGATTGCCCGGACCCTAGAACACATTTTCCTTTTGCCTATGCAACAAAGTTGGTCAATTTGGGATGAACTAGTGATTACACAGTAGCAAATTATAATAAAGTGTCAATTGACATACCTGTAAAGATAGAGTAAGGGTAATGAGGTTCATTGGCCATGCTACATAACTACCCACTGCTTGTCCTACCTTATCCGCATCTTGGGTAGGAATTGGCAATACAGCATTCTCCTCTTTGGGGACATCAATCGATACTCTCACATGGCCTTCAGGTAGGGCTTGATTGTGAATGACGCCTCCTGTGTTTTCCACATGCCCCTCTGCAACCACACGTCTAGTAGGGCGATCCAACCATAATTGACAGTATGATACGCCCTATACCAATAGCAAAAAATAAGTTAAACATGTCGAAAAAAAACTATGAACTTGATTGGAAAAGCAATTACCTCAGGGAGATGCTCAAATGGAAGAGGGCAGCTATCCTTGACAATAGGGCTTGTTGATGCGACCTGTGACGACTGTATTTGCTTTAGTACTGCAGCTTGTGTTTGCACCAAATCTGTCAACATGGCTAATTTTCTCTCCATCTCAAATTGAGTTGCCTCTAATTGAGCAACCTTAGCTGCAGAGTATGACGATGAGCGGCGTTGAGTCCCAAAATATGCTTTCTTAGAAACGCCAAACCCGGCACCCCTAACACGACTAGGGTGCTCAGGGAGCCCTAATGCCTTGCCTAGCACATCAAGCCTTACAATGCCTTCAGGCATGGACTCTACAAGGGTAGCCTGTGAAAGTAAAAAAATAATAAGAAATATATTATTTTATAGAAATATATTATAAATGATTGAAAATGCAAATAATAATGTAAGACTTACAATTTTATCACAAACTTGTTTGACGTTTTCATTGTCAATAATCCCTTCCTTGTTCTTTCTTGATTCTGCCCATAGCACATGACGCTTGGTTAAAGGGCCACCTTCAGATCCCTTTTGAGAATGCTGTGTAATAACATAAATAACTTATTTGTAAGTATTTATAAGGAAAATATATTCATATAAATAAGATCTATAGACACGTACCATCTTATCCTCTATACCCGAGTATCCAAGATGGCCAGCTCTATAAGGGTATTGTTGACACTTGGCCCTTTCACTATTTTGCTGACTTAGTATCTGTAAAAAACAAAAATCTGAAATGAAATAGCTAAACACATATGGCATTAGAATAGAATTAACAACTAACATGTAAAAAAGGATTACTTTGAAAGATTGCTCACGGCGGATACCCGTAAAAACATCCCAGTCTTCTTGCTTTATGTGAACTTCAAATAATGGAGGTGAATGCTCAAGGATGTTACCATCTGGATCTCTCAAAAATCTTTTTGTAAGGATATATCGAAAAGCTCGCATCGATACTCCAGCCTTCTTATATATGAAATCTCTATGGCACTCATCGATGTCAAATCCCAACTGCAAAACAAAGTACCAAGATTAATTATAATAAGTATAACCACATAGGAAAAAAACATTACAAGATAATTATAATAAGCTGTTTACCGCTATATCCTTGAAAATCAAGTCTTTCATAGCCTCAGGGACTTTCCTCCAGTCCTTCCATTGGCTACTTGCTATAGGCACATTCATCTTCGCAGCTATTCCAATATAGCTACTTAATTTTTTTCCACCATCTTTTATTGGGTGGCCTATACGATTCCACACCACATGGATCTTCTGACCACTATCTCTTGCCTGTGAGACCTCTTTCAAGACGGTCAACCCACGATGATGCTTCTCTAACTCTTTCTCAACCCGTTTGTTAACATTACTGGGATCCACATTCGTTGGATCACTATCATAATCAGAAGAGGAAGACATTTACCTTTAATATCAATCAAACAAACAAGACATTAATACATAGAAAGGAAAATAACAAGATTTAGGCAAAAGTTCGCACAAATAAAATGAATAACACAACTAGTAAAAAATTCAAACACACAAAATTCAAACTCAAACCTTTTCTTCTTTCTGGTTTGTCTTCTCTTTATGATCCAAATACCCTCTTGATGATCATCTCTCACATACAAGGCATCATCTCCAGTATAATCAGTATCAATTGATGTCCCTACAAAAGGATCATCCTCAATATCTGCATCTTGATGACTTTCAATATCTTTTTGGTTGTCAATTATTTTATTTGTTAACATAACAATAGACAACTTCTTATTAGCAGGATCGGAGACAAAAAACACCTGTTGAGCTTGGGATGCTAGAATAAAAGGTTCATCTCTATACCCCACCTTGTTAAGATCCACTTGAATGAACCCTGTTTGATCAACTCGAAGACCATTTTTGTTGTCAACCCACTTACAACGAAAGACTGGTACCCGAAACAAGATATAATTCAATTCCCATATGCGATCAATTACCCCAAAGTATGTCATATTTGCAAAAATAGGGTTTTTGTCTTTGACACTAGAAATATGCATTGATTGAGCTATAAGAGTTACCCCACTATTTTGCATTGTGCTCCGATCATCCTGCTCTTTCGTATAGAATGTGTAGTCGTTAATAAGATAACCGTTGTAAGATATGACACGCATGCTTGGACCGTTAGCTAACCATCGTAACCTTTCTGAAACTGAACCAGGATTTCTCTCCACCTCCAAAATAATGTGATGTCTCAACCAATTTATAAAAACCTGATTGTGTTCCTTTGATATCCAACTCTCATTCTTGTAGGGGTTTAAACTTCTAAGTTTCTCCTTGTGCATTTCCACATATAGCTCAACCTCATCGGAGTTATGCAGAACATACAAATGAGCTTGCTCCCACTGTGTCCTGGAGATGCTAACTATATCATTTCCAAGAATCCTTTCCCCATCTGTTCTCCCAATGTGACGAGACTTTGGAAGCCCAATATGATCAACATTGGATAAGTATTCAGTACAGAATTCAATAGCTTCTTCAGCTATGTACCATTCAACAATAAAACCCTCTGGTCTACTTTGGTTTTTCACATATCCTTTTAATACCTTCATGTAACGCTCAATAGGGTACATCCATCTCATATAAGCTGGGCCACACAATTATGTCTCTCTAACTAAGTGAACTGTTAGGTGAATCATCATGTCAAAAAATGAAGGCAGGAAATACATCTCAAGTTCGCACAAAGTCACAACAATTTGTCTTTGCAACCTTGGCAACTTAACGGGGTCAATCACTTTGCTACAAATGGATTTGAAGAATAAACATAATTTTGTGATTGTGCCTCGAACCTTTTTGGGCAAAATAGATCGGATAGCGACCGGCATCAAATTCTCCAATAGAACATGGCAATCATGAGACTTTAAGCCCTTCAACTTCAAGTCTTTCATAGATACAAGGTTCCTAATGTTTGACGAGTATCCCTCTGGGACCTTAACTCCATTAAGAAACTCACAAAAAGTGATTTTCTCCTTTCTAGAGAGAGTATATACTGCAGGAGGTAGATAAGTATGGCATTTCCCCTTCACCGATGCCAATTCTCCTCTTATTCCCATTGCAACCAAGTCCAACCTTGCCTTAACGCCATCTTTGGTCTTTCCCGGCACATTAAGCAACGTACCAATGATGCTATCACATACTATCCCCTTTAGTTTAGCCCCTTATTTTGCTGCCTCAAAGCTTCTAAATTAAAAAGCTAATTGAAATAGCTAATATGTAATAACCACAATGACATGTTCAACCTGCATTACATAAGAGTATAAAGTTAAGAAAAATTTCTAAACTAGTTTAATATATGAAAGTGTTAAAATTTGACTCAACAAAGATTTAGGGGGCTAAGGGAAGTTTAGATCATGACATGAATATGATGAATTCAATGAGTTAATAATGGTTCTATATGCTTGATGACGTCTTACAAATGACATTAAGATGATGAGAATGTAAGAACACAAGTTATATAGTAAAGTAGTAAATTGAAACCTAAAATGGCCAAGGCCCATACATGTTGATTTAAATAAGTCGAGAAGTCAATTTAAGATTTAAACCATATTATATTTGTTAAACTAGGTGTATATGCTATATGAATAAGAAAAAATATGTCTGTGATGAGAAATCTCAATGAAATGCAAGTTTGGACACTAAAAAATTTAAAACAGGACATAAATGAACAGTAAAGTGAATGTCTTACTATAAGAGTTAAGTTAGTTTAAAATTTTTTAAGAGAAAATATTAAGAATCTATATATGATATAAATATTATATTTAATATATATCAAATACATGCATGTCTTCTTATATTATCAATGTTTTATAGCTTATTATTATCAATTATCATTATCGTATCAATTTATAAAAATCTTACATTTATTTATAATTATAATTATAATATTTTACTAAACTAAAATATTAAGTAATTAAATAAATTAATAATTATACTAATGTTAATTAATAAATTAAAATACTTATTATTTTTCTTTTTTTAAATTTAATTTCAGTAATTAAAATTAGGGTGGGTAAGTTTTAAAAATTTTGCACTTATTATACATTATAAATAATATAATTTAATATGTAAGAATAGTTTATTTGTTGGCCAAAAAAAAGTTGCACAATTTATTTATTTATTTAATGTTTTTGCCCACGGAGTTTTAAATATGGAGTAGAAGAAAGGTGCTTTAGAAGCCACGAATTAAAAATAAAACAAAGAAAGAAAGAGAGAGAAATCCTAATCACATGAACAAATTTTGACAGGCGGAGAACCATCCACACATTCCCAATTGTCTCAGCTTCTCCGGCCCACACTATATATTATCCCTCCCTCCCAACAACCTCAGCCTCAAAATAACATCCATATTTCCTTCCTTTCTTGCTCCCCTCTTCCATCTACACACCCACGCGTTGCTTCTATAATTGGGATGTCACTACGCAGTACCCTGAACAGGTTGTGCCTCTAATTGACACAGTTTCAATCTTTGTAGTCGAGGTATCATACCTTGCTTATTTTATTAAGGGCAGTGATATATTGCTCTTAATTTATCTGTTTTCTGAGGTTTTTTGTTTCAGGGTAGGTTAAATTATTTAGTAGGTTATAATTCCAATTCACTGAAACTTAAACAGAGTGTAGAATGAGGAATTGCTAGGTGTGAGAACATTTAGAACCTATTGTGTTGTTGTTGGGAGTTCAATGCTTATAATGGTGGGCAACGCTCAAGGAGCAATAGCTTCTCTTGCTTCCCCAGTCAGTTTGGGAGGTCTAGTTGGAGCAAGTTCCTCTGGAAGGACCCACTCGTTTGGAAGGAGAGTTTCCCTGTCTGGAGGAAACTTTAAGGGTAGAAGGACATGGCATTGTGTCTCCTTCCCTTTGTAGATATTCAGTGAGTACGACTGATTTCATATCTGACCAAGGCAATACAGTGTCCCTTGACTCTAACGGTGATAGAGGGAATACAGTTACTGGAGATAATAGTGATGGTTTTGTCCTTAAGCCTCCTCCAAAGTCGGTATTGAAGTCTTTAGAGACCAAGGGTAACTCCATGTTAGGTACAAATTCTGAAGGGTGGGATCCCTCCAAAGCTACTAAGCAATTTGGAAATGAAAAATTAGATGATGTAGAAGAGAGAAATAAGGTGATTGAGTCACTTGGAGAGGTGTTGGAGAAGGCTGAAAAGCTGGAAAATTCGAAGTTGGATGGCAAAAGAAATAATGGACCAGCAAATAAACCAACAAAATCTAACACAGTCACTACTCCGAAGACTGAATAATGGTTCTAAAAGTGAGAACATTCCTGCCACTATATATTTCCAGCTTAGAATATAACCCTTTCAACAGAGCAACTACGAATCCTAAGCAATAATAATGATTTGGATTTAGGAACACATCTCATATAGGCATTTTAGCAAACACCTAGAAGGCATACGTTGAATCATGAGCAGGGATGACGAATGGAAGGAGAAATTGATGGGAAACAAAAAAGTGGAGGTGAGGTGCTGACCTGTAGGAGTTCAAAATAGTTGGGTTCTCTGGTAACCAGAGATTGCAAGCACGAACGAACTTGGACTACTCATCAACATAGCGCACGGAAGCCACAAAACTCGAACAAGTACACGGACACAAACACGAACACGAACACGAAGATGGAGAGCACGAACACAAAGCTTGACAAGCCACCAACGCAGAATGCTGCAGGAGACAGAGCAAGCAAGCAAGCACAGAACCTCAAGATCTCCATTGGAGACAGAGCGAATATGGACACGAACTCTTGAAGAAGCCGCAGAATGCTTACCCGAACTTGAAGAAGCCGCAAAATGCTCACACGAACTTGAAGAAGCCGCAGAATCAAAGGGAGAGAACTTCTGTGGAGTCAGTAACGAGGCCGATGGGAATAGCTCAAAAGTGATGTAATAGGGCAGAGTACAACAAAAGTAGGCGGTTATAACAAATAACCGCATACTTTTGGTTTTATTAATTTAATTAATATTATTATAATTAAATAAAAGTAGGCGGTTATTAAAATAATCGCCTACTATGTTATTAATTTTTTTTTTGCTATTTGATAATAAATTTGTAGGCGGTTATGTAATAAACCGCCTACAAATACTACTTTTTGTAGGCGGTTATTTAAATAACCGCCTACAAATCCCCCAGGCATATTTTTTTAAACGTTTTTTAATATAACCGCCTACTATTAGGGGTCTATTATTTTCAAATCTGGCGTAGTGCATGCTATGCAATGCTAATGAATGGTTTGCATGTTCTCCCTCATACACAGCTAGAACCATGAGCTGTCATCATCATAAGACATTTCAATAGATGATTCCCTTCCAACAGTCGGTAAGACTGATTCCGTGACATCACCAAGCTCATCTTACCCAAATACAACCCGGCCAATGGTTACATTAGAGTTCAGACCGTAGCTCTCCTTCCCTTGGACCATCACGAATTAATGGTGATTTAGGGAAGGTGCATCCCCAAATCCACTGCCACCTGGCTCTCCTAATGAGAGGATTTAGTGACAGGAATATTTCATCATATCATATTGTCCTCTGCCGCCTGGCTCTCCCATGGAGAGGATTTAGCGACAAGGATCCTTATCATATCATCATCTCATATCATATCATCATCACCTCATCATCAATCTCTCACTATGCAATCATATGGTGATGATGCCAATGTCATGCCAACATGCCTCTACACATATATGTATATATATCATTATCATCACAAACATTATATGGACATGCTAGCATGCAATAGTATGGGGATGCTACACATCACAACATATGCAATCATCATACATCAACTAGCCGTGCATACCACGATACGTAGAAAAACCATACACATACACAATTAATATCGTGGTATGAAAAGGAACATGTATATATATATACATATATCAACATATAATCACATAAAACAAATACTTGATTATCTTAAGTGTTAATACCACGCTCACACGAGTTCCACAAGCTTTCTTGAATGCCAATCCCATGACTAGCCTTCTCCGAGTAGTCAAACCACTTTAACAATACTATTATACTTCAATTAACGACCTATACTAATAACCAAATATCACAATTTAACCATTTTAGCCTAAACCAAGGTTCCAACACCTCTTTCATGCATCAATAAGCTCTTAGAAACCATTCAAACACCAAACAATTCTATACACTTCGGATTCTCAAGAGTCATAACCGAAAACAACCTAGAGTTAAACTCAAATTATGCATAAACCCTCCAAAACTCACATTCAAGCAACAAGAACATCAAAACACACTTCCTTAATCCCATTTCGTCCATTTTACTTGGTGGATTTTGGCCAGAACCGAAGATCCAAACTTTTAACCAAAAAACCCAAATTTCAACCAAAGAAAATGGAGAGGGAGGAGTAGGAATCACTTACCAACTTGAATCCAAGCTTTCAAGGTCCGAAAATCGCTCCTAACTGCTGGACCTAGCAGAGCTCCCTTGTTCTTCTTCACCGCTCCCTTCGTTTCTTCCTTTCCCGTTCGTCCGAAATGAGTCAGATTTAAACAAAAATCCCGACTCTAGCCACGGCTTCGGAACATCTCGCCGTGGCGCCACCAGTTTCAACTGAAACAACGCCACTGGACACGCTCTTGCCGCGGTGGCCCTACTTCTAGCGGTGGCATGGAGCTCTTTCAGACTTCACTTGAACCTTCCTCAGTCCTGTTTTCCTTTGGTCCTGCACACAATGTCAAAACAATATCATGAGGGGTTTTACATTGCAGCTATACAGAGTGAAAAGGAGCTGAAAAAATGCTCACTTTTTTACCTCATCATGTGTGATGCTTCTTTTAGTTCTAAATATAGGATTTTTTTTATTTTGATCCTAAATATATAATCATTTATAATATATGATATATTCCCTCCACTTCTATATATAGGGTATTTTGCCTTGATCCTAAATATAAGACTTTTTATAATATACAAAATAGTATTATTATATATTTCTAAAAAAAATCCCTATTTAATGTATCCAAAGAGAAAGAGAGAGAGATTAAATAAGGATAGTTTTGGAAAAATGTTGGGATTTTCGGAGAAATCGAGATAGTTAATTACTTTTAACTTCTATTATTAATTTGCGTGATTTGGTTAAAAGGGTCTTATATTAAGAATTAGAGGGAGTAGTATTTATTATACATTTCTAAAAAATATTTATATTTAATATATCTCAAAGAGAGAGAAAAAGATTAAATAAGGATAGTTTTGAAAAAATATGATTTTTAGATAAATTGAAATAGTTAACTAACTTTAACTTCCATTTTTAATTTATATGGTTTAGTTAAAAAGATTTTATATTAAGGAAATGGGACAATATTGACTTATTGCAATGCAACTATTGCGTGCAGCATGCTCATAACCATTGAATCAAGGGAAATGTACAAAGACGCATACAAATTCAATAATTATTAAAATAAAATTTTACTAAATATATACGAGTATATTCTACGTCGTGGCAAAAAAAAAAGTGACATTATATGTTTAATAAAAACTAATACTTCCTTCGTTCCAGTTTATAATACACTTTTAACTACCACACACGTACCAAGATAAAGATTAGTAACCAAAATTTTTTTCCATTATTTCCCAAATTACCCTTATTTAATAATACTTCCTACATTAATAAATTGTAGTCATTCTCTCATTCATTTTTTTTCCAAGTTCCTATAGGTCATTGGTAATTATGAAGAGTGAAGCTTTTAAGGAAAATTCTCCTTCATTCATTTATGGTTTAACTAAACTATTAAAGAATTTTCATTAAATGCATTGGTAACCGTAAAATATATAAACTTACTTATTATAGGTAATACTGGAAAGATAATAAAAAAAACATAATATAATCTGTGCAATACACTATATTTTGAAATATGAATTTCTCATAATAGTACATTATATAGCGTAATAGATGGAGTACTATTTTGGTCCATCGATCCATCTTGACCTTCAACCTTCAATTCATCCAATAATTTTGTCTCTTCCTTTCCCAATTCATCTCATCTTTCTCCAATTCCTTGCTTTGATTATGGACGCCCTTGTGAGTTTGGATTGGTCAAATATTTACAAAGATGCCCGTATTTCAATGTCATTTGCCTCATGGTTTCATTATGTCTAATGTATCACTTTACTTTTAATAATTTTAAAACATTATAAAAAAAGAAGCATTGATTATCTGCACATAAACCAAAGTTTAAGAAAATGTATTACTCCCTTTTGCCGGTAATATATATAAGACTCCATTAATTAAATAAGAGTTAAAATTAGTTAATTATCTTAATTTTTTTAAAAATCATAATATTTTTTTCAAAACTAACTTTAATTAATTTCTTTCTCTTTATTCCTTTATTATAAATTAAATAAGGACATTTTTGGTAATACATAACAAATATTACCATGTATTCTGAAAAGAATTCTATATTCATAATAAAGGTAAAATATCCTATATTTAAAACCGGAGAGAATATAAAGATTTAAAAATGAAGGAATTTTATGCATATAACTTCAAATTCAAGAAAATTATATATTTTTAGCCTTATAGTATAGTGGCAATAGCTCATTATAGAATATGAAAAGTGAACCCAACAAGCTGATTTAACAAGAAAAAAAGAAAGAAAATTGATATAGGTATTGAGCTTGACAGCTCGTCAATTATATATAATGAAATTATATATATGGATTGTTACTACAAAATTCATGCATATATGCGTGTGTGTAATTTGAAATCCTTTCATATAATCATTTTCAAAGATTAGGTTTGCCCTCTTAAGATATTTTTTTCTTATCCCAAATATTGGACCTCTTGGCTTGTTCCAAAATATATAACCCTTTGCAGAATATGATGTAATATTTATTAAATGTTATAAAAAAATATCCTTATTTAATTCATTATATAAAGAAAGAAAGAGAAAAAGATATTCAATAAGTGTAGTTTTAAAAAAATATTATGATTTTTTAAAAAATTAAAATAAGTAACTAATTTTAAGTCTTATCCTTATAATCAGTTTAGTTCAACCAAAAGAAAAGGAAGAGATAGATTTTAATAGAAAGATTAGAGAAAATTTTAAAATTTCTTTGTTTAAAATTATTGAAATGGAGGGGATTTAGGGGATTTTAATAATCTTCTATTTGGTTCAAGAGGGGAGAAAAAAGGAACTAATAACAAATTTATTATTATGCAAACCCTTATATGTATTAGATTTTTTTTTTTTATCTTTTCTTGTATAAATTAATTTACACGTTAACCTAAATTTAAACACCTAACTATTATTAATGCAATATAATCACATCATTAAAAATAAAAATTACATTAATTCATTTAAAAAAAGAAAATATAAGATTATTTTAATTTATGTTTAAGTAGTATAACTAAACATGTCAGCCATTCCTTTCCATGGTCAGATCGCAACACCCATTTTCTTCTTTTTTAAATAAGCACAACACTTCCAAATTCAAAGCCACTTGTATTACCCAAAAAAAAAAAATGCCACTCTTTTCGTCTATGTTTCTCCATACCCACTTCTTTTCCTAAATTTGAAGTAGATCACCATTTACATTGGAGCTTCTTACTGGGGCTCCTAACTCCTAATAAAATTGAGTCTTCATCATTCTCAAATCTAAATATCTTATCATTATGAAACTGTGACAAGATATGGATCTAGGGACACCTCCATGATCCCCCATCATTAGTATAAAAACAATTACTACATTTATATCACGCAGAGCCAGTAAAAAAATAGGATTAATGACAATTTTGTTAATAAAGTTATATTAATTTAGTTATCTACGTTGGTCAAACTCACAACCGACATAGAATGTAAAATTTCTGCGTGGAATATAAAATTTCTATGTCGGTCATTTAACAACCGAAGTAGTGAAGTACAATTAAAAAAATTAATTTAAAAATTTTTTTAGATAAAGTTTTTCTTTTTAATTTTTAGTTTATAATTTGGATTTGGACTAGCCAAATGCAGACGGTGCCTGCCCTCCCAGCAATGCGATCCTCAAAGTCCTCGTGCTCTCTAGCTCGTTCACTTTCATGGGCGCTCGCTCTCAATCCCTCGTTCAGCTCGTCGGTCTCTCTTTCTCCATCGGCGATCTCAAACACGCCAGCCATCCCACGTATGGCCATCTCTCCCACTCTTCCAAAACCCAAATCCCTAAAGCCCTAAACCCATCGGCCATCGCAGTCCAAAACTCATCGGCTTTCACCGCATATTTTCGAGTTCCTTGTCTTGCATTCACCGCAAAGAGCGATTGGTGCCGAAATCCACCTAGAAATTAGGACTACGAACGTTTTTTTGGGTCCATCGGAACCTTGCTTCTACTTCGTGCTTTCTTATCGTCGTCCGGGTTTTTTTTTTTCTCGTTATTATGAGTGGTTTTTTTAAAATTATTGGGTTTTGGGGTTTCTTTTAATGGTTTGATATTTTCGAGCTTGATGATTTTGCTATTCCTAATATATGGAATGACGATTGGTTATTTGCTCTTAGTCGTATTCTGATTTCATTGAGGACTGTTCTTATATTCGAAGCATATTCTGGTGGTTTGAATTATAATGTTCATAGATTTTAGCAATTCCAAGGAGGCATCCTATTCCCAAATGTGTCTGCATAATCTTTTCCTTGGTTTTCATGATTGCTCGGATATACTGTTAATGTTAAGTAGGTTGTGTAAAATCAATCTTGTTCTTCATCTTCCATTACTCGTAAAGTGTACTATAGTACATTAGACCTGCCTTATCTGGTTTAATTTAGTTGAAAACTGAAGGTTGAACTGTTGGCTTTCAATACTGTTGAAATTTTTTTACTTTTGGTAAGCTGTGGCAGCAAACTAAAGATGAAGCATCTCGTGGACTCCCTTTCAGAGGTGCTAGTGAAGATTCATCAGATGCACAGCCAAGGGTATGGCATAATTCTTTTGTTTATTTTTGTACTTTGGGAATGCCATTTGTGACATCTGACATAATTTCTTCTGACTAGCTAATGGACGTACACCCAACGTTTGATTTTAGGTGAAGGGGAGTTTATTTATTTATTTTTTTTAAATATAGAGTTGCATGTAATCTCAGCAAAACTCATGGGAAGTGAGTATAACTAAGTAAAAACTTGAACTAGTCTTTTGCTAGGGTGTGACTAGTTGCCTAACTAAAGCATACCTGTTTATCCATGAATAGAGAATGAAGTGAAACCAAGGATCTCTTTGGCTCTGATAATTATTTGACAGCCTCAGTTTAAGAGTTAAAAATCTTTACTCCTTTTATTTTTAAAGTATCAATAGATTGTTGTCTCTTCTCTTATTCAATTATTTTTTATCATTGCTCTGGACATGGCCATTGTCATGGTGGATTCTGTCAGGTAATTCTTTTGTTTGTTAAAAATTAAAATGCTTCTTATCTTTGATGTTTGATTTAATAAATAATTTGTCAACCATGGTTTATTTTCATTAATGTTAGCAATGAGATTTAGATAGGGGCAAATATATGACTAATAAAAATGCTTAATAAGAAATTATTATTATTATTTTTTTAGACCTTGGATTTATTACAGAAGGAATTTAAAAAAATCCATAGTTTGCTGCTTTTGACCATATAACTTTGTGTAAGAAACTTAGCAATGCGGTAGCCAAGGAACATAAATATGCAAGGCCAGAAAGAAGAGGGAGGATGGGCATGCACTCATTGCTACAAATCATATCCCTCAAATATTTTGCAACAGCACCGATTCCAACAATTATGACTGATTCACTAAGGTTAGTTTTAAACTCATCCAGCTACATTATAACATCTTCAACTATCCATGACTCTATCCATGTAGGTCATATGTGCAATGAACCATGAATGCTTACCCTTCTCTAATCGGTGGCTTTTAGAGGACTTGCTATAATATAATCATAGAAACATTGTGTACGCCAGAAGCCACTTGGGGTTTAAAAGTTTTGACAGTATGTTACTGTGTTGTATTTCTGTTTTTGTTTTGGACTGACTGTATTGCCCAAGACGGTGATACTTGATTTGGATGTTTAGAATTATACATTCAATCTTGATAAAATTCTGATCAAATTTGTCTGTTGGAACACTAAAAAATGAGGTTCTCCATAGATGGGTCACAGGAGACTCGTTTGGTAGATAGTTCACAGGCTTAACTTGGAGGAGTTTGTGTGCTATTAGGAAAATACGGTGGGAGGGTGATTCACTGATTGCTATTAATCTGATTAAGAAGGCTTCGTGAATGCTTTTTCACAGGGCACATGAAAGGGGTTTCAGGAATTAGTGTTCATTGAGAATTTTAGGCTGTTTCCAGAAACAGAAAAGAAAAAACGATGTTCCTCACACCCAACTGCCAAGCCAACATATATGTGTTGTTTTTAGTTGCTTCTCAATCATGTTCGAAACCTTGAACATGACCTCTGTAATGATGATCTGTTTGTTACTTGTTTTTCAAGGACTTGAAAATGTTTAGAGAAAAAGATGGGGCGTGAGGTTTTTGAGAATTTGATGTTGATACTTGGATAAATCCTAAACAGCTGGCCGTTTCTCTGTGTTTGACTAGCATGGTATGCTTTAGTGAACGACAACTTATTCAAGATTGGTTGGATTGCAATCTATTGTGGTTATGACAGCTGAAATTTGTTCTCGCACCCTAATAAGTGTTTAGAGTTAGAATGCATCATTACTTATCTTTCTACATGAAGGATATACAAGAAATTGTTTTGATACTCATTTTCAATTACTTGGAAAATCTTTTTCATCGTTACTTATATTTTTACATGCAGGACATACAAGAATTCTGTTGCATTGCTTTCCAAAGTAGCCATTACAGGTCTGTTGTTATATTTTGAAGGGTTCTTAATCTACTTACAGGTCTGTTGTTGCCACCGTGATGCCATAGTCATGTTTGGTTGTCTCCTTATAACCTCTTTTATCTACATGGCTTTGATTTAGGGCTTTCATCTACCATGAATGTGCACATTGTGTATATGGATATAATGAGGCGAATTGCCACATTTGTTTTGGTAGAATCATGGGAAGCTTGTTTATCATTCATGCTGGACTTTTCAGGCTTATGATTGTGTGTTCATGGTAGTGCTGCAGTCTGATTTACTGCCTGTGCAGTTATGATATAGTCATATAGTAAGTTATGGGAGTGTTAGATCTAAGTAGGACTTTTTAAGAAAAGGAACACCATGGCTGTACAAATTACTGTTTTTTACTACATAAAAATTTTCCCTTTTCTCATGTTGATATTTTGTAACTTTGTAGTGAGACTTTGTCCTTCCATGCATGAAGGGAAAATTGGGTTTTGGTGCCAAAAAATCAAAATATTTGATTTTTAGTACCAAATTTGAAAAATTCTTTCATGACTTGAAATTTTTCTATCTTCATTTAGAAATATTTTATTTTCACTTGGTACCAACAAATTTTATCATGGTTTGGAAATTTTCTATTCAAAACATTGTGAATTTTGGTTTCATGCATTTTCCAAATATTTTATTTTTTTAGTGTTTTTTTTTCTCAGTTCTCCTTATATTAAAATAAGAAAAGGTTTAGGAAGCTATCATAGATCCCTGTTTAGTACAAATAAACAAACCAGAAGAAATAATAACGGCTAGCGAAAGGCAGACACAGACAAATCAAAAGAAATAATAACAGCGACAGGGGATGGGGATTACAAATCTCTAACGGATAAGTACATCTCTCTTTTAAAGTGTTTGCTAAGTGAGTCAACTACTTTGTTAAAAAAAAAAGAATGAAAAAGAAAAAAAACCGATATAGGTTTTGAGCAAGATTAACTGCTGGTCAAGTATATATAATGAAATGGAATAAATTAAAAAGTAATTTTGAGAAAAAAATATAACATGTTACTTTTATATATTATTTATCATGTATCAAGCATATTTAATCGTTAATTGAACTATTTTAGAGGCTTAAATCAACATAGGATCCAAAATAAAAAAATTAAAAAAATGAATTTACTATTTATTTGATGCCCAACTTTTCTAGTTAAATTTTAGAAAATCATAACTAAATCTATAAAAATTCGTATTAATGTGATTCAATAAAAGTAGCTAATAATATGTTGTACAAGGAAAAATATGAAACTTGTATTTAATAGCATAAATTGATACAATTTAATACTCAAAGTTTCACTACTTAAATGGTCAAAAATAATATTCCAGATTTTCGGGCATAAATTCAAAAATTCACAATAATCCAAATCCAATGCTTTTTGACTTGTTAGAAAGTCCTCTCTATCAAGTTTTTAAAAATATATAACACTTATGTTATATTCCAATTTAAGTGAACAGTAACTACTGATTCACATAATTGGCTATTTATGTCATATCTTGTAAAAGTAATCCTATATCTCATTTACATTGTTCATACTTGTTCATGCTATATTCATAACATTTCAAGAGACTTAAAAGAGCATAATGGCAGCAAGGCATAGTTTTACAAATTCACATATTATTTTACATATAATTACAAAAACATAAATAGCAATGGCAACAACAAAGTCAATCATCCAAAGTCTTTTTCTTGCTCTTTGCCTTTTTGGTGGCCTTGTCATCTCTTGAACCCATAATTTGAGATACATGGGGGAATAAGATTAAGACAATCTCAGTAGCAAATTGCATTTCATGCAATTATGTCCATCATTTAACATAAACTCATACTTAATTACATTTAATCACATTAATCATCAAAATGTCATATTAGTCATGAAAATTTTGGTAGCATAATGGTTTAAAAAAGGATATTTTGAGAATAAAATCCCCCATTTTATATCTAAAACTAATCAAAGAAATCACAATTATAATATGGCATTACAATTTAATTATAGAAAGACAATAAAAGAACATAACGTAAGAATATAAAACTCAGCTACCTCCTGAAGTATTACTTAGCTTCCCACTTGCTTTCTTAGGCTTCATCAAGTCTCTAGGCATAATTAACATTTACTTAATCAACTAAAGCACATAGTTACATCAAAAGTCTCATTGAAACCCTATCAACCTTTAAAATTTCAATTTGTTTATCAAAGCTTGATTATTGAAACCTATACTTGTCTTTAATGTTCTTGAACATGAGGAATCCATTTTTGACATCAAATTAATGAAATTCCCACTCTAAGAACCACTTATAGGGCTGATCAAAATCTACCTCCATGAGAAAATCATTGGGGTTTTTCATTTACTTGTTTCAAAACTTACCAAACTTGCTTCCTTTCACAAATACTCATATTTTCTCATGATTTTATGTTGTAAAAACATCATCCCACCCGAAATCAATCCTTGACTGAAATTGTACAGAGGTTGGAGAGGAAAAAATTTCATGAAAACTATCTCATACAAGCCAATAACTATGCTAGAATACTTAGAGGACATAAGAGGATTGCTTATCAATTTTTCTTGAATTTCCTCCCATTTCTCTTCTATTTTCCTCTCCTTTACGTGGCTGCCTTTCCTCTTGCAAAATTTTAGATCTCTTCCTCTCTCTTCTATTGTGCAAGTTTGGCCAAGTGGATGGAGGAGGGGTATTTATAATGTGCCACCTAATTACACTTACTTTTGCTAATTACTTTGATTAACATTAATCAAAACTTAACCATTGAGGCTTCCAAAATTGAGCACATCGGCTGATGAGTTGGTGTCATTTTAGTGGGGATTCATCTTCAATATATTGTATAATTTTCCCAAACTGGTAAACCTGTGTTGGTTACTTTATACTTGGACTAGTAAAGTTACTTTTTGTAATATAAAATCACCTTATGAGTACAAGATTAAAATAAATTTGTGTCTTGGATTATTTTATTATCCTGTCTACTAAAAACTCTTTTTGTGGTGCCCAACTATTTTTTTTTCACCTTTTTACCTTTTGCAAATTTAAAAGTAACTTTATTAGTAAAAAATTATTTTTTAATCTTTAGTACTAATTGTTCTTTATTTTTAATCAAAAAACCTTAGTGCTTTATACTATTGGACTTGTCTCATCGAGAGTTTCGTTTTGACAGTAATTTTACATATTTACAAAACTACCCCTATCTAGGGAAAAATTATAATTTTTAATTCTTTTAAGTTATAGCTATAATTTTCTTTAAAATATATGTGACTTCCATAGTTAAGGGACCAAATTGCTAAATATTTTATTCATAGAGATCAAAATACAATTTTCTTATTTTTTCGTTTAAACTAGAAATATAACCTCTTTACCATCTCTCACACTTAACAGTATGTATTCATTTTCTCAAATGCCCTATACATTTTTTGATATTTAGTGTTTTAGGAATGTTACAATTTCCTCCCCCTTAAAATAAATTTCATCGTCGAAATTTAGAAACATACCTCATAAATAACTCTGGAAACCTTTGTTTCATGTCAGCTTCCATTTCCCAGGTTGCTTCTACTGAATCAAATGTTTTGATGATTCCAAATAATTGGAGCTTGGAAGGAATATATCAAAGGAGTACAAGAGAACTCAAGTAAAGATATCCAGGAAGAAATGAGTAAAAAAATTAGTTTGTAGGATTTCTCAGTGTTTACAGAGTAAAAGGTTTTGATCTTACACCCACTATTTTTAAATAAGTATTTTTCAACTATCTTATGCTAATTAATGTTAAATTTGAAAAATACTAATTGACAGACAAATTTTGAACTGTTAAATTTTATATGTTTCTTTGAAAATTCAAACTTTAATAACTGAAATTCGAAGTTATAGAGATGTTACCTCTGACAGACGAATTTCGCCCTGTAGAAATTCGAATTTCGAGTTAAGCATAATTTGTAGCAATATGAGACAACTATTCATATGTAATAGATGCACTTTAAACTTGAAAATTCGTATATTATAACGTGGGAAATATTTATCATAATCAAAATTTGAATTTCACTTTCGAATAGACGAACTTTGAAAGTTCAACGTTAAAGTCTTTAACTTATAGTCTCTGTGAAATTCGTCTGTTGACACCCCAAAATTTGAACTTTGAGTGTCAAACGCATTAAATGCTGTTGATGAATAGCTAGTTTTGCAGAGTAACTATTGGATAATGTCTCTAACAGCTAGATCTTGTATCTAACATATAATTAAGACATAAATCTATAAATAGAACTTCATTTGAAGTTGTAAAAATAATTTTATGTTGTATATATTAAAACTCTGTCAAAATCATTAAACAAAGCATTCTACTCTCTCACACTTCATTTATTGCACATCGACTGTCATATATACTCTATATTAGAGAGTTTCTTTTGTTGTAAATAATTTTCTCTTCGTCTGGAAGAAAGATTTTCTTGTAAGGGGATTTCATAAGGGATTTGGGAAACACTTTTGCTAGAGTGCAGAGTGAAAATCTGTAAGCTCTTAGAATAGAGCACAAAGATATACTGTGGCATTACAAGGAGCCCATTGAATTCTTGCAAGATAGTAGGTCAAGAGGAAGAGATCGAACCAAGATAAATCTTTATGTCTTCCTTTCCTCTACCTTGCAAACTACTCTTTTATATTCTACACTCTGTTTTCTATAACTTTTGCTTTCACTACTCTTTTACAATTTTGTAGAAAATTTCAAACTTCCCAACTTACTCCCTCTTGGAAAGCCAACAGACCTAACAAGTGGTATTAGAGACTAGATTCCCAAGTGAATGATCTAACAATCCGGGAGAATCAATGGCTGCTTGTGGAGAAAGCATTCTTCATGAAGAAAATAACACAAATAGACCTCCTGGGTTAAGTGGAGAGCATCATGGATACTGGAAGATGAGAATGCAAATTTATCTCCAGTCCATTAATTTAGACATTTGGTTAGTCATCCAGAAGGGAAACTTTGTTCCAATGAAGCTGCAGGATGATGGTAAATACAAAGAAAAGCCAGAAGAGGAATGAAATGAGGAAGATAAGAGAAGAGTCTTACTCAACTACAAAGTCAAACACTGCCTGGTCAATGCACTCAATCAAGACGAATTCTACATGGTGTCTCAATGTACCACAGGCAAAGAAATGTGGGACACTACAGAAATTGCTCACGAAGGAACTACTGGAGTGAGGGAGAACAAACTAAACTCCTGTATTGGCGAATATGAAAGTTTCAGAATGATGGAAGTTGAAAGCATCAAAGAACTACAAAAGAGATTCACCCACATTGTTAATTAATTGAAGAGTCTTGGTAAGGAGTTCACAAAGCTAGAGAAAGTCAGGAAAATTCTTAGAGCTCGTCCTCTGGAATGGCAACTAAAAGTAACATCTATAAAAGAAGTCAGAGGAGAGTCAATGGCTTCTGTCACAGCTCTCTTCGGCAGTCTTGAAGAGTATGAGGGTAAGATGAAGGCTCTCAAGGAAGCTGATTAAGATAAGAAGAAAAAGGGTCTTGCATTAAAAGCTGCAAAAGAAAGAGAAGAAGAATCTGATGAAGAAGAAGAACTGGATGAAGAGACTCTAGTTATGTTAGTTAGAAAATTTGGAAGATTCTATAATAAGAAGAGAAATAAGAAGTTCTTCAAGAAAAGAGCAGCTGTAGATAATAAGAAAGAAAGCAAAGAGCTTGTCACCTACTATGAATGCAAGAAGCAAGGGCACATCAAATAGGATTGGCCACAATTTTTGAAAAAGCAGGAAAAAGAAAAGAAAGCTGCTAACAAAGGCAAAAAGAAAAAGGCATACATCTCATCAACATGGGGTAAGAGCTCAAATGAAGAAAATGAAAATGAGAAAGAAATTGCCAACATTTGTTTGATGGCACTTGCAATTGAAGAAACTCCAAATTCATCTTACATTGAACATGAAAATGAGGTAAATGATTCTAAACCTTCATATTCTGAATTGCTTGATGCATTTCATGATCTGCATGATGAATTCATTAAAACTGCAAAAGAATCAAAACTAGCTAAGAAAAAGATTAGCAAGCTAGAATCTGATTGCTAAATGTCTGACATTGTATCTCAATATAAAGCAGAATCTGTTTGTTGTGCATCACACATTGAACTGAAGAAAAATAATGAATATCTTTTTAAAAGCATGGCTAAACTCACCAAGGGTAAAGTTATGTTATTTACATTACTAGGAAATCAGAAAATTGCACAAGGAAAAGTTGGTCTTGGCTATGATCCTTGTACAATGATGGAAAATAATGAAAAGAAAAATCAAAACTTATACATGAGACACTTTATGCATGCAAGTGAACATAAGAAGAAAAGTTACAACTTAAAATCCATTGAATCTTATGTCCAACCAAAATATGTGAAATAAAAATACTTTTTGCATTGCTTTCTTTTTGCATCATAGTTTAGCAGTCCCTTTACCACCTGTCACTTTTGTAACAAGAAATGACATATTTCAAGTTTATGTTGGTTAAAAAAAAATGGACTTGGAAGGAAGGTAGAATGGGTTCCCAAAGGTGCTTCTACACTTGGGGAAAATGCTACTAACAGAAAAGGATCCAAGCAGATTTGAGTACCTAAAAGGAAAAACTAAAATTTTTTTTTAGGTCTGTCTTAGAGCTAGCAAAAGCAACAAATGGTATATAGATAGTGTTTGCTCAAGATATATGACTGGTGATAAGGACAAGTTCATCACCCTTAGAGACAAGAAAGGAGGAAAGGTGATTTTTGGAGGTGACCAATATGACAAAATAATTGGCATTGGTATCGTGGGTAAGAATCCTAAAACATCTATAGAAGAGGTGTTGTTTGTAGTTGACCTCAACCACAACCTGCTGAGTGTGAGTCAGACTTGTGACAAAGGAAATTGGGTTCTATTTGACTCAAAATTCTACTTGGTCATTCAAAAAAGTGATCACAAAGTAGTTCTCAAAACTCAAAGAGATGATAACTATTATCTATTGATTTAAATGAACTTCCTACTTTAGACTCTGTATGTTTAATTAATGAAAATAATGACAGTTGGTTATGGCATAGAAGACTAGCACATGTTACCATGAACCAACAAACCAAATTGATTAAGAATGATTTAGTTACTAAATTATCAAAAATTTCTTTTGAAAAAGACAGAGAATTTGATGCATGCTTGAAAGGGAAACAAACTAAATCATCATTCAAACCTAAAAATGTAATCACCACATCTAGACCACTGCAATTATCACACATAGACTTGATAGGTCCATCTAGAGTGAAAAGCATTAGTGGAAACTTGTACGTGCTTGTGATTGTAGATGATTACTCTAGATTTACCTGGACTTTGTTCCTTTCTTCTAAAAATGAAACATTTGATATATTTGTAACCTTATCTAAGAAAGTGCAAAATGAGAAAGGTATTTCCATTATGTCTATTAGGTCTGATCATGGAGGAGAATTTGAAAATTTAAGTTTTTTGGAGTACTGTGAAGAGCATGGAATTGATCACAACTTCTCAGCCCTAAGAACTCCTCAGCAAAATAGAGTAGTGGAGAGGAAGAACAGAACAATTGGAGAAATGGCAAGAGCAATGCTGAATGAAAAGGAGCTTCCTCAATTTTTCTGGGTTGATGCAGTAAACACATCAAGCTGCATCATTAATAGAGTTTATATCAGACCAATTCTGGGGAAGACACCTTATGAGCTATACAAAGGAAGAAAGTCAAATCTCTCACACTTGCATGTGTTTAGATGTAAATGCTTCATCTACAATAATGGAAAAGAGAATCTGGGTAAGTTTGATGTCAAATCAGATGAAGGTATATTCCTTAGCCATTCTAGTAGAAGTAAAGCATATAGGATTTTCAATAAAAAGACTAGAGCTATAAAGGAATCCGTGCATGTTGTTTTTATTGAAAATGAAATTGTTTCCAAACATGCCATAGATGAGGATGATCTTATTTCTAGCTTTAAAAACTTGAACTTTTCTAGAGAAGATAAAATTGAACCTTTTAAAATATCTGAATCTAATAATATAGAGGAAGATATTTAGGAGAAAGATGTTGAATGTGTAAACAATGAAGAAATTTCTCAAGAACTCCATAGAGCTTGGAGATATCAAAGGAGTCATCTAGTTGATCAAGTGATTGTGGGTGTTCAAGAGAATGTTAAAACCAAAAGACAACTTAGGGATCAAATAATTAACCATGCATTTATTTCTCAAATTGAACCTTAGTATATTGAAGATGTCTTAACTGATGAATATTGGACATTGGCTATGCAAGATGAACTCAATCAGTTTGAGAGAAATTAAGTTTGGAATTTAGTGCATAGACCCAAGGATCACCCAACTATTGGAACTAAATGGGTATTTAGAAATAAACTTGAGGAATCAAGAATAATTATTAGAAACAAAGTTAAATTAGTAGCCAAAGGATATAATCAAGAAGAAGGTATAGATTATAAGGAAACTTTTGCTCCAGTTGCAAGATTGGAAGCAATAAGAATTCTCTTAGCCTATGCATGCATGAAAGACATAATGCCATATTAAATGCATGTAAACAATGCCTTTCTAAATGGTTATATCATGGAAGAAGTTTATGTTGATCAGCCTCCAGGTTTCGAGGACTCAACAAAGTCAAACCATGTTTATAAACTAAAAAAAACCCTTTATGGCTTAAAACAGACACCTAGAGCATGGTATGAAAGGTTAAGTAATTTCCTAATGAAAAGGGATTTAACAAAAGAAAAGTGGATACAACATTGTTTACTAAGAATAAGAACAAAGACTTACTTATTGTTCAAATTTATATTGATAATATTATATTTAGTATTACTAATGAATCTCTTTGCAGGAATTTCTCTAAGCTAATGCAAAGTGAATTTGAAATGTCAATGATGTGTGAGTTAAACTTCTTCCTTGGACTGCAAATTAAACAATGTGATGATATCATCTTCCTCTATCAACCAAAATATCTGAAGGAGCTACTGAAAAAATTTGGAATGGAAAACACAAAGTCAATGGGAACTCCTATGGCTACTGAAACAAAACTTGATATGGATGAGGGAAGAAAGCCTTTTGACATAACTCAGTATATGAGAATAATTGGCTCCCTGCTATACCTAACAGCAAGTAGACCTGACATTATGTTTATTGTTTGTATGTGTCCAAGGTTCCAATTATGTCTTAAAGAGTCTCATACAACAGTTGTAAAAAGAATTTTTACATACTTAATTGGAATATCACAGATGAGACTTTGGTATCCAAAAGATATTGGAGAAGAGCTCACGGGGTATGCTAATGCTGACTTTGCTGGATCTAAAACTGATAGAAAAAGCATAAGCGGAACGTGTCAGTTTTTTGGAGGATCCCTGGTTTCATGGTTTAGCAAGAAATAGAACAGTGTGACTCTCTCTACAGCAGAAGCAGAATATGTTGCAGTAGGCAGCTGTTGTGCTCAAGGACAAAGCACATTGAAGTAAGACATCACTTCATAAGGGATCACATTTTGAAAGGAGACATCAAATTGGAATACATCCCTACTGAAGATCAAATTGCAGACATTCTGACTAAGCCGCTTGCAGAAGATAGATACTGTAAAATCAGAAGAGAATTATAAATGGTAAGTCCCAATGAATTGTAAGCAAGCCTCTAACTAAATCTATTTAAGTTTCTGACATTAAATTGATACTAACTTTAGCATCGAAATGTGTTTAAGATGTTTTGCAGGTACTCCTCATGAGTCTAGATGATAGCAAATCAATTTAATAGAGTTTATCATATCTGCATAATCAAAAGAAGTTGAAGGAGAACTGAAAATGTGAACTTTCAGGCCTTATCTGTAAGTTCAGAAATCAGAAATTTGTATTTTACATGTTATTAGACAAATTTTCATGTTAAATTGTGTTTTTGAATGCATTGGTATGCTCAATATTTGAACTTAGGTCCTTATTAGACAAATTTCAGTAGCTTCCATGTTGTTGCAGTACTTTCATATCTCTTGAAATTCGTTTATTGACTGCTGGAAATTCAAATTTCTGTATTACAATGTAAATATTGACTTTGCTCAAAATGCTCACTATGCAAATTTCAATACCTCAAAAATACGCATTTTAAAGACTCTTTACAAAACTCTAAAATTTGAATTTTTAAATCTCAAAATTCGTCTATTGAAGCATGCTTCCATGTCAAGTCTCTGTAAGATGAACTTTCAAAAATGAAATTTTTCTGTTGCTTTTCTCATTCTCTGTTTGCCTAATGTTTGATTCTTTCAAATTCAAACTTTGATTACTCAAAGTTCATCTATTGATGTTTGTTACTTGAATTGAGCTTCTATCAGACAAACTTTGTGAAGAAAATTCGTCTGTCAGAAAGCCTCTCTTAGTTGGTTAACTCATAACTGCTCGAAATTCAAATTTTGATCCCTCAAAATTCATCTATTGAACGGTTACCAAAGTTAAACTGAAGAGTCTCGCTCTAAATAGACGTAACCTTATTCCTCTCTCTCCCAAGTCTATTCAGCTCCTCTCTTAATTTCTCATCATTTCCACTTGCGAATCTTCATTTTCCACTGTTTAAACTTCATTTTACACCTTATAAACTCATTCCTTACATCTTTTTGTAACAATCATTCACAAGAATTACAAGGATTAAAAATACTGACATGGGTAAAGGAGAGTCCAGACCAAAGAGAGCAGTTAAGTCTCAATATGCCTCTAAGGGAGGTGAAACTTAGAAAAGGAAAGGCAAATCCAGCAAGGAAACTCCATCTAAAAGGCAGAAAATAACTCCCAAGGCTGATTCAAAGAAACCCGTCCCTACTACTACTGCCTCTGCTACTTCTTCTTCTTTCAGTACTAAGCCAGCGGAATTCCAGTTAACCACGAAACCATTATAGAGCAATGATCATATCTTGGAAGAGTTTACCACGAAGTTTATCGAAAAGAAGGTAATCAAACCTCATTGTACAAATATGGAAGAATTTCTTATTTCGAATAATTCTGATACTGGGCTATGGATGATAAAATATAAGAACTTGCTGGAAATTAAGGAGAGATATGATGATGAGGTTATCAAAATGTGGTATACTTTTCTGTTATAGAATAGCAAGAAAGGACAATGGCAAGTAAATCTGAGGTCCAGAACTCTTTGGCTGTCTGATGAGACCTTTAATGAAGTACTGGAAATCCCTGGGCAAGATGGCTTGAAAATTGACATCACCACCTCAAAATACATGGATGAGGATGAAAATGCATATGAGGAAGGTGGTATTTTCTTGAATTACAAGGAAAGTACAGTACTAAATACCCTGTTCAAGAGACGTGAGAATAGGCCTCCTCTGAGTTTGCTAAAGCCCTCTGATCTGAGTGCTTAAGTCAAGATCTTGCACTATATTGTGTCTAGGATCATATTCAACAAAGAGGGAAGTTTCAATCTGATCACAAGGGCTAAAGCTCATGTGATGACTGCACTCATTTGTGGCAATTTGTTAAATATGGGCCATATCATTCTTCATGACATGATCAAAGCAAGAGATCAGAGGAGAGACTCCACTTTGCCATTTGCCTCCATCAACTCCAAAATACTTCAGTATGCCAAGATACAACACTTGGAGAAAGGGAAAGGCAAACCCACTAAAGTCTTTAGAGAAGAAGAGTTGCAAAAGATGGAAATTGAGAGAAAAAATGACAAGTGGATTGGAAAAAGAGCTAGGAAGCCAGAAGACCTATTTTTTGAGGAAGGTCATTCACAACAGCAAGTAGGAACTTCTGAAGCTGCTCCACCCTCACAACTCTCACCATAGCCTTCCCAAGCTATTTCTCCTCAACCACAGACCATTTAGACACCTAAGTCGTCCACTCCCTCAACCTGGGCAAACCCAACCAAGATCACTAAGTTGTATGACAGCCTGTCTGCACTCATGCTAAGCATTAGAGATGAGTACAATGCCAAGTTTACTCACCTACAGGATCAAATCTTTCAGTTGGCTAAGAATATGAAAGTGGTTGCTGATGCATATGCGGACATCAGAAGTGCTATCCCCTCTATATCAACTCCACCTCAGCCATGACCCTCTGAGCCTACTAAGTCTCTTACTCCTGAACCTCCAAGCCCATTTGAGCTAGCCTCTCCTGAACCTGCTGATGAACATGCTGTTGCTGAAGCTGCTGGTACTTTGATCACCCCACAGGCCTCTAGTAATGAGATAAGCCCTGGTCCACCTTTGGACTATGGCATGGATGAAAAAGCTCCTCAGGAAACAAGTTTCCATGAGCCTATTGTAGAAGATGCTCAGGAGTCAATTCTGTCACTCCAAGAATCTGAGCAAATGGAGAAGCTTGTTGCAGCTATCACCTTTGCTCGTATTATTCAAGCTGCTCTGAATGAAGAAAAAAGCTTGTTCCTTACATGGATATTGTAGTTGTTGTACATAATGCCACTGTATAAGCTAAAAAACAAAAGCTTGATGAAATGTTTCCTCTTCTTGCTTCTCAACCTTTATCTCCTCAATATGGCATGACCATAGCTCAAAGGGCAAGGTTTGGCAACCTTAAGAAGATAATTCAGGAGATAGTTGAAGATGCTAAGAATGCCCTTCCTGAGTCACCACCATCTGTACCTCTTCCTCATATTCCTTCTGATATGCCATTTGTTCCTATTGATCTTCATGCAATTTTAGTGTCATAGTTTCCTCCTCCTGCAATGCACGTTCAAGCCCCTGATGATGCCAAAAGGGGGAAAAGAAATTTTAGAAAATTGGGAAATTTAGAGCAGGACATTTTGACAAGACTTATAGTAAGAAATCCAAGCCCAAGAAGAAATTATTTGATCTTAGGCTTGCTTGTCTTTTTCTTGATTATGATTGTTTCTGTTTGCTATACCCCATGAAATGTAAAGACAATCTTGCTTTGAAATACTATGTTTGCAATGTCATATACTGTACTAAACCTTTGATGAATTAATACAATGAGATTCCCTATCTTCCTTCTGATCTGCTGAATATGCTGCACTTATCTTTGAACTTTAATGCATATGTTAAGGGGGAGCTCTTAGAAGTAAACACAAGTACAAATCCAATTTGCCAGTTGTTTTGTCATCATAAAAAAGGGAGAGAATGTTGAATCAAGTGTTTTGATGAGTTCAAACAACCGGAGCTTGGAAGGAAGATATCAAAGGAGTACAAGAGAACTCAAGTGAAGAAATCCAGGAAAAAATGAGTAAAAAAAATTAGTTTGTAGGATTTTTCACGGTGTTCACAGAGTAAAAGGCTTTGATCTTACACCAACTGGTTTTACCCCATGTTAGATATTGCTAGCTTCCCAAGAAGGGGTAAATTGGGAAGATTACAATTTTCTGCAAAACTTTTAAGAAAGTGAGGAAACCAAAGGTGACAGTAAAACATAGTATAAATGAATAAGTAGTAATAGAGAAGGGAAGACACAGATGTTTATCCTGGTTCGGTCTATCAATCTTGACCTACGTCCAGTCCTCAAGCCACCACTAGAGATTTTCCACTATCTTGCAAGAATTCAGTGGGCTTCTTGCAAATGCCACAATACAGCGTTGATGCTCTATTTTAGAGCTCACACTTTCTCTCTTTGCACTTTAGTTAAGTGCTTTCCCAATCTCTTGTGATATCCCCTCACAAGAAAATCTTTCTTCCAGATGAAGATAAAATTATTTACAATTAATAAATCCTCTTAATCAGAGTATATATGAAAGTTGGGGTACAGATATTGAAGTGTTTGAGAGTAAGAGACTTTGAGTAGATGATTTGGCAAAGTTTCAGTATATACAGAATTAAATTGGTTACCCACAACTTCAAATGATGTTATATTTATAGATTTAGGTCTTAACTATACGTTAGAGACAAAATCTATCCGTTGGAGAAGTTACCTAAAGGTTACTTTGAAAAACTATCCATTCACCAACCGCATTTAATGCTTATGACATTCAAAGTTCGAATTTTGGTTGGCCAACAGACGAATTTCGCAAAGACCAAAAGCTAAAGACTTTAACATTGAACATTCAAAGTTCGTCTGTCATGAAGCAAAATTCTATTAGGATGTATTCTAATCTGATTTCTCTTTTCAGAACATAATCCCTTATGAAGTGGTGCTTAACTTCAATATGTTTTGTCCTTGAATGCATGATAGGATTCTTTGTGATGTTAATGGCACTTTGGTTTTCACATATTATTGGTATTTCCTTCATCTCAATCTCAAGATTTTCAATCTGCTGTTTCATCCAAATAACTTGGGCACAACAGCTTCCAACAGCAACATATTCAGCTTCAGCCGTGGATAGGGCTACGCTGTTTTGCTTCATGCTAAACCATGAGACCAAGGATCCTCCAAGAAACTAACATGTTCCACTTGTGCTTTTTCTGTCAGTTTTAGATCCTGCAAAGTCAGCATCAATGTATTCTTTCAGGTCTTCTCCATTACCCTTTGGATACCAAAGACCCATCTGTGATGTTCCAATAAGATATCTGAAGATACGCTTCACAGTAGTTGCATGGATTTTTTTGGGACATGATTGGAACCTTGCACACATACAGTCACTGAACATGATGTCAGGTCTGCTAGCAATTAGGTATAGCAGAGATCCAATCATTCTTCTATACTGAGTTATGTCAAATATTTTTCCTCCTTCATCCATATCAAGATTGGTTGTAGTAGCCATAGGTGTTCCCATTGGCTTAGCATTTTCCACGCCAAACTTTTTCAGCAATTCCTTCAGATACTTGGATTGATTGAAAAAGATACCATCATCACATTGCTTAATTTGCAATCCAAGGAAGAAGTTAAGGTCACCTATCATTGACATTTCAAATTCTCCCTGCATTAGCTTAGAAAAATTCTTGCAAAGAGATTCATTAGTAGTACCGAATATAATATCATCAACATAAATTTGAACAATAAGTAAATCTTATTTTCTTCTTAGTGAATAAAGTAGTATATAATTTTCCTCTGTTAAACCCCTTTTTAGTTAGAAAATTATTTAACCTTTCATCCCATGCTTTAGGGGCCTGTTTTAAACCGTAAAGAGCTTTTTTAGTTTATAAACATGGTTTGGTTTTGCAGAATCCTCAAAACCTGAAGGTTGGTCTACATAAACTTCTTCCATGATATATCCATTAAGAAAATCACTCTTTATATCCATTTGGTATAACATTATATTCTTCATGCATGCATATGCTAACAGAATTCTAATTGCTTCTAATCTAGCCACTGGAGCAAAGGTTTCTTCAAAACCAATCCATTCTTCTTGATTATATCATTTAGCAACCAGTCGAGCTTTATTTCTGATTATTAATCTAGATTCATCAAGTTTATTTCTAAAAACCCATTTAGTGCCAATGATAGGATGATTTTTGGGTCCAAGCACTAAACCCAAACTTGATTTCTTTTAAATTGATTCAATTCATCTTGCATAGGTAAAATCCAGTATTCATCAGTTAAGACTTCTTCAGTACATTTAGGTTCAATTTGAGAAATGAAGGCACAGTTTATCATCTGATCTCTTAACTGTTTTCTGGTTTTAACTTTCTCTTGAACATCCCCAATTACTTGATCAACAGGATGATTCCTTTGATATCTCCAAGTTCTAGGGAGTTTTTGAGATATTTCTTCATTGTTCTCATCCTCAAAATCTTTCTCCTAAATATCTTTCTCTATGTTAATAGATTCAGATATTTTTGAAGGTTCAATTTTATTTTCTTCAGAAAGATCTAAGTTCTTAAAGTTTGAAATAAGATCATCTTTATCAGTGACATGCTTAGAAACAGTTTCATTTTCAATAAACACTACATGCACAGATTCTTCTACTAATTTAGATTTTTTGTTAAAAATACTATATGCTTAATTCCTACTAGAGTAGCCCAGAAATATACCTTCATCAGATTTGGTATCAAACTTACCCAGATTCTCCTTTTCATTGTTGTGAATGAAGCACTTACAGCCAAATATATGTAGATGTGAGAGGTTTGTCTTCTTTCCTTTGTATAGCTCATAAGGAGTCTTCCCAAGAATTGGTCTGATGTAGGCTCTATTTATGATGTAACTTGCTGTGTTTACTGCATCAGCCCAGAATACTTGAGAGAGTTCTTTTTCATTCAGCATAGCTCTTGCCATCTCACCAATTGTTCTGTTCTTTCTTTCCACCACTCTGTTTTGTTGAGGAGTTGTTTGAGCTGAGAAGTTATGATCAATTCCATGCTCATCACAATACTCCAGGAAGTATGAATTTTCAAACTCTCCTCCATGATCAGACCTGATAGACACAATAAAAATACCTTTCTCATTTTGCACTTTCTTAGATAAGGTTACAAATGCATCAAACATATCACTTTTAGATGAAAGAAACAATATCCAGGTAAATCTAGAGTAATCATTCATAATTACAAGAACATACAGATTTCCACTAATGCTCTTAACTCTAGATGGTCTTATCAGATCCATATGTAATAGTTGCAGAGGTCTAGATATGGTGACTACTTTTTTAGATTTAAATGATGATTTAGTTTGTTTTCCTTTTAGGCATGCATCACATTCTTTGTCTTTTTCAAAAGAAATTTTTGGTAGGCCAATGACTAACTCATTTTTAACCAGTTTTGATAGTTGATTCATATTAACATGTGCTAATCTTCTATGCCATAACCAACTATCATTATCCTGACTAATCAAACATACAGAATCTAAGGGAGGAAGTTTATCAAGATCAATAGTATAACAGTTACCATCCCTTTGAGCCTTGAGGATTACTTTATGATCACTTTTTCGGATGACCAGGCAGAACTTTGAGATAAATAGTACCCAGTTTCCTTTGTCACATGTTTGACTCACGCTTAGCAGATTGTGGTTGAGGCCAATTACAAACAGCACCTCTTCAATGGATGTTTCAGGATTCTTGCCCGCAATGCTAGTGCCAACTATTTTGCCATATTGATCACCTCTGAAGGTTACCTTTCCTCCTTTCTTGTCTCTAAGAATGATGAACTTCTCTTTATCACCAGTCATATGACTTGAGCAGCCACTGTCAATATACCATTTATTGTTCTTTCTAGCTTTAAGACAAGCCTGTAAGACAAATTTCATATTTTCTTTTTAGGTACCCAAATTTGCTTGGGTCCTTTTCTGTCGGTAGTATTTTCCCTAGATACAGATATACCTTTGGGAATCCATTTAACCTTCCTGTCAAGTCCATTTTTCTTTAAAGCACATGAACTGGAAATACGTCCCTTCTTGTTACAGAAGTGATAGGTGGTGAAGGGATTGCTGGATTGAGATGTAGGAAGAAAACAATGCAGATAATATTTTTATTTCACGTGCTTTGGTTGATCATAGGATTTAATATGTTGTGAAACATGATCTTTCTTTTTACTGCCACTAGCATGCACAAAATGTCTCATATACACATTTTGATTTTTCTTCCTAATCTTTTCTTTTACTACATAAGGGTCATAGCCAAGTCCAGCCTTTTCCTGTGTTATTCTCTGACTTCCCATTAAAGCAAATAACATATCCTTTCCTTTAGTAAGTCTAGACATGCTTTTCACCATATAGTTATTGGCTTGCTTTAATTCAATGCATGATTTACAGCACGCAGATTTAGCAATATATAGATAAGTAGTTTCAGAGATGTTATGCTGAGATTCTAACTTGTTAATCTTTCTCTTAGCTTGTTTAAGTTCTTTGGCAGTCTTAATGAACTCATCATGCAGTTCATAAAATGCATCCAGTAATTCAGAATAGGAAGGTTCAGATTCTTATACCTCATTTTCTTGATCACTATTGAATGGGATTTTAGCCTCTTCAGATGCAAGTGCCATCAGACAGATTTTGGCAATCTCATCTTCTTCTTCATCTGATCTGTTGCCCCAGATTGATGAGATGTACGCTCTTTTCTTCTTGCCTTTATCTACAGCTTTCTTTTCTTTCTCTTGCTTCTTGAGGAATTGTGGACAATCTCATTTGATATGTCCCTGTTTCTTGCACTCGTAGCAAGTGACAAGTTCTTTTTCTTCTTTCTTGCTATCTCCAGCTGCTTCTTTCTTGAAGAATTTCTTGTTTCTCTTCTTGTTGTAAAATCTTCCAAATTTTCTAACCATCATAGACAGAGTTTCTTCATCTAGCTCATCTCCATCGTCAGATTCTTCTTCTTTCTCCTCAGCAGCTTTTAGAGCAAGACCCTTCTTTTTTCTATCTTGACCTGTCTCCTTGAGAGCCTTCATCTTTCCCTCATATTCTTCGAGACTACCAAAGAGGGCTGTGACTGAGGCTATTGATTCTCCTCTGGCTTCCTCTATTGCAGTTACTTTGGGTTACCATTCCAGAGGAAGTGCTCTGAGGATCTTTCTGACCTTCTCTGTCTGAGTGTACTCCTTGCCAAGACTTTTCAATTGATTCACGATGAGGGTGAATGTCTTTTGCAGATCTTTGACACTCTCTCCTTCAACTATTCTGAAGCTCTCATATTCTCCTATGCAGGAGTTCAATTTGTTTTCTCTAACTCTGGATGTTCCTTCGTGAGCAATTTCCAAGGTGTCCCATATATCCTTGGCTGTGGACCATTGTGAGACTCTGTAGAATTCGTCTTGATTTAATGCACTGACCAAGCAATGTTTTGCCTTGAAGTTCAGCAAGACTCTTCTTCTATCTTTCTCATTCCATTCAGCTTCTGGCCTTTCTCTGTACTTCCCATCATCCTGCAATACTATTGGAACAAAATCTCCCTTCTAGATGACGGACCATATGTCCAAATCAATGGACTGGAGATAGATTTGCATTCTCATCTTCCAGTATCCATAGTGCTCTCCATTGAAGCTAAGTGGTCTATTTGTGTTGTTTCCCTCTGGTAGTATGCTTTCTCCAAAGCCAGCCATTGTATTTCCTGGACTGTTAACTCCTTTGATTAGGAAACCTGGCTATGATACCACTTGCTAGATATTGCTGACTTCCCAAGATGGGGGTGAATTGGAAATATTAAAATTTTCTGCAGAACTTTTAAGAAAGTGAGGAAAGCAAAGGTGACAGTAAAACATAGTATAAATGAATAAGCAGTAATAGAGAAGGGAAGACACAGATGTTTATCCTGGTTCGGTCTATCAATCTTGACCTACGTCTAGTCTCCAAACCACCACTTGAGATTTTTCACTATCTGGTAAGAATTCAGTGGGCTTCTTACAAATGCCACAGTACAGCGTTGATGCTCTATTTTAGAGCTCACACTTTCTCTCTTTACACTTTAGCTAAGTGCTTACCCAATCTCTTGTGATATCCCATCACAAGAAAATCTTTCTTCCAGATGAAGATAAGATTGTTTACAATGAATAAACTTTCTTAATCAGACTGTATATGAAAGTTGGAGTACAGATACTGAAGTGTGTGGGAGCAAGAGACTTCGAGTAGATGATTTGGCAGAGTTTCAATATATACAGAATTAAATTGGTTACCTACAACTTCAAATGATGTTATACTTATAGATTTAGGTCTTAACTATACGTTAGAGACAAAATCTATCCGTTGGAGAAGTTACCCAACGGTTACTCTGAAAAACTATCCATTCACCAACCGCATTTAATGCTTCTGACACTCAAAGTTTGAATTTTGGTTGGCCAATAGACGAAGTTCGCAGAGACCGAAAGCTAAAGACTTCAACGTTGAACATTCAAAGTTCGTCTGTCATGAAGCAAAGTTTGAATTTTGATCTTTGGAAAATGTTTCTATGTTAAAACATACGAATTTTCAGGTTTAAAGTTCTTCTGGAGAGTATGAACAGTTGTTCCATTTTGCTACAGTGCCTTCGAAATTCGAATTTTGACATTCAAAATTTGTCTGTCAGAGAGTAGTTCAATGAGGCACAATAGTTCATCTATTCGAAATTTGAATTTTCAAAAAGCAAAGTTCGTCTGTCAGCAAGAGCTCTTTTCAGACTTAATACAAAGTTCGAATTTCTAAATACTATCATTCGTATGTCAACATATCATTATAACAGACTCACAAGCTTTGTTTCTGAAATTCAAATTTTCATGTTCAAAGTTCATCTGTCAGTGAGCCATTTTGATGTTCTTTCCAAACTTAGTTTTCAGATGAACTTTGACATATCCTCAGACGAATTTTTCATTTTTTATAAGTTGTATTTTGTCTGAAATTCAAATTTTCAAAAGCCAAAGTTCTTCTGTCAAATAAAGCTCTTTTCAAACAAGTATCAAAATTTGAATTTCTCAAGTCAAAGTTCGTCTGTCAGAGAAGGCTCTTTTCAGACTTGTTTATTTTCAATACGAAATTCAAATTTCCAAAGCCAAAGTTTGAATTTTCAAAACAGCATATCCGTATAAGTATTTCAAACTTCGTCTGTTAATGGGTATTTTTCAAATATTCCATGGATTAACATAGAATCATAATTTTAAAGTATCTTTTTGCCAATTCAAAATCTTTTACTCAATTTAAACATGGCTGTAGATTCTTCATTAATTCTTATGCTGGTTTTTTTGTTTTTTTTTTTAATTCCTCCACTTGAGATCATTTGTTCACCTTTGATATCTTCTCTCCAAGCTCTAGAAAGTTAGTTTGGAATCATCAAAATACTTGATTCAACACCCCCCTCTTGGGAAGCTAGTAGATCTAACAGCTTCTTCTTGAGATGAGTTCTTCCAAACCATCTTTGCTAAATGTATGTCTTTGCCTCTTAGCCTTTTAACTTGATAGTTAATGATTTTCCTAGGCTTTACTTCATAAGATCGATTATCTTGTAAATCGACATGTTTATACTCTATGACATGTGAAGGGTCTAACTTGTATCTTTTAAACTGGAAAACATTATGGATTTGATTCAAGTTTGGGGGTAGAGCTATTTTATAGGCTACATGTCCAGCTTCAGACAAAATTTCAAATGGTTCTATATACTTAGAATTAAGCTTTTTAGTTTTAATTAATTGACTAGTCCTAGTTGTTAGAGATATTTTGAGAAAGACATAATCTCCAATCTCAAATTTCGACAGCTTCTTTCTCTTATTAGCATAACTCTTTTGTCTATATTGCACTGTCAATAACTTTTTCTTTATCATCTCAACTTATTTAATGGTCTGATCAACTAATTCAGAACTTAACACTTTTCTTTCATAAGCTCCATTCAACATAATGGAAACCTGCACATTCTTCCACACAATGCTTTATATGGAGCTATTTGAATACTGGAATGGTAACTGTTATTATTAGCGAACTCAGCTAACGGTGGATGCACATCCTAGTTTCATTTCATGTCCAAAAAATAGGCTCTCAACATGTCCTCTAGAGTTTGAATAGTCCTTTTAGTTTGATCATACATTTGCGGATGATAAACTATACTGAACCTCAACTTGTTTCCCATATCTTCCTGTAGAGATGTCTTAAAGTTGGATATAAATCTCAAATCTCTACCAAAAACAATATTGTTTGGCATATCATGTAATCTTTGACATGTAACTGTGCCAACTTATCAAGTTTGTATGTCGACTTGATTGCCAAAAAATGAGCTGATTTCATCAATCTATCAACAATTACCCAAATGATATCATATCTAGAAGATATCCTAGGTAAACCCATCACGAAATCCATTGTGATACTATCACATTTCCACTTAGGGATTTCAAGAGGCTGCAACATAACTTATGACTTTTGATGCTCATTTTTTACTTTTTGGCAGATTAAGCACTTAGCTACACACTAAATAACGTCACTTTTCATGCTAGACCACCAAACCAACTTTTTTCAAATTATGATACATTTTCATAATACCTGGATGAATCGTGTACTTATTTTGATGTGCTTCAGTTAGAATACTTTCCCTTAATTTTGCGACTAGAGGAACATAAACTCGTTTCAAGAACCTTATCAAAATATCATTAGTTACGTTGAATTATCTCACTATTTTATCTTTTCCTTAACTACTTCCACAAACTTATTTGTTTGTTGTGCTAGTTTCAATTCTTCATAAAATTCGTTGCCAATCTTAGTCTCTTGCCACCCGAGAAATGAACTCAAACCTCTAAAATCTTCAATTAATTTGATTTAAAAAATCATCATATAGACTACATAAATAGCTTTTCTGCTCAAACCATTGGCCACAACAATTTCTTTTCATGGATGATACTTAATTGAATGTTCATAATCTTTTAACAATTTCATCCATCTTCTTTGCCTCACATTTAGTTCTTTCTGATCTTCTAAATATGTGAGGCTCTTGTGGTCACAAAATATCTCAGTGGTAACACCATAAAGATAATGCCTCTATAAGCAACTTGGGAAATTGGGCAAAGGAAGTTGACATATCCTCTAGAAGAAGCAAAATATAGCAAGTTGACATGAAACCTGTGGTCACAAAATATCTATGGTAGCATATCCTCAAGAAGAAGCAACCTGGGAAAAAGAAGTTGACATAAAACAAAGGTTTCCAGACCTATTTATATAAACTACGTTTTTAAATTTCAAGGATAAATTTATTTTAAAAGGGAGGGAATTGTAACATCCCTAATGGCTAAATATCAAAAAATATATACGGAATTTGAGAAAATAAATATACACCACTAACATGAGACAGGGTAAAAAGGTCACTTTTCCAGTTTAAACGAAAAAATGAAAAAATTATATTTTGACCCCAAAGACTAAAATATTTTGCAAATTAGTCTCTTAAATATGGAAGTCACATGGGATATGCACGTAAATATATATTTTGGGAAAAATTATAGCTATGACCCGAAAGAATTAAAATTATAATGATTTTTCTATTAGCTATTTTTAGATACTTGAATCATATTTATATGATTTTGCTAGATTTAATTAAGATTTTTCAAAGTTCAGCAAAAAAAGTTGGGTGCCAAATGAACCATAAATCCTTTTTTTTTATTTCTTTATTTTGTACCCTATGATTATTCAAGCCTTTAATATAGTTCAATTAGACTTAAATATGCTTGATACATGGAAAATAGTATATAAAAGTAAGGTGTCACATTTAATTTTTTACTATTAAGTTTATATTTAATTTTAAATTAAAGATTCAGTTTTATGCATTACATGAGACTCAAAAGAAAGTTTCCATTGAATAGTATGATTTACTATTTACTAGAAAAGTGCTACATCATAAATAATGAGAAATATCTATTATATTTTTTATTCATTTTTATTTTCATTATTTTTAAAACTAATAGGGAAAATTAATGGAAACTTTCTTTTGAGCCTCGTGTAAGCATAGAACTAAATATTTAATTTAAAATTAAATATAAATGTAATAGTAAAAAATTTATTGATCTAAGTTGCCTACTATTTAATATAACCAAAATTACAGAATGACTTGATTGACCAACTTAAGTTGGTGTTAGTAGTAGAGGTACTTAATTGCTCCTTAACTAAAATACTAGGAGTTTGAATCCCAATTTATATGTATGGAGTAAATTTAGTTGGGAAGAGTCTACCATTTGTTTTTAATTGTTTCGAAGGAGATTAATCAAATGAACGTCATAAGCTCAATTTGATACATAAAATGAAATATAACAAAATATATAATGAAAAATAATTTTGTAGATGAAAAGTATCTTTTTGTATATTAAATATTACATTCCTCAATAGTTATGAAAAATATTTTTTTTGGATCTGATAAAAAAAGTTATGTTTGGAAGTATGAGGAAATAATAAGTAATAACTTATATAAACAAAAAATAATAATAAATAGCATTTTTGTGGTTGATGTCAAATAACGTTTATGATGTTTCACTTATACACAAGCTGAGATAGTGTTGTACCACCTGTGGTGATGTCTTTGATCAATTGATACATATATAGGTGAAATTTAAGTTCCAACATTACGATAGGAACAATAAATATTTTAAGCATCCTGTTGAAGGCGAGATCACCCTGGGCAAAGAGCATGAGGACTCAGGTACGTATGTAAAGCCTAAGACTAACAGTGTGCAATTTTAAAAAAGGGAAAAAAATATTTTTTCCCCTGAAATGTGATCCGATCCAAGTATATTGGGCCGGGTCGCGTATAAAGGACTTAGTTTTTGTTTCGTTCTTTGGGCTGATCTCATCGCCGTATCTTGTGAGTGGTATGCTCTTAAATATAAAAATGGTTTAGGATTTGAGGCAGGAAAAAGTGGTCTGAAATTTGATGGAAAGCTTGAATAAAAAAAAAATAGTGATGTAAAGCAAAGAGTCAAAGACTTGAGATTCCTCATCATATGATTCCGCAGTCACTAGTAGAAAAAGAGTGATTTAGGACTGTCTTTTAGGACAGTCAAAAAATAACAGTCCTAAAAAATTTACACGGTGGCAGTTTTGTAAATATATGATGTTTTCAAGGACGGTAGAAAAAGGGAAGGTGGTTATTGTTTTTTTCCGGACGGTGATGTATTCCACAGTGTTGGAAATTTTGACTTTTAGGACAGTGGGATTAATGACCGTCCTATAATGTCTTTTTATCATTTTTTTCTTGGCCAAAACAGAGTATCACGCGGCAAATTATCTCCATCGCGGTAAAATTTTCGTCAGTTCCCTCGCAGCAAACCCTCTCTCCTCTCAATGTCCTTCCTCGCCCCTACCGACACTCACCATTGCCGTCGATGCAAAACCCCATTAACCCCGAAGACACACTGTTGAACCTAACGGCAGTCTCTTCTCTCCTGGCCATCGAACCCGTAGCCACTGTCGCACACTTCATCGCTTTTCATTGTTCGGTGCCGACAAAACCCAATGAGGTTGCTCATGGGTCTTCAATGAAACCTAATCAGGTTGCTCGTGGGTCTTCAATGAAACTTGTTGCCTCTTGGTCTCAGCATTGCTCGCCTTGACTATATCTCTGCCTCCGCCTTCGCTCACAGTAAATGAACCAGTTTGGAAGTTGGGTCAAAAATTCCAGCTTTAGCTCCACGTCTTGCCCAAGTGATGCCACCCCCAGGTATGGACTCTGTTCAGTGCCTCCCTTTCTACCTTTTTCAGTTAACCATTTGTTTCTTAGAGTAGCTAGTTAAGTTAATTTGTACGCTAGTTGTTTTTGGTCTTTTGGCCAACAAAAGAGAAAAAGCAGAGGGTGTGGGGAAAACCATACACTATATATCCATATGAAGATTTATATATATAAATGTTTAATTCATATACCTTCATTATTCTGCTGCTGTTGTTGCATGTTCGTTGCTTTTAATTTATTCTTATATATAATAGCTCCTTTTATATCTATAATAGATATATATATATATAATAGCTTGTTTGGTCGTAAAACTGAAATTTTTCTATTGAAGGTGTTAATGATATACAATAATGGTTGAATATGCTTTTGTCATAGGCAATTGGTATATTGCTATTAATTCGAATAGGCTTAAAATGCAATACACAGGTACTTGTATCGCCTTTGCAACTTATCAGGAAAAAGTGAAAAGTTTGGATTTATTTGCCCTCACCACATTCAATCTGTGGGGAACAAGAAAAGTGAAAGAAAATCCTACATCACATCTAGGCTCCAGGAAGGCAATAAGCAATGTTTCCTGGCACCATATCGTCATGAGTAAGAAAAAGTTTTTAATTGTAATGATATTGTCACTTTGTGTAATCCATTCCCTATTTTGTAGGGACCATTGGCAGTTGGCAATTATTTGCCCTTCGCAAAATTTCGTTGCTTGGTTCTGCTCTATATGGAAAAAGCCAGAAGAGGAAATTAAGGAGATGATTGAGACGTAAGTGTGATTGAGTAAAATTTCAATTTGTGATATTGATTAATCTATAATATAATTTGTTGCATGTTTTTTATCCTTAGTGGTGTGGAAACTTACCATGTCATGAAAGGTAAGCACCGACATCAATTAAGAAAGGTCACATGAATGTCTCTAAAGGTAAGCGGTTTGAACTTAACCTCTTTATAGAACAATCATTCCCCTTTTTTGACTTTGGCAATTATTTGTTCATTATAGTGTCGTAAACAAAAGGGGAACATTGAGTGTGGATACTATGTCATAAAACATATGCTTGATATCATCACTTCAGGGGTTGTTGATTCATTCAAAGAGGTAATTATAAAGACTCATTATTTAGTTTTGTTCCTTTGTAACTTGTTCATGTTTTGATGGGTATTGAACTTGTAGAGATTTGATGATATGGAACCTTTTTCTGAAGAGCAAATTAAAGATGTTCGAAGTAGTTGGGCAAATTATTTTCTAGAGGTCACTTTGCATTAAAGGTGAGGTTATATATATATAATTTGTGCATAATAACACATTATTAGTTACTTTGTGTATTATCTTGTATTATCATGTGCTATTGATACTGGCTGTTTGTAATCTGTCCTGTCCCCCTCAAGTATATTGTCATGGTGATCTCCCCTCCCTACTTCTTATTTCTTGTTAAGCTGTATTGTTTTTTCAAAAATGCTTTTCTTTTGTTTAATATTATTTTGTTTTTTACTTGAGAAGAGTCTATCACTGGTTCTACATCAACTTTCTATTTGCTAAGCTCACAACTTTGTCAAACCTCGATGACTCTGTTCGATGCGCCTTTAGATATTGTTGTTTCCCTTCATTCTCATATTTAAAACACGTTTAAGCTTTAAATTTGTCATCAGATTTTTATATTGATTCTGATACTTGTCTGTAAGTCCTTCTGCCTTTGCCCCAAATAAATGCATGACTAAGCAATGAGCACTTCCTTAGCCAGAATTTTCCTACATAGTTTTCTTATAACAAAAATTGTGTTGCATCCTTTGAACAATGAGCTCTGCTTTGGCTCACATTACTAGAATTTGGGGGGAAATTTTACTTATCTTTACTTTACTTTAACGTAAAGAAAGCCTAGGCTTTTCTCTATGTCAAGTATAGCTAAATGGCCTTGAACAATATCAATCATAGTACATCACCCTGAACTTTGACGATAGCTAGATCACAGTATGGATGGCCTCTTATTCCTCTATCTGTCCTTGTACTTCTAGTTTTTTTCCTACTCTTTTAATATTACTCTTTGTCTCACTTTCCTGTATTATCCAAAACATTAAGATCGAAGTCCAATAGATGTTCCAGCCAAGCACTAGACTTAGGTGAGAAATTTCTATGGTATGCACCCCACAATAGTTTCAGTAATCAGTTTTTGATCTTCTAGAATGCTATTTTGATGGCAGGAATATTAAATCAAACCTTCATTATTCCTCCAATTCTGGATCACCATGATATTGCACTTGGTAGCTACCCCAAGTTTAAGGCTTGCTTGATTTTATGTAGTTAAATCGATTGTTTTTATAATTTCAACATTTTCTGACACTATTAGCATTTGATAGATTTTGTTTTATTAGATACCATTAAGCTATGTTACTAAATTTGACTAAAATCATTTTCTACAGGATGATGCATTGATGACATAAGTTGTGAAGTTGGTCTCTTCAATATGCTCAAACAATGTTTTTGTTTCATCCTCCTAAAGGTTAATCGTTAGATGTATATATATATATGACAAGTTGGATGATGAATATATGAATAGTATGTTTCCCTTTCTAGTTTAATCCTTGATGTCTAGACCAATTATTTTTGTCTGGTGGTCCCTTCAAAGTGGGTGATGCCCCTTAATTTGTAACTTTTTTGTTCATAGGAAAGTTGACTGTAAAATTTGGTGCAACCATAAAATCTAATTCTAGGACGTTTTGGTTTCCTCAGCAATTGAATACAAAAAAAAAATGAAAGTATTCTAGGACGGTGCTAATTACAACAGTCCTAGAAATGAGATTTCTAGGACAGCAAATAAATATGACAGTCCTGGAAATTACACTTTCCAGGACTGTTGTAATCAATATCAATCCTAAAAAACTTACGCTGTACAGGACGGTTTTCTAACCCACCGTCCTAAAATATAATATTTTAGGACTGTTCGACATCAGTCCTAGAAAATATCACTTTCTATGACTTCCACTTTTACCACTTTATAAAAACAGTCCTAGAAAATCTTTTTTAACAGTCCTAAAAAGCCTTTTTTGTACTAGTGAGTTACATAAGGCAAGTCATTCAAGCCATTTTGTTCAGTTCCTTGTCGCCATATTTCTTGATATATTACAGAGTTTAAAAAATAAGAATTGACATTTAAGATCTGTGAACAATGTAGCTTGAAAATAAAAATGAAAATGAGTGAATCTAGTGACGAACAAATGACATTTGAATATTTTGTAGTTACATTGGCCAAAAGAATATTTTACAGTTACACTGTTATGTATTCTCAAAATGAATGATATAATTCTGGCAAAAAAAAAGAATGATATAAAAAAATATTATTGTATGTGGTATTTATTTTCTCTATTTACAATTCTACTTATCTATATATATTTCTCTTCAAATCATTATATACGGTTCTAAAAGCCACAGAAAAAGATGCAAATCCTTTAAAAAAAAAAAAAGAACAGAATGTATGGTCAAACTAGAGGTAAAATGTGTGAAAATGTTTTAATATTTTTAGTTAAGCTCGAAGGAATATTTTCATTATGCTGCTATTAGGCTTATCCCACGGTCACTTATATTAGTTTATTAATTTTCATTGCTCTATTTCACCAAAAATACAATAAATTATTCTTTCCTGATTGTTCTTTTTTAAGTTTTCATTCTTCATCTATATTCAAATCACTTTTTTTTTGGGCAAAATAAAGCAATTCATATTTAACTGACTTAAGATATATCCTATTTCATAAATAGCATTTTTTCCACAAACCGGAGGTGGAGCTGTATGAGGTGACATTAATTTTTGTGGGGAAGTCCAAAGCCTCAAACCTGAGGCCACGATCATCGTTATGAAGCATGAAGCCTGAAGCTACTATGGATGTCTATTATGTATTCTAATAAAGGTTGTTAAATTAATAATCTGAATAAGCTCGATCTATATTTTGAACTCGGTATGATATTACGCAGATATTCAATTTCTCCACTGTTTTTATAAATGTTACCAAAACTAAAAAGAATATTATACTCCATGTTGGCGCAGATGTTCTCTCTCTCTCTCTCTCTATATATATATATATATTTTATTTTTTCTACTTTTTAATTAATTTGGTTTTATGTTTTTTTCCTTACGAAATCAGGAAGTGGGCTAGCTTTATATTATCTTAAAATCAGTGTTACAAGAAACAGAACAAAACTAACTGATTTATTGGTTTGGAAAATACTGCAATTAGTTTGTGAAAGAATCAAGTTATACCAACGAACTTTTGAAAAACATGTGTTTGACCATATTTGTAATGGATCAAATTCAAGTATTTTTATCAAGCCTAATTTATTTTCGAAATCCACGTTTTGTAGTTTTTAGAGCATGAAAGTGAAGAAGTTACTTGAAGGTACCAGCTAAGTTAGTGGAGAACATGGGAATGCATAATGAGATTTGAGGCTAAATAATGATTAGGTGATAAAGTAACTCCCTCAAAATGTGGCAAGTGTAATACCTTAGTTTACTAGGCTTTTAATCATATTTTATATATCTAGCGGAAAGAATTAAAAACCTAGAATAATTAAACTTTTAAACTTTTCAAAATTAGGTTACCCAAAAGACAATAACTTAACTAAAAGTTTACTTTAATTAATAAAAATCAAGCAAATCTTACTGTAATTATCTGACTGTTGTTCCAGAACATATCAGCATAATTCAGTACATTTATTCTAATATAAAATAATATCTTCCAGCCTGCTTCCTCTTACTTAACCACCTCCTTGCCTTTGTCTTTGTTTGCGCTTGGCCCTAACATTGTTAGTCATTTGGTGTGAGATTTGGGAAAATCTTAGTAGTATATATATTCATTCATACAAATCATGCTCATAATCAGGTAATTATGCAAACAACCAAATAACTCATATTTCATGCATCTATAAAAATCTCAACAGAGTTTCCTCTTAATACTAGACATCCATAGCATTTCAAAACATTTATATTGAAACAACTGATTCAATAATATCACATAACATCCATAATTAATTCATAGAAAATGCATTAAATAAATAATATACTACCTCTACCGAAAATGATCCTGATCTAAGCAGTTTGCCTTCCTACTTAAATTTTTTAAGTACCTTATTTGAAACTAACATTCCTTCCTTTTTATTCTCTTTCACTCACACTCTCTTTCTCTCCCTTGGCTCTCTCTTTCTTTCACTCACTCCCAACTCCCACTCTCAACTGGTGATATGCTGAAATGAAGAAATGGGAGGGGTATTTATAGTGTTGATGTCTTAACCAGTAAGTGACATCAATTCATTGTATACCTTCATTCAGTGTATGCTCATCATAATTCAATGTAATTCATTGTATACCTTCATTCAATGTATGCTCATCATAACTCAATGTAACTTATTGAACCAAAATTTATTGCATACATTCATTCAGTGTATACTCATTAGAATTCAATGTAACTCATTAAAATCACTATTCATTGTATATCTTCATTCAATGTATACTCATAAGAATTCAATGTAATTCATTGAAACCACTATTTATTGTATACCTTCATTCATTGTATACTCATCAGAATTTAATGTAACTTATTGAAACCACTATTCATTGTATATCTTCATTTAGTGTATACTTATTAGAATTCAATGTAACTTATTGAAATCAATGTTTATTATATACCTCCATTCAGTATATGCTCATCAGAATTCAATGTAATTTATTGAAATCAATGTTTATTATATACCTCCATTCAGTGTATGCTCATCAGAATTCAATGTAACTTATTGAAATTATAATTCATTGTATATCTTTATTCAGTGTATATCTTCATTCCTCATATTCTAAACATAAACCGTATTAACAATCATATATGGAAATTTATGGATGTTACATTTCTATCCCCTTTAAATAAAATTTCATCCTCGAAATTTAAAACACACCTTAGTACCTCTTATTTCCCAATTTTCCATACCATTTGTTTTTACCAGAGAAATACTTTTACTTTTTACTTGTTTGACTTATTAGTCAATATTTTACTCTGGTATCTTACTTATTTATGGCATTTGAAAGGTTAGGTTCATACTTTTTGAACTCGGAATTATGAGGACATCATAAACTATCTTTACTTTAAGCGTATAGGAAATTTCTATTCATAACATCCTCATTCTTGCTTCCATAACTTTATCTTATCTTGTTCATACTATACTCTCTTTATTGGCACCAAACATCATTCATTTCTCTTCTTTCATAACTTTAGGCTATCTACATGAATAATCTTTCTACTAAGATATAAGCTCATCTTATCAGCTTTGTTTAGATGACACTTACAAAGTCATCGCATCTTTCTTTTTATTCTACTTTCTGTGTCTCAAGTTCAACTTTTCTCTTATCTCATAATTACTTAAGGATATTGTGATCTCAGACAATTCTATGGTAATACCATAGATATCATAACTCATACTAGCTATAACAATTTTTAATAACTCTATTTCTTAAGAGTATTACTTATCACTGCTATAAGTGAAAACATGCTTTTCATAAAAATTATCATATAAAACTTTGACTATTACCTACCACTCAATCCTGTTACATTACTTGTACCCTGATCCAACACTTACTTTCATCATTATAGACCCTTAGGGTCATTATTGGATCATGATTAATTATCTCAGGGGAGGAGGTTTAACTTCTTTAGCTTGTAAAAACTCATTTCATAATCCATTTCCCAGAAAAGCTTTCTCTTCTAACTAAGCGGCAAAACAACTTGAGAGAAATTTTTCAGAACTTCTTGCTAAACTCAGAGACCTTTCATCTCTATTATAGTGTTCGGTCTCTCCCATTTCATAACTTTACTTGCTTTACTAGGATCTACTGCGATTCATATGGGAGATTCTATAACCTACTAACTTTACTTCTTGGAGCCCAGCTCCCATCTACTAAGTTTAGTAAGCTTTTTCTTTAATTACATTGCAAAAATTTTTAGTTGTCTTTCATGCTCCTCTAAATATTTAGAGTATTTTTAACACATCATCCCAGAGAATCACAATAAATTGCTCATACTTTTATCCATGTAGCCTAACAGGTACCTTAGTATGACTAATTTGTATTATCCTGATTCATAATAACCAATTTTTTAACTATCAACACATCTTTCTTACTTTTTAGTAGTTCCCAATAGGTTATTCATCATACAATTTCTTCACCATGTTTAACTGTAAAGTGTTGAGGGGTACTGCTGTACTCTTGCCATTCTTGGACATAGAGAATGTGGTATTTGGGCTTCCTTAAAGCCATAACTCATCTATGTGACATCTGGGTAACTTATTGCTTTTAACTCTAGGACATTCAATCACAATGCTTTTAACTCTAGGACATTCAATCACAATACTCATACTACTTCTTTTTACTTTAGCCTTTGTTAGCATAGAGATTCATTTTACCACTATGCCTTTAGGTATAAACATACCCCTGAACCTTGTACTCTACCTATCCTATCATAGCCTTTAAGATCATTTGCTTCTTTGTGAGTCGGGGTCTAAATAATATTAAGGAAGTGGTTATTCACTCTTTGATCTTCAACATTACTATTATGTCTGTTTTCATACATAACTTTTCTTAGCTATTCAGCTAAGGTTAATCAGTAGTCAAGCAATTTAAGGAAAACTTTTCTACCTTTCGAAAGTCTCTTGCTAGCCTAGTTAGGATCTAGTCTCGACCTCTCACCATTACTCATTCTTACTCAATTGGGCATTACCCCAAGAGCCACTTTCCATTACTTTGCCTTCGTAACTCATTTGATGGAGGATTTCATCTCTTTACTCAATTGGGCTTTTCCCCAAGGGCTACCTCCCATTTTCCTTGCCTCGGCTGCTTTTATCATATGGAGGATTTCTTCTCTTTGCTCAATTGGACTTTTTCCCAAGAGCTACCTCCCTTTTTCATCTCCTTGGCAACTAATGGAAGATTTCATTTATTGTGAGATCTTTCGGCCAAGAACTTTCTTTTAGCTAGATTTCAAACTAAGCTCAGCAAGCCACTATCTCAAGGTTTCATAGTTCTCCAACTGCTTGCCACTTTTTTCACCTTAGGCTAATACTTTATACCTTAGATTCATACCTTATGTCTTAAACATCACAAATCCATTACCAACTTTTCGTTATAGAGGCATTGAATCCTTATCAAACTTTCATGTGTATTCTTTACATCCTCTTTCAAGCATTTCTCAGCTTGAGCTGTCCAAAATAACATCTAACTTAATCTCAACACATGGAACATCTTCAAAGGGTAGGCAATATCATTATCTTGTTCTTACAATCTGGAAGAAGATTATCTATAAAAACCTAATTGATGCTAATGCTCACATTACTACTAGGAAAAGGCATACAACTTTTTTTTTTGGTATCAGAGCAAAGATCTAAGCAAATCTTTGCAATGAGAGTGGATACTAATCCTCTTAATTAGAGTTTTCCCCTTGAATATAAGATATATTTCCTTTAAGAAATCTGGCCTAAGATTGTTTCAGTGGCACATGAGATTAGTCTTAAGGATAGCTTATGATAGTTACTGGATTAGTTGAGGAAATTTTACAAAGTGCATTATCCTTATGTTTTGAATTTTTTTAGAGTTTGATTGTAGTTAGATCCTATTAGTAAAGAGATGATGTAGGATCACAGAGGATCCTAGTGGGGCTTAGAGATTGCAGCAGATTATATGGTCGTAGTAGACCAATTGTGAGGTTATAGTAGATCTCTAAAGAGTATGAGATGATAAGAAAGATTGATGAGCTCTACAGTTTTGATAGTTCTCTGAAAAGGTTAGCCTAGGATAATTTTAAAAAGATATAAAACCTCATTAATCAGCAGCTATTATGAATGTTTATCTAAGATTTTTCTCTAATGCTAAGCCACTGGCAAGAATATAACTTAGAGACGTGATGGTAGGTTGTTGATGAGTATAAAAGCAAGTATCCTACCTAGAAAATGAGATAAGTGGTAAGATATTTTTAGTAATGAATGTAAGAGGCCAATAAGGAATAAATGATAGTTATGAAAAGAATTAATAGGGGAAAACTAATGTATAAAAGAAGATAAATAAATAAAAAGATATTACCCAAGTGCAGGAATTTGACCTAAGTCTAATCAAGATCCTATAAGGGAAGACATACGATCCAACAAGATTTTTAGTAATGACAGTCATATAATAGTCACTAAATGAAAGTATTGCCTGAATCCAGGAAACGACCCATAGTTTGGTCCTTTCATGTATAGTCCTGCTAAAAGTAAGAAAGCACACCTCTAGGGAAGAGGTGGGTCAGCTCATGAGTTATAATAAGCAAGTTTGGGCTAACTGTACTATTTGGATTAAACAGGTAGCTTTTTTCCAACTAAACCAAGGATTCCAAATCCAAAGGATTATTAAACCTATGCACAATAAATATTATAATGGATTTGGGAAGATATTTTCAATTTTAAATTTCCTTAGTACGGTACTAGAAGTCAAAGAGATGCTTAGAAGGCCATTATGATTTTAAACTCCTTGCAAGTGAATGGATTGAGCTAGCACTTGATGAGATATCGAGTCAAGAGTTCTGGAACCATATCAAGAAGTTTCCCTCAAAAAATGCAACACCTTAGTTTACTATGCTTTTAATAATATTCTATATATATAGCGGAAAGAATTAAAAATCTAGAACAATTAAACTTTTAAACTTTACAAACTTAAGTTGCTTAAAAGATAATAACTTAAGTAAAAGCTTACTTTAATACATAAAAATCAAGCCAATTATACTATAATTATCTGACTATTATTCCAGAACATATCAGCATAATTCAATACATTTATTCTAATATAAAATAATATCTTCAAGCATGCTTCTTCTTACTTAATCACCTCCTTGCCTTTGCCTTTGCTTGTGCTTGACCCTAACATTGTTAGTCATCTGGTGTGAGATTTGGGGAAAATCTCAGTAGTATATATATTCATTCATACAAATCATGCTCATAATTAGGTAGTTATGCAAACAACCAAATAACTTATATTTCATGCATATATAAAAATCTTCAATAGAGTTTCCTCTTAATACTAGACATCCATAGCATTTCAAAATATTTATATTGAAACAACTCATGCAATAATATCACATAACATCCATAATTAATTCACAGAAAATGCATGAAATAAATAATATACTACCTCTATCGAAAAGTATCCTGAGCTAAGCAACTTGTCTTCCCTCTTGAATTTTTTAAGTACCTTACTTGAAACTAGCATTCATTCCTTTTTCTTCCCTTTCACTCACACTCTCTTTCGCTCCCTTGGCTCTCTCTTTCTTTCACTCACTCCCAACTCCCACTCTCAACGGGTGATGTGCTGAAATGAAAAAATGAGAGGGGTATTTATAGTGTTGATGTCTTGACCAGTAAGTGACATCAATTCATTGTATACCTTCATTCAGTGTATGCTCATCATAATTCAATGTAATTCATTATATACCTTCATTTAATGTATGCTCATCATAACTTAATGTAACTTATTGAACCAAAATTTATTATATACATTCATTCAATGTATACTCATAAGAATTCAATGTAACTTATTAAAACCACTATTCATTGTATACCTTCATTCAATGTATGCTCATTAGAATTCAAGTGTAAAGAGTCAGGATATTATACCTGTGATAGTACTATGGAGGTGGCCAACTCCAGACCATACATACAGGATAAAGTCTTTGTGCTAATCTCAGTATAAGGCCTATAAGTCACCTGACCTTAGTAAAGGTATGATTCAGGTGCAAGCCATATCCTGTAGCTATGCTAACAAGTTGGGTCTGAAAGCTACTGTTATATAAGTTATATGAGCATGTCTTGATGAGAAACAAGGCTATAATCTCCATTGTCTGTCTAAATAAGCATTGTAGCAATAAAAAAAAAGTTGTATGCCTTTTCCTAGTAGTAATATGAGCATTTGCATGAATTAGATTTTTATAGATAATCTCCTTCCAGATTGTAAGAACAAGATGATGATGTTACCTATTCCCTGAAGATGTGTTCCATGTGTTGAGATTAAGCTAAATGTTATTTTGGACAGCTTAAGCTGAGAAATGCTTGAAAGAAGATGTAAAGAACAAACATGAAAGTTTGATAAGGATTAAATGCCTCTATAATAAAAAATTAGTAATGGATTTGTGATGTATAAGACATGAGGTATAAATTTAAGGTATAAAGTATTAGCCTAAGGTGAAAATAGCGACAAGCAGTTAGAGAACTATGAAACCTTGAGATAGTGAATTGCTGAGCTTAGTTTGAAATCTAGTAAAAGGAAAGTTCTTGGCCAAAAGATCTCACAATGAATGAAATCTTCCATTAATTGCCAAGGAGATAAAAAAGGGAGGTAGCTCTTGGGAAGAAGCTCAATTAAGCAAAGAGATGAAATTCTCCGTATGATAAAAGCAGCCGAGGCAAGGCAGATGAGAGGTGGCTCTCAGGAAGAAGCCCAATTGAGCAAAAAGATGAAATCCTCTATCAGATGAGTCACTAAGGCAAAGTAATGGAAAGTGGCTCCTGGGGTTATGCCCAATTGAGCAAGAATGAATAATGGTGAGAGGTCGAGACTAGATCCTAACTGGCCTGGCAAGATACTTTTGAAAGGTAGAAAAGTTTTCCTTAAGCTACTAGACTACTAATTGACCTTGGTTGAATAGCTGAAAAAAGTTATGTATGAGAACAAACAGAGTAGTAATGTTGAAGAGCAAAGAGTGAATAACCACTGTCTTGATATTATTTAAACCCCAACTCACAAAGAACCAAATGATCTTAAAGGCTATGATAAGATGGGTAGAGTACAAGGTTCAGGGGTATGTTTATACGTAAAGGCATAGTGGTAAAATGAATCTCTAAGCTAATAAAGGCTAAAGTAAAAAAGAAGTAGTATGAGTATTGGGATTGAATGTCCTAGAGTTAAAAGCAATAAGTTACCCATATCTTACATAGATGAGTTATGGCTTAAAGGAAGCCCAAATACCACATTCTCTATGTCCAAGAATGGCAAGAGTGCAGCAGTACCCCTCAACACTTTATAGTTAAGTGTGGTGAGAGAAATTGTATGATGAGTAACCTATTCGGAACTACTAAAAAGTAAGAAAGATGTGCTGATAGTTAAAAAATTGGTTATTATGAATCAGGATAATACCAATTAGTCATACTAAGGTACCTGTTAGGCTACATGGATTAAAAGTATGAGCAATTTATTGTAATTCTCTGGGATGATGTGTTAAAAGTACTCTAAATATTTAGAGGAGCATGAAAGACAGCTAAAAATTTTTGCAATGTAATTAAAGAAAAAGCTTGCTGAACTTAGTAGATGGGAGCTAGACTACAAGAAGTAAAGTTAGTAGGTTACAGAATCTCCCATATGAATCGCAATAGATCCTAGTAAAGCAAGTAAAGTTATGAAATGGGAGAGACCGAACACTATAATAGAGATGAAAGGTCTCTGAGTTTAGCAAGAAGTTCTGAAAAATTTCTCTCAAGTTGTTTTGCCGCTTAGTTAGAAGAGAAAGCTTTTGTGGGAAATGGATTATGAAATGAGTTTTTACAAGCTAAAGAAGTTAAACCTCCTCCCCTGAGATAATTAATCATGATCCAATAATGACCCTAAGGGTCTATAATGATGAAAGTAAGTGTTGGATCAGGGTACAAGTAATGTAACAGGGTTGAGTGGTAGGTAATAGTCAAAGTTTTATATGATAATTTTTATGAAAAGCATGTTTTCACTTATAGCAATGATAAGTAATGCTCTTAAGAAATAGAGTTATTAAAAATTTTTATAGCTAGTATGAGTTATGATATCTATGGTATTACCATAGAATTGTCTGAGATCACAATATCCTCAAGTAATTATGAGATAAGAGAAAAGTTGAATTTGAGGCACAGAAAATAGAATAAAAAGAAAGATGCGATGACTTTGTAAGTATCATGTAGACAAAGCTGATAAGATGAGCTTATGTCTTAGTAGAAAGATTATTCATGTAGATAGCCTAAAGTTATGAAAGAAGAGAAATGAATGATGTTTGGTGCCAATGAAAAGAGTATAGTATGAACAAGATAAGAGAAAGTTATGGGAGTAAGAATGAGGATGTTATGAATAGAAATTTCTTATACCCTTAAAGTAAAGATAGTTTATGATGTCCTCATAATTCCGAGTTCAAAAAGTATGAACCTGACCTTTCAAATGCCATAAATAAGTAAGATACCAGAGTAAAATATTGACTAATAAGTCAAACAAGTAAGAAGTAAAAGTATTTCTTTGATAAAAAAAAAAGGTATGGAAAATTGGGAAATAAGAGATACTAAGGTGTGTTTTAAATTTCGACGACGAAATTTTGTTTAAGGGGGATAGAAATGTAACATCCATAAATTTCCATATATGATTTTTAATACGGTTCATGTTTAGAATATGAGGAATGAAGATATACACTGAATAAAGATATACAATGAATTATGATTTCAATAAATTACATTGAATTCTGATGAGCATACACTAAATGGAGGTATATAATAAACATTGATTTCAATAAGTTACATTGTATTCTAATGAGCATACACTGAATGAAGATATATAATGAATAGTGGTTTTAATAAGTTACATTGAATCTTCAATGAGTTACATTGAATTCTGATGAGTATACATTGAATGAAGATATACAATAAATAGTGGTTTTAATGAGTTACATTGAATTCTGATGAGTATACACTGAATGAATGTATACAATAAATTTTGGTTCAATAAGTTACATTGAGTTATGATGAACATATATTGAATGAAGGTATACAATAAATTACATTGAATTATGATGAGTATACACTGAATGAAGGTATACAATGAATTGATGTCACTTGTTGGTGAAGACATCAACACTATAAATACCCCTCCCATTTCTTCATTTCAGCATATCACTAGTTGAGAGCACTAGTTGGGAGTAAGTGAGAGAAAGAGAAAGCCAAGGGAGAGAAAGAGAGTGTGAGTGAAAGAGAAGGAAAAGAAAGGAATGTTAGCTTCAAGTAAGGTACTTAAAAAATTCAAGAAGGAAGACAAGTTGCTTAGCTCAGGATACTTTTCAGTAGACGTAGTATATTATTTATTTCATGCATTTTCTATGAATTAATTATGGATTTTATGTGATATTATTGAATGAGTTGTTTCAATATAAATGTTTTGAAATGCTATGGATGTCTAGTATTAAGAGGAAACTCTGTTGAGATTTTTATAGATGCATGAAATATGAGTTATTTGGTTGTTTACATAATTACCTGATTATGAGCATGATTTGTATGAATGAATATATATACTACTGAGATTTTCCCAAATCTCATATCAAATGACTAACAATGTTAGGGCCAAGCGCAAACAAAGGCAAAGGCACGGAGGTGGTTAAGTAAGAGGAAGCAGGCTGGAAGATATTATTTTATATTAAAATAAATGTATTGAATTATGCTGATATGTTCTGGAACAACAGTCAGATAATTACAGTATGATTTGCTTGATTTTTATTAATTAAAGTAAACTTTTAGTTAAGTTATTGTCTTTTGAGCAACTTAATTTTGAAAAGTTTAAAAGTTTAATTGTTCTAGGTTTTTAATTCTTTCCGCTAGATATATAAAATATGATTAAAAGCCTAGTAAACTAAGGTATTACATTTTTTGGTATCACCTGTAACGTCCGGCCGCTATTCGAGATTGACGACTGTCACCACAAACCAACACAAGCCCTTTCGGTGTGCTTTGTCCTCACTCACACACCTCCTTCCTAGGAGGTCACCAATCTCATAATTGCTCCAGGGCAAGCACGCTTAACGGAGGAGTTCTTAAGGGATAGGCTACCCAAAAGGTAGGTGCACCTTGTTGGTATAGGTAGTACCTATCAATTCCTTTAAACTATCATTAACCGTATAGTCACATACCTATACAGTCTCTTGATCCCTCTCGTTCTGGTACGTATTCGATTCATTCATATGCCCCTCCCGCTTAGAAGCCTGCCAGGAGCCGCTCCTTGTCGGTGCCTCATTACTTTGTCCTCGTTACTTTATCTGATCCCCACTTTTCTTGCACCGGCGATTACTCCCCGCCCTCGTCAGCGCCCGGATGTCACATGCCCACCAGCTTCCGCTTGGTTTATCCCCGAACCATACCGTACTGAGAGAGGCTGGGCTCTGATACCACCTGATGTAATACCTTAGTTTACTAGGTTTTTAATCATATTTTATATATCTAACGGAAAAAATTAAAAACCTAGAACAATTAAACTTTAAACTTTTCAAAATTAGGTTGCTCAAAAGACAATAACTTAACTAAAAGTTTACTTTAATTAATAAAAATCAAGCCAATCATACTGTAATTATCTGACTGTTGTTCCAGAACATATCAACATAATTCAGTACATTTATTCTAATATAAAATAATATCTTCCAGCCTGCTTCATCTTACTGAACCACCTCCTTACCTTCGCCTTTATTTGCGCTTGACCCTAACATTGTTAGTCATTTGGTGTGAGATTTGGGAAAATCTCAGTAGTATATATATTCATTCATACAAATCATGCTCATAATCAGGTAATTATACAAATAACCAAATAACTCATATTTCATGCATCTATAAAAATCTCAACAGAGCTTCCTCTTAATACTAGATATCCATAGCATTTCAAAACATTTATATTGAAACAACTCATTCAATAATATCACATAACATCCATAATTAAGTCACAGAAAATGCATGAAATAAATAATATACTACCTCCACCGAAAATGATCATGAATTAAGCAGCTTGCCTTCCTTCTTAAATTTTTTAAGTACCTTACTTGAAACTAGCATTCCTTCCTTTTTCTTCTCTTTCACTCATACTCTCTTTCTTTCACTCACTCCCAACTCCCACTCTCAACTAGTGATGTGCTGAAATGAAGAAATGGGAGGGGTATTTATAGTGTTGATGTCTTGACCAGTAAGTGACATCAATTTATTATATACCTTCATTCATTGTATGCTCATCATAATTCAATGTAATTCATTGTATACCTTCATTCAATGTATGCTTATCATAACTCAATGTAACTTATTGAACCAAAATTTATTGCATACATTTATTCAGTGTATACACATTAGAATTCAATGTAACTCATTAAAACCACTATTCATTGTATATCTTCATTCAATTATACTCATAAGAATTCAATGTAACTCATTGAAACCACTATTTATTGTATACCTTCATTCAGTGTATACTCATCAGAATTTAATGTAACTTATTGAAACCACTATTCATTGTATATCTTCATTCAGTGTATGCTCATTAGAATTCAATGTAACTTATTGAAATCAATATTTATTATATACCTCCATTCAGTGTATACTCATCAAAATTTAATGCAACACATTGAAACTACTATTCATTGTATATCTTCATTCAATATATGCTCATTAGAATTTAATGTAACTTATTGAAATCAATGTTTATTATATACCTCCATTCAGTGTATACTTATCAGAATTCAATGTAACTTATTGAAATCATAATTCATTGTATATCTTTATTCAATGTATATCTTCATTCATCATATTTTAAACATAAACCGTATTAAAATCATATATGGAAATTTATGGATTATACAGCAAGTGCATGCAGAACGTGGTATAATTATAAAATAAAAATTACAGTGCATGTATAATTATGCGATGAATGTAAGTTAGCTTAAAAAGTTTAAGAGAATGAGCTAATATTACTTTAGAATCCTTACCTGGTAATATTATATACACAGAACATTAATTATTATAAATAGCAACTTATTACACTCCAATGCACTTCGGATATTTTCCCCGTATTCTTTTAATGTTGATAAGATTGTTCATGTTTGAATTGCTTAAAATTAATGGTATAACTTTAAAGTCTTTAATAGACTATGTGCATCAAATGTTTTAAAAACAAACTCAAATGTTATAGTAGCGGTATCAACCGCGGCTAGAATTGTACTAAAATTTTTGTTAACATTATTAAGTCTAATCTAACCAAGGATGAAAATAAAACTCCAAACTTACATAGTAGGGCAATTGGGATATCAAGAATGACACAAGGCTACAGATACATTTCCCATCTTGCGAAATAATTTTTCGTGTTGATTGTAAATGTTGGAAATGGACGATAAGGCCAGAAGTAGTCCAACTACAGTTCCAGCACCTTTCCAAAGGTTAGAGAAGTACACCAATCTTAGTTCAGCCACAGCCTTATTCAAAGGATTCCTGTAATGTTCATCCAGATCCTCTGGAAGAGTACCAAAACCTGGTGAAGTTATCACAATGTTTTTGCAAAGTTTATTAATCAGAGTCGTCACTTCCATTTCACTGCTCAGTCCGTTAACAATGACTCCACTCTCAACAAGTACAGCCGCATCATTTTTCTCACCAATGAGCATGTCAATCAAACAAGCGTAACTGCAAATGTAATGAAGCTGTGGATAGTGACATTGCTCGAACGCCATGAGGTTGCAAAAAACATATTCTGTGGAGTCATCCACTGTTAACTTTGGGAACAGTAAGTGAGCTTTGAAATGGTCACCAGGTAAGCAACTCAAGAATGGATACTGATTGAGTAATGGTTCTTTCTCGAGAGTCACATCCAGCAAGCATTTGTCTGAAACAGGCTTGAAACTTATCCCTGCACTTTTCAACTTTGTTGCATCCCTTACAACTGAAGGTTTACACCTTTCAAAAGTCAGATCTTGTGGAATATAGAAAAATCTTATCAAATCAGTGAAATGTCTTGGATTGTCCCAGCCTGGCTTTAAAAGATCATTCTTTTTGTTGATTTCCCCTGCAGAGTATTTCCCATGATATGGATCATAGGATTGAAAGAACACGCGAGCAAGTTCAAGGAACTCATCATCGTCTTGTTTCTTCAAAATCTCATATAAATCCTTCACGACAAAAAATGGAAGTTGGTTCTCTGCTAGTAACAAGTCTCTCTCAACACCCTTGTGGAACAAAGATTTGCTCAACATGTAATCGTCTTTTTCTTCAGCTTTTCTCAAGAAGAGTTCTATGATAAATATAGCATCTAACCGTATCATCTGCAGAAATGTATTCTTATTCAGATCAATAAATTTCTCTGAATAACAATTGCGTATCTCGTTTTCCTTGTCTTCGAGGTACCTAGTGCATCCGCTTAAAGCCTCCGCTGTCACTTTATTACGTTCACAGAAATAATTGAAATAGAGGAGTTTCTGCTTTTCCATTTCCTTCAATTTTCGATTTTTGTAGTGCATTGGGCCAATTGAGATCAGGTGAGGAGTATAAGCATCCTGATTTCCCCTGCTAAGAATCTCAGGAACCTTGTAGATGCAACACTTAGAAGTGAAGATAGGCTCAAGCTTTTTTCTGAAGAGTCGTTCAGTTGGGATCTGAGTCTGATGAGATGCTGTAACATTATCACAATTATTGTCAGGTGCCATTGAATACCCACGTACGGCAATGAGTATCCCTTTCCAAGATGGCCTGCGAGGACAACAAAGAGAAACAAATTTAAATTTAAATAGTTCAAATTTATCATGTACATGCTGAAATATTAAGATTTAATGAACAAAGAAATAGATATAAATTCTCAAAATTTAATTTGAACTATACAAAACAAAAATAAATAGAGAAGAGTGAAGAGCAAGTACATTGGTTGAATTCGGATCTACTTTATACCATTAGACCCCTGCCTAATGAGTGAATGATAACCCTATCCTGCCGATAGATTGACATATGGTTCTATGATAATCTTTAATCATGATAAAAAAATTATGAAAATATATGTATTAAATTTTGTTCGGCACATAAGTGTTTAAATACAATTTTATGATATGATAACAATTTTTTAGCCAATATTTATATTTAAAAAATTACTAATTGAATAAATTTAAATAAATGTGATTAAAAATTATAAAATTATAAAATTAATCAACTTTATAATATAATAAAAAAGTCTAAAAATATGTGTATTAAAAATATTTTTGGCTAGTATAAATCTTTAAATGATTCTTAAATATTATTTATGTTAAATAGGGGTATTTTAGTCCGACAAAAGGTTTAATAATATAATCTAACTGTCAATTAATGGTTGGATAAATGGAAGTAAAATCTTTAAACTAAAGGAGTGGTTTATGTGACCTAATTTTTAATTTAAGAAAGATTTATATAGATTTTCGAAGTATAAGAAAATTCTCTGTAATGAAGGTAAAATAAAAAGAATGTCATAGTATTTTACTCTAATTAATTTCTTACATTCGTACGATGCACCAAAGATGTCTAATATTCATTTATTTCTTCCCATGACTAGTCTAAACTTGGCATCAACGACAACAATCACGTACGACAAGTTGAATTTAAAAAAATAATAAGTTTAGATGAACAAAAGAAAAATAATGACGGAACCACGTGTTTGCAAGAACAACTTAGAAGGCAAATAAGCACAAATTTCATTTTAATTATTGCCATCTAACAGAAGCTTAGACAATGATCCTTAAATATTAGTGACCTGTTAATTAAAAGATAGTTCAATGAAATTCATAAAAAAAAAAATGCTTCATTTATTTATTTATTTACTTTTGATAAAACCGTTTGATATGAAGTCACTACTTTGAACTTTAATTAATTCTAACCAGCAATATCAAACCAAGCTCTTCCAAATTTTTTTATAATTATATTATTTCAAATCTAAAATATTATATTTAAGCGACACTCTAGTCCCTTCTACTTCAACCAATGTTCGTTGTTAAGAAAAAAAAAACTGTTTTATTTCCCATTACCTAATTTATTTAGATATTTTCTTAATATTTTTCTTAAAGCATGGTTTTTATTAAATTTATTAACAATAATATGATAATTATATAACCAATTAAAATGATATATTTATTACATGCATTTTTCAAAGTATCTAAAAAGGAACGAACATTGAATTCAATTAAGCAAAACACGCATAAGTTTTAAATCACAGATAAAACGTCGGTCGCCAAAAGTAAAATCAGATATAATTAACGAACAATCGTCTATCAGCCAATTAATCACACATTATTTCACAAACTCTACGCTACTTGCAAACGACTTAGTCAGATCCAGAAATTAAATTTTAAGTCAAACATCAATTCTGTGAAAGAAATTTTGAGTTGTTTGGATAGACGAAAGGTGGAAAGAAATGTCGAGCGCTCAACGGCCAATCCAAAAATCTTAGGTTAACTGTTGAGGCAATATAAATTATGGACCATTAAAATTGTATTATCAAATATTTGAAATAATAATACACATCATACATATAGTTTCTCAGGTCATCGCCAAATAATGAAAGGCAAACGATAGAGTGAGATAGGGAAAGGTTAAGGCATACATATAATCTTACATCAATCATCATTATTCCAAGTAATCACAAACATGGAGTCTTAAATTCTTGCCATATATAGTAAAGAAAATTCAAACGTAAAATAGAAAAATCTAGTAAAAGTTAGTGTTTTGGACTGTATTTGTCTTTCATTTACGAGCTGGAAATATATGAGGAAGAGTAATGGAACAAAAGTAAATAAGAAAGTGATTCACAAACCTGGAAGACAAGGGCAATAACTTGTTCTTCATTGTTGAGTGATAAAGGATTGAATATTCCTTTGGTAAGACCTTAAGTTGAAGCCTTGTGAATCAAATACCAGACAGTTTGTCTAAACACTAATCTAATTAACTAGAACACGAAAGATGATGATAAAGCAAATTTGTTTCTTCACAGACTTACATAATTCCTAGTGTTTCCACGATCCTTATCTCAACTTTATGCTTTCTCCCCCTACTAATGTTCTTTTATACACACACACATGTTATAGGTATATTAGTATGATAAAGAGAAAAGAAGAAAAAAGATTACAGGCTGTGGAGGATTATTGAATGCAGGGACCGCGTGAAGAATTGATCTATTGAAGGTAATGGAGGAGTCATCATTTAATTATATTATATATCTATAAAGATATTAAAAACATTATAATTATCCCACTATGTTACCTAATCTCATGACATGAGCACTCCTTTCAATGCATTATTATATTCATGTGACCTAACCAATCAATATTAAAACTGACCTATTGTGTTGACTGTGGATTCTGGAAGAAGGCAATTAACATTGTTAATTTTTTTCCCATATACTTTGACCAAATTCCACCAATAAAAATAGACCTCTTATTTTGATGGTTGTATTATGGGATCATGACACTTAAAAACCAAAACTTTAAATTAATATCACTAATAGACTTAAAAATTCTGAAATAATATAAATAGACCGATGATTCTAAACTTAACAGAATTTAATTATTAAATTACCTAAGTTACAGTGTTTTGGATTGTATTTGTCTTTCATTTACGAGCTGGAAATATATGAGGAAGAATAATGGAGCAAAAGTAAATAAGAATGTGATTCACAAACCTAGAAGACAAGGGCAATAACTTGTTCTTCATTGTTGAGTGATAAAGTATTGATTATTCCTTTGATAAGATCTTGAGTTCAAGTCTTGTGGACTGAATACTAGATAGTTTATCTAGACACTAATCTAATTAATTAGAACCCGAAAGATGATGATGTAGCAAATTTGTTTTCTCACAAACTTACATTCCTTGTGTTTCCAATCCTCATCCCAACTCTATGCTATTTCCCCCTCCTAATGCTCTTTAATATATACATATGTACACACACACGTTACAGGTATTAGTATGATAAAGACAAAAGAAAAAAAAAATTACAGGCTGGACGATTGAATGAAGGGACCGCGCGCGTGAAGAATTAATCTATTGAAGGAAAAGGAGGCAAGTGTGAAAAGAACCAAAGATTTGATTTTTCCTAAATTTTATATATTCACTAAAAGAAGACATCTTTTTCTTTTCTTGTATTTTATTTTTAAATGGTTATTTAGATTTTATATTTCTATGATTGATAGATAGAAAACATGTTTATGTTATAAATATGATGATGATGTTGGATCAAAACGGTGAAAGAATAATAAATATGCTATGAATTTTGTATAAACAAATATGAACATGTGAAGAACATGATGAATATGCTAAAAATTACATTTTGATCCTAAATATTACCATATCAAAATGTTACACATAAATTCAAGAAAATGCTCTAGAAATTAATTTCAATTAGGTCACTTCATCGATTTTCGTTTGAAATTTTCTTTGGGATTTGGGACAAATTCCAAAATGTCAGTCAATTGAATTATAAGACATTGGAACTCTTCATCAACTATTTTAATACTGCTATTTCATAAAGGGTATTTAAGAAATTTAAATATAAAATTTTGTTATTTAGGACTATACATTTATTTTTGCTATTTTAAAATTTTTAAATGTATCAGATATTAATTTAAAGTTTTAGCTATAATTGTTATTCTCCTTTCTAAAAAATTTGTCAATTTACAAAGTCATCCCCACGCTTCAGTTTGTTACTTCCTCAATTCTGAAATATAAAAATTTTTTTGGAGAATTATATTGGTTCAAAATATAAGAAAATAATAGATATTTGGTATAATAAATAAGATTTTCTAATATTATTTTTTATTAATTAAAAAAATTGTACTTCTTAACAACTATTAGTTGATTTGGTGCAAAATAAAAACTATTAATTAAGAATAATTTAAAAAATATATGTATTTTAATACAAATTAAATTAAACCAAACAATAATATCAACATATATACTCCCTCCGGTTCAAAATATAAGGGATTTTCTAGAATCTTTGTTTGATCCATAATATAAGGTGTTATGTAATATTTAGTAGTAATTTGTATTTTTTACTCCTATTTATTGAGTAGTAATTTGTATTTTTTACCCCTGTTTCTATAAAAATTAATTTACACATATAATATTATTAATTTTTATTTTTTAATATTTATCATAGCTATTTTTAAAATAATTTTATAACTTCAAAAAAGGCCATTAAATAATAAATTATATATAAATATATAATATTTAAAAGTAAATTTAAAAATATATAAATTGAAATATTATGTATAATACATTAATTTCAAGAAAAATTATAAAAAATACCTAATATATATCAATAAAAGATATATATATATATAAATTCTCCTTGTATGTCATCTTTAGGGGGCTAAACCATTGGAGTGCTCCATTAGCTGTGATAATAGCAGAAATACATGCCAGGAGCAAGGGATGGGACGGGCCACAGCCCCCCAAGGTACAACTTCGGTCAGCCACCATGGCCTGCCCTTTAAATCAACATTAAACAATTGTCCTTGCAAGATCGTTGGGTAGGTACGAAAATTATTATTTTTCTGTCAGCCGTAGACACAAAGATGAATGGACATTTTTTTTTTGATAGAAAATCAATGAATATTTTCAATGATATTAGAATTTGATCGGACATTAAATCAGATTCAATAATCCAATCTAAATCAGAGTATGGTTAAATCAGTTTAAATTAAATTAATATATAATTTTTTTATTTCTTATTATAAGTTACTTTTTAAAAAAATTATTATAATTTCAAATACAAATAATAATACAAATCTAAAATAGTTGAAACATTTAATTTTTTTTATAAAATATCTTTACTAAGTTTTTTTGGCCAATTAATTACGTTTTGCAATTAACATGATCATCAGACATATGCACTCCTTGCCATTATTGCATGTGACCTAACCATTAAATCAAATATTAAACAATTGCCCTTATAAGTTCGTCGGGTAGATATGAAAATTAATGTTTTTGTTGTCAGATTTGGTTACCGATATCAGTGGATATTTTCAATGTTATTTGATTTGTGCCCGACATTAAATTGGGTGAGATGTTAATTTAAAGTTTAATAATTTAATTATAATTTGATCATGGTTGGACCAATTCAAATTAATTAATGTATATTTTTTTTATTTTTTATTATATGTTACATTCTAAAAGTTATTATGATTTTAAATAAAAGTGACATTATAAAATAGTTGCAGCATTTAATTTTTTTCAATAAAATACCTTTACTAATTACACTTTACAATTAATATGATCTTACAAGTAAATCAATTTAATTAAGGTCAATTTTATGAAATAATAAATTTTTTACAAATTTAATAATTTCATCTCTAAAATTAATATGATATGAAAATTATGTAAATAATATAGTAGAATAACAAGTTTTATTATATGTAAATATATTCCTAAAAATAATAAGGATATTATTGTCAATATAAAATTATTTACTTTTCTCTTCTCTCTGTTTTCTTCTGTTCAGTCAAGCACGTTGAGAGAAAATTATTCCCTCTCACTTCTCTCTTCTCTCCATTTTCTCTCCTCCCTATTGTCAATAATTGACTATTTCTTCGATAAGACCTTGAGTTGGAGTTTTTTGGGCCAGAAACCAGAAAGTTTATCTAGACACTAATCTAATTAATTAGAACATGGAAGATGATGATATAGCAAATTTGTTTCCTCACAAACTTACATTCCTTGTGTTTCCAATCCTCATCTGAACTCTCTGCTATTTCCCCCTCCTAATGCTCTTGTATATATACATATGTACACATACATATGTTATAGGTATATTAGTATGATAAAGACAAAAGAAAAAAAAAATTACAGGCTGGAGGATTCAATGAAGGGACCGCACGCGTGAAGAATTAATCTATTGAAGGCAAAGGAGGCAAGTGTGAAAAGAACCAAAGATTTCATTTTTCCTAAATTTTGTATATTCACTAAAAGAAGACAAATGTGCATCTCTTCATATTTTAATTAGGCTCACTTGAGTCTTCATTTAATTATATTGCATATGTATAAAGATCTCAAAAACACCGTAATTATCCACTTTCTTACCTAATCTCATGACATAAGCACTACTCGTTGCAATGCATTATTCTTCATGTGACATAACCATTAATTAAATCAATATTAAAACTGACCTATTGTGTTGACTCCGGATTCTGGAAGAAGGAAACATTGTTAATTTTTTTCCCATTGACTGTGACCAAACTCCACCAATCAAAATAGACCTCTTATTTTCATATAGTTGTATTGTTTGAGACCAATATAGTCGTACAAATAGATAGGAACAGTGATAAATCGATCTCATTATAATAAAATATCATTGATGACTGTTTCTATATCTTTCTGTTACAAAAATTACAGGGTCAGAGATGATCCAGTTAATAATTGTAAGCACTATTTTTCCCTTTAGTTGCAACTATCAATATTGTAAGTGTACGAAAAATTACAGGATTGACTGAGGGCATTGCATGAAGAATCTTATTGGAGGTAAGTGTGAAAAGAAAATGGAATTATTTGAAAAATTTTGAAGTAAGGAATCATTTTAAAAATCAGGTACAATTATAGGAACTCAAGATTTAATTTTTCAAAATTTTATATATTCACCAAAAGAAGACAAATGTGGATGCACATTGTTAATCACATGGGTCGTCATATTGATAGTTTTGTTTACATGAGTCTTCATTTAATAATATATATATATATATATATTAAGTTGAACTTTGACCACACCATACATTTTCTCCACACACAATCTCCTTTATCCGTGTGATTTGAATAACAAAAGATTGCTGATTGTGACATTAATTCAAATGTATTATTCATTCACTCATCACTATAAATAAATATTGTCATCTTATTTCTAATTACTTTTCACTTACAATAATAAATATATATATATCATTAAATAAAATATATAGTTTATTGATATAGTATTTTTTTTAGCCATTGGATCTTAACTAATGGATGAAATTATCTATGAAAAGAGGTATGGAGATGAAGTACGGAAAAAATTTAAATCCATTTTAAGATTTCAAAATCATCATCATTATCGCTCTTTCATACCGAATCACATGACAAGCATTCGTTGCAATGCATTATTATTGCATGTGACATGAACATTAATTAAATCAATATTAAAACTGACTTACTGTCTTGACTCCAAAAAAAAAATATTTCTAATTTTCTTGTAATTAACATTGACCAGACTACTCCACCAGTCAAAATTGGCCTCCTATTTAATTGCATGGTTGTATAAATATAGTACTTTTTAGTTTCAACTTGAAATAGATAGAGGACAGTTGATAAATTTCACCTATTAAATATAAATATCAGTATCACTTATTTTTATCTCTCGCTAATTGAAAAAGTTACAAGGTTGAAGATGTTGGAGTTAATAATTGTAAGTAGTCCTATATATAGGATTTTTTATCCTGATCCTAAATATAAAACCCTTTACAATATATGAGGTAGTATTTATTATATATTTCCAAAAAATGCTCCTATTTAATGTATCTAAAGAGAAAGAGAAAGATATTAAATAAGGGTAGTTTTAAAAAAATATTAAAATTTTCAGAGAAATCGAGGTAGTTAATTAGTTTTAAAAGGATCTTATATTAAGAATAAGAGGAAGGACTATTTTTTTCATAGAAAATGATCACAAATCCTAGGCATGTGCAGTTCCTTAATGGTAATAAATTAGCAACAGAGACTGAGCTTTTTCAGGCATATTCCGAAAGAAGAAGCGACGCTTATGGGAATGAATTGACAAGCTATGTTTGGTGTTTGGTTGGGCAATGAAAAATGAATTGGAATTGGAAAAAATTGTGCAATGGTATAAGTGTTATTTTATATTCATAAAACTACTTTTTTTATTCTATTTTCTTTTTAAACCAACACCATCTTCACCACACTTTCCTATCAAACCATTGCAGATGCACTTCTTGCAATGCATTTGCATGTGACTAAAATAAGGCATATTTAAATTAAATTAAATCAATCAATATAAAATATAAAAAGTTGTATTATTTGCAAATAGTAAACAATATGACTTATTTTAAATTTCATATAAATACATGTTACTCACTCTAACGCTCCGTTTTTGGTTGAGCAATGGAAACTAATTGGATTTGGAAAATTTTGTGAGATGTCGATTATACTCATGCAGTCATTATTCAATAGGTTTTATCTGTTCAATAATAATAGTTTTCAAAGACAAAAGGTATGGGTGTCAATTTTTATCCGTAAATTTATTTATTTTTGCTTTCGTAACATTATATTTTTACTAGGCTTTTAATCATATATTATATATCTAGCAGAAAGAAATAAAAATCTAGAATAATAAAACTTTTAAACTTTTCAAAATTAGGTTGCTCAAAAGACAACAACTTAACTGAAAGTTTACTTTAATTAATAATAATAAAGTCAACCATAATGTAATCATCTAATAATTGTTCCAAAACATCTAAAGTAAAGCCAGCGAGTAGAAATCATAACTAAAACATATCTCCATAATTTAATTACATTTATTCTAAAGCAAAATAATATTTTTCGGTCTGCTTCCTCTTAGTTAATCATCCCCTTGTCTTTGCTTTTGCTTGTACTTGTTCCTAACATTGTTAGTCATTGGGTGTGAGATTTGGGAAAATTTCAGTAGTATATATATTCATTCATACAAATCATGCTCATAATTAAGTAGTTATGCAAACTACCAAATAACTCATATTTCATGCATATGTTTCCTCTTAATACTAGACATCTATAGCATTTCAAAACATTTATATTGAAATAACTCATCCAATAGTATCACATAACATCCATAATTAATTCACAGAAAATGCATGAAATAAATAATATACTACCTCTACCGAAAGGTATTTTGAGCTAAACAGCCTGCCTTCCTTCTTTTTCCTTCTCTTTTACTCACACTCTCTTTCTCTCCCTTGGCTCTTTCTTTCTTTCACTCACAACTGGTGGGGTGCTAAAATGAAGAAATGGGAGGGGTATTTATAGTGTTGATGTCTTGGCCAGTAAGTGACATCAATCCAATGGATAACTTTATTCAGTGTATGTTCATTAATATAATTCATTGTATTTCTTCATTTACTGTATGTTCATCATAATTCAATATAACTTATTTAAACCACAATTCAATGTATACTTCATTCAGTGTAACTTATTTAATTCACAATTCATTGTATATCTTCATTCAATGTAACTTATTGAAATCACAATTCAATGTAACTATATTAATCATAGATTCATGGATGTTACAGCTTTCCATTTAATTTCCTTCTCCATTATTTTCATTGTGCATATCAAATGGGACTTAATGATTTGTAACTTTACAAACTGACATTCATCGCCACATTTCCTTGCAGTGCAGTGGCATGTAACTAAAATAAGTTATATTTAAATAAAATTAAATCATCAATATAAAATATTAAAAAGAAATATATAGAGAGCCACAAATTGTAAATAATGACTCATTAAATTTCATACAAATACATATGCCTCACACTAATTTTAAAATAATATATCAATTAAAAAAAATTTAAGAAGACCAATATTAACTGTTGGGTTGAATAATAAAGAACTCAACACTTGTTATGTAAAGTCTTGAATTGGAGTCTTGCAGAAAAAAAAATTATATTGAGAAAACTACCTTATCTGAAACTGATAATGCTTGAATTAGATCTTATAGTACCACATATAAGATAATTATATATATATATAAACTCTAAGAAGTCACAATATTTACAAGTCATAAACAATGTGAGTCTTCTCACAAATACTTTAAAACCACACTAATTTTGACCTAAAACAGAAATTGGTTTTGTATGATTTGTTCAGATTTCACACATCTCACTAAAAGAAATTTTATTTCTGGGCCCAAAAATACTAAAATAAGGTTTTATTATAAATTATTACAATAAAGGTGTGTCTAATCTTTAATAATTTTTGTATCTGAAACCGTGCAATATGCAATATACAAATAATTATGCATCTCTCTCTGCAATTTGCAATTAAATTTTGTATCTCCCTGTGCAATTTGCAACTAATACATCTTGCATCTCTCTTTGCAATTTGCAATTAAATTTTGACTCACATCTCTGGCCCTAATCGATCCTTAATAATTTAATCAACTGTGTTGCGGAAGACAGACGTTCACCAAAAGAAAAACGATTAGAGAATGACTGACTTGCCTTCATTATTTCAAACTTTAAATATAATAATAATAAAGAGAAAACTTGAGTTTTGCTTTGTCGTCTCCCTTTTGATCTCTCTGCTCTCATCTTCCACACTAACAGTTTTGATAGTTTATCCACTTGAAGCTTCTGCTTCCTGGTGCTATTTCAAAACCCACAAATAAAGCTCTATTTTTCTTTATATATTTATGTACATGTATTATTGATGCTCAGAGGTTGAAGCTTTGTTTGGAGAGCCATGGCGTTTGCCCGAGTGCATATGGTTGCCGGTACTCTCCCTTTGGTTGTGGCCAATCAGTATGTATCGATCTCTCCCTACTCTCGTCTTCTCTAGCTAGTCCAAAATTATGCGGGTCATCCATAAATATTGTACCAAATTTGAAACACGAAATATATATATATATATAATCATAATTTGTGATATATATCATTAAATCTGACTGTAGATCTTGCGAAAAGGAAAAAAAAAACATAGAAAATTACTTGATAATTTTAGAAGAACTAGAGGGGGTCTCATACATTGCTGAAGTAAACTGCACTGCTCATGTACCTAATAATCAATAGAGCTTTCCATAGATCAGTTCATAGCTAATAATCAACATAGCTTTCTATAGATCTTAATATAGATACGTATATATATTGGTATCCATGATTGAGAGAGAGAGAACCCAAATAAATGTTAATATTTTGCCAACAATAATTGGTTCAATTGATAAATATCAATTCTATATCCTATGAGAGAATGGATTCAATGCCTACTTTTGATATGAGAATTTTATTATTGAGTAATATATAAATATCTTTATAAGAAATTTTTTAGTCCTGATACTTACCCCAATCTTGTCAAACTTCCAGAACCCAACTTTCACCAACATAATTTTTTTCCTCGTTTTTACTTTTACACCATAAAAAAAGGCACTATTTTAATCCTAATTTGTCAGTAAACATATCTTTTTGTTAACTAATCATCAACATATTTATATATATACACACACAAATAATAAAATCTATAGCATGTTGAATAATGCACAACCGTGCGATTCATTCTTTAAACTCCAGGCAAAGTACACAAAACATTTTTAATTATATATAACACTCAAACAAAATAATACTAATTTTGTTTTAATTTTTCGTTTCTGCTCAGTACTTATAGATTGGCCCTACGAGAAAGCTTGGAAAGAAAATTGCAGTTTCCATACTCAAACATGCCTCCCTTGTGGACGATCCTTACACATATTCGTCAGAGCCACGGAGTAACAGAGGATTACACAGATCCATTAACTGGTAAATTCATTTATACACGTTAATATGAATAATTGGTTATTTTATTCTTTTTGAGAGAGGTCCGAATTGTTTATCTTTGATATTAAAAACATAAATTAAATGCATTTTATGTGAATTTAGAAAAATAATATGTATGGTATATACCTAAGGTCAAACATACACATCCTAATTTCTGTATGCACTATTCACATGTTGTTGAGAAAATGACTTATCTTTTGTGTAAATATTCGGATATATCTTGTTCTACATAACATAAAGAAAAATTATGTATATTAGTATTATTTATTATTTATTGAAGTGATTATATTTTCTAAATATACAGACAATTAGTGAATATTTCTTTAAGTAGTGGTGATGTCACTTTTTGTCTCTTTGACAAACCAGAAAAGGGTTACATTACTAGAGAAAACGGCCTCCAATATAAAGACGTTCGGAAAGGCACGGGTGATCAAACCGCGGAAATATATGACGAGGTTAAATTCTTTTTTCACTATATTGAATTCTTTATTCTATAATTAATTAATATTTATTCATTATTGTACTTTTCTTGACCAAAGAAAAATATTGTACTTTTCAAAATAGCACGTTATTTAACTCCTGAAGAGAATGAATTTGTGCATTTGCGTATGACTTGGGTAAATATTGAACTCTGTGGTTTATTTTGTCTTTTTTTCCTGTTTGTTCTTCTCTCAATTAATTGAAAAAAAATAAATTCCCACTTCTGGCTAATATCAAAAACCATGTCTCACGTCAAGAAAAATGTTCTTATTTACTGTATGAAATAATAAAAAAATCTTATAAAACTCAATGTAAATAGTGTGTTGGCAAAAAAAATTTAAATAATGCAAATAATTTTGTACAATTTACAGGTGAAATTAAGGTACCAACAATACGATGAGGAAAAAGGACGTTATAAACATCCTGATGATGACGTGATCACCCTGGGCAAGAAGCATGATTATGGTCAAGGTGCGCAAACATTAGCCGTGGCCCCACACCAATATGAAAATCCGACCCGGCCCAGTTCAATTGGGCCCATGGTTGAACAAAAAAAATTTGATTTGCTTTCGGCTGATCTTACCTTCATAACTAGCAAGTGGGGATATGCTGATTGAATAGTAAAATGTGATTTTTAGGAATTGACGAAGGAATACGTGGCATGAAATGCGACGGAACACGGACACTTATAATTCCTCATTACCTCATTCCAGAATCTGATCGCAACAATACTCCAAACAAAACAATGAAGGTATTACTAGACATGTTTCTTTCTATATATATATATATATGCATGTATCATGTTATGAAACTTTATTAAAAAAATTAAATATTCTTACCTAGTGAAAGCAGCCAAATATTCATACCTAGTCATTTTTATTTTATATTTAATTCCCTTTTATTACAAAGAAAATTTCACTTAAATAATATGATCAAGGCAAGATATTTCTAGGAGCATACAGCAGATTCGTAAAATTTTTAATAGCTGCCAAGATATCAAAATGGAATTAAAATGCGTTAGGAAATATTAATTTTGCCCATGGGTTGAAGTTGTGAATATGATGATCAATTAGAAATAAGTGAGGATTAGTTGGAAATAAGTGAGAAATAATTAGGGAATAAGTAAGCAATAGCTGGAAATATATAGGCAAGGATCAATTGAAAATAAGTGAAGATGAGTTGTAAATAGGAGAATAAGGATAAAATTGACATTTTCCAGTGCATTTTAATTGTAGTTTGATATCTTGGTAACTATTAGAAATTTTGCGAAGTTGCGGTATGTTTTTAAAATATTATGGTACTTAAGTGGAATTTTTCGTTGATTATATTTTTTCCTATAATTTTTTTTAACTTTTAATCCACGTAAAATATTGTATGTTTTTTAATAGTCGATGCCTCCCATGGCTTCAAAGACAGCTGAGCCGAAGCACCAGATATATGAAGTGACATTAGTTAATGTGATGAAGCGTGAGCTTGAAGCGTGAAGAGCCTACGCATTATTCTTTGGCAGAATCTGTTTATTTTATTTTATTTTTTTGGTTCCATATAAGGTGTAGAATATTTTACATGATGAATAACTATTATTACTTTCAATATTAATTATTTACTCGATCGTTATAATATTATGCTAATGTATTCAAAGTTTCAACTGTTCCCACAAAATTAATTACCAAGTTATAAGTATTAATATTAAATAATTATCCTTGGCACTTTAATTATTAAAATGGATTGGGTCATAGTAATTGATTGAATAAACCACAATAAGTTGGAATATTCCATTATAACTATTTTAAAAGAAATTCCATTTACAGGCTATTCTTAGAACAAGTGATCCTATTTAAATTGACTATAGTGGCAATTTTGTGATTTTTGAAAGGTTAAAACCTTAATTCTTGTAGTATAAATACTTCATTTAGAAAACGCTAAGCCGCATTCTTCCTTATTTCCGATCTCATCCCACTTTGCCCTCAAGGTTGGTCCAAAGCAAGCTGAAGCTCTTCTCCCTCTTATCATTGTCATGGCTTGCATGGATCTAACACTCCTACGAGGTATGTAAGTCCACATCTTCAACTATTACATATAGCTAACGGCATCAGAGCCTCCCATTGCTTGCAATTTTTGCAAACCAAATCAAGCTGGATCTTTGTGATTTGGGTTAGGGATTTTGCTCCCTATAATTCAAGCTTCATTTGGTATATATATTGGTATATTGTGTGATAGTTTACTCGCTCTATAGTGGGAGAAATCAAGTCTGAAAGTTTCATATATCCTTTAGAACCCTAGAAAATGAGAATTTTCTTTTTATTTTTGTTTAAATCATGTTTATATAGCTTTGATTATGTGTTGATTCATGTTACTAGATGTCTCTAATATGTTGTATTGTTGATTAATCGAGCTCATGGCCCATGATTTATGCAAACGAAAGAGCCATTTTCTTTTGAAATTTTTCGTAGATGTGCTGACGCGATTCAATTATTATATATGTCTTATTAGTATGTGGGTTTTTGTTTTCTTGAATGTGTAGTATGTTCTTAGTGAGCACAAACGTGTTGAAAGAACACCATTTTAACATATCGAAGCTCAATTTTTTTTGGGAAAACCATGAATTTGGTTTCGTATTATTGAAAAATATGGATTCCATGGAATTCCGTGCAAATTCATCTAAATATTCACAACAATTCTAACCTGAAAAAAAAAAATCAAATGCATATCTATTTTGAAGCTGAAGCAAAAAAAAAAAAAAAGAAGAAGAAGAATTGGTCATCAAACGATAAGAGATATCCTTCTGCGGCCCTGTTTTGAACGTGGTTCCAATCAGAACCTTTCACTATTAGGCTCTACTTGAATTGGCTAGGATATTCACATTCGCAGAACCTGGCTAGGATATTCACATTCGCAGAACCTGGCTAGGATATTCACATTCGCAGAACCTACATGTTGATTTTCATTGCTGCTTGATGACCAAGGGCTCGTTTAGATTACCTTTTTACAAAAGTTTTGGTAAAATAATAAGAGTTTATAAAAATAAAGTTTAAATAAAAAATAAAAAAATTTATCAAAAATCTGTTTAAATAAAAAAAATGTTAATTAGAAATTATGATTTAATTTAGTGAAAGGTAAGCCCAAGTCTTTTTTATTTTTTGGTTCCTTTCTTACCAGATCTTGATGTCATAATATTCCCCATGGACAACCGAAAAAACTTGGCCCGCTGGTGTTTTGGTATCTTGGCATTCTGTTACTTTGGCCCCATTTGGTTTTGGGAATCCTAAGCAAATGGAAAGCACACCATGTCGCCGGTTCCTCAACAAGGGGAATTTATTTATTGCATATTTGAATTGTGATTTGAAAATTATTTATTAAAATGTGATATAAAACATAATATTTGAATTAATTAGGTAACTTGAGACACATTCGAAAATTAATTTGAATATTCTTCAGTGAAATTTGATGTAAATCCTAATTTCCAAAACAATTAATTAGACTAAATATATAGAGTATAATGGACTAATTTCTCCTCTATTTTATTTTAATTATAGATATTCTCATTTTGTTTTGAAAACTTATATAGATTTCCTCTGAAATTAAAAATCATGTCACACAAACCTTCTCTTTTATTTTGAAATTCTATTCCCGTTAATTATGCGTTAAATCACATTATTAAATTTTGTTGGACCAAATTAAATAACCCTCTCTAATATTATTTGTTGATAAAAAATATTAATATTATTTAATAGTAATTTAATTTCTTACGGACAATATAAGAATGATTTAAGTTATATATTTGCCACAAAAACATTTTTAATACATATAAAATTTATTTGAACATAAATTTTAACTAATAAATGATTTTTAGAATTTTTTAAGAATATTCTTGTAACAGAGTTGACAATTTGGACTAGGATATATATTTTCAAAATAAAAGAAATGTATCTGTAATTAAAGCAAAGCAAAAAAATGATTACTATTTTACTTTATACATATATATATATATATATTAAATTATTATAAATTGAATTATTTTTTGCCAAAAAAATACTTTATTTTTTTTTATTGTCCCAGAAAAAGACTTTATACAATTGAGTCGAGATTATAAAAATTTTTTGGGTAAAATTAAAGTTCAAAAAATTAATTAGAATATATTTATTCTAAAAGATATTTTAATTTTGAAATAATATAAATTTACATTATTAAAAATATACTTTAGAACTTTGATATTAAAAATTTTAAAGTTATTAAAAAGTTATATGTTTTTATTACTTCACTTTGTTTTTGTTTTCTTTTTTATTTCAGTCGATGAAACACAATCCACTAATATTTTTGAGAATATGTTTGGGTATTCAAAGGAGCCCTTCTTAGAACTGTTCACTTAGCAACTCTAATATCAACTGGTAGGTTCTTAAGTGCACAACAGCAAAATAGGTTATTTGTGCCGGAATTTCGTCTGTTGCAAATGAACTTTTCGCAAATGATTTGTTAATTAAATTGGCATAATTTACATGTGCGCGTCAGTTATTTGTTTTCATCCGTTTGAAAAATATATGACATTGATCTCTACTATATACATGTGTGTGTATATATATATTATTTTTTTTAAGAAGTGGATGATACTGACTAGACATCATAGTTCGGAAATAAATTTTCTCAGATCCTATAAGTAGTTATGTTTATGTCATTTAAGAAAAACAAAATATTACAAGACATGTAGAAATATATTAGGAATGCAAAGTAATAATACCGCCAACTTTACCAGGTGAGCAAATTTATCTATGATGCTTTAAATTAATCAATAAAGTTTTTGATAATGCCAGTAAGTAACCGAAAGAGGCAAAAAAAAAAAAAATGACCAATATTGTGTGCCTTTCCAAAAGGTCTGGCAAATATACAATCCTTAATTGAGTCAAAGTTTTGTTATACTAACTGTGGTAATTTTGATTCAATTTTCTTGAAAGAAAGTCACAGCAAGTGAAATTTTTCTCAATAATCTTGCACTGAACATTAGACAAGCCTGTTAAATCTTTATCACTCCCCAGTTTGTGGATAATACTTTCAACCATCCCATCTACATCTTGTTCATTGTCAATGTTAAAGTCCACTAAAGCTATCAACATAGCTGCAGAGATAATATGTAGTGGCATTGCTCAAATGATATAAGATTGCATAGAATAGATTCTGATGTGCCATCTGTTTTTAATGTTGGGATCAGCTAACAAGCTTTAAACCTTATTTATAGGAAGCTTACACAACTCAAAGTTGTATTTTCTTGAACTTGAGATCAAGTAAGCATCTCTTTCAAACTGGTTCAAAAGTTATTTCTACCTTTTTTTCAACTTTGTTGCAGCCTTTATTATAGTATCAAACTTGTTGCATTGAACCAATCCTGTGAAACAAAAAATATATATAATCAAATCAGTGAAATGATTTGGTTTGGTTAATGTATCTAACCTGTTGAATAATTATGCATTCACACATTTGTACATGTCACCATCAACTTCATAGAACAGGAGAAAAGATCAAGAGACAAGTCCAACTCAGGTTTTGTTAAGGATGTTAATATGTTTAGCTAACTAACTATTATAATGTTAAAAAATTACATGCAAGAATCAAAATTATATTTGAACCAGAAAAAGAAAGGTTAGTTAGCAAGCAGAAAAAAATTTGTTTGATTTCCTTATAACAATAGCAAATTGAGACTTTCTTTTTTAGGAAGAAAAAAGGATGCTTAAAATAGATAATGAAACATTGAGTGTTGCAAAAATCAGTAACAAGATTGGAGGCTGAAAATTTAATTCTTTTTCATTTAATTCAAGCTAGAAGAGATACACTGATAAAAGTTAGCTAGTGCTATTCTCACCTTCCCCATATCTTGTCTTGAGAAATTAATAGTTTATTAGATAATTTCTGATGCGGCCAACAAAAAGATGAAAGGATGAATGGATGGCTTGGATTGGGTGGCTTGGATCAAAATGAAAGCGGAAAGACGGTTGGGATTTCATAAATTTTTGAACTTTAACTTGGCGTTGATTGCTAAACCCTGTCGAAGAATACAAGTAACGATTGATCTATTATTTGGAATGTTTGACTTCCCCTCATTTTTCCCATATCAAGTCACCTTAGAAGAAAGTATGAGCTTTGTTTATGAAGAAAACTTGTATACTTAAACTTATATATATATAGTGTGTTTTTTTAGGCCAACATACATTTATTGTACTTATTTTCAACCATATCAACCCAAGTGGAATTTAAATTTGAAAACAAGTGGATTTTAAACTTAAAAATAAGTCAAAAGCATTAATAAAGTGTGTCAATATTGAGTAGGTAAATAATAAAAAAATTCCACTTGTTTTGATATGTTTAAAAATATGTACTTAGAATTATATAAATTTAATAGCAAAAACTTAATTACAAATACTTTCCTGCTGCTTTTAAGATTCTATTTTCATTAAATGATCGTTAAATTATATTATTAAAATTTTTGTTGAAAAAAATAACCCTAATTAACATTAACATTATTTAATATTTATTTAAAAATGTGAGCAACAAAAATAATTTTAATACATATATCTTTAAAATTCTTATATATCCGGTTGCTTAAATATATTCTATATCATGGGTTACCCAATTAGTTAATGACATTTGGATATTTTTTACACATTATTTGCTTGCTCATTAAAAGTGTTAATCCACCATTTCATTAAAAAAAAAAAACAGGTTGAAAGAAAGAAAATGCCCACAGAATTTGCAACATATGGCATCTTCAATTTTGCATCTCTTCCGAAGAGACTTTATCTTTTTTTTTTTCAATAAAGGGTTCCTCTTCTTCATAGAACTTCTCATAAATCCTAGGCATGTGCAATTACTAGTAGTAGTAGAGCTTGAGATTTTTCAGGCAGTTTAGTTGAATTTGTAAGAGCATTGACTCCTCTTAGATAACTGACTTCTTTGTTGTACACCAAAGTCGTTTCCGCCACCCTTTCAAACTTTTCCAAGCTTGTAAAAATGGTCTGTACAATTTGTAATAGAAATTGATATAAGAAGACGAAATTGATACAAGAAAATGGAATTGAATGAATGAAAAGAATTGAGTGATGTATTCAATTAAACAATGATGATGCAAACTCATTAGAGAGTGACAAATCAACACACAACAATGATAACCCACCCAGATGAAGATGAGGAGAACAAAATGATAAATTGACTTCCCTAATATAATAGGTGAGTGTGGCCCTTTATATTAGGTCTTATACTATATATTAACTAATTAGTCTTAAAACTATATTAACTAATTAGTTATACTATACTTGAATTCCAACAATCTGAACAAAGGTCTTGAATCTCCACCACCCATAATCACACTCACAGCCATTGTCGGACATGACACAACTTCTACATGTTTGGATATGGGGTTTCAAACACCATTTTCAAGCTCAAACGTGACTATCTATTTGGCATCTTGTTTGGTTGCTCCTATCATCATATGTTTGCTAAACACAACTATAGCACATAACTCCTTTTTTCGGTGGCCCACAGTATTCCCTAATCCACGATGAAACAAGGGAATGAAAAGCCTTTTTCATATACATTATAAAGGGTCAAATGGACGCAATTATTTATCAATTGTGCTAAGACTCAAAGTAACTCAGCACATGCTCCTCAAATGGAATTTTTGCAATAGGAACAATAATTGCACAATTAAAAAATCTCAACAACCTTTTATACCAAATATATCTTGTAACACCTTACTCCCAAACACCTCATGTCTTAACCAAAAACTTTGAAATCCAACCAAACACAGCACAAAACCACTCACAATAACTTCCCAAAACCTCAGGATAACGGAAAAATGCCCAAAAGACACTAGAAACTGGGTTTGAGGTGCGGCTGCTATAGTACTACCGTGGCTCTGACTCCTCCTAGAAACTCTCATGTCTACTATCTCTCTAGCATCACAGCCTGACTACCTGGCACTGTGGTGCCTCCTTCTGGTTTCTATACTGGCAAATTTCAAACTCCAGAGCAAACTTTCGACATACATAACTTTATACCCTGACCTCCGATTGACCTAATTCCAACTCCTACAAGTCAATCTAGTCACAATCCATCTATAGACACCAATTTCACCTCAATCCAATTCCGTATGGATATTTTAGACACCTGACACAGTTTTAGCCACTTTTAACCAAAAACTCACAACTCCTATTTGCCACCAAAGGCAACCTGACTATTTGGGACCATTCACACATGTTCAAAACCACTTAACCAACTTGTTCAAAGAGGTTCTACCTCAAAGAAACCATTTCTCTAAGATTCGACCCCCTTGAATCCCAAATTGACAAAATGGGCTACTTGCCCCAAAACACACCAATGGCGCAATTCACCTCCTTTGGGCTCACAAACAATATTAAACTGACACCCCAACATCCAAAACCATACATGCACCATAATACATCATAAAAACCACATACTTAATACATCCAACACAATTCCACATCATAACATTACAACCATCCAATTCCTCATGTCCATTACAACTCACTATCATACTTAGCACAAAGTACATACATTACATACACTACATAGACTATCCCCATGTCCGGTATGCTACTCCCTTAACTTCTCCGAACTAGTGTCAGAACCTTCATCTGAAATGTTAGTTCATGGGAGAGGGGTGTGAGACAATGTCTCAGTAACTACAGACAACCACACATACATATATATAACTTATACAACTCATGAATACAATGTGAAATAGAATGAAATGCATATCTCCCTTACACACAGCTAAAACCACGAGCTATCATCATAACATGACATTTCATATAGGTGATTCCCTTCCAATAATCGGTGAAGATTGATTCCGGGACATCACCAAGCTCACCTCCCATTATTGAACCAAGTCAAAGGTAACACTAATGCTCGGATCATGGTTCTCCTTCCTCTTTTCCACCACAAATTAGCAGCGATTTAGGGAAGGTGCAGTCCATTGCATGCCTTTCCCTCCTGGTCATAGGAGGTGATTTAGCAGCAAGGATCCCATCCTTATCCTCCCTAATCATATATCATATCATATCATATCATATCATCGTATATCATATCATCGTATATCATATCATCATCACCACCCAATCATCATATACCTCACAATGTCATGGGGTGATGTTCACATCATATCATCATATAATCATCATCATCATGATCTCAATGTTATGCTATGCATCATGTCATATCATATCATCATCATATATGTAATCATCATCATAATCATCATCTAGCTATGTGCATACCACGATATATATATATATAGAAAACCGTACATACAAACATATTTATATCATGGTATGAAAGAAACATGCATATATACACAAATATACATAATACCATACAATACATACAATACAATGCAAATACCTAGTTACCTCAGGTTGTCAATTTCCACACAAGCGGATTCCATAAACTTCTAGAGTCATCCAACGCAACTTGTACCCCTTTCGATCAACCAAACAATCACTATAATATCATAATGCCTCAATTAACACAATACTCAACTTGATCAAAAACCACAATTCAACCATTGAAGTTTAACCCAAAATTCCAACACCACTTTCATGCATCACTAAACTCCTAATAGCCATTCAAACACTACTCAACACATACACTTCGAATTCCCAATAGCCCTAACTGAAAAAAACCTAGAGTTAAGATTAAATAATGTATAATCCCTTCAAAACTCACACCTAAACAACGAGAACACCAAATCATACTCCATTAACCTCATTTCATCCATTTTAATCGGTGGGATTCAACCAAAACCAAAGATCCTAACTTATACATGAAAAATCTCAAGTTTAAACCGAAGAAACTGGAGAAGGAAGAATAGAGATCACTTACCAACGAAGATCCAGGCTCTTGGACGCCGGAAAACACTCCCAATGGCCTAAAAATCCTAGCACTACTCCTTCGGTTCTCCTCCGTTTAATTCTTTTCTTTTCGCATTCGGCCGACTAAAATGATTCGGTTTTAAGCAAAAATCCCGACTCTTGTCATGGCTCTAGACAAACCCGCTGCGACGCCACCAGTTTCACCAGAAAATGCCACTGGAACTTGCTTTCGCCGCAGCGGCCCTGCTTCTCGCCGCGACATGGAGCTCATTTTCCTCCACGTTGATTCTTCCTCCATTCTGTTTCCTCCAATACTGCGCACAATGCCAAAACAAATGTCATGAGAGTTATTACATATCCTTGGAAGCTTATCAATGCATTGGAGGGTAGATGAAATTTCCGTAAGCGATCTAAGCTTCTCTTCAATCTAGTGGCATCTCACTTTTTATATTTATTAAATAGTGATCTTAGTAAAAAGAAATTTATTTATTAAATAGATCAAATTATATATATCATATACAGCTTATTTTATATTTAATATTATATTATAAAAATCATTTCATTTTTAGTAGTTACACACCTAAAAGTACTTTCGATTAAATCATTCAAACATAAACCACATTTTGTCAAAACTAATTTTGAAATAAAGCATTTAAATACAAATCACACTATATCAAAATCAATTTTGAGAAACTCAAAGCCAAATATGCCCTATGTTTCTTTTTGGTGAACAATAGAATAGAAGATGGGCGAGGAGATGCACCAATGGTCGCAAAATGAGTGTATAAAGATTGAAGAATGGCAAATGGGGATAGTGGATGATGGGGACTACTACAGCTACAAGCCGAACATATAGTTTCTTTAGATTTAACATTGCACAAAACCAGGAACAATCATATATAGTCCTGGTTGAAACATATTAAAATTACATAATTATACAACAATTAATCTTTTAAAGCATTAACAAATGGTTTGGCAACAAGGCAAAGAGGACTTTTCTTGTGAGGAACAATTCCTGGTAATACCTCGAAGTCTATATCTTCCCTTTTCATCCCTTCAGGCATTTCCCAATCAAATGAATAAACAAGATTGGCAAGTATCAACTCCACCGTGGCAACTCCCATTGGTAAAACTGGGCAAATTCATCTTCCTACTTCAAATAGAACAAACTCAAAATCCCGTCCCTTAAAATCTACAGGATTGTCCAAGAATCTCTTATGATAGAACACTTCTGGGTCTTCCCAAACCTCGATCTCTGTGAATAGCCCATGCATTCACATACACAGATGTCTTGGCTGGAATTTCATACCCTTCTATGATGCATTTTTTGTTTGTTTCTCTTGGTATAAGTAGTGGGGCTGGTGGGTGCAATCTCATTTTCTCTTTTACCACTGCCTTTAGATAAGTAAGCTTTTCAATGTCCCGTTCTTCTATGAAACCTTTCTGGTCGTACAGATTTCTAACCTCTCCTTGAACTTTCTGCATTACTCTTGGATTCTTCATTAGTTGGGCCATAGCCCAAAACTATTAATGCTGCTGAGCCTGTGTCTGTTCCTCCTACAAGTAAGTCCTGTATATATCTTGTGCTATTAGCCCATTATTATAAAAGCAAGGGAAAAGAAAACACTTTATTTTTTGTTAAAGAAAATGTTTTTGTTTATTTAAAACCCACTATAGTCTTATATATTATAAAAAATAGACCTATTCGCGCTTTGTGAGCTTATCATTGATTGTAGAGGTATCAATCAGGCTTAAACTAAATTAATGATCTGAAAAGGACGTAAGCTTTTTTAGGACATGACTAGGAAAATCCACTTTAGACTTAGAATTGCATGTTTATCTTATCTATCGGTTCTCTAGCACTAACCTTAATTAGGACAAAAATATTTGTACACAAATGCTCTGCTTACCATGTCATTTGGGAACTGTTCTCACAAATGAATGGGCTTAGCAATAAGAAAAGCGAAGAATTACCATGAGTAAAGCTTTGAGGTGATCAAAAGTGAGATCTATTGAAGATCATCACTCCTTCTTGAGGCAAAAGGACATCAATTATATATTCTTCTGGCGGTTTTTGCCTTGGAGGATGAAGGTGTTCATCAATCACTTCTTTGTAAATTAATGTATCCAACTCCTGCTTGAAATTCCTCTCAAGACGGCCAGTCAATCCTTTATAGCTATCTATCCACCCCATGAAATGAATATAATCTGACAAGAAGAAGTTAGCCATCAATGCCTGCAACTCATTCAGCATCCCATGGAACCTTCAGTAGATTCAACAACAAATCTTGACACACAGCTCCAAAATATGTAATACTAAAAGATATAATGCTCCATTTAGTACATGGAAAATAAATTTGAGGAAATGGAAAATGTGAGGGAAAGTATAAAAGTTATGTATGCATGTTTAATATATGTCTAAGTGACTTCGTTGGGGAGAAATCTTTCCAAGTTTATCTTTTCCATTCACATTCTGAACCAAATAGATTCTTAATTTATAGAATGCTTCCAATTGCTTTCAGCCAATACCTAAACAATTTTGCATTCTCCAGTAGCCAAGGACCCTTTTACATTATAACCTACTTTCTAAGGTTAATATAATTGATAATTGAAGTTTTTTTTAAAGCTTCTGAGTTTGTTAGGTCTTATGGAATTTGACTAAAAAAATTATAATGTAATTGATGATCAAATGTTGAAGATTTAACTATAAGTTTATAACTAAATTAAGTTTCTATATATTATTGTGAAAACAATCAAGTGTGCAACTTTTAAACAAATCTTCAACATTTGATCATATAAACACATCACCGTTGCCGCACATGTGGATTCCACTTTTGTTAAATCAATTTTTAGAGGACAAACTTCCCTTAATGTTATGTTTGGTGATGAAAAAGGGATGTGAGGAAAGAAAAAATGTGAGAGAAAGTATAGAAGTTGTATTTGGGATGTGGCAAAATGACTTTGTGAGAAAGTTTTTCATGTTTACGGAAAAGATCGCTTTTCCATTTTCATTTCCATTAATTATGTACCAAATGTCCTAAGACGAAGAAAACAATACATCCTGAGTTTAGAAGGTGTGGATCTAGTTTGGGCACATGAGACCAAGAAAAGTCAAAGGAGATTGGCAAAGAAAGAGTTCGCGCCCTTACTAAATTATAGAACATCGACCAAAAAAAGTCAAATTTGTTTGAGATAACAAAACCAAGACATAATTAAAAATTGGTCAAAATATTACGGGGCTTTCAAAAGGAATCAAATATATGTTCATCAAAACAAAAGCAAACTCAACGTTATTCAGACAATTACGGGGCTATCAAAAGGAAAATAATAACAAAACTGCTCCTTTCAACTCCTTCTTCCTCGTACTTGCTCCCGAAAGCAGCCCTGCAAATTATGGTACTTGTACGAGACATCAAATTTTCATTCAAGTTAATTTGTAGCTTGGACGAAGCTGCATGTCCTGAGATCTTTTGAATCATTCCACGAACCTCATCTTGTCTTATAAAAGAAAAACTCGAGACACACCTAGCACTACAAATATGAATGGCACAGATTTTTCTGATTTCTCTCCAACAATCTACGTAAGAAGAGAAAATCATCTCTTTCCCGTTGTAGGTTAGTTTCTGCTGGCTGAACAAAGAGGGTCTATGAGAGAACTCAACGTCATGGTTTTTAAGGGTCTCTTTGGCCATTTTAGGGGATGAAAAAACACGGGCAGTTCTATGACCTTGTTTGAGAGAAAAGAGGGGTCCATATTTCTTGGAGAGCTTCCATAGGTCAAGATAAAGGGAAGAACTATTGAATTGATGGAGATTTCCTACGACGGGAAGGCCACAAAGACCTTATGGAAGGGTAGGTTTGTGAATGGCTTTTTTGTGTTTATGAAAGAAGAACAATAGCGAGAGGAGCACTTAGAATGAGAAGAAATGTGAGTGATACCAATTTGGTGTTTCAGCAACCTCAAGCGTAAGTGATTTGTGAATAATCCCACTCTAAACACATATATAGACTGGTTTTGCAATTTTTTAATCTAATTACATTGACATTTTTTTGGCCACTTATTACATTGACTTCTTTTTTATTTTGGGTCAAGATTAATTATGGCCTGCTTATTATGTATGGATACAGAGGCATCGCTTTTTTTTTTTTTTAATTTTTATGCCGATAATAATAATAATAATAATAATAATAATAATAATAACTCATGATTAATAAATCCAATTTGTCCTTCTATCATGTGGCTAACCAATAAAGATTTAAAAATTATTTTGAATAAAGAAAAAATGTAGGGAGATTAAATAAAAATAATGAGAAAAATTAGTCAGAAAATGCAAAAAAAATTAAAAATAATAATTTAAAACAAAATTAAAAAAATACTTTAAAATTTTAAATAAAAATAGTACATAAAAATAAAAATATAATTTTAACAAATAGTAATTTAAAGAGAAGATTTGAATACATAGATAATTTTAAAATAGTACATAAAAATAATTATTTAAAATTGAAATAAATAATAAGAAGATTTGAATAAAAATATAATTTAAAAATAATAATATGGTGCTCAACTGAACCATGAAATTAAAATTGTACAAGAAAATCTAAAATAAAAAATAGAGATAATGGGAAAGAAAGTTGAGATGATGAGTATTTTAAAGATTTTTAATTTTTTTATTTGAAACAGTTAAAAAAATAGAAAAAGTATAATTCATAAGGCATTGTTATAAATAGTAACTCTCATAAACTGTATCTATGCAATTATACAGTTTTGCTATAAGCAACCATGCAATTGTATAGTTTTTAAATTTTTTAAATTAAAATATTACATTGTATAAACTATATCTCTACATTTATACTATTTTTATTGTCTAGCCAATTGAGGGTAGTTATCTCAATGTGATTTTTTTAATCCATATGGCTTGAACCCTCAATCTTGTTTAAAAATCTCTTCCACTTGACCCTACTACTATTGGTAATTTGGTACCCCCCTCCATTTTTTTAATCTAATTACTTTGAAATTTTTTTTTATTTGGGGCGACTTGTGATTCACGTACAGAGGCATCATTTTTTTTTTTGTAACTTATTTTTTAATCCAATTTATTGATAGTACCTGTCACACCTTAACCTTAGAAATCATTTAATATTCATTATTAGTAGTTTAGATTCCAATTAGATGTATTTGGAAACAAATTTGGGCCAAATTCAAAAATTCCAAAAATTTAGCAGAAGTCACTATTCATTTGGTAAATATAAAAATTTGGCTGAACTTTGAAAAATTATAACTAATTCTAGAAAAATCGTTTAAGGGTGGTTCAAATTGCTATATTCATCTCTTAAAATAATCTATAAGGAAAAAATATTAATTTGGAATTTTATTTGGCAGATTGCTACAGTAAATTTCATGAATTTACTTGCAATTTTACCCTAATTTTTCCAAATTTCATTCCCTAAAATTCCATAATACCATACTTTCAATGGTAGTCACATAACACATATAAAATTGATCCAAAACATACTTTTATTCATCATCTAAGAGTCACACATAATTTACATAATTGTGACATAAAATGTCATTATACTTGATATTACATAAGTATCCAAAATACCCTTCCTATTTCTAAACATTTCTTCATGGATCCTCCTTTATCTCGTTACCTTTCATATGATTTGAACCTAATTATGGTTAGATATTTGGTGGGGTGAGATTTAAGAAAATCCCAATAACATCATAATCTCATTCTTAGCATAATATTTAAAAATAATTGCAAGAAATATGATTTCATTTTGGCATGGTAACATTTAGGATCAAAAGGCATCTTTTATCATGTTCATCATGTTCTTTACATGTTCATGCTTGTTCATGAAAAATTCATAGCATATTCATCATTATTTCACCATTTTGATCCAACATCATCATCATATTCATAACATAAACATGTTTTCTACCTACCAATCATAGAAATACAAGATCTAACAACCATTTAGAAATAAAATGCAAGAAAGGGAAAAGATGTTACCTTAAACTTGCAAATTTTCCTTTCCTCTTTTCCTCCTTCTCTCTATAACTCACTCTCTCACTAATATATGGTAGATTTTCGTTTTTGGGTGTGAATAATGGAAGGGAGGAAGAGCTTATTTATAAACAACAAGAAGCAACTCCATCCATTTGATTAACTTTTGATCCAAGGGCCAAAATTGCACTACATCATCTCTTTTCTCCACCATACACCTAATTTCTTCACATAATTGTTATCTAATTAATTTTCCCTCTCTTGTCATTAATTTGGATGCCAGTTTTATCTCCAAATAAGATAAATATTGCATCATTATGCTTACATAAGCCTACTTCATCCAAACTTCCAATTTTGACACCTAATCTTTGAAATAATGTCATGCATGGTGGTTAACTCTTCTCCACTCCTTTTGCACGAAATTTTGAGTCCATATTCAGCCCAATATGATGCCTTTAATTATTTGGGCTTAAACCATTTAATTCTAGGCTCAATTTCAACATATACCGGGTTTTCGGGCTCTAATTATGTAAATTTTGTCTGGTAAAATTTTTCATGCTTAAATATATTTAAAATATGAATTTCAAACTCATTATGACCTTAATTAATCATTTCTAAGCCCATATAATTTATTTTAGAAGATATTTTACCTTATTGGGCTCTAACCGAAAACACCAATAAAATTAGTGCTAATTAATTTTTCCTGTAACTTCTCTGCATGGAGGATTATTATAAACCTTCTAATATTATTTTAAACTTATTCTTGATTATTTCATAGGCTACTGGGTCACCTATAATTTAATTAGCCTAGAAATCGGGTGAATTGGGCTCATTGGACTCTTTATCCTTTCTTGACATCATTTAAGCTATTATTGTCAATAATATTTCTGGTTTCCCAAAAATCATCACTAGCCTATTAGGGTTTTCTACACCTTTATTGGGCCTCCATGAATAGTACTTTTGACCCATTAAGAAACCGGTGCAGTCTTACTGGGCCCGGACTCCGATTTTGGCCCAATATCCATTAGACCGATTCTATGACTATTCAAACCTTATAGAAAAATCCAGTATCTCTTTTATGCCCTAATATATCTGAGTTTCCTGATCTAGACTTATTTTCTAATTCTTATTAATTTACAGATTATGGAACTTCAGATCAATTTTCTGCCCAATATATCTATTTTCTGGTTTTGCTTATTAGAGTATAATTTCTTACGAGAATTTTCTTGAATCACCTCCTATAACCAGTCTTAATAAATACTGCACAGATGATTTGTTTGAGGAAATGACATCTATGTCCCATTTTTTGTTTTTTTGCTAATAATTAATATTTTCAATTATGCCATCCAACTTTCTTTACAATTTGGTCCCTGATCATCCTTTACAATTTAGTCCCTATTTTTATCTATATAAGATATTTAAGCTTCTTTAATTTTAATTATGCAGTAATTCTCTAAACTAGAATTCAAACAAAATCATAAAAATTTAGATGTTACAATATCTACGTATACAATTTGCCGGATTTTCTCAGCACTGTCTACTTTGCATGTGTGACATGACAAATTTTAAAGTGAGAGGATCACTTTAGAAGGAGAGCCACCGAGCAGACCCATATGGAAAAAAAAATGATTATCAGAGACTATCAGGTAGTTTCTTGTTTTTAAAAGAAAGTAATCCATTAACGCCAAATAACAACACACTTGGGTAACGAGTGGTGTATATATAATTAACTACTGCCTATAACTACTATGTATTTGTTGATGACTTACAATGAAACTAATAAATAACAGATTGATATATTTCAAAATAATACATATTTTGTGCCATTTTCTATTCACATAATTATTTTTTTTTTTTTTTACTTTTCTCATCAATATGATTTTATTGTTGGAATGGTTTGAAAACTAAGACAAAGTCCCATATTGGATAGGGACTAAAATTCTAAAGTTTTTATAAGAAGGAAGGAGTCATACATGTTAAATGGCTTGTTAAAGAAAACTAGATGGATTTAAATATTATTTATAATTAATATTTAAACACTTAGATTTCAATCTAATGTACATAATCTCTTGTTATCCTCAAATTCAGAAGCGGATTTTAGTTTTATTTCCAACATTTAGAAACTGATATCCTCTGATATATCATGAGGGCTGACCCAACACACAAAGGTACAGAAAACATTCTTCAACTTCCTTCTCTACTCTCGTCTTTGTTTTCTGTTTTGCATTGTGATGAGACACTTGAAGTTGCTGTTTGACATCTTAGATGTTTGGGATTACTCCTAGGGATGGTTCACCATACATTCCCGAGCTTTTCTTCATTTTCTAAATACTATTATTTTACATTTATTTTATATACTAAAAGTGATCCAGAAACAAGTGCCTTTAATTTGGAATTGAACCAAAAATAAAAATCAAGACCAAAAAGATGAAGTAGGAAAAGAAAATTGATAAAAGTTTTATATTTTTCCGTGTTTATGAAGGAAGAACAGTAGGAAGAGGGAAAAACTTTGATTGAGAAGTGACAGTGATACCATTTTGGAGTTTCGTTAAACTCACCGGTCAAGTGATTTGTGAATAATTAATCCCACCCTATAGTCTATACGGATACATACATAGACTCATTTTGCAATTTTTTAATTTAATTACATTCACTTTTTTTTTATGTAGGCTCAAGATTTAGATATGACCTGATTGATAGTGATGTAGGATAGAGGCATCGTTCCTTTTAAAAATGATAATATAATTATTTATTATTATTATTTTTTATTTTATTTTCCAGTCATATGTTCGGTGCAATTTTTTATTTACACAATTCTTTTTATTATATTTTTCTCCTCAATATTTTTTTGGACCAAATATTTTTCTCATTAATATGATGTTATTTTGTATGGTAAAAGTGATTCATCAATTTATTGGTATAGATCCCTTTCGAATTGAACCAAAAATGAAAACCAAGACCAAACTAAGCCAGTACCAAAATATGATTTAAAGGAAATAAGCAAGCTCAAAGAAATTTGAAAAAAGATATTAAATTATGTGCGAAAATAAATTACTGAACATTAGTGGCAAGAAACATGCTCGGAATATGAAAATTTCAGGCCTACTTATTTCTAAGGTCTAATACTTAAATGAATGTATCAAAAAGGAACCGGGTCTAAGTAAAACTATTGGGTCTTTCACGTGTGCTTTGAAAAATTTAATGATTCTTAGCCCATTTTGATTTTTAGGCCGAGCACATTCATTTAAATTTTAACTTAATAATCCCACTCTTTACACAAACTCATATACGATCGTTTTGCAATTTTCTAATCTAATTATATTGACTTCTTTTTTTACCTTGGGTCAAGATTAATTATGACCTGATTATTGGTGTATGGATAGAGAGGCATCGTTTTTTTTTTAATTTTTATGCCGATAATTATAATAATTAATAATTCATGATATTAATGAATCCAATTTGCCTTCCCTGTCACGTGGTACCGATGTCAGTTATTTTAAAGTGAGAAGAAAACATAGACTGGGAACAAGCAAATGTGGGAGGAGGGGGTGTATCTACTGCCGGCCATTTCTCATCCTGCATCCCTCCTGCCGGTAATTTTTTTTAATTTTTTTTTAGACCAAAGCTTACAAAACTAGAAAAATGGATATCCTATAACCAGCTATGCAATTGTACAGTTTTAAAATTTTTTTAAATTAAAATATTGCAGAGTATAAACTGTATCTATGCAATGATACAGTTTTGCTATAAGCAACCATGCAATCATACACTGGAAAAAAAAAACAATGCAATTGTACAGCTTTTAATTTTTCAAATTAAAATATTACAAATTATAAATTATATCTTTGCAATTATACAGTTTTGCAGTAAATCAAATTTGACTATTGTAAGGCCAACTGGGATAGTTTTCCCGGTATGATGTTTTCAATCTGTAAGTTTTTATTTTTTCTTAATACTATCTGATATCCGATCACTACTTTATACTCTTACTAATCCGAATTAAGGGGAATAGATTCCTTTTCATTTGTCCCGACTACCATAATATCTTTCCATTTTTCAATCTAACTAATTTATTTTGTTTTTATTTTGGGTTGGATAGTGATTTAAGGATAGAGGGGCATCTGTTTTGTTTTGTTTTTGATTTTTTAATCCAATTTGCTTCATTCTCACAGCATTGTCTACTTGTATCATGTGACGCCGTTGACAAATACTTTAAAGTGAGACGATCAGTTTAGAAGAGAGAGCCATTGAAACTTGGGTTTGTTTGCCAGATCCACATGAAAAAATTCTTGAATTCTGGATTTGTTTAGTTGGGAAATCCATACTTGGATTTGAAAATGAGATTTGGGTATAAATTGATTTTTGGCTATTTTTAAATTTTATTGAAGTTATATATTATTCTTCCACATTAACAAAAATTCAAAACAAACGTTACACAATGAAGAAAGAAATTTAGGAAATAAATAAAGGAAAAAACAGGGAAGGCAATTATGGTAGGCACGGGGCTAACAGCGAAAAAAGATCAGGATTTCCCCCCCTTACCTCTATCTTGAATTCCATGTTTAAGTTTTATTTGAAAAGCAGAAAAATGGAATAAACTTCATGCTGTATATCGCTATATTATATGTACACAATATATTATGCGTTCTATTTTAAGTTATTTTATTTTATATTAAGCGTTAATTTGATAATAATTTGATAATTTAACTTATTAGCTCTTTTATTTTTTTAAATGAAAATATGGGAAAAAATTTTCCCTCCCTTAAAACCATTAATTTACTTAATGTTGCAAATTGCTTACATCAAAATTAAATTAATTTAATTTACCTATATTAATTTTAGCGACTCCTTAATTCCAACAAAGCAAATAAAGATTGATATTTTTTATTCCTTTCACTTATAAGATTTTTCAATTGGGTAAAAACTAAAAAAAAAACAAATTTGATATCATCCAAATCTATAAATTTAGTATCTTTTTTATATTGATCAATTAATGAAATATTGCATAACATGCTTTGAAATAAAGAAAAGCGCTTTCTGAGCAGTACGAATCAACAACAACTACTACTATACTACTTTTATGACTTGTTTCAAATAATATGTGATGTTTCACTTTTTTCACAAATTCAAATAATTTTGTACTACTTGTGGTGCCTTTGATTAATTGCTATAGGCCACATATAAGTACCAATATTTCGTCAGCAAATAAGTGGTTTTGATCCTACCGTTGGTCGTGAGATCGAAGAAACTAGGCATGGGCAGTAACCAAAGCCATAGGTATGGTCAAGGTTCTTTTTTAAGTTGAACAGTATTTAAAATCGTTACTATTTTCAAGAACTAAATTTTCTATTAAGCTTTAATGAAAGAAAAAGGGTTTTGAAAACTTACAGGATGAGTGTTTTAATAATAACTTTCCAAAATTTTTGTTATATCATTCTTAAAATTTGATCGCAAGTCCCGAAAAGTTAATTACGAGAAACTTCAATTTTTAAAAATAATTATGATTTTTAACATTCTTAATTAAACCTAAATTTTCTGAAGATTTCGGTCCTTAACATTACAAAAAATTGATATTTAATAACTTCCTTTTTTTCCCTATTATCAGACAAGGGTATTTCCTACTAAGGGTAGGACTAATCTCTTTCAGGATATGGAAGGCATAGATTAGATTCCTCCCAATTATAAGCGCCTGGAAAATGGGTTGGTTAATCCCAAATGGGCAAATAGCTAACTTGTCACGAGTTGAGCTGAATTGGGCTAAGCTTAAAAAGCCCATTTTAAAATAAGCTCATTTTTTTAGGTCTGGTCCATCCTTAAAGAACTTACAAGCTAACCCATAAGCTCGAATATTTTTTTAATTTTTTTAATTTCAAGTTTTTCCACATGAAAATTAGATTTTTTTTAACATATCAAATATTATTTAACCTTCACAATATAATTAAATAGAAATTCATATGATTATAATTATTATCATCAAGTCATAAGTCAAAACTAAAGTCCAAAAATAATGTTTAAATTCTACAATTCATACATTCACCAAAGTCCAAAATAATATTTGAATATTTCTTATTTAAATTCAAATAATCATCTTCATTAACAACAATTATTTAAAAAACAAATAGACTATGAAAAAGCTTCATCAAAATTTTAAACTTTAAAGGAGGTTTTTTTTTTTTCTTTTTTCCAACTTTAGGAGCTAAACAGCTAGCTTGTTTGGCTTGACCCATATTTCTGACTGTATCTATGTTTGTTCCATACACAAATGCTAGGAAATCAAACCCCAACTACTTACTTAAGAGACAAGAGTTATTACCACTCATACCAATCTAAGTTAATTAGTAGTAATTGCTTTTTATTGTAATGTATCAACAATGGATTATAAAACATACATTTTTGTAGTGTTAGAATGAATTTTTCCATGTGGTGTTGAAATCACTAAGGTGGGTTTACCTCTTTTAACAAAATCTTTTCTATACATATAGCTAAGCTTGTTTGAATGTAACAACCCTTTATATACTGTCTTAGACTTAGCCTTGAGCTAATGAGAAATTGTCTTGTATTTGGTACACCATCAAAGGGGCCAGGACCAGAAGAAGAATCAAAATGAACTAAGTTGGAGAAAAGAGCTAGAAGCCTCTGGCACCAGCAAGTAGCAAGGCCGCCACAGTGAGACACTTGGGGAAAATTCAAAAATTTTCAGGCCGAGAGGTCTCATGTTGCATTGAGCTTTCATGAGCCATGGCGCAAGTCACAAAATTTGTTTAAATCAGAACGCATTTCAGTCAAGTGAAGAAGAAGAAAACAAAGAGAAAAGGAGGAGCTCCACATTGAGCTAGGGTTCAAGATTTTCGATCCTTGGGCTCAATTTTTGACTTTAGGAAGGTTCACTCTTGGTGGGTAAGTGATCGCTAACCCTTCCTCCCTTCTTTTCCATCTGTTTTTGAGATAAAATCTGTGGAGATATGGTTAAGCTCGATTTAGCAGAGGTTTTCATTGATTAAAATGCATGCAAATGAGTTATTGATGTATTGTTTGGTGTCATTCAAGTTTGGTATGAGTTTTGGACTGTTTATGATGGTTTATGTTGAACCCTAGCTTGGTAATGGTTGAAGGAGCTTGAAGTCTGAAATGTATGTAGATATTTATGGTTTGGATATGTGTCTAGAGCTTCTTGATGCATGATTATGCTATTGAATTCATGGGTTCAATTTGGATAGTTGGATTATGAGTTTTGGATTATGTGGGTATTTTGTTAATTGGAAATGTTACGGTATTTTAGTGTTTAATTAGTCATTTGGAAGTGTTCGAGTTGAGGTTGGTGATCAAAGGCTTGCTAAACCTCTATGTGTGCTGTGTTAGCAATTTGAGGTAATTGAGATGTATGTTTATGTATGATGTGAATTTTCTATTTATTTATATATATATATATGTATGTTTGTTCCTTTCATATCGCAATAAGTCCCAGGCACGGCTCGTGGTGAAAGGGGTAATCTCTTTCCTAGTCTTGTATATGTGTTTATGCACTGATTTATAGCATATTACTTGTTAGCATCCCTATCGTATGAGATTATATATGATAATGACTGAGAATATACATGTATGTGTGAAATGTGACAGTTTGAGAGCATCATCACATCATTAAGCATGAGTACTTTGACAGTTTTTGGTGATGATGACGTACAATACCACATGATATATCAAACCACTAGTAGCCAAGTGGTGAGGTTAATGATTATATATCTCTGCCACTAAATCCTCTCCTATGGTCAGAACAGCCAGGTGGCAGTGAATTTGGAGATGTACCTTCCTTAAATTACCACTAATTCGGGCGGTCCAGGTAAAGGAGAACCATAATCCAAGTATTAATGTGACCTTTGGCTAGGTCATACTAGTATGCAGAGAGTTTAGTGATGTCCCAGAACTAGTCTTCACCGGTTGTTAGAAGCGAATCACTTATTGGGTGTACCTTGTAATAGTGACTAACCCGTGGTTATAGCCCTATACAAATCAGGACATTCATTGCATTGCATTGCGTAACATTGCTTACATGTATTTATATATGTGTGTATATTGTTTTTGTATGTTCCTCAGTTACTAGGACTCTATCTCACACCTCTTGTGGTAAATATTGCAAGTGAGGACTCTAGTACTAATTTGAAGAAGATGAAGGAGTCTTAGTTCACTCCATTGCACAATGGCATTCTTGTAGTTGGTAGTTTTAGTACCTAGTTTATGTAACATAATGTACCAAATAGTTCATTATTACTTGTGTTGCCTGCAATGTTGTTATCCTGGGTATTGTATATTGCTTGGGTATCATGTACTCGATGGATTGGTTGAAGAATCCATATGGAATTGATTGTATGTTAGCTGTGTTGGTTAGTGATATATGTGATTTTCTTGTGGAACCTGGTATGGGTCAGTTGTGTGTATGATATGTATTTGGTCTTGTAAGCATGTTATGTGTGTTTATGGATGGTTCAAGTAGTTGTTAGGTTAAGTAGATATGTAACCCATCAGTTGCCAAGGGGTCAAATTCTACAAGAATGGTTTCCTTAGGATGAGATAGCCCTTAAACTATTCCTAAGGGCATTTGGGACTTAGGTCAGGAGGTGGTTTGATCATTGCTAGTCTAATTTGGCATTTGGAGGCCCCAGTGCCAAGTCTTGATCTAAAACAGACCAGTTTGGTCTCAAGTGTTCAAAATCTCCATACAGAGGTATTTTGAGGTATGGTTAGTGTTTATAGTTAGATTAAAGTAGAGTGACCTGTTAGGAGTTGGAATTAAGTCAATTTGATATCGGAGCACGAAGATATGCACATTGGAAGTTTATTGGAAAAATCAGCAAATTGCCGATTCTGTATCAGTATCTAGCGCTGCAGCATCATAGTCAAGGCAAGTAGCACCACTCTTTGTTGTCTGTTTTCCTCTCCAACTCGAGAGCTTCAGTGTAGGGGTGGTACTATAGCAAGCTGTGACGCCGTCCTCTATCTCTTTCCTTGGTGCTATTTGGTCTCCTTTTTGATATGTTTTTGGGACTTTGGTCATAGGGTGTTATATCAAACCTAGGAGTAGTATATGGTTAAGGGAGCTACCAACTCTGCCGAATTTTGTTGGTATTATTGACCTATTTTTCCACAGGTAATATGTATTGGCTTGTTTGTGGCTTGTTGACAACATAACTAGTGAATGGTAAGCTCATAAAATGGTAAAATGATTTAGGATTTGACGAAGGAATAAGTGGCATGAAATGCGAGGGAAAGCAAATACTTACCTATGTCTCCACATCTTGAACCTTGGAATTTGATTAAGGCAAGTCAATCGAACCAATTTTTGGAATCTTGTTTAAAATATCCTACATATTTCTAGCTATCTTCTTCATAGTATTCTATTTTGTTTGGAATCTTCTTATTTAGGAATACTATGAATTAATTTATGAATTGCCAAAATATAAATTTGCAAGTATATATGGTTGATTGCAGTAATAAAATTACATGAAGTATTCCAAGATTATAACTACTTTTCAAATAAAATTTAATCAATATAAGCAAAAATTAATTGAGTTGAGTGAATTCTGAATTTAAATAAACTAATAAGTAAAGTAAATGAAATAGTGATTCAACCATTAAGGACAATGTTAGAGGATCAAGTTTCAGCTATACATTAGGGGGACTAATTATTTCATGACTCTTAATTTTAACTATCACATAGTGGTCACGAGAAATGTATTCTATTAATCTATCAATCTAATATGTTGTATCTAACTATTTAATATCCATTGATCTCTTGATCAATTGTTAAAGTCATGCCCATGACCATAAGCTATATCATAGACACCCAATTGTATGGCTAGCCTAGGTTGTTTATATATGTTCATCTCTTAAGATCTAGAGTTAGGTTTCACCTCTCAATTCAGCACTTAATTTTTATGATATGATTATGCAGTGATTACTCACATAATCAACAAAAAGCACAAGAAAAATATAAAAGAGAGTTCAATTTATATAACAAAACCAAATCCAACATTCCATAATTCATTCATGGAATTTAGTCTACTTGAAGCACTATGCCAAAAATAACCACCAAGAAAAGTTTTGGTTAACCTTTCCTTGGTGGTTATTTTTATAACCACCAATAAAAGTCTTGATCTCACTTTTGTTGGTGATTACAGAAATAATTGCCAAAAAAAGGTTAAACTTTTTTTGGTGTTTAGTTTTGGAACCGCTAACAAAAATTTGCCCTCATTTTTGTTGACTAACAAAAGTATTTCTGGAATCACTAACAAAAGTTTTAAGAACTTATTTCAAAAAAAGTATAAAGCACATATCAATAAGCATAGTCATTGATAAAAATAAATCTAATGGTAGGTTAATTCTCCCTTACTTTTCTCTCTCCACACCAACTCACTCACTTTTCTCTCCCCCCCGTGAACAAAAATGAGCCTATATTACGGGGCTTTGAAAAATACCAGCCAGAATTGGGCTGTGATGGTAGTGATGTGCCTATATTATAAGGCTTTGGTGAGTGCCTGCCGTTACAGGGCTTTGAATAATGCCAGCCGGAACTGGGCTTTGATGGTATGCGAAGTGCCTATATCATATGGCTTTGGTGAGTGCCTGCCGTTACAGGGCTTTGAATAATGTCAGCCGGGACTGGGCTTTGGGTGGTCGTCACGATGTGAGACTAGAAGAATACCTACCCTGACGTAGGATTTGAAGTGTACCTACTCTGACACAAGATTTGAAGTGTACCTGCTCTGACACAAGATCTGAATGGCACCTACTCTGACATAGGATTTGAAAAAATACCTGCTCTGATGTAGGATTTAAAGGGTACCTACTCTGACGTAGGATTTGAAGAGTACCTACCCTGATGTAGGATTTGAAAAATACCTGCACCGACGCAAGATTTAAAGGGTACCTATTCTGACATAGGATTTGAAAAAGTACCTGCCCTGACATAGGATTTGGAAAATACCTGTACTAACGCAGGATTTAAAGGGTACCTACTCTGACGTAGGATTTGAAAAATACTTGCACTGACACAGGATTTGAAGGGTACCTGCACTGATGCAGGATTTAAAGGGTACCTACTCTGACGTCAGATTTGAAAAATACCTGCACTGACGCAGGATTTAAAGGGTACCTACTCTGACGTAGGATTTGAAAAATACCTGCACTGACGCAGGATTTGAAGGGTACCTGCACTGATGCAGGATTTAAAGGGTACCTACTCTGACGTAGGATTTGAAAAATACCTGCACTGACGCAGGATTTGAAGGGTACCTACTCTGACATAGGATTTGAAAAGTACCTACCTTGACGTAGGATTTGAAAAATACCTACACTGACGTAGGATTTGAAGGGTACCTACTCTGACGTAGGATTTGAAAAATACCTGCACTGACGCAGGATTTAAAGGGTACCTACTCTGACGTAAGATTTGAAAAATACCGGCACTGACGTAGGATTTGAAGGGTACCTACACTGACATAGGATTTGAAAAGTACCTACCCTGACGTAGGATTTGAAAAATACCTGCACTGATGCAGGATTTAAAGGGTACCTACTTTGACGTAGGATTTGAAAAATACTGCACTGACGCAAGATTTGAAGGGTACCTACTCTGACGCAGGATTTGAAAAATATCTGCACTGACACAGGATTTGAAGGGTGCCTAATGAGAATTTGTTTTGTCATGCTTGTGGAGAAAATGCATGTGGCATGTGAAATTCTTCATGTTTTGTCCCAATTGGAGTGAGAATTTTTCATGGTATTGTGTGTACAAATAAGATGCATGAAAGGTGAAAAGTTATTCATGTGTGCCCCAACCTGAGTGGAAATGATGCAACTCGTGCAGAGATAATGCATGTGAAATGCAAGATTTTCCATGTATACCCCAATTTGAATGGGAATTTATTTATGTTATGCATGCAAAGAAAATGCATGTGAAATGAGGAATTTTTTTTTATGTTTTATGTTTTTCCTTTTTGTCATCCTATTTGAGTGGGTCAATTTGTATGCAGAGAAAATGCATGTTAAATGCATGATTTGTCATGTATGCCCCAATCTGACTAGAAGCTTATTTTGATGCGTTGCAGAATGCATTTTTTCCATGTTTGCCCCATCTGAGTGAGAGCAAATTTTGATGCAATGTATGCATGTTAACTAAATTTTTTGTTTTGCCCTAAGTTGAGGGGAATTCATTGTGATGTAGTACATGCAAGTAAAAATGCAAGATTTTTGTCTTTTTGCTCTAATCTGGGTGGGAATTAATCTTAATGCAAGGTATGCAAAGAGGATGCATGTAAAAGGTGGAAAAAATCTTTTTTTTCTTTTTGAGTGTCCCAATTTGAGTGGAAACCTTTTTTGCTATGCTTGCAAAGGAAAATGCATGTAAAATGCATGTGAAACATAAAGTTCCTGATATTTACCCCAATTTGAATGGGAATTTATTTATGTTATGCCTACGATAAAGATGTATGTGAAAAGAAAAAAATTTTTTTTTTACCCAATTTGAATGGGAATTTATTAAGGAAAATGTGTGGAAAATGTGATTTGTTTGAATTTTTTTTATTTTTCTTTTTTTTTAGGCATGCAAGGAAGATGAATATGAAACGTGATGATTTTTCAATTTAAATGGGAACTTACTTATGTGATGCACGCAAGGAAAATGCATATGTGATTTTTTTCCCTAATAGGAATCTATTTAAAATGCATATGCAATGTGATTTTTCTAGTTTGAATGGGAATTTTCTTATGTAATGCATTCAAGGGGAATGCATATGATTTTTTTTTTTTTGCCCCAATTTGAATGGGAATCTATTTATGTAATGCATGTAAGGAAATGCATATGCAATGTGATTTTTCAATTCGAATGAGAATTTACTTATGTAATGCATGCAAGGAAAACAACTGTGAAATGTGATAAAAAAAATTTTTTTGCTCCAACTTGAATGGAAATCTATTTATGTAATGCATGTAAAGAAAATGCATATGCAATGTGATTTTTTTGTTTTTTGTTTTTTTTTTAAGAATCAACTTGATGATATATGCCGCGGATGATGTAAGATTTTCTATTCGCACCCAATGGAAGCTTATAAATGCAATGCTTGCAATGAGAAGTCTATGCCCTGGATGCAAAATTTTGTTTTAATAGAAGAATATATACACAAATGAAAGGCCTGATGCATGTGCGAAGGAAACTTTGTTTTATTGTGCATGTAATCTTTGATGCGAAATGCTTGAAATTTACAAAATATAGGATTTTTGGTCCTTAATAGCTAGAAAAGTCTTGCCTTGGCCCAATGGAAATCCTCACTTACACCAATGACTTTATAACATTTTCACTACATAATGAGCTCTAAGGGAGTATATGCACTTTTGAACATCCAAGACTCTCTTCGGCCTATATATGATATTTTAGGGGAATTTATTGACCCTAACTTGGAATGTTGGCTTGATATGATTGTCTCCCTTATCCATCTTCAGCAATAATGCTTGAAAAGCCAATGAGTAAAACTTGTACTTACTTCATTTAACATTGTCAATGCAGTCAGACATTATGAACATAAAGCTATATTTAGGGAGAAGAAAGTAGCCTCAAGGCAAGTAGAAAATATGGCACCGTTTAGGTGCAAGAAAAGGTTTAGAGCATGAATAAGGGGTGATGCAATGCACAATTTTTAGGAATAGTGAAATGGGAAGTAATGAAGTGGAAAAAATGCCTAGTTCTGATCTTGGAGCATTCTCAAGCGAGGCCAACATGAAATGTGGTGAAATGGAAATGGGGATAGGTGAACGACGCCTTCTAATTTTGGCATAACCCTTTTGAAAATAACGTCATTGATATGAGTAAAAGATTTTGTTTGGCCCAGTGAACTTTGTCCCAGCGTGAGTTATCTTGGTCTTGAAACTCTCCTCTACCAAACAATTGCCCACTTGCCAAACAAGTCAAATCTCAATGAGGACTCTTAGGGTTTTTAATGTGGCTTAGGTAGATGAGCTCATGAAATGAAAGGATATTAGGCTCAAAATGCCCCACCCCACGTAAGCTCTTCCATCTATCTTCCTTAGCCTTTTAAACATGTTTTTATGCTGAAATTCACCTAACAAGAGAGGATTTTTAGGGTTGTAATAAAGGACAAGGATACGAATAGGTGGAGGGCACATTAATGGGTAAAAAAGGAATGGATATAAAGTCCGGAAATTCAAGGGAGTTCACAATGAGAATTTTGCTTCAATCGCTATGCAAACTTGGAGAGCCTCATTACCTCCTTTTTCTTTTTTTTTTTCTTTCTTTTTCTTTTTCTTTTTTTTTCCTTTCTTGCTTGGAGAATTTAGATTTGGACCTCTCCTAGCCAAAAGACTTCATTCCATTGATCTTCCTTTCCTTAACTTTTCTTCTGTTCACTTTTTCTTTTTCTCCTCCTTTTTTGGCCTACATATCTAAGCGATTCTACAAAATTGATTCACATTGCTTCTCAAGCTTAAACCATGTCAGGGGATGGAAAGAATTTTCATAGGATGAAAATGAGCTTGGAATAAGATCCTATGGAGGTAGGCAAAAGAATGTTTTGATCGTCTCTTGATATTTGAATTTTCAGCATAAAAACATGTTAAAATTACCCCATCCCAGGTGTTTATTGGTTTTGGGAGAATGAAACGAATGCTACTACTTCTGGCTCAAATAAGGCGACTAAGGTAACTCCTTCAAAATGGAAAGAAAAGGAATGCCTCATATCTTTGACTTAACTCATTTGTAGGACATGAAAATGCACCTCTCTTTTATCTCTCCCCTTTTTATCTTTTTTTTTTCCTTTTTTCTTTCTTTTTCTTTTTATTTTTTTCTCTTACTTCTCCCTCTTTTTTTATTTCTCTTTTCCTTTTTCTTTTTATTCTTCTTTTTATTTTAACAAGCTGGGCGACATAAGTTACCTCAGACTTTACCTTTTACTCATAGCAATTAAAGTATTTTCATTGGGGATAATGCACAAAATTTTTGTTTCCTGAAGTATTGGGAGAGATATGTGGGGAATGATTAAATGAATGATGGAGTGAATGAACAAGTAAGGATAAGAGAGAAATGTATGTCCTTGACATTGACATAGTTAAAGAAAGCAAATTTAAGTGATAAATCTTGGCTTTGGAAGTGTTATCAAATGAAGATATGACATGTTAGAGGTCTCCTGCTGTTCTTAATGGTGGATGATTTCCATGAGTGAATGTGCCACTTTGGTCTGGTTCTTTATTCTCTCATTTTCTCATTTTCTCATTTTTTTTTTGCTTTGTCCAAGAATACCACGCACTTAAGCCAAGTGATATGAGCCATCTGCTGACTGTGTTAATTTCTTCTTAAGGGCAAGACAAAGGCACATGAATCATGTTTGATAATTGCTGATGAGCTTTGAGTAGGATGGAGTCTAACAACAAGTAAGCGATATGAGTATGAAAGGCGTGGTGACATGAAAAGCAAAGGGTGAAAGCGAGATTATCAAATTGCTTCACTCGGCTTAACTTCTTTAATTGGATATTCTCCCCTTTAGATCTTGGCATTGACTCGATATGACTTGTTCACTACGAAGGACCAACAATCTTGCATTTTATAAATTCCGAATTTATTAAATGCTTGAATGTTCTATGCATGTATGCAATTTTATTACCCACTTATTGTAAGAGCCTTTGGATCAAGTGTGGCAAACTCGAAAACTCATGTGGTGGGTTAGGATGGAATAACTTCCTTTATTTAGGAAACACCATTTTATTTCACCTTTTGTAACAAGAGGACCAATTTATTCATTTACAACATGATGCATGCTATGGATCGAGATGTGTTAGCATCAAGGACTTATATATAAGGTAATTCTGGAGTTGAAAATACCAGATATATTACCCGTCCATAAAAATGAACAATCCATAAGGTCACTTGTTTTATTGGGTGTTAATTTTCCTCCGGTAACTCACAATCTCTAGGGAAATTTAACAAATATTGGCCTACATAAAACCGGCAATTCTATGTGACCAATGTTGATGAAGCTATGTGTGTTTTTTTTTTTTTTGCTAAGGTTATTAATTAAGATTAATTCCTATTATTAGACTGTTTATTAACTCATGGCTTAGGGTAAAATTCATGCTATAATGCAACAATGATGCATGGACTCAATGCTAAGCTGGGGTCGGAGACCCCACAGCTCGAGGTTAGATTTTTAATGCAATCACCTTCATCACCTTATATAAACTCATAATGACATGTGATACTTGCTCGGGTGAAGGTAACAATTTGTTACCATTCTTAAAATAGGTTATAATGATGACATGTCATGATGCATGATGAGAAAGGAATGTGCTCCCATGTCTTATTTAGGGTGAATCCTCGGCTAGGTCTTTTTACCCTAAGTGGTCAGACATTAATTAATAGGTTAGCCACTAAATTTGCTTGCTAGCGTGCATGGTTTCAAGGTGGTTCTATCACTCTCTAAAGGTCCCCAAGTTGCCCCCACCATATGGTGAGGATCTTATTTGACAAGTTTAATTCTCCAAAGGCTCCAAAGCTCCTTGGGAACTAAACTTGCAGCACAAGACACAACCTGAGCGAAATCTTCATAGTAACAGTCATGAGTTCCAAAAACCCATGAGGAAACCATTACAAACTTCTGCTAGCCTAGGGTGTTCTCAAACCCGGGTATAGGGCCCAAAATGTGTGTGAGGAGAGATGTGCCCGTGTACAGTGTGTGGGGAGAGCATACAAACCTGTACTTATGCATTACCCAATCCCCACCGGTTGAACAAATCACAAAAGCAAGAAAGAATTAAAGCAGATAACGTCATCTACCCTATGGTTCAATCCGCATGTTATCTACCCTGAGACATGTTATTCAAACAACAAACAAATAGAGAAGCATGTGAAAAAGATATAAATCCATTACTTACCCTATGGCATGTTATTCAAACAAGAGATAAATAAAGAAGCATGCGAATAAACAAAATTAAATTGTGTTCTCGCGCAAGGTAAACAACAATTAAAAGGAAAACCAAAATAAATATAAAGCCATATTATAAACATAATCAATGTATATAGGCTTGACTCTCAAATCTCCCCAGTGGAGTCACCAAGCTGTCGCACCCGAAAAAATGCGACGCCAGGAAAAAAGAGAACAAATCTGGTTTTCGAGTGAAAACCGACTTGTAAGGAGTCGCCACCAAAATTTTAAAGAAAAATCTTGGGAAACCTCATTAAAGAGGAAAAGGATGGTCTGCGTCATCAGAGTAGTATTCGGGAGTTGATTGTGTGTGGGGAAGGTGTTAGGCACCCCACAACACCTATTCTTAGGAACGGTTACCTTACGTTGATTGTGTAAATTAATATGGCTTTAAAAATATTTTGGTTTTCCTTTTATTATTCACATGCAAGAATAAGGGTAGAGAAGAATTTAAGAAGATTTGCAAAATTTGGACAATAAAATAAGAAAAATAATTTAAATTAGAAATTAAGGGGGTTTAGAGAAAAAAAAATGAGGAAAAAGAAATTTAAGAAAATAAATTGAAAAATAAAATAAAGAAAATAAATTAAATTAGGATTGAGGATACTTAAGCAAAATGAGGAAAAAGAATTAAGAAAATAAATTAAGAAACATTTATTAAATTAATGGAAAAAACACCAAATAAATCAGAAAATATTTATTTATTTACAAAGGCGGACTTGACCTAGGATCAGAGTCTGGGGCCTACGTACCCTACGATAGGGATCAAATTTCACGTAGTTCGGGACTAGAAATGCGTCAGTTGGTTGGTATGTTTTATAATTTTAAAAAAAAAAATTATGAGAGGAGAAAGTTAATTGAAAATAATTTAATTTTTTTTGCAAATAAACAATTTTCTGAGATTGAGTTGGTGTGTTGTAATTTGCAAAACATAATTTAATTTCACTTACCTACTCTTATTCTATTTTTTTTTTGAAAATATTTTCTTTTTCTTTAACTTTCGGAAATGCATTTATTTGATTTTTGACTTTTGAAAAACCATTGTATTTTCTTTTTTTTTTTTTATACTTTTGAAAAATTTTCCAAATAAAGAAAATCAATCTACCTGTTGCAGACTCACAGTCATGCCCGATAGATCAATTCCTTAATTACCTGCGGAAGTTCTAAACCTCACGGTACAAAGGTTTTATTACATTTTAAAATGTCATATAACACTTTTATTAGATATTTTAAAATAAAATTTGAAAAAACTTGTCACGTTATTTTAATTTTGAAATATGGTTCTTTTCTTTAAAAGAAAGTTGTTTAACTGATATATCTACACGGATTCACAATCTCACATGACAAACTCAGTAAACCCGAATCCCTGCGTGAGTTCCAAAAATCTCACGTGGTGTGGTTATTAAATCAATTATTTCTATCATTATTTTTTTTACTTTTATTTTTTGTTATTATCAATGCTAACCATCGTTTTTTTTTACTTAAAGCATTTTGAGATATGTAGAAATTTACGCAATAAAAAGTTATTTATTTTAACAAACAAGTTAAACATCTAATTCACATATCCACGTGAACTCGCAGTTGCGCGTGATAATGTGATTAATCTTAATGCTTGCATGGGTTCAAAAACCTCATGTGGCATAATCATTAAGTGTTCTTATAATACTGTTATTATTTCAGCAATTATTGTTTTTAACCACATATTTTTTTTACCCAAAAATAATAATAATAATGATAATAGTTCTTAGCACCTATTTGATCAGGCTATGTTAATTTAATAGCAGCGAGTGGAGTGGTGGGCCAAAAAAAAACAAAAAAAAACAAGACTCATAAGCCTAACACTGCCTTTCCACAGACTTGCCAAAACTCATAGGCCCTACGATGCAGTACAACTCAGCTGGAAATCGAAGAACTCAGGCCCAATACACAATCCAGAATCTATCGAACTCAAAAACAAAGAATCAGATAATCGAAAAGAAACCCAGAGTGCATAGACCGTTCCTTCATATTGACAAGATTATCGAGTGGCCAAGATTATCAAGCACACAGAACAACAAAAAACCCAGTTTTGAATTAGATTCAAAGGCTCAGTGTCATCTGATCAATTCCCCCTAACAACGTCACTGGGTACATGCTTCTCATTGGCACAGAATATAACTCAGAAAGCTTAGACTGGAAACACTATTATGATGCTACTCTCACGGTTCCAGTAATCAAAGTTCAGACATGCCAAGGGTAATGAATACAGGGGAGACAGACGATACAGGCACCCGAAAGTTTTGGAATAAAATGCATGCCATCATAAGGGGAGGTGAAACCACTCCAAATAGAAATTGCAACCAGATAACTACGGTTTCAAAGAAAGTCTGTTTTTCTTCCTTGCTCAAGTGCAAGTTTCAATATCAATCCATCCCAATACTCAATCCTATATTCCTTAGCTACTGCTGAAAGCTTTAAATCAAAGATACAAATTACCGGTTGAAGAATCTTGGCCCTTGCTTCCTCCTATCTCGGCGTCCTCTATTTCGTCGGTCCCTCTCTTCCTGTTCTCTCCCTCGGCTTCTTGTCCTCCTCTTTCCCAGAAAAGTTTCGGCTTCGGGTCCCTCAGCTTTTCCCGAAGATCCCCCTGTTTTGCTCTCGGTCTCTCTCTTCTGCTCCCCCCTTTTTCTTCGGTCCTTCCTCTGTTTTTCTCGGATTTCTCTGGCTTCCCCAAGATCTCCCCCGTGTTTTTTTTCCCTTTTTTTCCCCTTAGTTCCTCAAGCTCTCGCCCTTTATAGAGTCCCCGAGTGCGTGGTTGTCTCCCTCTCTTGCAGCCTTCTTTCGCGGTCACTATTCTCTGCTCCGCAGCTACTTTCCTCTGCTTTATGCGTGCTCTTTCTGCAATTCCAACTGTGCATGTCTCCCTCCCTTGCAGCTTTCTCTCACGGCCGCCTCCATTGCAGCTTTTCGCCCTGGCTCTCCCCTCTGCTTCCTTTCTTTTTCTTTTCAGTCTTGCCTCTGGTCGTCTGCTTCTGTCCTTTCTTTTTCCTTTCTCAGTATGCGGCTTCCATTCTTTTTCTTTTCTTTCGGTGTTTCCTCTCTACTAGGGCTACGGCCCCACATTCCCTCGATATGCCTTTCTTTCGGGAGGCTCTCTCCCTTTCATTTCTTTTAGGGCTATGCCCTCGGTGGCCCAGATCCATGAGCCCTTAATTGGGCTCGTGGCACCCTGGGCCCGAAGTCACCCCCTCCCCTCTTGTTTTTTTGTCGGTCCATATTTTTTTTTCTTTCTCCTTTTTTTTTCCTTTCTTTTTCTTTTGTTTCCTTTCTTTTGTGTTTTTTTCTCTTTTTTTTAATTATTATTTTTGTTGTTTTATTTTTTATTTTTATTTATATATTATTTATTTATTTATTTATTTTTTGTAAAGTGCCTAGATAAAATGGGGTGTTCACAGCCATCATGGTAGAGGTAGAGGCAGGTTTAGCAGAGATCAGTCTAACAAAAGTCAGTTTGGTAGAGGACCCTTTTATCGAGGAGGCTTTGAACATGGGAGTTCCAATCAAAGTGAGTATGCAGGATGGGACTCCACTCCATCTCAACACAGTTCAGGTAGTGCATCAAATCCGTGCACACAATGCGGGTTCAACCATGGTGACTGTCCGTACTTAATTTGTTATAATTATGGGAGATCGGGTCATATGTCACGAAATTGTCCAAAGCCAATGCGTGATGAAGCGATGAGGAGGCCCACGATGCCCGAACCAGTCTTTGCCATTACCCGACAGGAAGCGGATGCAGCGCCTAATCTGATTAGAGGTAAATTTAAACTCAATAGTTACTCTATTCATGTTTTGTTTGGCTCAGGTGCATCACATTCCTTCATTTCTTTTGATTGTGCTTAGAGATTAGGTATTGTGGTAATGGGGTTGCCTTTTGAGTTGTCAATATCCACATCCACAAGAGTTTCATTAAAAACTGCCCAAGCTTGTCTAAATTGTGTAGTTCATTTTAAGCACCGAAGCACTACCCTAAATCTAATATGTTTGCCATTGCAAGAGATTGACGTGATAATTTGGATGGATTGGTTAGACGCAAATAATGCCATTCTCGACTATGCTCGAAAGATTGTGTCTTTGGCTATGAATATCCCCAGCGTTGAAAGGGATGAGAATATTTGTTTGTCCTTCGCCCAGGCTGATAGGTATCTGAGGAAAGGATGTCAAGGGTTTCTGGTTTTCTTCTCTGTCAATGTGGATATAGAAGGTGGTGTTGAAAGATACCCAGTTGTGAATGAATTCCCTGATGTGTTTCCAGAGGAGATTACCGATTTGCCACCATCACGAGAACCTGAGTTTTCCATCGATTTGGTGCCCGGGATAAGTCCTATTTCGAAGGCTTCATATCGAATAGCACCATCTGAATTGAAGGAACTAAAGAAGCAGATTGAGGATTTGTTGAAAAAAGGTTTCATCAGACCTAGTGTCTCACCTTAGGGAGCTCCAGTGTTGTTTGTCAAGAAGAAAGATGGTAGCCTTAGATTATGCATTGATTACAGGTAGCTGAACCGAGTGACGATCAAGAATAAATATCCTTTGCTTAGGATTAAAGACTTGATTGATCAGTTGGCAGGTGCCTCCATATTCTCTAAAATCGATTTGAGGTCAGGATACCATCAATTACGAGTGCATGCTGAAGATATGCCGAAAACGGCTTTCTGAACACGATATGGTCATTATGAATTTCTTGTGATGTCATTCGGGTTGACCAATACCCCGGTAATCTTCATGGATTATATGAATAAGGTGTTTCGGTCGTATTTGGATAAATTAGTGGTAGTTTTTATCGATGACATTCTGATATACTCCAAGAGTGAGGAAGAGCATGCGCTCCATCTTCGGATTATGTTGCAAGTATTACGGGATCACCAACTGTATGCTAAGCTCAGTAAGTGTGAGTTTTGGCTACGAGAGGTGAAATTTCTGGGTTAAGTGATTTCTACAAAAGGAGTAGCAGTAGACCCTGGTAAAGTTAAAGTGGTGTTGAATTGGGAGAGACCGTGATCGGTGACTGAAATTTGGAGTTTTCTGGGATTGGTTGGATACTACTGAAGGTTCATTAAGGGATTCTCTCAGCTTGTTATGCCATTGACTAGACTCACCCGTAAGGATCGATCTTTCATTTGGGATGACAAGTGTGAGATAGCATTCCAAGAGCTAAAGATATGTCTGACTTCCACCCCAGTACTCATTATCCCTAACCCATCAAAGTCGTTCACTATTTACACGGATGCCTCTAAAAAAGGTATAGGGTGTGTATTGATACAGTAAGGTAGAGTTATGGCATATGCTTCAAGGTAGTTAAGGCCTCATGAGGAGAACTATCCTACTCACGACTTTGAACTAGCGGCTGTAGTGTTTGCTTTGAAATTATGGAGGCATTATCTCTATGGCACTCAGTTTGAGGTGTTCAGTGACCACAAGAGTTTGAAGTATTTATTTGATCAAAAAAAGCTGAATATGAGGCAAAGGCATTGGGTTGAGTTCCTTATGGACTATAAGTTTGTTTTGAAGTATCATCCTGGAAAAGCCAACGTTGTGGCGGATGTGTTGAGTAGAATGTCGATCCATATGGCCATAATGATGATAAGGGAACAACAGTTGCTGGAAAGCCTGAGAGATATGAAGTTGTCCATTAATGTCCATCCTGGAGTACTAGTAATGAGTTTCATCAGTGTATCAATTGATTTATTGAGAAACATTTGCTATGCTCAGATGGAGGATGACTATCTTTTGGGCTTTTAGGAACAAATTCAAATGATAGAGACCCAGGACTTTGATATTCTGGAGGATGGTATCATCCGGTACCATGGTCTGATTTGTGTGCCAAATGTTGCAGGGTTACGCGAAATTATTTGGAAGAAGCTCATAAGAGTAGGTACACTATTCACCCAAGTACCACAAAGATATACCAAGACCTAAAGCGTGGTTATTGATGGCCAGGTATGAAAAAGGACATCCCAGAGTATGTAGCAAGATGTCTGATTTGTTAGAAGGCAAAGATTGAGCACCAATTACCTGCAGATACATTGCAATCTTTGGAGATCCTAGAGGGAAATGGGATAGCGTTTCCATGGATTTTGTGATGGGATTACTGAGGACCTTTTCAGGACACAATGGAATATGGGTCATTATGAACAGGTTGACGAAGTTGGCCTATTTTCTTCCAATTCTGGAAACTATATCGATGGAGAAGTTGGCTCAGTTGTATGTGAATGAGATTGTGAGGCTACATGGAGTCCCGATGAATATTGTCTCGGACAAAGATCCTAGGTTTACATCCAGGTTTTGGAAATCTCTTCAGAAGGCCATGGGTACGAAATTGAGTTTCAGTACTGCTTATCACCCTCAATCTGAGGGGCAGACTGAAAGGACAATTCAGACTCTGGAGGACATGCTGCGGGTGTGTGTTCTAGAGAATAAAGGCAAGTAGGATCAGTTTCTACCACTGGTTGAATTTGCCTACAACAACAGTTTTCACTCAAGTTTGCAAATGGCTCTGTATGAAGAGTTGTATGGCAGAAAGTACAGGTCACCGTTGTGTTGGGTCGAACTCGGTGAAAAGAGTCTTTTGGGCCTGGATATTATGGATCAAACCTCTCGGCAAATAGAGAGTATTCGTCAGAACCTTCTTACTACTCAAAGTCGGCAAAAGAGTTATGCGAACAGGAGGAGGAACTGTTGGAGTTTGATGCTGAAGATCATGTGTTTTTGAAGGTCACTCCTACTACTGGTGTTGGAAGATCAATTCGAGCCAAAAAGCTTACTCCGCGGTATATGGGTCCGTACCAATTTTTGGAGCATATTGGCCCAGTAGCGTATCGAGTGGCGCTACTACCTAATCTTGCTAGATTACATGACATTTTCCACGTGTTTCAACTTAAGAAGTATCACCTGGATCCATCTCATGTAATTGATGATGAAGTTATTCAAGTACGAGAGGATCAGACTTTTAAGGTCACGCCATTGCAAATTCTTGATGTGAAAGAGATGCAGATGAGGAATAAGACTATTAAGTTAATAAAGGTCCTATTAAGTTGCAATCTTTGGAGATCCCAGAGGGAAATGGGATAGCGTTTCCATGGATTTTGTGATGGGATTACTGAGGACCTTTTCAGGACACAATGGAATATGGGTCATTATGGACAGGTTCACGAAGTCGGCCCATTTTCTTCCAATTCTGGAAACTATATCGATAGAGAAGTTGGCTCAGTTGTATGTGAATGAGATTGTGAGACTACATGGAGTCCCGATGAATATTGTGTCAGACAAAGATCCTAGGTTTACATCCAGGTTTTGGAAATCTCTTCAGAAGGCCATGGGTACAAAATTGAGTTTCAGTACTGCTTATCACCCTCAATCTGAGGGGCAGACTGAAAGGACAATTCAAACTCTGGAGGACATGCTGGGGGCGTGTGTTCTAGAGAATAAAGGCAAGTAGGATCAGTTTCTACCACTGGTTGAATTTGCCTACAACAACAGTTTCCACTCAAGTTTGCAAATGGCTCTGTATGAAGCGTTGTATGGCAGAAAGTGCAGGTCACCGATGTGTTGGGTCGAACTCGGTGAAAAGAGTCTTTTGGGCCTGGATGTTGTGGATCAAACCACTCGGCAAATAGAGGGTATTCGTCAAAACCTTCTTACTACTCAAAGTCGGCAAAAGAGTTATGCGGACAGGAGGAGGAGACTGTTAGAGTTTGATGCTGAAGATCATGTGTTTTTGAAGGTCACTCCTACTACTGGTGTTGGAAGATCAATTCGAGCCAAGAAGCTTACTCCGCGGTATATGGGTCCGTACCAATTTTTGGAGCATATTGGCCCAGTAGCGTATCGAGTGGCGCTACTGCCTAATCTTGCTAGATTGCATGACGTTTTCCACGTGTCTCAACTTAAGAAGTATCACCTGGATCCATCTCATGTAATTGATGATGAAGTTATTCAAGTACGAGAGGATCAGACTTTTAAGGTCACGCCATTGCAAATTCTTGATGTGAAAGAGATGCAGATGAGGAATAAGACTATTAAGTTAATAAAGGTCCTATTAAGTTGCAATCTTTGGAGATCCCAGAGGGAAATGGGATAGCATTTCCATGGATTTTGTGATGGGATTACTGAGGACCTTTTCAGGACACAATGGAATATGGGTCATTATGGACAGGTTCACGAAGTCGGCCCATTTTCTTCCAATTCTGGAAACTATATCGATGGAGAAGTTGGCTCAGTTGTATGTGAATGAGATTGTGAGGCTACATGGAGTCCCGATGAATATTGTGTCAGACAAAGATCCTAGGTTTACATCCAGGTTTTGGAAATCTCTTCAGAAGGTCATGGGTACGAAATTGAGTTTCAGTACTGCTTATCACCCTCAATCTGAGGGGCAAACTAAAAGGACAATTCAGACTCTGGAGGACATGCTGGGGGCATGTGTTCTAGAGAATAAAGGCAAGTAGGATCAGTTTCTACCACTGGTTGAATTTGCCTACAACAACAGTTTCCACTCAAGTTTGCAAATGGCTCTGTATGAAGCGTTGTATGGCAGAAAGTGCAGGTCACCGATGTGTTGGGTCGAACTCGGTGAAAAGAGTCTTTTGGGCCTGGATGTTGTGGATCAAACCACTCGGCAAATAAAGGGTATTCGTCAAAACCTTCTTACTACTCAAAGTCGGCAAAAGAGTTATGCGGACAGAAGGAGGAGACTGTTAGAGTTTGATGCTGAAGATCATGTGTTTTTGAAGGTCACTCCTACTACTGGTGTTGGAAGATCAATTCGAGCCAAGAAGCTTACTCCGCGGTATATGGGTCCGTACCAATTTTTGGAGCATATTGGCCCAGTAGCGTATCGAGTGGCGCTACTGCCTAATCTTGCTAGATTGCATGACGTTTTCCACGTGTCTCAACTTAAGAAGTATCACCTGGATCCATCTCATGTAATTGATGATGAAGTTATTCAAGTATGAGAGGATCAGACTTTTAAGGTCACGCCATTGCAAATTCTTGATGTGAAAGAGATGCAGATGAGGAATAAGACTATTAAGTTAATAAAGGTCCTATGGAGCGGCTTGACATCCAATGATGTCACGTGGGAGACTGAAGAATCCATGTGAAGAAAGTATCTAAAGATTTTTGTTTGAGGTAAGAGTTGAAATTTCGATGACAAAATTTTTATAAGGAGGATAACACCCTCATGACATCTTTCTTAGTATTGTGTTTAGAACTGGAGAAAACAGGATGGAGGAAGGTTCAAGTGGAGTCTGGAAGAGCTCCACGCCACAGCTTGAAGCAGAGCTGCCACGGCGAGAACATGTCCAGTGGCTTTTTCCGCTGAAACTGGTGGAGCCACAGCGAGATGTCCTGGAGCCACAGTGAGATTCGGGATTTTTGTTTAAATCTGGATCATTTTGGACGATTGGGAAAGAAAGAAACAGAGGAGAACCAAGGGAGCTCTACTAGGGTTCAAGATTTCCAGCATTTGGGAGTGATTTTTGGACCTTAAGAGCTTGGATTCAAGTTGGTAGGTGTTCTCTACTCCTCCCTCTCCATTTTCATCGGTTGAAATTTGGGGTTTTTCGGTTCTATATCGGGATTTCCGGTTTGAGAAGAAATCCACTAATTGAAATGGATGAAATGAGGTTAATGAAGTGTGTTATGGTGTTCTTGTTGCTTGGGTGTGAGTTTTGAAGGGATTATATGTATTTAGAGCTTAACCCTAGGTTGTTCTTAGTTGAAAGTATGAGGAATCCGAGTTGTATGGAATTACGTGATGTTTGAATGGTTTTTAGGAGCTTAATGATGCATGAAAGGGTGTTGGAATCTTAGGTTAGGCTAAAGCGATTGAATAGTGGAATTTAGATACTTAGTACAATGTGTTAATCAAGATATTATAATATTGTTAAGGTTGTTTGCCTACTCGGAGAGGGCTAGTTGTGGGATTGGCATTCAAGAAAGCTTGTGGAACTCATGTAAGCGTGATATTGACAACCTGAGGTAACCAAGTGTTGTTTGTATTGTATTGTTTGTATTGTATGATAATACATATATTTGTATACATATGCATGTTTCTTTCATACCACGATGTAGATGTATTGTGTGTACTATTTTCTATATATATATATCATGGTATGCACACAACTAGATGATGATTTTGATATGATGATTATGATGATGATATTGACATGACATGACATGATGCATAGATGATATTGTGATATGATGATGATGATTATATGATGATACATGAGTATCACCACATGACATTATGAGAATTGTGATATACAGTGGATTGGGTGGTGATGATGATATGATATATGATGATATATGTTAGGGAGGATAAGGATGAAATATATATATATATGTTAGGGAGGATAAGGATGGGATCCCTGCGGCTAAATCACTTTCTACAGCCAGGAGGGGAAAGGTGTGCAGTGGACTACACCTTCCCTAAATCGCTGTCAATTCGTGGTGGGAAAGGGGAAGGAGAGCCATGGTCCGAACATTAGTTTTACCTTTGGCCAGGTGCACTAATGGGAGGTGAGCTTGGTGATGTCCCGGAATCAATCTTCACCGACTGTTGGAAGGGAATTACCTATATGAAATATCATGTTATGATGATAGCCCGTGGTTCTAGCTGTGTGCAAGGTAGACATGCATTCCATTCATTGCACATTGCATTCATGAGATATATGTATATATATATATATGTGTGTGTGTGTGTGTGTGTGTGTGTATGTGTGTGGTTGTCCCCGGTTATTGAGACATGGTCTCATACCTCTCTCCCATAAACTAACCTTTCAGTTGACGATTCTGGCACTAGTCTGGAAAAGACAAGGGAGTAGCTACGTATGTGGGAATAGTCTATATAGTATTTGTAATTTGGATAATGTATCTTGTGCCAAGTAGGATAGAAAGTTTTGTAATGAATCTAAGACATTATAAGGATTGTTATGGATGAATGTATTGTATGTGTTATGTATGATGAAATGTGTTTTTAGGGCTATTTGGTGTATTTTGAGGCCTATAGCCCATTCTGTCAAAAGGGGGTTCAAGCGAGTCAAATCTCAAAGGAAAGGTTCCTTTGAGATGAAACCACTTTGGACTAGTTGGTTTGGGGGTTTTAGACCTGTATGAATGATCTTTGAGCGACCAGTTGCCTTTAGTGGCAATTGGAAGTTGTTAGTGATGAGTTTTAGTCAATGAGTGGCCAAAGCGGTGTCAGGGGTCTAGAATCTCCATACGAAGTTGGATAAAGGTGAAAGTGGTGTCTGTGATAGATTGAGACTAGATTGACTTGTAGGAGTCGGAATCAAGTCAATCAGAGGTCAGAGTATAAAGTTATGCACATTAGAAGTCCACCCCAGGTGTTGAGTTTTACTGGTGTGGAAACTAGCATGGGGGGCTGCGGCTCCAAAGTCTAAGCCGTGGCGCCAGTAAAGACAAAAGCGAGTGAAAATAAGGGAGGCCGGAGCCTCAGCAGTACTGTAGTGGCCGCGAACCCAGCCAATTTTTTGTGTTTTTGGGGTTCGTTTTCGCTGTTCTGAAGTTATGAGAAGTTGTCTTGAGATGTTTGGGTTGCGTTTGGTTGAATTTTGAAGTTTTTGATCAAGTCTGGAGATGTCAGAATGTAGGGTGTTACAGGACGAGGTGAAATAGTATTTTGTGTTAATCTCTTGTTGTTGGTATAAAAGTGTTTTGTATATAGATGATTAGTTTAAATATAGGTAGATATGCTTGTAAGGTTATTTTGAAAAACTATTGTGCAACCTTTGCTTTCCTTATGACCACTTTGTTGTCTATGCTCTCATTGGGTCAATGGTAACTCTTCCTATTTTCTATATATTCATATCAGCAGGTAGTTGAATAAAACAATCTAGAAAAATTAGACTTCTTGGATATTAGATAAGACATCTCTAGTCTTATGATAACACAGATGTCGTGGTGACGTGACTACTATAGTGAAGCTTATGCTCGAGTCCTATTGACTTAGATAGCCTTATTTATATGTTAATTTTTTACTTTTATTTGATTTTTGATATAAGGATTGAGATAAATCATAAACTGTGATTGGTTGTGGGAAATATTTTTGTATTTCATTTTAGTTTTCATTTAAATTGACTGGTTGTGGAAGTTTCTTTGTTGGACTTACTAGGCTAAGTAAGTTTGTGCCAACTTAGTCTATACGTCGGTCATGGCCTTAATTTTGGGTCTTGACATCCCATCGGTATGATTTTATTTTGTACGCTGAAAGTGATCCGTCAATTTAAGAATTTTTCTGAAACAAGTCCATTTGGAATTGAACTAAAATAATTGATTCACGGAATTGAACTAAAATAAAAGACCAAAGAGATCATAAAAATTGAACAAAGTTTAGATTTCTATGATGATAATGATGATGATTCATGATTAATTAATTCAATTTACCTTTAAAGTACCCGTAAATTTTGCAGGATTCCTTCTCAACATTATCTACTTCTATCATGTGGCACTTGAGCATTTTAAGGTAAGTATCAATTAATATAAAATATATAGAAAGTCACATTATTTGTAAATTATTAATAGTGTATTTTTTTTACCATCAATTATAAATAGTGTATTTCATTTCTCAAATTTTGTGCAATGCATAGATTTCATATCTAATTTATCTACTAACAAGACCCATTGAGGGACTAATGAACAGGTCCCATTTAAAATAAAAGAAAAAGAAAAGATATTTTAGGAGATTTAGGAAGAAGTGAAGAAAGTAGATCATTAACGCAATATACTAACAATAGATGAGTTGTTCGGATGAAGACGGAAGGAACTTGAGAATAAGTTACACAAGATAATTGGAACATGAATATGCATTATATACCGCAGTGCTAATTGAGATATGTAACTTAAATCTCCTAGAACACGTTCAGCACAATAAAAATTTTATTTTATTTACTAAGAAATAATGGTAACTGGTGTATTTGTCACTAAAATTCTAAAACTAATATTTTTGTGCATGGAAGTAAAGCAAGCTTTACTATGATTTTTTTAATTAAATTTTGTTATTGGTCAATTTTACCTGTATTTTCTTTTAATGCATGGTTGTTGTAACGTGTACACATGCACTTGTGTGCTTGTCATTTTCCACCTATTTAGTCGGCTCTATACAGAAGAGTGATCAGTTTAGGATTCATCTGCATATTTTTAAGGTATTTTATCAAATAGGGGAAAAAACTAATTATGCAAGTTTAAATTAGATAATGATCCTTGGGCAGAAAAAAAAAAAGATAATGGATGGATAGTAGCGTATATTGGTCAAGTTTTGAATTGGTACAATATAGAACCATCATAATATTATACTCTTTCAGTCCTTAATATAATATTTTTTTAACCGAATTATACAGATTAATAATGAGAGTTAAAATTAGTTAACTTCCTAATGGTATACTTTGAATTAAGATATTCAATCATGGTGCTGTAAAATTAATTAAAACTCATGCCGAGAATCCTTCCTTAGATTCATACCATTATAGACATTTTCTTTAAAGCTATTTCACTAAAAAGCATGGGCATAACAAAGGATTCCTTTAATTTTGATATATGTAGAAGAAAGAAAGAAAGAAATTAAAGAAAGAATCCTTATGAACCTATATTAAGTTGGCCTAAGGAGACACCTGATCAATCTTTTCAATCTTTATGCTCCTAATCAATGGAATTTGAGATAAAATCAGCATCTATATATTTGTCAGAAAATTAACAGATAGAAGTTGTACTTACATGGTTTATCTGCTTCAGAGAGCTAGGGTGCTAGAAGCTTCCCATGGTTGATATACGAGAGCTGTATTAGCTGGTACAATATAGGGATATATATATTTATATATAATTTAATCGAAGAACACTTAACAGATCGACGTGTAATATATGCATATCATTAATACAGTTTCTGTGGCATCCACACTGAAGAAGAGAGCCCAGACATGATTCAACACCCATGCAATCTTCAAACAGGGAATACGTTAAGAAACACTTCTAAAATTGTAACGGAAACAATTAATTAATTATGCAGATTCTCAACAAATCCACAGGACCTTAAATTTAAAAAGATGTGAGACAGCAGAAACTACCTCTTCCATGTCCATATAAGACTATCCAGTACTTTCAATTTAGATCTTAGCATTGCATGTTAACCATGTTAACGTTCTTTTTTCCTGTATGAAATAACACTAAATAAGCTCTCTTTTATTTAAAAAAAAAAACCAATGTGAAATAACGTAAATAATTTTCGGTTATTCATAGTACGATGAAAAAAATAAAAAGACGTTATAAACATCCCGTTAATGGCGTAATGACTCTGGGAAAGATCCATGTTATGCATGGTCAAGGTACGTTATTGGGTGTGGGGGAAGAATCTCGGTGACCCAGGAAATACCACTCGGCCTGGTTCAATTGGGCCCATGGTCGGACCATAAAGAATTGACTTGCTTTCGGCTGATATTGTCCCCATAAGGAGTTAAGTGCGATGCATGCATTTATTTTATATATATATATATATATAGATATTTTATTAACTACTTCGCCATTCCATTTTATTTTTTATTTTAAATTTTTTTATATAGATTAATAAAATAATTAAATAATTTATATTGTAATAAAATATAATTATTTTTATTAAAATATTCTTAAATTTAATTTTAAAAAATAACTTGTACTTCATTTATTATTATTTTTAATTAAAAATAAATTAATAAAATAATAATTAATATTTCATTTATAACACAAATTTTTTTATTAAACATCCAAAGAAAATTATTGACAAAAAAATGGGATGGGGAAGAGCCCCCAATGGATAAGGTGCGTTCGCCTGCGTAACCCACTAGCCTGCTCCACTGCTCAGATTTGTACGGTGTATAACTTTGTAAAAGTATCAGTTTGACCACATATTAAAACGCTACCATCATCGGTATTAAAAAAAAAAAACGCTACCATCATTATGTCAGAAATGGGCTCTTTTTATTTTTGAGAAATTTAATTTATTTTTTAAATAAACATATTATATTTTAAGGTTAATGATATAAATATTACTTTCTTTTTAAATATATTAATATTATAAGAATATATTTGAAAAATTAATATAAAAAACTCAGAAGGTAAAACTTTCTTAAATTCTACTCGAAAAATTCTAATTCTCAAATTAAATCCAACTTCCTCTCCTTACTTACCACGTGTCAAACAACTCCTAAGTTATTTTAACGATACAGATAAGCATGAGAATAAGCCCACACACAAAAGCTTTACATGGTATTATAAGAAGAGGGGGGAAAAAAAAAAAGAGGCTTGACTATACAAGATTTGAGACCGATAATAGACAAAAGAAAGTTGGACCCAAAACTTCTAAGGTTGAAAAAATATAAGCCCAAGCAATGAAGAAAAACATTGCGACCTTGAGGCCTTTGAGAATCAAAGAACGCAAGTCAAAGCAAATAGAACTGAATCCAAATGAGTGATAAGATAAATAAAGATTTTATAAACTTGTGGCAATCCTAAACAAGCAATTTCAGCTTACATATAAAAACAACACCGAGTTCTTAAAAACTGGCTGGCTGGTTATCAGATTGCACTATACTACAAACCAAATGGTTTGGTTTGTCCATTGGTTTTGATCTGGTTTTCAGACTCTGATTTAAAGATAATACAAAGTCCACTTGCAAATTTCATAAGAAAACCTAAAACCCAAATTAAAAAGTACATAAAAATGGAAAACAGAACTTCTTTTTTAGTTTTGGGAACATTTATAAATACAGTGGACAAATTGAATATCAGCATAATACCATATCAAGTTTATGATATCGAGGTTTTTTATCATAATATCAACAAACATGACCAAATATCATAATTTCGAGTTCATAATATCATAATATCGAGGTTATTCGTAATTTAAAATCCACACCCTCTAGGAGCAAACATGATTAAATAGACATTGTTTACAACCATTGATTAGAATACATAAGAACTTCCAAAGGACCTTCAGGCTTCAGAGTGATGATTATGCAAGGCTTCAGGTCTTAGGATTTTTCCCCACAGAATTTAACGTCACCTCATATAGTTCCACCACCTCTGGCTCGTGGGAGGGATGCTATTTATAAAGTACGAAATCTAATGTCAATTAAAAATGAAAATGATTTAAAGACATGGAATTTTTTTTAGAAAAAAAAAAAAGAAGACAAAAACAATCAGTTGAAAGAATTGGTAAAATAATGCAATGAGAATAAGTTAATATGAGTGACCATGTGAGCAGCATAATGAGAATACACCCTAACGTTTAACAAAAAGATACCAAAATCTTTTTAGTCATTTAGATTTGTTATAGTCGCCTCTACTTTGAACACATGAATCTACTTCTTATTAAATTTAAATTTGCATATATACAATCATAATGTTTTATATAATTTTTTTAGAATACATAACCGTGTAAAAATGAATATAATTCGAATGTTATTTGTTGATTGCCACCATATTTACTCATTTTCATTTTTCATTCCTCACCATACATAGATTATAAATAATATGACTTATTTTTCAAACTGTATAATGTATAAAGAAAAACATATCTAATATAATTAGGCTAAAATCTAAACAAAATGGCAAGAATTACTTGCCTCATATTTTCGCGTTGGAATAGTAGACATTTTTAAAATGTCAAAAAAGGCAGAAATTGAATGCCAAATATGCCCTTTTGTGGGGTGGCGATAAGACTTTGGAGGAGACATATGCTGAGGAATCTTAAGTCTTCGCGTTCCTTTGCATTTCATGCCACATATTCCTTCGTCAAATCCTAAATAATTTTACTATTTTATGAGCTCCACACTCACTGGAGGATATATATAAGAAGACATAAATAAACCAATACATTTACATTTGGAAACGTAAAGGTCAAGTGTTTGAGAAAATTATGTTAAAGGATCCAAATCTTACAAAATGTTGAAATAGAAAGATCCTCAAAACCATAATTACTTTCAAGTACCAGAGTTACTACTAATTTGGTAGGACTCACTTTCAGGTTTTATGAACGCTGTAACTAAGTTTTAGAAAAGTTATTACCAAAAAAAGCATATAAAATTGTATTTTATAAAAAAATTATCAGTGAGAGTTTACAAATAATTGCAAAAATTATAACAATAAGAACTAAATTGAAAATTCTACAAAATGTATGGATTTAATTACAAACTTAAAAACGACTGGAACCAAATTAAAAATGGATTGAAATTATAGAAATTTAAAAGTATAATTTTTCAAAATTTAATAATAACCTAAGTTTTTAAAAATAATTATAATTTTTAAAGATTTTCAACTTAATTTTATGTTTTAACTTGTGTCCTTAGATATGATTTTTCCTTTTTTTTTTTTCAATCTTCTTTGTATAGGACTCACCTTCACCAAATTTACGCTTTCCCAGGGTCATCCGTCCTTCATGTTGCTCGTCACTCCAGCGACAGGGATAGTTCGGTTCGCAATATTTGAATTTAAATTCCACCTATATCTACCACAAGCAGTACAAAATTATTTGCATTTGTGAACAAAGTGATATATTTTGTGAAACAAGTAATAAAAGTTGTAATTATTATTATTTCACCGGCCAAAAGATATTTTCCTTTTATTTCTAATTATTTTATGTATGTGATATTTTATTGTACAACACAGATGCAACACATAGAAATACAATGGGCCCATTTGGTTTTCAATTTTATAAAATTAAGTTAAAATAAATAAAATTTATAAAAATGAAGTTTAAATAAAGTAAGTTTATTATAAGTTATTATGTTTGAATATTCTTTTTATAAAAGTAAGTTTGATAAAAAATCTGTTTGGAAGATAAGGGATAAAAGTACTTTTAGATGTATAATATAAAATAAATTTATTTTTTCTTTTTCAAAACCCACGTTTTGTTAAAAAAAAATAATTTTTCCTCCTTTTTCAAAATTACAGTTTAACCTACTTTTCATTTTTAAAAAAGGTAGTTTATGTTTAGTCAAACATATTTTTTAGAAAATCATAATTAAAAATAATGATTTTTTTTAAAAATGGACAACCGCACTAAATATTTTGGTTCAAAAATAGTTTTTGATAGCGGCTATTTAGATACTTAACTTAAAAAAAAAAGCACTACTTTTTTTAATAATTTAAAATGAATAATGACAAGAATACGGAAGATATAATGTTCATTTAAATATTGATTTATTATTGAAGAATGAAAAACTATAAAAAAAAATAATCGTGAAATTCATCATGGAGACATTCTATAATGACTTAATGATAATGAGTATTGGACAGAGTGTGCATTAATTGTGGATAAACAAGGCATATAATGTTTTGTTCCTTCCATTTTTCTGAGTTGATGGAGTCATAGGTAGAGATTATTATTGCCATCTTATTTTATTTATTATTTTAAAAAATTTTAAATATTTAAATTTATTTATTATTTTATGTTACCAATAACATATTTTCAATTTTATCGGTTTAAAAAATATTTTATTATGAGAGGTAAAATCTATTTTCATAATCTCTTCACTTAGAAGGGATTAGAATTCTACTGTTGATTGAGGAATATCATTAATACTTATAAAAAATTAAAAATATTAATTATTCTTTTGTCATTTTATCTTTTATTAAAAATAACGATAAATGAAATAAAAGTCATATTTTAACATTTAATGTAAAGATATATATATATATATTGATAAAATAATATTAAATTTTACTGTAATCAAGATTATTTAATTAACAATTGTATTGATATGTATGAAAATTTTCAAAATGAACAAATAAAATGGGATTGAAGGAGTGCTAAAAAATGATTATTCTAATATATATAGTTTACTCTGATTTTTAAATCAGCCTTTATACTTTAGATTTTTATGGTGCGCTCATTGCAAAATTCATCAGCTTACAAATTAATCCATCTTTCATAATGTTTGTAATTGGCTCCCTAAGCCATCCACATAACAGATTAGGAGAAATTAAGCTATAGTGTGGAGAAAAGATTGGCTTCCTTACTTCCTCTCTCTCTCATCGAACTCATTCCTTCTATGTTTTATTATATTAAGAGGGTTCGGATCCTAAATATTTATCCACATTTTACTCCATCTTTTCTATTTGAGCTAGCGTCAGATGTGACTTTTCCCAAACTCCTCAAAACATTAGTCCCTTTCCTCCAAAAACTTATTCCCATTCAATTACGGGACCAATAAAGATTGATTTAATTTGAAATTGGGGTAAATTATAAGGATTTAATAAATTAAGTTTTTTGCCCAAGAAAAAAACATGACAGAAAGGGAAGGGGGAAAAAACCTTATCTCCTTTTTCTGCTGTTAGACCCGTGCCTTCCTTAAAGTCTTTGTATTCGAGGCCATCATTTCCTTTCTTGACATACCCTCGTTCTGGTTCGTCATAATACAGAGACAAAATGAGATTCATATTTTACACCCGAAAAAAAGGGACACAGACATGAAAATTCCATGAAAAAATTTAAGAAAATCTTTGACGGTTAAAAGGATTGTTTACTCAGGAAAATGAAATCTTCTATTATATATATATATATTAGAGTAATTGTCACTAGTATGATGTGTCGCCACATGAGCTTGATGATTAGGATTTCAAACCGGATCCATGGTGCTACATATATGGAAGGTAATACTCATAGAATTAGAGAACTTATCATCATGATTCTTGTAGTATTGCTTAAATATTTCTTAATATATCAACTAACAAATCAAAATAAGACCAAGTAAGAGAATGTTAAATATATTTAATTTGATAATATTTAATTTGAATTTATTCAAATTATATATTTATATTGTTTGTTTAATTAAATATATATTAACTGAGTGTGGCCCTTATAAGATATTGTTAGAGTAATTTTAGGGAATAAAGGATAAACTCAGTCATAATTTTATCTTTATCTTTATTTGAATTTGAATTTAAATTTAAATTTAATAACTGATAATGGTCAATATTATTAAATAATATTGATGTCTATATATATAAACAAGCCACATAATTTATAAGCCAAAGACATAATAATACAGTTTTTATTTTTTTATTAATCGCTTCTTAAAATATGTAAGCTGTGAAAGAGTTATATTGGGGAGGAATGTTATTAAAATCATACTAGTGATTGAATTGATTAAAACACTTATTCAATATTCACCGGTTAGAATCGGTCATTATTAAATTAATGTATTTTTAATTTTACATATTAAATATTACATAAAAGATGTTATTTTATATGAAATTAAATAATTTTTTATTTTTTTTATGAAATTTTATTTTATTAGCATATAATATTGATGAGAAAAAATTAAAAGAAATTATTAGTGGTTGGTAATAACTAGAGGGATTCGTTGAAAGTTGAAGGCAAGAGGGGCCGTTTCATGAATTGAGTTCAAATTGTTAAGGATATATTGCTGTTTGTTTTGCTTTTTTTTTTTTTCTATGTTCTACTAGTACTGAACTTCTTGACTCTTATCATACTTCCTTTTCGGCCAAAAAGACCATGCTTCGCCCAAAGAAAAAAACAACTAGGAAAAAAAAAACCTCAATTGGTTAAATGTATTATGATTTCCGATTTCGGAAATTTGTTTTGTTTTTGACCAATTTTATTTATTGGATTTCAAAATGATTAGTGCTGTGAAAATTTTTTACCAATTCAAACACTATTTGATTTTTTTTTTTAACCAACAAATATCATCTGGTTCAGATGATATTAAATAACGTGTCATATAATCTCTCTCTTGTCTCACGAAAATATTCTATAAATGTATTTACCCGTTAATGGATTTGCACATTGAGAGCAATTCACCGATCTATCAGCATCACCACCAGGCCAGGGAAGCACACCAAACTTTGTTGTTTCCGAGCTCAGTGATTCAGCCAAGTTGTGCATACTGATAGAAAGAAAAACAAAATGAAAGTGTCATTTTCTTAAGGATTATGTAACTAATAATAAACAAATAATGTTTAGTGAGAAATTGGGTACAGGATGAAGCTTAATAAATGAACATTATTCAAAAGGCATATACCATACATCATTTTTAATTTCGTGACCCAGAGCATCCCTCAATGTAGAGGTAATCTTTATAAGAAATAGGCAGCAACACAAATACATATAGCAATAATGGGTGGTTAGGTCCAGGGAAAGAAATTTGACATCTCTTAAATTAGATTGAAAATTCAAATCTTGTAGGTGAAAAAAATCATTTTTAAAGAGCTATTCATTTCAACTAATAATATTTAAATATAATCCGATAATATAAATATTAGAATATTATACGAATAAAAAAAATACATATAGCATCTTTGTTTTCATACATGATATATATATATATAATAAATGGAATTTTATATTCACAAAATAGGGCCAATGGTATCAGAGAAGAATTTTCAAATTTTTTGCACATCTTTAGAGATTTGCAAGATGTGCAGATCACATCTAAATATATTGTCCAGATATAATTTAGACAATTTAAATCTTATAATTTTTTTTAAATTTCGAATGTCTACAGGAGATTCGGATTTGAGAAACAAAAAACCTAACGGATATGCTATCAGAATTGTTAAAAAGAAGAGAGCAGAGAGAGAAACATACAGATTGGACAGAACAAAAGGGAGAGCGCTAACAACCACATGGTCACCGGCCCACGCCATGGCTCTTCAAGTAAATTAAGTTCAATCTGAGTTTCTTTGGCAGAGAGTGATCCAGAGCTGAGTTTCAATCACCCAGCAAACTCTTATATATTTGAAGAAACTGAAGCCATTAGGTTCTTTTTTAAAAAATAATAATGAAGTCAACTCAAGTCGTTCCTTAATCGTAATCAAATGAGATGGACCGTATTCTGATAGATCAAGTTTGGACTATTAGGGCAGAGATTTGTATTTAATTGGAGAAATTATTTTTAACTAATAACACACTTAACATAACTAATAATATTATTAGTTAACTAATAATTTTATTCTAACTCTTTTACTTTGACTTGTAAATTTTTTTAAATCACTTATAAATTGTGTAAGGGTAGTTGTAAATTTCTTAAAATAACTTATAAATGAAGATGACGTTATGTTTATGGAGAAATTTTGATCCATCAAAAAATTATTTTTGACACGTTAAAAGACCCAAATTTTTCAATGTAATTAACTTTAAGTGTATTTAATTTAACAAGATCTTTTTTATACTTCCTCTGGTTCTTTTTTATAAAATGTCTTCTGGGAGCTTTTTATTCTTTTTATAATGTGTTATATAATATTATGAGATAATTTTTCTTTTTTACTTCATGTTTAATCACCACTCTCATAAATTATTTTTTGAAAAAAAATTAGATTTTTACTTCATAACTGGTTGACTTATTTTTTCTCTCTTACTCATAATAATTGATTGCTAATCAAATTATATTTATATCAATTTAATTAATAATATTATAATAAATTCTTCAACTCCATTTTAAGAAATCTAAAAAAGTAACAAGGGGGATTAATTTCCCCCTAAACAAATGTTCACATGTATCTACCCAGGTCGTCATTTTCATGATGCAGCTTGGTACCTAATCATGTCACATATGGCCCCTTTGCATTTGTTGCAGAGAGTTGGATGGGTAGGTACGAAAATTAATGTTTCTTTTTTTTTTTTCTATATTTGTCCAGGAGATGGGTATATTATTACTCCCCTTTTGTAATAATTAAAAATTATTACTTCAGTGGTTTTAAAATTTTTAATATAGATAAATATTAACTTATTTATATTTAAATATTAAATTATAAAATTTATTAGTAATTTTTTTAATTTTCTATAATATATAACATATAAAATTATAAATATATTAATTTTATTTATATCAATTTAATCACAATGGAACTAATAATCCTTAAATCTGTGTCTTCCGGTTCTAAAAATTAATGCATTGATAACATACATCCTTCAATCTCTGTCTTCCGGTTCTAAAAATTAATGCATTGATAACATACATCCTTCACATGCTCGTGGGAATGAAGTGGCTTCTTATTAAAAAGAAAAAGGGCATTGGCATCCTAAAAATTTGTCAATTTTCAAAGTCATCTTTACGATGCTGTTTGTTGCCTCGTCATCAGACATATCCACTGCAGGCCATTATTGCTCGTGACCCACCTTCGTTTGGTCGTTTTAATGATTTTTTAAAAAACTGTCTTACCACGTTCGTTTGGTCGGTACGAAAATTAATGATTTTTTCTTTTTCTCAGTCTTACATGCAGAGATCAATGTACACCCCTCCAGAACTTGGTTGTTTTCAACCGAATAATAATTTAGTTAATTGTTTTAATTTTTTTAAAAAAACTATACCTATTTATTCTTTTCTTTTTTTTTTAGTATGAACTAAATAGAAATTTTTTTTAAAGTGTACAATAAATACTATTTCATATTCTAAAAATAATCTTATATTTAAAATTAAAATAAAAACCATGTATTTAGAGCTAGATGGAATAGTTATGATGTTTCCTTTACATTTCTTTTTTTTTTTTATAGCAGTTTCCTTCCCATTTCAAAATACTCTTTCATATCCTTACCCTTAATTTAAAATATTTTTAATTGTATAATATAAATTAAGATTGAGAGCTAAAATTAATTAATAATTTTAATTTTTTTTAAAAAAAATCACAATATTTTTCTAAAACTATCATTCTTTAATTTTTTTTATCTCTTTGGGATAAATTAAATAAAAATATTTCTATGAATGCATAAAAAATATATTTATGATAAAACAAAAGATTCTATATTTAGAAAAGAAGGAAAAGATCTTATATCTAGAAAAGGATGAATTATGAGACACCTTTTTTTGAGGATTAGAATTTTAAAATATAAGTCATTTTATACTATTTATATAATATTTAATATTTGTTTTCTATTTTTGTCCCTATATATTGGAATAATCATAAGAGTTATGGTTGTTAAGGTGAATAAAGATCAAGAAAGATACAATTAAGATGTATTACAATTCAATGAAGATAATTTTGAAAAATTAAGATAATTTTTTTAAAAAATTAAGATTTCCATCTAATTTTAACGAATTTTTTTATATATGTAAAATATGCAAATATGACTTATAATTAAAAACGGAGGGAGTAATAGATTAATTTTTAAGATTGTATTAAACTTTTTTTTTCCCTACTTGCGTCTTCGTGTATTAAACTCTTAACATGTGTCTTCATCATTGCTTGAACCATACACCATACTTAATTAGTGTATCACTTGTACCATTAGAAGGATTTGCAATTAAGTCTCAAGTCATAAAATAGTAATTTGAGCCATCTTAATTTAATATAAATAGTTCAGATTGTATTATTTCTGAAATATTTTTATTATTAGTCGACATGATTGTTAATTTAATTTGTTTTGTGGAGCTTCATGTAACTTAAAAAAATTCTAAATTCATCCTTAATCAGACCAGGTTGAATTAAGAAGTTAGTCCCTCCATTTGAAAATATAAATTATATTTAATTACTTCACTCCCACTAAGCAAAGCAATTAGAGTTACTTATATACCTTAAATTTTTTAAAAATTATCATAACTTTCCAAAATTAACTTTATTAAATTATCTCATCTTAATTGCTACTATTTCTTTTTACCTCTCTTCATTATAAAAAAAAGTCAAGTATCTACTTTATTTGAGATCTATCATAAATGGGGGTAAAAATAAAAAAAAGAATATTAAATAATTACTAATTTTCACAAAATGACTTATACTATTACTGTTTCAAAAGATAAGAAATAAATAACTAAATAATCAAAATAAAAAAAATAGTCAAATATCTTAAATATGTCACCAAGGAAAGTTTTTTTCCACAATGTCCCTAATTTAATGCTCTCACTTAACTCTATTTTAAGTCACGTCTTGTAATAATAAACTTACTTTAATTAAAGATAAAATTAAAAAAATATTAATTTATTAAATAAAACTAATTTATTTTTTATATTTTGAAACAAAACATATATTGAAAATGTTTATTATATTTTGGAATGGAGGAAGTATTTTGAAATCTTAATCTTCCAAAACTTTGCCTAATATTTTGAAATGGAGGGGGTAATTTATTCATAATAAAACAATTTGTGAACCTAGTCAATATATCGATACCAATATTAATTTAACACACACACGCAGAGATATCATTAATAACTCTATCAAAGAAAAAAAAGATATCATTAGTAACTGAGTGGCGCCGTCCATGGTAGGTGCAGTCTGGCTAGTTTAAAAATATTGAGCCGATGGTTATGTCCCATGCATTATCGCATTGCTATGAATGCACGTGTAGTGAGAGAGTGATATGATGAGAATTCGTAAATTTATAAATCTCTAGAAATGTCAATTCAATCACACGACCATGACCGTCTTATGCTTCAGGAAACAGCCTTTTGCGAAATGATATCAATTAACCTATTCATAATTTAAAAAAAAAAATCCGCAAGTCATGATAAAATATATGAATACATATATGATGTATATTTAATTTTCATGATGTTAAAAATCGGACCCAACAGTAAATCAGTTGGTGTACTAATTTACAGTTCGATCAATAGTGAGATCATACTTAATCATTAATGATAAAATTAATATATTTTTATTTTAATTACTTTTTCCAATTTATTTTATTTATTGTTTTAAAAAATTTTAAATAGGGGAAATTACTGTTCAGGACCAATATCCCCATTTTATTAACTTTGAAGACCAATAGATTGTAAAATTAGGAAAAGGGACCTTGGGTCCTTAATACAAATTAAATCACTTTCTATATTATCAAAATACCCTTAATGAATTACACAGTAAAAGTGAAAAAATGAAACCCACCTCCCACTCTTATTTTCTCCATGTCAAGCCATGATCTCCTTCCCTCCCATTCAGCAGAGTTCCTGCCATCAGTAATGAACTGTGCAAATCACTAGCAATAAAGGGAGGAAAACAAAGCTTAGAGAAAACAATGATTGTGTGCAACTAGTGCAGTGTTCCTCAGTTGTATTCTAAGGGGTTTGAGTGAGGTAAATGCTATATAATTTGTTCAAAAATGGTTTTCATAAAAATGGGTATTGGGTTGCACAAAAATGGGCGGTGGGTTTCACGATAGTCAATATAAATACTAGTAAAAACTCTTAACTTTCAGAAATGAATATGCGTTCAGCCATTATTCTGATTAAATAGTAGCACAAGTTAAGCTAAGATTCTTTGTTTATATTAAAAGTTTTTGCTTTGACAAGATTGAGTAATGGGTCTCACAATAGTCAACGGTATATCATCCATGGGTGCATGTAAAGGGTTTTCTGTAATGGTTCCCTATCTTAAGCTGAAACTATTTGTTCATATTAAAACTTGCTTAGTAGTTTCTGCGTTGTTTTGCTAGATGGATAATTTAAGTGTAATGGTATATTTGAATATATTATTCTATAATTGTGAAATCTCACATAAAGGCTCTACAATGGTATATTGTTCTATCATTGTTAAATTGTAGAGAAGTTAGTGGTAAATAGTAGAATGTAAGTAGTAAAATTTAAAAGGCAGTTTGAGGATTTAAAATTTGAATTTGTATTAGTAAATAATTGATGAGAGTTGTGAATTCAATATTTTTATGAATAGAAAATATTTGATAATGAGTAACAATAATTAACACATTTTAATATTTTTGGTGCAGGTTGATTTTTAGGTGGTGGGATGGCAAGTAGTTTGTCAAAGGAAATTTTTTTTTATTTTCATTTTGGTGGAAAAATTGTGAAAGATTTAAATGGGAGTATGCAATATGAGGGAGGTAGAAAAAATGGAAGTTTGATAAAAGAAGGAATGTCACTTGATGAATTGAAGAATGTGATATCATCATGTTTGAACTGTGATGTTAATGGAGTAGAGTTGAAATACACATTAAAGTTTGATGGCACAACATTTTTAGACCTTATAGATAATGGAGGGGGTAGAAAAGCTAGTGAAGTTTAATGATAATTTTGCTCATTTATACATCAATGGGATATGACATCAAAGTATAGACACAATTGAGTCATCTCAAAGGTAAGCTTTTACATGTACTAAAGTATAATCATCATGCTTTTGTAGTTAGCATTAATGAATTTGAATTTATTGTAAATGCAGCATGGGACTTATAGATGGAGATTCACATTTAAGTTGTCCATCCAACCTTGAGATTGAACCATTGCCTTGTGTAATATCAGGTGTGCCATCCCAATTTGCCGAGGTAAATGCTTGCAAATGGGAAAATCTATTTGTTGGAACTGTACAAATTATTTCAAGTGCTGAAGCTTTTAGAGATGCATTATATAAGTTTAGCATTACATAAAAGTTTGACTATGTGTATGTGAGGAATAGTCATGACAAAATGATTGTGAAATGCATAGTTGAAGAATGCAATTGGAAGCTTACAGCATATGCATTTGAGGAGTACACCCCCTTCCTTCATGTGACAACATTTCACAATGAGCATATTCATTCAGCTCAAGACAACTTGGAACTTGCTCACAAGGCAAGATCCAAATTGATAGCATCTATCATTAGTGAAGGAGTAAGAAACACTGTGGATAAAGATCCAAATGAAATTAGATGTGACTCATTTAAAGACTATGGATTAAAGTTAACATATTCTCAAGCCTGGAGAGCCAAAGAGAGTGCATTGCAGATTATACATGGCACACCTGAACAATCATATCAGCTAATTCCTTGGCTATGCAATAGATTGATGAAAACAGACCCAGACACCGTAGCCAAGTGGGTAGCATTTGATAACAAGCTTGAGAAATTATTCATTGCATATGGGTGCTATATTAAAGGATTCTTGCTTGGGGCGCGGAAGTTACTCTATGTGGATGGATGCCATCTTAGCGGTCCTTACCAAGGAACACTATTGGCGGCTTCAGCTTATGATGCTGATAATAACATGTTTCCATTTGCAATTGCGATAGTAGGAAAAGAAACATATGAGGGGTGGACATGGTTTCTTCAAAACATAAAAGAAATTATAGCTTCAGTTGAAATAACTATAATCTCTGACAGACATCATGCTATCACTAGTGCTGTAAGAGCCATCTTTGGGGGTGATAGCCATGCATTTTGTTATCGCCATGTCAAAGAAAATTTTACCACCTAGTTTACGAAAGTTGGTAGTGGAATGAAAAGGAAGAGCAAGGAGGCAGCACTGAACTTACTTGATGCAGTTGCCTACACTCGAATAAAAACTGATTTTGACATAGCCATAGGAAATTTGAGAACATTCTGTCCACAATTGGCAAGATGGGTTGAAGATGAAGGTGATGTGGATAGATGGGCTTTATCACAGTTTCCACATCGTTGGTGGGATAATATAACAACTAACTTAGCTGAATCATTCAATTCATGGTTGCTTGATGAGAGGAGTCACAATGTTTTTCTATTGATCAATGAACATAGAGAAAAGTTAAGTCAAAAGTTCTTTGCTACCAAGGAAGGCATGAGTAAGTGGAAAAATGGAGTTGGTCCCAATATTGAGGCAAAGCTTAAGGAGAATATTTTAAGAGCTGAATTTATGCTAGCTTTGCAGTATGATGCACATTTGATATCAATTCGAACAGGTTCTATTGACGTAATTGTTGATCTAACTTCACGAGAATGCACTTGCCAAGCTTGGCAAATGAGTGGGGTTCCTTGTCCTCATGCTTGTGCAGCTATTAAAAAGGTGCATGGTAATGTGTACAACTTTGTAGAGGACTACTATCTCCTTAGCTCACAACAGAAAATTTATAGTGGTACCATGTATCCAATTGAGACTCATGACATGCCCAACTTGAATGCCTTAAAAATGTCTGATTACTTGAATAATACCTTTTTACATCCACCTACAACATCTCGACCAGCTGGCAGACCACATTGAGCCCGAGTTGAGTCACAATTTCAGCAGAAAAAGACTTATCATTGTTCTTGTTGTAAGGAGGCTGGTCATACTCGAAAGAAGTGCAAAAATCCAAATCCCAATTGATATGGTTCTATTGTGGTTCTACATCAAGTTGGATTTGATGGGTATATTTTGATGTTATATATATATATAGTATGATGGGGTGAAGTGCTTTTTTATTTATGTAGCTAGAAAATGGTACATTTTTTTGGTATAGATCCATAGTTAGTAAATTTTAGAGGTACATGGTTCTTTTTTGATAGACCGTACATGGGAATGGGACATATTATAGATTGGGACTAGACCTTATGTTTTGTATATGAAATACATAGGCAAGTGGCATGTACAGCTGCCATACCCCTTGCTTCTTTTTTGTAATAGGGGTACTACATAATGAATGACTAACTTTATATTATGTCCTCACAATGTATGTTTGTGGCTACATGTTGTAAACGATGTTAAAATTCAATTTAATCCTGATATAGTTAAAATTCAATTAAACAAAGTCAAAATTGAGAAACTAAGCTAGAAAATTAGAATAAGAGATGTGGGAAAAATGAGTAAGAAGTTGTAAATCTATGGCTTCACTTTGATGACTAAAAAGTTAAAAATTTTATTCTTCAATATCAAAATTCAAAAAACACGTTGCAAAATTAGGACAACAATATTGCGAAATTGGAAGAAGAAATTGTAAATCTCTGCAACTATTTTGATGATTAAAACATTAAAATCTGATTCATCCGGGTTAAAATTGGGAACATGAGTTGCAAAATTAGAACGCCAAAGTTCCAAAATTGGAAGAATAAGTTGTAAAATCGGGAACCATTTTGATAATCATGAGGTGAAATCTGATTCTTTGGAGTTAAAATTGGGAACATGAGTTGCAAAATTAGAATGCGAATGACGTAAAATTGGAAGAATAAGTTGCAAAATCTGGAACCATTTTGATGATGATAAATGTGAAATCTGATTCTTCGAAGTTAAAATTGGGAACACAAGTTGCAAAATTAGAACGCCAAAGTTGCAAAATTCGAAGAATAAGTTGTAAAATTTGGAACCATTTTGATGATCATAATGGTGAAATCTGATTCTTTAGGGTTAAAGTTGGGAACATGAGTTGCATAATTATAACACGAATGTTGTAAAATTGGAAGAATAAGTTGCAAAATCTGAAACCATGTTAATGATCATGAAGGTGAAATCTGATTCTACGGGATTAAAATTGGGAATATGAGTTGGAAAATTAGAACTCGAATGTTGCAATATTGGAAGAATATGTTGGAAAATCTGGAACTATTTTGATGATCATGAAGGTAAAATCTAATTCTTCGAGGTTAAAATTAGGAACATGAGTTGCATAATTATAACACGAGTGTTGCAAAATTGGAAGAATAAGTTGCAAAATCTGAAACCGTGTTTATGATCATGAAGGTGAAATCTGATTCTTTGGGATTAAAATTGGGAAAAAGAGTTGCAAAATTAGAACGCAAAAGTTGCAAAATTGGAAGAATAAGTTGCAAAATCTGGAACTATTTTGATGATCATGAAGGTGAAATATGATTCTTCGAGGTTAAAATTGGGAACATGACTTGCAAAATTATAACACGAATGTTGCAAAATTGGAAGAATAAGTTGTAAAATCTGGAACCATGTTGATGATCATGAAGGTGAAATCTGATTGTTCGAGGTTAAAATTGGGAACATGAGTTGCAAAATTAGAACGCGAATGTTGCAAAATTGGAAGAATAAGTTGCAAAATATGGAACCATTTTGATGAACATAATGGTGAAATCTGATTCCTTAGGGTTAATGTTGGGAACATGAATTGCATAATTATAACACGAGTGTTGCAAAATTGGAAGAATAAGTTGCAAAATCTGAAACCATGTTAATGATCATGAAGGTAAAATCTGATTCTTCGGGATTAAAATTGAGAACATGAGTTGCAAAATTAGAACGCAAAAGTTGCAAAATTGGAAGGATAAGTTGCAAAATCTGGAACCATATTTATGATCATGAAGGTGAAATCTGATTGTTTGAGGTTAAAATTGGGAACATGAGTTGAAAAATTAGAACGCGAATGTTGCAAAATTGGAAGAATAAGTTGCAAAATCTGAAACCATTTTGATGATCATTATGGTGAAATCTGATTCTTTAGGGTTAAAGTTGGGAACATGAGTTGCATAATTATAACACGAGTATTGCAAAATTGGAAGAATAAGTTGCAAAATTTGGAACCATGTTGATGATCATGAAGGTGAAATCTGATTCTTCGGGATTAAAATTGGGAAAAAGAGTTGCAAAATTAGAACTCGAATGTTGCAACATTGGAAGAATATGATGCAAAATCTGGAACTATTTTGATGATCATGAATGTGAAATCTGATTGTTCGAGGTTAAAATTAGGAACATGAGTTGCATAATTATAACACGAGTGTTGCAAAATTGGAAGAATAAGTTGCAAAATCTGAAACCGTGTTTATGATCATGAAGGTGAAATCTGATTCTTTGGGATTAAAATTGGGAAAAAGAGTTGCAAAATTAGAACGCAAAAGTTGCAAAATTGGAAGAATAAGTTGCAAAATCTGGAACTATTTTGATGATCATGAAGGTGAAATATGATTCTTCGAGGTTAAAATTGGGAACATGACTTGCAAAATTATAACACGAATGTTGCAAAATTGGAAGAATAAGTTGTAAAATCTGGAACCATGTTGATGATCATGAAGGTGAAATCTGATTGTTCGAGGTTAAAATTGGGAACATGAGTTGCAAAATTAGAACGCGAATGTTGCAAAATTGGAAGAATAAGTTGCAAAATATGGAACCATTTTGATGAACATAATGGTGAAATCTGATTCCTTAGGGTTAATGTTGGGAACATGAATTGCATAATTATAACACGAGTGTTGCAAAATTGGAAGAATAAGTTGCAAAATCTGAAACCATGTTAATGATCATGAAGGTAAAATCTGATTCTTCGGGATTAAAATTGAGAACATGAGTTGCAAAATTAGAACGCAAAAGTTGCAAAATTGGAAGGATAAGTTGCAAAATCTGGAACCATATTTATGATCATGAAGGTGAAATCTGATTGTTTGAGGTTAAAATTGGGAACATGAGTTGAAAAATTAGAACGCGAATGTTGCAAAATTGGAAGAATAAGTTGCAAAATCTGAAACCATTTTGATGATCATTATGGTGAAATCTGATTCTTTAGGGTTAAAGTTGGGAACATGAGTTGCATAATTATAACACGAGTATTGCAAAATTGGAAGAATAAGTTGCAAAATTTGGAACCATGTTGATGATCATGAAGGTGAAATCTGATTCTTCGGGATTAAAATTGGGAAAAAGAGTTGCAAAATTAGAACTCGAATGTTGCAACATTGGAAGAATATGATGCAAAATCTGGAACTATTTTGATGATCATGAATGTGAAATCTGATTGTTCGAGGTTAAAATTAGGAACATGAGTTGCAAAATTATAACACGAATGTTGCAAAATTGGAAGAATAGTTTGCAAAATCTGGAACCATTTTGATGATCATAATGGTGAAATCTGATTCTTTAGGGTTTAAGTTGGGAACATGAGTTGCATAATTATAATACGAATGTTGCAAAATTGGAAGAATAAGTTGCAAAATCTGAAACCGTGTTAATGATCATGAAGGTGAAATATGATTCTTCAAGGTTAAAATTAGGAACATGAGTTGCAAAATTATTACACGAATGTTGCAAAATTGGAAGAATAGTTTGCAAAATCTAGAACCATTTTGGTAATCATAATGGTGAATCTGATTCTTTAGGGTTTAATTTGGGAACATGAGTTGCATAATTATAACACGAATGTTGCAAAATTGGAAGAATAAGTTGCAAAATCTGGAACCATGTTGATGATCATGAAGGTGAAATCTGATTCTTCGATGTTAAAATTGGGAACATGCGTTGCAAAATTAGAACGCGAATGTTGCAAAATTGGAAGAATAAGTTGTAAAATCTGGAACCATTTTGATGATCATAAAGGTGAAATCTATTTGTTTAGGGTTAAAGTTGGAAACATGAGTTGCATAATTATAACACGAGTGTTGTAAAATTGAAAAAATAAGTTGCAAAATCTGAAACCATGTTAATGATCATGAAGATGAAATCTGATTCTTCGGGATTAAAATTGGGAAAAAGAGTTGCAAAATTAGAACGGAAAAGTTGCAAAATTGGAAGGATAAGTTGCAAAATCTGAAACCATGTTTATGATCATGAAGGTGAAATCTGATTGTTTGAGGTTAAAATTGGGAACATGAGTTGAAAAATTAGAACGCGAATGTTGCAAAATTGGAAGAATAAGTTGCAAAATCTGAAACCATTTTGATGATCATTATGATGAAATCTGATTCTTTAGGGTTAAAGTTGGGAACATGAGTTGCACAATTATAACACTAGTGTTGCAAAATTGGAAGAATAAGTTGCAAAATCTGAAACCATGTTAATGATCATGAAGGTGAAATCTGATTCTTCGGGATTAAAATTGGAAAAAAGAGTTGCATAATTATAACACGAGTGTTGTAAAATTGGAAGAATAAGTTGCAAAATCTAGAACTATTTTGATGATCATGAAGGTTAAATATAATTCTTCGAGGTTAAAATTGGGAACATGAGTTGTAAAATTGGAAGAATAAGTTGCAAAATCTGGATCCATTTTGATAATCATAATGATGAAATCTGATTCTTTAGGGTTAAAGTTAGGAACATGAGTTGCATAATTATAACACGAGTGTTGCGAAATTGGAAGAATAAGTTACAAAATCTAAAACCATGTTAATGATCATGAATGTGAAATCTGATTCTTCGAGGTTAAAATTAGGAACATGAGTTGCAAAATTATAACACGAATGTTGCAAAATTGGAAGAATAGTTTGCAAAATCTGGAACCATTTTGATGATCATGAGGGTGAAATATGATTCTTTGAGGTTAAAATTGGGAACATGACTTGCAAAATTATAACACGAATGTTGCAAAATTGGAAGAATAAGTTGCAAAATCTGAAACCGTGTTAATGATCATGAAGGTAAAATCTGATTCTTCAAGTTTAAAATTAGAAACATGAGTTGCAAAATTAGAACGCGAAAGTTGCAAAATTGGAAGAATATGTTGCAAAATCTGGAACCATTTTGATGATCATGATGGTGAAATCTGATTCTTTTGGGTTAAAATTGGAAATATGAGTTGGAAAATTAGAAGAATAAGTTGCAAATCCCTGAAGCTTTTTCGATGATTAAGAAGTGGTAAATCCATTGACTAACTTTGATGCTTAAGAAGTTAAACATTTGAGTTGCAATATGTCAGTACAAATTTGCAAAGGTATTTCTTCCGTAATTGTTTAACTTGTTTTTTACGCTTGAGTTAGCAAATATTTGTTAGTGCTTTTTTTGTGATATGCCAATCAGATTGCCAAATATGGAATTATTGTACCATACCAAATTGCTATAGATGTTGCAAATTCTATTAGGTTAATTTTTTGTTGACTTTGGGTGGATTGAGTTCAGGTGAACCCAGATCTACCAAAAAGGGAAAAAAAATTCAACTCATATGCTTATCAAATTGAAATAACTGAACAACCCATGAAAGAGATTTTCTTGATTAGAGGCCACATATATACAGTGGTAGCCAAAACACTAATGGTTGGAAATCTTACAACAAAAATGGGGTTATAATGTCATCTTGATGCCAGTGACGTTACTACAACAAAAAATTACTATATTTACAATGTGAAATTCATACATTGTTAACAACATTCACATTTATCCTACTTTCTCTCTACCCTCTTTCCTTTGTTTCTAGTTGTCATACAAGTCATGACTTTATCTTTCTCCATATTTTGGGGATGATTGAGTAGCCAGCAAAGCAAGTCAATTCGAAACTGCAACAATTGGGGCTAAACATACAACACAAATATAAGTCAGAACTTATTGACTTCAATTATGAAGACTTCAACAAATGACTTCTATTAACATTACTCATATTTGTAAAATCCATCATTGTTAACCCATTATCCTTTACCGTATTGTCCCATTCTTGGAGGTACTTGATGACATAAATGCCACAGTCATATCTACACACAACAATCATGACTAAAATCAACATATAGGTGGGCATGGATAAAAATCTGCCAAAAACATACAACTTACGTATTAGGTTGTGTTGGCAAAGGTTCAAATTTGATATCAATGTTAGGCTCATGTGGATAAACATCTGGTTTCACAGTTTGGAGTACTTTGTTGAAGCAGTTCCTCTACAAAGTTAAAACAAGTAACATAAATTAAGTGGACAACATGTAGAATGAAACAATAAACTGATGCAACCAATTAACTGTATTTCTGAAAAGCACATTACATAGTCTGCTAGACCCTAGGGCAGTGTTTATAACCAACAAAATTAAACCTAGTCCACGTGGTGACATTCAAGGGTTGAGGCAAATGCTTACTCAGTAATGAAAAATAGCAAGGCAAGACAAAAAAATTAAAAAAAGACTACTAAAAACACACAGCAACAACACTAGATATAAAACAATTAAAATGAAATGTAACATAAATAATGACAATTCATACCGTCAAACCAGCCAAAATCTTCTTCTCCTTTGTAACATTATTGGGCTCACCATCCTTTTTCTTCTTCTTCATTTTCTCCATTGGTCCTTCTAATGAATCCAGAACATACATCTTGCTGTCTTTCATGTTAATACAAAAAACAAACCAATGGAGATTAAACACTGCGGGTGCAAAAATGAGGTCACAATCTGCAATGTTGTAGCCTAGTATATCAGGCATTATCATTTTTTTCACTTTAGCATCTTCCACGGTCCAGTGTAATCTTTTGACAATGATGATTCTCTATAAATAACAACAACAATAAATCAATCATAGATAAAGATATCAGACAATAATACAAATACATTTATATGAATTTCCACACACCATAAACTCAGGACTAAAGATGTGACGACGCACACTCCCTTCACGCTTCTGGTCACCCACTAAAGTTTGTGCAATTAGAGTTATGAGACCAGAATGGATCCACTTTCTGGGACCTAAGCACTGACAATTTGCTCGAGTAAGGTTGTAATTGTACATGTCAATAATCACTCTGTTAATTGATAAGCACACTACATTAGTTATATAATTCTTTATATCTCATAGTATATGTAAAGCAACAAGTATAGATAAACTTACACATCACCCTCATCCTCATCGGCATCCTCCCTGTCCTCATCCTCCCCAGTCTTCCTAATGCACCAGTTGTAACATTCTTTCTTCAGGTTAAATCTCCCTCTCTAGTTCATCGATTCCTGAATAAATGGTGACCATTTTAGCTCTTTTTTCCCACGTTTAGATCTTCGCACAGGAGGTTCATTTGTTCTCTTCCTCTTCACATTTTTGCTAGCAGAAGCAGATGAAAAATCTCCATCTTGATCTTCTTCTTTTTCATCCTCTTCTCCATCAACTCTATCATGTCTATCATCTCCATCATCCTCATGTCTATCATCTCCATCATCCCCATTATCTCCATCGCCATCATCTTTGTCATGTTCATCTTGCCCTTCATTCTCCTCATTCAGTTTCCTTTGCACATCACTCTAAATGATGTTGTTTTGGACTCTAATCAATTGATGAAAAAATTCAGTTTCAAATTGTTGGAGACGATCTTGGAACCAAGTGAATAAGGCTTTGATTTCTTGTACCAACATTCACACATTAAGTTTTACAACCCTAAAAAGCATATAATTCTCAATCATCCTTCAAAAGTAGAATGCATACCGGATGGTGTAATGAAGATGGACCTGGCATACTAGTGGTTGGAGCATTAGGAGTCCCAAAAAGAAGTCTATGTTCACTATTTGTTTCCCTATCCACTCGAGACTTAACATTTGTCCAATTCCAATATTGTAGCAATGGTTCACCCACATGTCTTGGTGTGTCCCCCAATGGAAAGTGTTTAAAAAAAAATATCTGCAAAATAAATTCTTTGTTAGATGCTAAAAATTTAGTGAACAACATATAGAAGAGTTTGACACAAACCATGAGGAAGAATAAGCAACCACCGATGCTTGCCTTCTTCTTTCCTTTTCGAATGGCCAACTTATATGATGACACTTCCTTAACAAGTTCGGACAATAAAAATGATGACCAGTCATACTCTTCTGGCCTTGTCTTCCTGCTCACCACTTTAATCAATCGATCACTAACAGTTGAACTTGATGATAGAGAAAGAAAATTCCCAAACATAAACAACATTAACAGTGTTTCAAATTTGTCTTCCTCCCCCCGGATACTATCCTTTTGTTCAAATCAGTAAAGACGACTCCTTGGAATTCTTCCTTCATTTGCACTAAGGAATCACTGTCAACATCCAAAATAACAGGCTTTCCACCATAGGGTATACCAAGGATAGAATGCACATCCTCAGCATGAACAACAACTTGTCTTCCTCTAACTGCAAGTGTTGATGTTGGTGGGTCATATGAATTTATAAGTACCTCACATAGCTCCCTAGGCAGCCTTTCACAACTAAAATTTAAGATTGATCCAAAACCCATTGAAATTACTCTTTCCTTTAATCTTTCATTGCACTTGATATAATCCACCACTTCCTTAAGTTGACTAGGTGAGCATCTTGTGTTCATTAGCATCTACACATCAAAAGAATAATATAATATAATATAGTACAACAGAAAACTTTAATTTGTATAACCAATCATCATATCTAATAAGATGAATATCATACCTTACTAGAATTTTTTTCTTCTTTTGCTACATTCCTTTTTATTGTATCTTTCTTGTAACAATCTTTCTGACGCTTTGTCATCCTATTCCAAGCTTGCATAAGTGGTTCATTTGCATCTATAATATTCTTGTATTTTTCTTTATTTTTCTCAAAGAATTCACCTCTGAACTTATTAAGTCCAGTACTATACTTTTTATGTTCCTCTTTCTTGTCCTTTGTCATGCTCTTATAACACAAAATATTCACATCATAAGCAAATCTATTCAAACAAATAAACAAATTAATGCTAACCAGAATTTAGTCATGATAGAAATCAGGATACAGTTTACAATTATCTGTTTAATTTTTTTTTTGTTGAAACTGTTTACAAACACATCCAATTTGTACATAAGTTATCTCTTTAAGATTTTTGTATTTGCTCTGATAATTAAAATAGAATTTATATTAAAAAGAATGCAATTTCAAAGTTGAACCTATGAATATGATATTATGCATTCACTCGATTTGACTCTAAAATGCACAAGGTCCAGTTGAGAAGTTCTGTGATAGGAATCATTCGTATATGAGAAGTTCCAATGGAGGTAATTATATAAAATAAGCCATACAAATAGAAGGGAGTGATTGAGTAAAATGGTAATACCTTAGCACACACTAGAGAGTGAAGATTTTCCTCATAAGTAAAAGATGATAAATAAATATGGCACCAAATTGAAATAAGATAATTGGAAAAGCACATCAACAATGAAAAATCATTCTGAGACAAAAAATTAACCAATGCTGATGCACACAATTATTATCCTTTAAAGCACAAGTAAATTGTTGAAGAAGAGAGAATGGATGAATGTATGTCCGAAATTCCAGGAAGGGAAGGTATTGGTGACAAACTTGAATGGGTTTTCTTCACCTTAATCCATTAATAAGGAAGACAATTTGGAAATCAACATGACTATGACATTTTTTGTATAGAGTTTCTCCACATCTTTACTCAAATTCATCTTTATGTATTCGTCTGGCTTTTGTAAAAGGAGGGTAATATCTAAGATAAACACATACATATATTAGTTTCAGTAGATCATAGATGTTTATTATTGTAGATACCCTTATCAGATTCCATCTCATTGAACTGAACTGAACCAGTGGTACAACAACTAGGTGATCTATATCATTCTAAAGTAATGTTGAACAAAATAAGTTTTAGGTCAGTTGTGCCTGCATAAGATAAGTCTGAGGCTAACAAAGAATTTGTATATGCAAAAGTGATTCAAAAACAAATTTAATAACACATTGCTAATATAAAAAGACAGTGACCAAACCATTGCACCAATGCAATGTATATGAGCTGACCTACACGATTAGTGGAACAAGTCCATTCCTTCCCTCGGTGGAACTGTTACATTCATATGACATCATGTTTCGAGTTTTCATGTGTTGAAATACATCATGCTTTCACTCAACAAAATTTCTTTAAGAATTATAACACCTCTCTGAGTATGAACTCATCTAATTAAGTCTTAACCCAGAGAAGTATAAAACCCAGCAGTAAATAATATACATAAGATGTACAAAGAAGGGTTTAGCACAATGATACAAGGCTAACAAATGAATTTAATGAAATTTGAGAAGCATACACCAACCTTAAAGAAGAAAAAATGAGAGATTCAGAGATGATGGAAGGGCTACTGGTTAAGCTTCAACGTCACTAGGCTAGCCATATTAGACAATACAATCTCATCTGCATTGGGATGTCTACTTTTCATTGTCTGAAACATGATTGCAATTAAACTCATTTATGTCATTCAAATGCCAGAAAGATAAATGGATGGATCAAGATATTAAACTGCAGCACAATAACATAATACTAAAATTGTTTATGTCCTGACAAAGTATATCCACATTAATTAGTCAATAGTGGCATGTGAATTTTCATACCTAGAAAAGTTCAAGTAAAGATTAAACCACAAAAAAGCACACACACACACACACACACACACACACACACATATTTCACCAGAGAAATACAAAATTCTGAAAGCTAAAATTCAAATCAATTCTTCGGCTTGTGATTTAGTAACAGTAATGTATCCAAGTCTTAAGCAATTACAAAGAGAAAAACAGAAGTAAGAGATAGGAGCATGATTTGATAATCAAACAAGTCTACTTTCACTTTACGAATGACAAGAAAACATATTAAAGACAACATAGCAATACAAAGCAAACCAACATTAATGCAACACCAAAAGCAATATGCCAATCATGAGGTAATGCTTGAAATTAAACACAAATAGATTAAAAAAACACAGGCACAAGAAATCATTAATACTTGAAACACACTATTTTGGAGGTTCAGTATGAAATTCTAAATACTTAATGATTTTCTTCTGATGTTAGGAATGATTTAGTCAAATAGATCATGGTCAAGTATCTCACTGACGTCGTATCTATTACAAAATAAAGTGATTGCAAACAAAATGAATGCATTGTTTATGCATATGACAAAATGGAAAGCTTGCATCTATTTAAAATTAAGGCATTAGGAATAATGCATAGATTTATATGAATATAGACAAAATGAACTAAAACGTATCGTATTTTTATAGCTCAGGTACAATTCCTCCATTCCTGTAGCAACATTGGAAGGTAGAGATCTTGCTTCTACTTCCTTCTTGATTCTTGACAGAAGTTCTGCAAATATACAAAAAATATTCAGCAGAAAAATCAACTTTTTATGGTTTGATGCAAAAAGCATGCTGGAAAATAAGAGTACAACAAGAAGTGAAATTTTATATAAACTATGCCTCAAAGTAATTAATTCCTTAAGTAGTTATTCATTGTCTAAAATATAATATACCCCCACCATCTCTTCTGAATTCTTGTATCAACATCTCAGACTAATAAAGTAAATGTTTCTGCATCTTATCATCTAACTTTGCACCTTTTCATTTTATTAACAAATCTAGATTCCAGCTCTGCCAATAGCTTAGGAAAAAAAAATGCTAAAGATGGCAAGCATAAAAAACTTTTATCGAGATTCAACTTAATGCTGCCCCATTACGACCTTTCCCACTCAAGATTTGGCTTGTGATCATCCCAACAATGAGTATGTAAAAAATGAAGTTAAATGTTTCCAAAATCATGAAGAACATCAGCAACCCCAAAAAACTTAAAATAAATAAATAAATAAATAACTTACAAAAGAGAAGAAAATAATCATTTAAAATACAAGATGCACTTCATAAAATAAAATGGTAAAGTGCAAAATAAATAATTATAGTTAAAAAAAGACTAATGATTTGAATTATGATACAAGCAACTACATAACAATTTATATCAGTGCAAGAACCCACTCTTTTGAATTTTACTAGCACTCTATTATCTAAATTCCATCCTTTGGAGGAGCCAAATACAATAATGGGAGCTTTCAGTTTAACCTAATTAATCTGGACATTCTTCCAATTTTTACACAATATATCAGAAGATTTTTGTTATGGTAGAAGAAGAAGAAAGAAAGAAAGAATCAACGACAATGCATTACTTCTCAAATGCCTTTCCCTCGAATCTACAAGCTAATTATTATTGGGACTAGTTAAATCCTAACAGTCTTTCATCTAAGTTGGCTAATAACGCTCGAGTTCCAGCTCCTTTATTTATTCCTCTATCAATTTCATAGTTTCTGTTTTTGATTTCTAAGCCTTTACCAAGAATATCATACTGTAAATTGAATAATATTTTTTCAACACAAATTGGTGGATGATATTATTTGTAGAAATACAAAGAAACAAGAATAAAGGAAATATATTTTAACAGTTTAAATGACCTTCACAAATTTCAGAGATGATGAAAGGGCTACCGACTGAACTTCAGCGTCACTAGACTGCAAAGCCGATGAGGGAAGGTGATCGTCTTATTTCTCCAGTGAGGATGAGGTGGAGGGCGCGGTGACAGGTGTAGCAGCATGTTGTTGTGAAGAATCTTCAATTTTTGGGGAATTGTGGGGTTCAAAAGGATTGATTAAGGATGATGATGAGAACAGGGGATTTGATTATGATTTTGGTGGAAAAAAGATAGGGAAGAGAGTTTAGGTCAAGAAACAAAAGGCAAGGTCTATGTTGATGCAAGGCGAGAAAGCTTCTCTGATCGTCTCACGGGCCGAATAGCTTCTGAGTCAGGACACAGTTAGGGCAGAGAGTTTGAGTCGAGAAAGCGATGTTGTGTGAGTTGCCGTTCGCGATTTAGGTAAAATAGAGTCAGGGTATTTTGGTAATGTAGAAAGTGATTTAACTTGTATTAAGGACCCAAGGTCCCTTTTCCTAATTTCACAATCTATTAGTCTTAAAAGTTAATAAAATGGGGATATTGGTCCTGAACAGTAATTCCCCCTTTTAAATATCATAACTTATCTATCATTTTATATTACTAATGTAGTATTAATTATTTTTTTACAATTTTAGCTTTCATTAAAAATAATAATTGGTAGAATACATGTTATCTTATAATACTTAATTCAATGATATTTTGGTAAAATATTATTAAACTCTCTTATAGCTAATATTATTTAATAGTTTTATTGTTCAGTATGAAAAATCACTACAACCAAAAAGGAAATAGATGTCATTTTGTTTTTAACTTTATTGGTGTTTCCAAAACTCCATCTGTTTTAGTGCTGATAAAAAGGGGGACTTTAGTTGGCATTTATTAAAAGCCAACTAAAATCTACTTTAATTAGTGTTTGTTTTAGAAACGCCAACTAAAGTTAAGGGGGACTTTAGTTGGCGTTTGTTTCAGAAACACCAACTAAAATACTCGCTTTAGTTGGCGCTTATTCCAGAAACACCAACTAAAGTGGGTTACTTTAGTTGGTTTTATTCCATAAACGCCGACTAAAGTGGGTAATTTAATTGGTATTTATGACACAAACGCTAACTTTTCTTTTTTTTTAAAAAAAAATAGGCTTTTGTTAGCAATATTTATTTATATTTATTAATGTCAACAAAAGCCAATATTTTTTCAAAAAAAAAATATATATATATACACACACATATAACTCTATCGAACTTATTAGCAAAAAGAACATATATTATATTAAAAATTATACATTCTAATAATACAACTACAATTCAATTAACAAAAAATTTTTACAATTCAATTTCTAACATATATATCAACACCAATTCCAAACAAAAAAAATCTCCTACTTACATTTTAAAAGATTATTCAAACAAGTGAAACTAATTTTTTTTAAAAAAGGTAAACTTAAAAATACCTAGACTTTATATTAGCTAAGTCTCTTTAGATTTAATACTTCCATTTTGTTACCAAAGTAAGATAAATTTAAAATTGTTGGGTGCTTTCTCCTTCATATTTTCATTTTCTTGTCAACACAGATAACATAAGTTAGTGAAAAAGATTAAAAGTGTATTCAAACGAGAAAAGAAATATATTGCCTTTTGGCGTTTGGCTCCTATGATCTTGTGCTGTATAAACAGAAGTTAAGTGGCTTTGTATAACATATAAGAATAGAATGATAAACTTAGTTGGCATCTCTTAAACAAATATTAGATATTAAAAAGTTTAAGCAAAATAGGGAAACTAGATTGCAATATGATTTTCTTCTATTCATAGCATAGTTCAACAAATATGTATCTTGTCTATCATAAACCATATCTTTTACTGAAGTTTGGACACAACATATAATGAATCAATATATGGTGATATATGCAAACATGGACGTTGAGCTGTGGAGGTGAGAAAATATTGGGATCTATAGAAAGGCACAAGTTGGTCAAACTCAATAACATTTCAGAAGCTACAATAACAATAGAAGCTTCCTACTTCCCATTGCATAAACAAAAATCAAGTTTGCCTAACTTCAAATATTTCATGCCATTCTAGCAAAACAAGAATACAAGGCTACATACTACTTTGATGATTGCAAGAAGCATCTTATTTGATCCAAACATCAGCAACCAAAACTTTTCAGAGCTCAATAATAACATACCCATACCTTGCAAATGAAAATCACAATGAAAACTTGGATCAATTGTATGCAGCATTTCCCTTCAATAATATGCCTTCTTTCCTTGTAGAAATTGTAGCTTTCTCCATATACCTAATGTTTATAGATGACCGTGAAGAAGTGACTATCATTAAAAAAGATAGCCAATCCTTTCGAAAGTCCTGATAGAATTATTGTAAGGGTTAGTTTAGCGAAGGAATTTCTTTGAGTGATATGAATAGGAATTGACCAACATTGATGTTTTCTTAATTTCAACAGTTCTTTATTTGTTATTTTCTTTTTCTTAGTTCTATCCTCTTTAAGAAGCTTTTCTATATATCCTTATTTCTTGTGATTCTTTCTTTATTACAAAAATTCATTTTCTACCAAAAACTAAATGAAATGACTATAATGAACATATTAGCACAATTTAATGTCTGCATAGCAAGACTTTACAACTTTAGCCCTTTTGGTACAACAATAAGTTTTCTTATAAGCCAAAGGTATATATTGATCAAGCGAATTTTTTGGGTAGCAACAATTTCATGATATTTATTAGCTCAATGCAGCTATATTTATATCAGACTATATACAAAAACTATATAATGTCCAAAAATGGCATATTCAGTGTTTAGGAAATTAGCAAAATGGCTCTTATTGATGTCTTACGTACTGATAGATCGCAAGTAATAGCAGATATATTTTCACCCTGTGGTTTGGTATATTTTCAAGGTAGTATACAATTTGATGTAGAAGTCCCTTCAAGCTAGCATCTATGTCAAGAGCTACCATTCCAAGGGTTCCCAGCAAAAAACGGATTGTCCTAGCATAAGATGAAAGATATGACAATGAGTAACCACGAATTACTACACTCAAATGTTACAGCTAGCAACTTTTAACATCCAAATGAAAGAAATTCAAAGATAAGAAAAAAAAAAGTATACTAACACATAAAGTACACAAAGCATGCAATATCATTTGACTAAAAATTAGAAAAGATATAAGGAATGGCAGAGATGACTAATTATAACAGTAAAATCTTTAGGAAATTATTTCCAAAATTTCTGAATCTGTTCTTTGTTTTGTGACACCAATATTAGAGATTTACATTAGCTTGCAATATCCTAAAATAGGATCGGTTTGATAATCTACTAAATTGGAAAAAGAAGAGACAAATAAATCAAAAAGAAAAACTTATTAAGTAAAATGGTCTTTGACATGCATCAAACAAAGTCTGAACTGAGTGATTCTAATTTGAGTATAGTGAGATACCATTATGCATATCTAAGGGGGCCAATTACAAATAAGCTGGATATTAAGAAATGAAAAACCATGTAGTTGATAATTCTTATGACTTGAACATAATATTTTATACTAATCTTGACAAAAATACTATAGAAACCTACTGCTTTCTAAATGATATGAAATTTAATCAGCATAACCCATCTGATGCAAGCTTTTGACCTACAGTGATTTCTGTTAAAAGTTTAAATCATAACTGATACAATTTTCCAATGTTTTCATTTGATCCCCACCCTTGTTTATGAAGTCACTAAATGTCACCCTACTTTTAGAGAGCTAGAAAACACCATTTTAATTTTAAAACACCATAATAATATTCATGTGTATATACATATTTCTCCATATACTTCTTAAAATCAGTGCTTCAACATTCTTGGGTGATAATGATAGTAACCTACAATATATTTGCGCATTAAACAACATAAATAGTCTATCCCATCTAATAGAAATTAATCCAATAGTTGGATCATTCAGGTCCTGCAAACATGATTGCAGAAGTCAGGGTCAAGTCAATTACCATATTAACAGATTTAAACTATATACTCAATGGAAGTTTATCCATGTAAAAACAGACTAAAAAAGATATTTACTATTTCTAGAATGGCTGGTTTGAATCTTCCCTTGTGAGAGCCCGACTTAGGAACGTATCCTTAGACCATCTAAAATCAGATAACGTTCTGCACTTGAGATTTGAAAGAAGTTCTGTGGATCAATCTTGCCATAAAGAGGGATCACCGATGAAATGTTTAATAATTGTATAAATAAGTCGGTTTGTTGAATGAGGTATAGGTTGACCATCATGGGTAATGGGCATCCCATCTGATTGGGTTTTTACAGAAGAATAGATTGTATCTTTATCTTTAGAGGAATGATAAAAATCCTACCAACCTTTTAGTTGACCAGTAAAGCCAGAGACTAAAAGATCAGTAACTTGTTCATCTGTATAATTATGTTGGGTTTGGTAAGCATTACTTACCATTGTCATGTGCTGAAGGGTTTGGAGAATGTTGGTCTTATTTTGGCCATCTATGTTCCATTCGTAAACATTATCGGCATTAAAGGATTTAAAGTTTCGATTTATTCTTTCTTCGACAAGAATGTCTAGAGGGCTGGCTCTATGGTAATAGAGTTTGGTTGGTTTTTTCCAGTGTTGCTGGTTTATGTGGAGAGAATGTTCACTGGTTTCTTCTTCAGATGTTTGAGAAGAATCTTTATCAAGGATATGTATTGCCTTTGTTTTTGAAGATTCGGTAGATTGTGGGGTTTCTGGAATAATTGTTTGGCTATTTTGGATTTGGGCCATTTTTTCTTTAATCTGATCTACAATTTTGGATTTGAATTTTGATTGTAAATCATCCTTTTGTTCCAGAGTAAACTCAAATGGTTTGAATAAAGGTGTTTGAAATTTCTGAGGTTTAAATTTAGTTTCAGATTTAGGTTGAAAATCTGATTGTTGGACCAAACATTCACCTATCTTTTGGAGATAAAAATTGGTGTAATTATTTTGTTCAACAATTCCTTTTATATCATTAGAATTGATTTCTTGAGATGTTTAAATTTAAAAGGAGAAGCCCAAATAGGTTGGTCTTTATCATCTATTTTCCTCGGAATTTGAATAGTTTTGGGAGGAGGAAATTTTGAAGAAATTGTTTGGTCAAAGGTTTTCCAATCCCTTTTAATAACATCAATATTTTGGAAATATGGATAATCCAAATTTTGATCTTGAGCATATGCATCAAACCAATCAAAAAATGGAATATTCATTTGTATTATTTCAAGGAATTTGTAAAATTTTATCTGAATCGACTTTCTTATAGATCCTTTGAAATTTTCCAAAAACCAATTTCTTTGGAAGATATTTTCCTTTGAATAAAAATCTTTTTTGCAAAGAAGTTTTATCAATTTTGAAATTCTTTTTGTAGAACACTTATATCTTTTGGTTCTCCTAATGTTGAGTAATCAGGAGACTCAATAGATTTTAAGTCATCTGGAATTTCAGGAACTTCGTAATTAACTTGAGGAACATTTGAAGAATTTTTGATTCTTGAAATAGAAACACCTGCTGATCTGGGTTCAGAAGGGGCTGGTACATGTATTATGTTTGGAGATTGTTGAGACATAGTTTGTTCAGTTGGTGCAGGCATATATATAATAGTTGGAGATTGTGGAAGTGAAGAACAAGAATATCTTGAAGGTTCACTTGATATAGATCTGCAATCTTCATAGATAGATGGTTAGACCTATAAGTTTGAGAAATTGATTTTCTGGGTCTGTTAAAAGATAATTTAACTTTCCCATCATTGGTTTGTGTAATCCTACTGATTTGTGGTATCATTTTGGGAATTGGCTGTGTAGCCTTTTCCATGATCCACTTGTTTGGTAGTTTTACATCTTCCCACATGATTGTTTTGGGAATGGAAACATTTACATTGTTATAATCAGTTAAGAAAACTGTTGTTTGTCCGTTGTCATGGAGAATTTGTGCATTTGTGGCATTTGAATTTAAAACTTTATACTGTATCCTGTATATTGAGGTAGCAGGTATAGATCCTGGTTTCATGTTTAAACCGTGAAGTTGTATTCGAAGTTTAAGAGCTTCTAAAATATGTTTATCTTTTAAATCTAGGGTTTTATTTGGAAATCAGTTGAAGTAAACTGGTCCATCATTTAGACCCATTTCTGCAGCTGCTAATAGAGAGTCAGCATATGTATAATGTCTAGTATCTTGAAGGCATACTAAACATGATACATTTGACCCTTTCTTGATTAGGGGTTTTATGGCAACTTGCACACATCCTATGTGTAAGCAGTTGTATTCTTTTTTATGTTTTTCAATTGATTTTCTCGAAAAAAGGAAAAAATCTTCATTTTCGGGTTTGATAGGAATTGATTCTTCAATTGTTCTGATTATGTAATCAGTTTTGAAGAACCATTTCTTATCTTTTTCATTTATCTCATAAAGAGTGTTTGCAGCTATAGTTGCCAAAGTCCAATTATCAAAATGTTGATTTAAGTTTTGAAGAGAAATTTCTTATTTGAAAATCTTTTTACTTGTTGATGATTTTAATTCCTCATCGTTTAGTATAGAATTTGAAGGAGTGGAGGAAGAACTAGAACTACGATGTGAAGAGAAAGATAAAGAGTGGAGAAGAGAAGACAGAATTTAAATTGCAGAATTTAAATGGCAGCATAAGAATAGCAGAATTTAAGAGCAGAAAGATAAACACAAAAGAAATTTAGATGTAAATCTCCCTTGTCTTGATATCTTCACCATCTGAATCCATAGGGGTGTAATAATTAAAAATGTATCTATCTTTATGGTTCAGAATAATTTGTTAAAATATTAGTAAGATTTTCTCAGATCTCACTCTAGCTAATATAGTACATAATATCTCATAGATCATACACTACAGGCAGGGACCATTTGCTTGCCTCTTCGGGACTTACAGCCTTGATCATCTCTACAAAGACTCATGCATGATATACAAGAACCATATACAATTTGGACAAAGTCCAATTGCTATCGAGCACATATATTTAAGTCATACTAATCTGCTAACAAAATTTTTGAAGACATAAAAGTAGATCCAGATCTAATTAATACATCTCTACTTCACCTTCAGACTCTGATACCAAAAGGGGGAAGAGGCCCTGGAAGAGCGGAGGTGAAAAGGAGAGGAGAGATAAAGTGAGTAGAGGAGCAGACGAACTGCTTAATACATAATTAAAGACAAAGACATTAATTTAATATGCGGAATTAGGATGTTCTGGAATGAACAAAGGCGGTAGAACCAGCCAACTAGTTCATCAGAAGAAGGCAATGATATGATGCAATGCAAGAAATAAATAAGTTTAAAAGATGTTTATTAGAACTTACAGGAGATGGGTACAGGAGATGGGGATAGAATTGAAGGAGGAAGAGTGAATGCTTAGCTCTAGGTATCTCACTCTAACCAGTGATGCCTAACAAGTGAGGCAAGGTTCACTTATATAGGCGAACTAAGCTACTGTTTGAATAGTATTTTCCCTGGAAACTGTTAGTAACTGGTGCTTTTTGAACAGTTCCGATTAATACTTTTGCACAGTATCTATTGACACTATAGTGTTTTCTGTAGATACAGTGGTTTGTCAATACTATAGTGCTTTGTTTGATTACAAAAGTCTAATCTTCATTTAAATCAACAATAAATTCTTCTTCGTCTTCATCTTGGTTTTTTGAAGTTGATGAAGAAGTTGTTTGACTTGTTGAAGGAGTTTGCTCTTATTGTTGCAAAAGTTGAAATACAGTGTTGAGTTGGTTTACTAGGCTAGCCTTATCTATAGATGCTGCCAGCATAGCTTGAATCCTGGTCCTTTGGTTGAGGAATTTGCTTTGTTCCGTCATGCAAAGGTGTCTTGGATTTTCTTTAAACCATCTTTCGACTGCTTTTGCTTCAATTCTCTGGATATTAAATTTGGCCCACCATCTTATAGAAGGGAATCTCTATAGTACTGGTAGCAAGGTTGATCTGTGAGTGTTTGGAGAGAATCTATATTTCCAGATTAAAATCCAGGATGCAGATAGTTTTGAAAAATAATGAAGATCTATAGGGAATGGATCTTCACTATGGTTAAATTTTTTTTTTGAAAAGTTCAAAAGCTTGTACAACTTTTGGCGGCATAATTTCTGGAACTGGTCCAAAGAAATTCCACCAGTGAACAAACCATTGAGGAAAGTCATACCTGGTTTTTGTTTTGAAATAAAAATTTTGACAATTTTATATTTACATTAATGCTTATAAAATTTTGCCAATTTCACTTATGTAAAATTTTTTAATTTACAGTACTTCCCTGACACCTTTTATTCCGAGTACTCCGATACGTAAATAGAGAAACTCATCAAAGAGTGGTGTAACTTCATCCTTGATAAGTGCCTATAAATAGAGAGATAAATTTAACTTGTTTTTATTATGAATAGTTTTTTGAAAAAATTGATCTAGATAATGTCAATATTTCATTTTCTTATATGGTGCAGGTGCGGATGTTGTGAAGGAAAGGTAAAGCATCAAAAGATATAGGGTTGTACTAAGGGAACAGTAAAAAGAAGGTTATAAAAGCCAACCTAAAACTTTTTTTTTTCCAGGTGATTACACTATCCAAGTTTGAATTTGCAATACATATACTATAAAGTTTTCTATTGTGTAGGGGATTCCTGCTAGTGTACAGAGATTTGCTTGTGAAAAAGATTCTCAAAGTCAACCTATTGCAAGACAAAGTTTTTTTCGATGCTCAACTATCTAGTTTAATTGGAATCATGGATCTTCTGGACTTCTAGTGCTTGTGCAATCAGATGTTGATAAAACCAATTAGAGTTACTATGGAGAATCGAAGTTATGCCTCCTGACAACAGATGGGAGTCAAGAAATAGTTGTGGCTCTTTGTAAGTTCTTACTGTTAGCGAAAGAACTTGGTTTTTTAGGTTATATAATCAATAATGAAAGGTTATTTTTATAAAGAGGGACATGTTCATGATGCCTAGTGGTCTTGTTCTGGCTTGGAATTTTGTGTTTTATAGGGTTGTATCCTTTTCTCTGTGGTATATACTGTAAGACACACAATGTGTACTGTTGGAAAATATTAGAAGCTAATTGTTCTTTTTTAAATCAAATATAGAGACCTTATTACTGGTATGATGTGCTAAATATCATATTACTACAGTGAGAATTCTATTGTGAGAATGGTACTTCTGAAGTTTTAATTGTTTAGCATCATCATAATTATTTCTTGCCATTGCTTTTCATGTTAGGGAATCAAGCCAGCATTACTGGCAAAAGTAACAAACCCTAGAGTTAAAGCATTTATAGAAAAGTGTATTGCAAATGTTTCTGAGCGGTTGCTTGCAAAGTAATAAAAACATTGTTCTTGAATGTAAAACAGGTTGTGTAAGTCTACGCTTAAAGAGAAGTAGTAAAATTTAAAAAAATAATAGTAATAATTTGTTGGCATTTTACAAGTAATGCCAACCAAAGTATTCAAAAATGAACAAAGTTGGCATTTAACGGATAAATGCCAATGAAAGGCTGACAAAACATTGGTATTTAATGGATAAACGCCAACGAAAGGCTAACAAAATGTTGTCGTTTAACTGATAAACGCCAACTAAAGTCTGACTTTAGTTGGCGTTTTTTAAACACCAACGTTTTTGTACGATTTTCATCAGCGCATTATTAAATGGCATTTTGGAAACGTCAATAAAGGTGACTTTAGTTGGCGTTTTTTAAACACCAACGTTTTTGTACGATTTTCATCAGCGCATTATTAAATGGCATTTTGGAAATGCCAATAAAGGTCAAAAACAAACGCCAACTATTCCCAATTTTGGTGTAGTGATATTTGGATCATTTTAAATTTCTTTCTGTCTACTTTTCAACCGTATATAATATTCATATTTTATACATCAAAAAGTTTAAATAGTAGACGTTCACTCTACATTGGGCAGAATGACCATTTGTATCCTACTACTTTTCCAAAAAAAACCCATAAAATATTTACATGGCCATATATCACCTTCATATTATACCATACTTTCACTAAGTCCTAAAGCAACATAAAAACTTGAAGAAACATATTTATCATCAGATTTACAAATTTATACAAAAGGTCAAAGCTCATGAACAATGCTAACATTATCAAGCTAACTAACAAATTCTTTCTCCTTTCCTTTCTCTTCCTTGGAGGTCTTGCCATTGTTGATACCTAATCATGGTTGATATGTGGGAGGGTGAGATTCAAAGAATCTTAGTAGCTAACACCCAACATGCTATCATATCATCACATTAAGCATGAAAACATCAAGATAACATATTTTAAATACATTAACACATTTATGTCATATGAATTAATAAAATTTTTGACAGAGTTTCATTTTGAAAAATGGAAATCCCAGGGTCTCAATGCCCCTCAATCAACTCAGCCAATACACATAAATCATCTCAACATATCATTACAATCATATAACAAGGCATCAAACACAATGAAAACAAATATGATAATATAATGCAAGTATGGGAAATTAACTACCTTATAGCACTCCCTTGCTTTCCACACTTAATACACCACTTGTTGGGCCTCCTAACACTTCTTTGACCCTAATCATATCATCATTTAATCCATTTAGCCACTGATTTTCGAAATTATATAATATCATACACACTAAACCCTAACTTTTTCACTTAGTTTTCCTTTGATTTTTCTTTGTACAACACACTTGCTTTTAAAGTTTTGGACCATGAGGAATCCATTTTTGAGGTTAAAATAATGAAATTCCAACTCTAAATACTCCCCCTGTTCTGACCTAAAATTGACACAAAATGGAAGAAAAAGATTTTCTTCAAAACACTTCAAACTGGCCATGGATTCTTGCTTCTAGTGGCTAGTCTAAGTTTTTCCCTAAGTTTATTAGTTCAAAAACTTATCCCCTTGCTAAATCACATTTTGGCTAAAACCCTAAGAGAAAGAGGAAGAAAATATACTTCATGAACCATGCTTTAAACACCATAAACTAGAAGCTTGGAGTAGTAGAAGACACTTACCAACTTGAGCTCTTGAACTTCCTCGAGTTTCCTCTTTTCCTTCTCTTTTTTCTCCCTTCTTCCTTGAGTTTTTCTTTTTTGGTTTGGTTCTGAAAATGGACGTGCAGAATGGTGAAAAAGTGAGTGGTTAAAAGACTTAATTAGGTGGCTTAAACATGATTACTTTTTGCTAATCCTTGATTACTTTATTACATACTTCTTTAAGAAGTATTCCAAGAAATAATAAAATATTAAATAACATCACATGGCTGCTGAAAAGTCACGCATGAGAGAGCTCTAAGTGTCCTTTAATTGCTCAATTTTTTCAGATATATCTTGAATCGGATAATTTTTAATCATACCAATAAAACCACTTTTACTGAGATTTAACATTTTTGGACTACATGACTATTCTAATTTTATTTTTATTTTTCCATAATTATTATGTTCCAAATGGTATCTGTGTATAGCTCACATCCTGTCCCAGTTACCTTTTAACCATCGGTAAGGCTCACAATTTACTGTTACTTTTGGATACTTGGCATTGATTATTTCTTTATTCTTGAATATTAATCCTCAATGCCATATACAATTGGACTTTTCTGGTCGAGGGCTTCGTTCTGACAGTAATTTTTCATATTTACAAAATTACCCTTGACTAAAGGTTAAATTATAATTTCTGAAATTTTCAGGTCATTAGGTGTAATTTTTCCAAGAACTTTTCTATTTCTTTCTTCCCCTCTTTTTATAAATTTAAGGATATGGATGTCATTATTAAAAATTTTTAGAGGCAAAAATATAATTTTCTTATTTTTTTATCCAACAAAAAAGAACACCTTTGTCCTTTTCACGCAAAACGGTGTTTATCCATTTTTACAAATTTCTTGTATATTTTACATTATCATTGGTTTTATCATTTTTTATTATTTAGTATATAGTAAAATTTTAGGATATTACATAATCCAAGAAAGCCAATGATCGGAGGCTCCTGAAGCAAACGGCCACATCGAGGTTGGACGTGGAGAAGGCAATGTGAATGTATAGGTTTCACAAAGACGGCTTCAGAGAAGGACAACTTCACGCGGGGACTGGAAGCTTCAATGGAGAGCATGAATCTTTGACGGAGAGACGCCGGCAGTGAGCTTAAATGAACCATTGAGAACGAAGTGAGGCCACGGAGAAGGGTATAGAGCTCGTGTTCGGCTTCGCTCCATCAAGAGAACCCTTATGGTTTAAAATTTAATTTTCTAATTATTAAATACCTTTAGATGGCATTTCCTAAGCAAACGTCATCTAAAGGTGATGTATTAGTTGGCGTTTGCTAATAAAATGCTAACTAATGTTTGTAATTTTTTTTAATTATTAAATATTTTTAGTTGGTGTTTTTTACCAAAACACCAACTATTGTTTTTTTAGATTTTTTTTTATTTTTAAATTATTTTAGTTGGCATTTACAAGGAAACGCCAACTAAGATGACCAACTTTTGTTAGCGTTTTCAAAGTAAACGCCAACTAAAATGTTTTTTTATTTTTTTTTGTCTCACTTTAGTTGGTGTTTTCAAAAGAAATGCCAACTATTGAGCGCTAATAAATCCCAAAATTAGCTTAGTGAATCTAAAAATAACAAATAAAATATGATGGAAGAAGTATATACCTTACTATTTTAAATAGAAAAGATAAAAATAATAATAATAAGTATACAAAAATTTGATTTCAAATGCAAAACTGTAAAAGTAAAAAAAAAAATTCATTAATTTGGATGCAGACGTCCCCTTATCTATTTGCTTTATTCTAGCATCATTTTGCATCCTCAACAAAACAGCAATATATAATAACAGTTTCAAGTGATTTTGACCTAAGATTTCAAAAACAATTACAAGATATAGTTGTGAAAGCTATCATTCACACTTACAGTATAATTCAACAAAAGTTAACGTTCCACCACATATGAGATAGCAAACACATAACACATAACTTATAATTAACAAATACATATGCTGATGATCGCAGAAAGCCGTCCGATGTTTAGACAAAAAAAATTGTGATCCAAAACTATAGTATTGAAACTCCCCAAACGTTACCCAAAAAACAAAAAAAAAACAAACAAACAAATAAATAAAGATGATAACTTTGCCAAAATAATGTTTGAGGGACTTGGTAAACTTTGTCATTTTACAGAAATCAGTATATATGTTACGCACACAATTGAATGAAGATAAGGTAATAAACTTGTCACCGACAATTTTCATTCTTTTGAACTTGGACATTGAGGATTACAAAAAAGACACTAACATAGTTCGTTTAATACTACCTTTATTCCTTAATATAAAGGATAATTAAGAGAGTTTCTATATTTTAAAATATAAAGGACATAGAGTGTGACCACTCTATTTTGCCCGAGTACTAAATAAATTAAACCTTAAAATAAAAATAAAAATTAATTAATTAGTTAAAAATAATGGAAAGTATTCTAGCAAAAAAATCTTTTAATTGAAAGTCTTTGATAATTAATTACCCAAGTTTCTGGTTTAACAAGCTACTTATCTTTCAAAAGAATAAAAAAAAATACGTAATTCATTTCAACAAAAAGAGATAATTATTTAAAAGGGGAATAATAATGAAATAAAAAAAATATAATGAAAGAAATTTTTAAATTAATTAATTAATCAACCTTTGGCTAAACGTTGTGTTTCAGCCAAAGCTAAGTCTGAGCCCCAATTGAAAGGCTCAGACACGAGACAAACACAAGAGGCCATGTACGAGATGAGAGAACAGAGGGAGCGTGGTGAGATAGAGAGGGAGCTAGGGCTCGAGTGTGAAGAAAGGAGTGAGCTAGAGAGAGCAAAATTAAGTGAAGCTCAGGTTCGAGTGTAATAACCCTCAACATCAACTCTAAGAAAGACTTAATTGAATGGTGCAAGACCGGAGGGACCAAGACCAGAGAAGGAGTCAAATTGAGCAAGGAAGCAAAATTGGTAATGAGGTCGTGGCGATGTGCAGGGTCACTGCGGTAAGATATGCTGAATTGGGCTTCAAGGCCAAGTCAATTGGCACTGACGCCGCGACGAGCTTAAGTGGTGCCATGGCACCAATCAAGAAATATGTTTAAATCAGAAGTCGAACCAGTAGCCAGAAGAAGAGAAAAATGAAAGGAAAAGAAGGAGCTACACTAGGGTTTCACATTTTCTACTTTGGAGCTCGATTTCTAGCGCTTGGAAGCTTAAATCTTGTTGGTAAATCATCCTTTACCTTTCCTCTTCGTTTTTCTTCAAGTTGTTCAGTGATTTTCTTGGATTTGGTTAGGGTCCGACTTAGGTTGCGTTTCTACCGATTAATCTATGTTTAAATGCTTTATTGATGTAGTATTGGATGTTTTTAAATTCTAGGTTAAGGATTTTAAGTGTTTAAGTGATATTTCCTAAACCCTAACCCTTAAATCTTGGTATTATTGGGAATCCAAATCTATGGGAACATAATCATGGTTTTATGGATTGTTTTAGGTGTTTTGATGTATGGGCTTATATTGGGAAGCTTTGTTTCAACAGGGTTGTGCTTTGAGTTGGCAATTGTATATGCTAAGGATTGTGAATTTGTGATGGTAATGAGAATTTGATGATGTATATGTTGTAATATTGCTCAATTGGGATCTGTTGACTTCGGGTTATAATTAGAAAGTGTTGAATTGGTTGTGGTTGCCTTCTTTGGCTTATCGAGGTGTCAAGTGGGTTGAATAGTTGAGGTAACCGGGGTGTTCTGTTCATGTCTTCTAATTAATTATATATGTTTAGTCCTTTTCATATCATGATATGCATGCTTTATATATATGTTTTGCTCTTTCACATTATGATATGCCTCATAACTTGAATATGATTGTTCCTTTTTATATCATGATATGTGCAGCTACATGGCTAATGAGTTTCCTATCCTTATCCTGTTTTACGATAAAAATGGTTGTTGGTATTCATGAATATATAACAATACAAATATGATGTTATTACCAAGTTATTGGTTATGATGCACCCCATGCTTTGTTATACACTTTATTATAGCATGCTAGCATGATAGAAATAATACATGTGTTGATATGTTAGCATGTATTGGGTATTGTCACATGGTACACATTGTATAGATATATGGTTTAGGTGACAATGCTCTATATATCACGTGGTACATCAATCCACCAAATAACACACAAGGCCTTATGTTTAGGTGGTATATCTTATGTTATTCCGGTCGCTAAATAGTCATTCTATGATTGGAAGACTCAGGTAGCTATGAAATAAGGTGCACATTCTCTAAATAGCCACCAATTCAAGTGGTTCAAAGGAAGGAGAGCCATGGTCTAACCTTTGGGACAATGGCCTTTGGCCGTGTCATGACCATTGGAAGGAGAGCCGAGTGGTGACCTCGGAATTAGTCATCGCCACTAGTTAAGGTTACCTTGTCACAGTAACTAGCTCATGGTTCTATTCATGTATTGATGGGTGTTATGTCTGCATATCATGCACGTTACATTTATATTGATTATTACATTTGATTACTATTATGGAAGCATCTATGTATGTTTGTATATGTGTAAACCCCTGGTTGCTTGGATATATGTCTCACCCTATAGCTAACAATTCTCAAGTGAATGATCTAGCACTAGTATGGAAATGACCAAGGAGTGCTTGGGAAAGAAGGATTGAGAGTACTCATAGGTATTAGGGTTTACCCCCTCCTTGTTATTATTGTTTGGGTTATATTGTTAGTAAAGTGACATTCCTACTGTTGTGTAATGTTTTGTGTACCTAACTTATCTCTATTTTTCTGTGTTCAAATTATTGTGTGGCCTCTCTTATACTCTCTATGTTTGGTGTATGACCCTTTGTTTGTTGATGGACTTATGGTTATTCTTATGGTGTGATGAATGTCAATTATGTTCTATGGGTGGCATGTGGTGTTCTCAATTTCTAATGTTTGATTGAGTTGGATTTGAGATTGGTGACTCCAACTACCTTTGAGTTTGTATGTCCGAATTATGATCCCTGTATGGTTATTGGCTCCTTGGTGTATGAAATAGGCATATAGCCTATTAGTTTGATTTTGGGTTCAAGGGGGGTCAAAATGAGGAGGAGTGGTTTTTTCAGGTTAAAACCTTCTTGGATGTGTTCCTTATGTCTTGTGTGACTTGTTGGAAGCGTTTATAGGAGCTAATTGCCCATTGGTAGCAATTCGAGGTGTTTGGTTCTTGATTTTAGTCAAAAAGTGACCAATTTGCTTTTGTGCGTCCAAAATCTCCAGATGGAGGTATTTTGAAGTGTGGTTAGTGTTTATGGTTAGAATGTGATTAGATTGACTTATAAGATTTGGAATTGAGTCAATCAGTAGCTGCAACGCAAAGTTATGCACGTTGGAAGTTCATTAAATGCATTAGCAAATTGCTGATGCAGGTTTTGTCATTGTCGCCATAATCGTGACCATGGCTCCATGCATCTATGTTTCCATTCTCATTTCCTCTAGAGACATTCTTCATAGCTGCGTCACTCTAATTTTTTTGTCTTCTCTTCCTCATTTTGAAGTATTTTGGGCATTTTTGGGGTTTGTGAGCATAAGGTGTTATATATTTTGATATTAGAACAATGGTTCAGGCCATTGTTTCTCTTCCATGTCATGTTTATGTTGGAACTTTACTTGTCTTATGGTTGTGTACTCTCATACTCCTTAGTTTCTTACTAGACTGGAATCTCAATATTTGAATTTTATTGCTACTATGTATAGATCACTAGTGGCTAGATGTGGCAGGCCTAACAATAATGAACTTCTAAGGGAGATGCATGCAATGATCCCGGGCTTGAGCGACCATGTCTGTATTGAATTAAGTGTTTTGATGATTCTAAACCAACCTTCGAGAGCTTGGAGAGAAGATATCAAAGGTGTACAAAATGTCTCAAGTGAAGAAATTCAAGAAAAACAAGCAGAAGAATAGATGTAGAATATCTAACAGTGTTTAAATTGAGTAAAAAACTTTGAATTGGCAAAAAAATGTTTTAAAACTATGATTTTATGTTAATTTATGGAATATTTGAAAAACACCCATTAACAGACGAAGTTTGAAAGGTTAATACTGATCTGCTATTTTAAAAATTCGAACTTTGGTTTTGGAAATTCGAATTTCGAAATGCAAATGAACAAGTCTGAAAAGAGCCTTCTTTGACAGACGAACTTTGACTACAGAAATTTCAACTTTGAAACAAGTCTGAAAAGAGCCTTCTCTGACAGACGAACTTCAGCTTTTGAAAATTTGAATTTCTGACAAAACACAATTCATGAAAAATGAAAAATTCATCTAAGGATATGTCAAAGTTCATCTGAAAACAAAGTTTAAAATGAGTTACAAGATAGCCTACTGACTGACGAACTTTGATATTGAAAATTCAAACTTTAAAAACAAAGCTTGCAAGTCTGTTATGACAATCTGTTGTCATACGAATATTGGTATCTAGAAATTCAGATTTTGAACTAAGTTTGATAAGAGTTCTCTCTGACAGATGAACTTTGAATCTTGAAAATTTGAATTTCGAAATGATGAACTATTATGCCTTATTGAGCTGCCCACTGACAGATGAATTTTGGAGCGCCAAAATTCGAACTTCGAAGGCACTGTAACAATTTGGGACTACTGTTCACACTTTTAAGAAGAACTTTTAACTTGAAAATTCGTATGTTCCAACACAGAAAAATTTCTCAATGATGAAAATTTAAACTTTGATTTTTAACATACGAACTTTGAAATTTAACGTTGAAGTCTTTAGCTTTTGGCCTCCTCGAAATTCGTCTGTTGACCAACCAAAATTCGAACTTTGAATGTCAGAAGCATTAAATGTGGTTGGTGAATGGATAGTTTTTTAGAGTAACCATTAGGTAACTTCTTCAACGGATAAATTTTGTTTCTAACGTATAGTTAAGACCTAAATCTATAAATATAATATCATTTGAAGTTGTGGATTTAGATTTTAACATTGTACATACTAAAACTTTGTCAAATTCTCAGCTTAAAGTCTCTTACTCTCATACTTCAGACTTCTGCACTTAAACTTTTATATACACTCTACATTAGAGAGTTCATTCTTGTAATCAATCTTATCTTCATCTGGAAGAAAGATTTTTCCTGTGAGGGGTTATCACAGGGGATTTGGAAAGCACTTAGTCAAAATACAAAGAGAGAGAAGTTGCAAGCTCTAAGAACAGAGCAATAAAGTTGTATTAAGACAATTGCAAGAAGCCCACTGAATTCTTACAGGATAATAGAAAATCTCAAGTAGTAGCTTGGGGACCGGACGTAGGTCAAGATAGAGAGACCGAACCAGGATAAATATCTGTGTCTACTCTTCTCCTTTACTGCTTTTACATTGTTATTATATTGTACTTTGTTTTACAGTCTCTTTTTGTCTTCACTATACTCTTGACTTTTGCAGAAATTTTAGTTTTCCCAATTCAATTGCTTCTTGGGAAGCCAGCATATCTAACAAGTGGTATCAGAGCCCGAATTCCCAAACAAAAGATCTAACAGTCCTGAAAATTCAATGGCTGGCTTTGGAAAAAGTATACTACCTGAGGGAAACAACACAAGCAGACCACCTGGCTTTAATGGAGAACGCTATGGATTCTAGAAGATGAGAATGCAGATCTATCTCCAGTCCATTGATCTAGACATTTGGTCTATCATCCAAAAGGGAGACTTTGTCCCAATGAAGCTGTAGGATGATAGAAAATACAAGGAGAAGCCAGAAGACGAATGGAATGAGGAAGACAGGAGAAGAGTCTTGCTAAACTTTAAGGAAAAATACTGCTTGGTCAATGCATTAAACCAAGATGAATTCTACAGAGTATCACAATGTTCTACAGCCAAGAGTATGTGGGACACTTTAGAAATCACTCATGAAGGAACCAGTGGAGTCAGAGAAAATAAATTGAACTCCTGCATTGGTGAATACGAAAGCTTTAGAATGGTTGAAGGAGAAAGCATCAAAGAGCTGCAAAAGAGATTCACCCTTATTATGAATCAATTGAAGAGTCTTGGCAAAGAGTACACCCAGCCGGAGAAGGTGAGAAAAATCCTTAGAGCTCTTCCTCTGGAATGGCAACCCAAAGTAACAGCAATAAAGGAAGCTAGAGGAGAATCAATGGCCTCTGTCATAACCCTCTTCAGTAGTCTTGAAGAATATAAGGGAAAGATAAAAGCTCTCAAGGAAGCATGATAGGACAGGAAAAAAAAAGGTCTTGCTCTGAAAGCTGCTGAAGAAAAGGAAGAATAATCTGATGATGGAGATGAATTAGATGAAGAAACTCTAGCTATAATGGTCAGAAAATTCGGAAGATTCTACAATAAGAAGAGAAATAAAAGATTCGTCAAGAAAGGAGTAGCATCAGATAACAAGAAAGATGGAAAAGAGTCTGTCCTCTGCTACGAATGCAAAAAATAAGGGCACATCGAATGGGATTGTCCACAATTCCTAAAGAAGCAAGAGAAGGAAAAGAAAGTTGCTGACAAGAGCAAGAAGAAGAGGGCATACATCTCATCAATCTGGGACAACAGCTCAGATGAAGAAGATGAAATTGCCAATATCTGCTTGACGGCACTTGCATCAAAAGAAACTCAAGTTCCATCCATCAGTGATCATGAGGATGAGGTATATGAATCTGAACCTTCCTATTCTAAATTACTTGATGCATTTCATGAATTGCATGATGAATTTATTAAAATAGCTAAAGAACTGAGACAAGCTAAGAAAAGTATTAATAAGCTAGAATCTCAGTGCAGTAGATCTAACATCACATCTTTGCATAAATTTGAATCTGCCTACTGTACATCATGTATTAAATTGAAGCAAACTAATGACTATCTACTGAAAGGAATGGCTAGACTTACTAAGGGTAAAGATATGTTGTTTGCTTTAATGGGAAGTCAGAGAATCACATAAGAAAAAGCTGGACTTGGCTATGACCCTTGTGCAGTAAAGGAAAGAATTAAAAATCAAAATCAAAATATGTATTTGAGGCATTTTGTGCTTATTAACGGGCATAAAAAGAAAGATCACACTTTAAATCACATTGAGTCCTATGATCAACTAAAATATGTGAAACAAAAATATTATTTGTATTATTTTCTTCCTACATCACAATCTAGCAGCCCTTTCACCACATGTCACTTCTGTAACAAGAAGGGACATATCTCCAGTTCATGTGCATTGAAGAAAAATGGACTTAACAGGAAGGTAAAATGGGTTCCCAAAGATACACTTGTATCTAGGGAAAATGCCACTGACAGAAAAGGACCCAAGCAAATTTGGGTACCTAAAAGAAAACTCTGAACTTTATTTTACAGATCTGTCTTAAAACAAGAAAGAGCAACAAATGGTATATGGACAATGCCTACTCAAGTCACATGACTGGTGATAAGAAGAAGTTCATCACCCTTAGAGATAAAAAGGGAGGAAAGGTACCTTTGGAGGTGATCAATACGGCAAAATAGTTGGAATTGGCATTATGGGCAAGAATCCAGAAACATCTATTGAAGAAGTGTTATTTGTAATTGGCCTCAATCACAATCTATTGAACATGAGTCAGACATGTGACAAAGGTAACTGGGTACTATTTGACTCAAAATTTTGCCTGGTCATCCGAAAAAGTGATCACAAAGTAATCCTTAAAGCTCAAAGGGATGGTGACTGCTATACTATTGACCTTGATGAACTTCCTTCCTTAGACTCTGTTTGTCTAATTAGTCAGGATAATGATAGTTGGCTATGGCATAGAAGATTAGGACATGTTAACATGAACTAACTATCAAAACTAGTTAAGAATAAGTTAGTCACTGGCTTACCAAAAATCTCTTTCGAAAAGGACAAAAAATGTGATCCATGTGTTAAAGAAAAACAAATTAAATCACCTTTTAAATCAAAAAATGTAGTCACCACCTCTAGACCACTGCAACTATTGCATATGGATCTGATTGGTCTATCTAGAGTAAAAAGCATTGGTGGAAATTTATATATTCTTGTGATTGTGAATGATTACTCTAGCTTTACCTGGACTTTGTTTCTTTCTTCCAAAAGTGAAACATTTGATGCATTTATAACCTTAGCTAAGAAAGTGCAAAATGAGAAAAGTATTTCTATTATATCTATTAAGTCTGATCATAGAGGAGAGTTTGAAAATTCATACTTTTTGGAGTACTGTGAGGAACATGGAATTGATCACAACTTCTCAGCTCCAAGAACTCCTCAGCAAAATGGAGTGGTAGAAAGGAAGAACAGAACAATTGGAGAGATGGCAAGAGCAATGCTGAATGAAAAGGAGCTCTCTCAAGTATTCTGGGTTGATGCAGTAAACACAGCAAGTTACATCATAAACAGAGCCTATATCAGACTAATTCTGGGGAAGACTCCTTATGAGCTGTACAAAGGAAGAAAGTTAAATCTTTTACATCTGCATGTGTTCAGTTGTAAATATTTTATCCACAACAATGGAAAGGAGAATCTAATGAAGGTATATTTCTAGACTATTCTAGTAGGAGTAAAGCATATAAAATTTTTAATAAGAAGACTAAATTTATAGAGGAATCTGTACATGTTGTGTTTATTGAAAATGAAACAGTTTCCAAGTATGTTACTGATGAAGATGATCTTATTTTGAATTTTAAGAACTTAGATATTTTTGAAAAAGGTAAAACTAAACCTCCAAAAATATCTGAATCTATTAACATAGAAGAAGATATTCAGGAGAAAGATTTTGAGGTTAAGAATAATGAAGATATGTCTGAAGAACTTCCCAGAGCTTGGAGATATCAAATGAATCATCCTGTTGATCAAGTGATTGGGGATGTTCAAGAGAAAGTTAAAACCAGAAAACAGCTAAGAGACCAAATGATTAACTGCGCTTTCATTTCTCAAATTAAACCTAAGTGTACTGAAGAAGCCTTAACTGATGAATATTGGATTCTGGCCATGCAAGATGAAATAAAGATGAATTAAATCAGTTTGAAAGAAATCAAGTTTGAGATTTAGTGCCTAGACCTAAAAATCACCCTATCATTGGCACTAAATGGGTCTTCAGAAATAAACTTAATGAATCTTGAACAATAATAAGAAATAAAGCAAGACTGGTTGCCAAATGATATAATCAAGAAGAAGGCATTGATTTTGAAGAAACCTTTGCTCCAGTTGCTAGATTAGAAGCAATTAGAATCCTGTTAGCATATGCATGTATGAAAAACATAATATTGTATTAAATGGATGTGAAAAGTGCTTTTCTGAATGGAGATATCATGGAAGAAGTTTATGTAGATCAACTTCCAGGTTTTGGGGATTCTACAAAACCAAATCATGTTTATAAACTAAAGAAAGCTCTTTACGGTTTAAAACAAGCTCCTAGAGCATGGTATGAAAGACTAAGCAACTTTCTAACTGAAAAGGGATCCAACAGAGGAATAGATACTACTTTGTTCACAAAGAAAGATAACAAAGATTTACTTATTGTTCAAATTTATGTTAATGATATTATATTTGGTGCTACTAATGAATCTCTTTGCAAGAATTTCTCTAAACTAATGCAGGGTGAATTTGAAATGTCAATAATGGGTGAGCTTAACTTCTTCCTTGGACTGCAAATTAAGCAATGTGATGATGATATCTTTCTCAACCAATCAAAATATCTGAAAGAGCTGCTGAAAAAGTTTGGCTCGGAAAAAGCCAAGCCAGTAAGAACTCTTAGGGCTACTACAATTAAGCTTGACATGGATGAAGGAGGAAATACCTTTGACATAACCCAATACAGAAGAATGATTGGATCTCTGCTATACCTAACTACCAGCAGACCTGACATCATGTTCAGTGTCTGTATGTGTGCAAGGTTCTAATCATGTCCCAAAGAAATCCATGTAACTGCTGTAAAACGCATCTTCAGATACTTAATTCGAACTTCACAAATAGGACTTTGGTACCCAAAGGGCAATGGTGAAGATCTCATTGGATACACTAATGCTGACTTTGCTGGATCTAAAACTGACAGAAAAAGTACAAGTGGAATATGTCAGTTCTTTGGAGGATCACTGGTGTCATGGTTCAGTAAGAAGCAAAACAATGTGGCTCTGTCCACTACAGAAGCTGAATATGTTGCAGCTGGTAGCTGTTGTGCCCAAGTTATATGGATGAAGCAGTAACTTGAAGATCTTGAGGTTGAGATGAAAGAAATATCAATAAAGTGTGACAACCAAAGTGCTATTAACATCACAAAGAATCCTGTCATGCACTCAAGGATAAAGCATATTGAAGTTAGGTATCACTTTATAAGGGATCATGTTCTGAAAGGAGGAATAAGATTAGAATACATCCCTGCCGAGGATCAAGTTGCTCACATTCTGACAAAGCCCCTTCCAGAAGATAGACATTGTAAAATCAGAAGAGAATTATGTATGGTAAATCCCAATAAATTGTAAGTATATACTAATACTTATCTTAATTAAAGTTTCTGACATTGAATCAATCTTAACATTGGCATCGGAGTGTGTTTAAGTTGTAGGTGCCCCTCATAAGTTCAAATGATATCATAATCATATAATAGAGCTGATCTGGATGACACAGTGAAAAGATGAAAAAGAAAGCCAGAAATTTGAGCATCTAGATCTGTTCTGTAAGTTTATAAAGTTAAAATTCATATTTTAGTTGTGTATTAGATGAATTTCCTTAATAAATTGTGTTTTTGAACAAGTCAACATGTTCAACATTCGAATTTAGATGCCCATTAGACGAATTTCAGCTTGTTATACTTTGTAACAATTCTCGGTGTCCTTCGAAATTCATCTGTTGATCTATGAAAATTTGAATTTTCAAAAATAAAGTGCCAATGTTATCTTTGTCTAACATGATGATTGTACAAATTTCCATTTCTCAAAATTCGCATGTTGTAAACTCTTTACAAAATGTTGAAATTCGAATTTCTGATTCAAAATTCATACGTTGAAACATGCACACATTGTTGTATCTCTGAAAGATGAATTTTCATAAGTTAAATATGTCTGTTGATTGTTTCATTGATAATTGCTTATTACCTGGTTCTTCGAAGTTCAAACTTTGTTGAAACAAAGTTCGTCTGTTCATCTCTTGTTTCATGAATCAAGCCTCTGTCAGATGAACTTCTAGATGAAAATTCATCTGTCAGTAAGCTTTACTGAATGAGTTAACTTGTAACTGCTCGAAGTTTGAAATTTGACCCCTCAAAATTTGTCTGTCCTACGATTACACACGTTAAAACCAAAGGTCATCCTTTAAACAGATGCAACCCTATTCGTCTCTTTCTCAAGTCTGTTCATATTCTCTCTTCAATCCCCAATAATTCTGTTAGTAAATCTTTATTTTCCATTGATTAAACTTATTTTTGCACCCTATAAACCCATTCTTAGCATCTTTCTGAATCATTCCTCCACGAGAATGACAAGAGTGAAAAATCTAGAGGTTGGAAAGGGAGAGTCTCGACCAAAAAGCACGATGAAATCCCAATATGCCTCCAAAGAGAGTGAGAAACAGAAAAGAAAGGGCAAATCCAGCAAAACAACTCCCTCCAAAAGGCAGAAAACTGCTCCAAAGGCTAATTCAAAGAAATATGGATCATCCTCTCCAAAGAAAATAGAGCCTACGGTTGCTACTGCTCCTGCTGCTGTTGCTTCTTCTTCCTCCCCCAATACTGAATCTAGAGAATACCAGCTGGCCACATTACCATTATGGAGCAATGCTCACATTCAGGAGGAATATATGATCAAATTTGTGAGCAAGAAGGTAATAAAGCCTCACTGTGTTAATATAGAGGAATTTTTAATTTCTAACAACTTTGATGTCGGGCTTTGGATGATAAGATAAAAAGTTTGTTAGAAATATTGGAAAGATATGATGATGAGGTAGTCAAAACTTGGTATGCCTCTTTGAAACATAACAGTAAGAAGAAGAAGTAGGAAGTCAATCTGAGATCAAGGACCATCTAGCTAACAGATGAAACCTTTAATGAGGTTTTAGAAATTCCAGGGCTAGATGGCTTGAAGATTGACATTATTGCTTTTGGGTATATGGATGAGGCAGAAACTGCAGATGAAGAAGGTGGACCTTTCTTGAACTACAAAGAGAGCACAATCCTAAATACCTTATTCAGAAGAAAGGAGAACAGGCCACTCATAAGCTTGCTGAAGCCTACTGACCTCAGTGCTCAAGTGAGAATCCTACACTACATTGTGTCTAGGATTATCTTCAACGAAGGAGGTAGCTTCAATTTGATCACAAGGGCAGAAGCACATGCGATGGCAGCAATTATGCATGGAAAGCTTATCAACACGGGACATATCATTCTCCAACATATGATCAAGGTTAGAGATCAGAGGAAAGACTCCACACTTCCTTATACAGGAATCATCTCCAAGATCCTTCAGTATGCCCAAATCCAACATCTTGAGAAGGGAAAGGGAAGCCTACTGAGATCTTCAAGGAAGAAGAGCTACAAAGGATGGGTATAGAAAAGAAAGATGGAAGATAGATTGGAAAGGGAACTGGAAAATCTGAAGATCTCTTCTTTGATGAAGGTACCTCCCTGCAGCAAGAAGGTACATCTGAGGCTCCTCCAAGACCCACACCTCAGCCTTCTCAACCTGTCTCATCTCCATCTCAGCCTGCTCAAGCTCAAATTTCATCAATTCCCTCCTCTTGAGCCAAGCCAACAAAGATCATTGAGTTGTATGACAGTTTGTCAACACTCATACTTAGCATTAGAGATGAGCAAAATACCAAATTTGTTTATCTACAAGATCAGATTCATCAGTTGGCTAAGAACATGAAAGTGGTTGCTGATGCATATAAAGACATTCGGAGTGCCATTCCTACCACATCAGCTCCACCTCAGCCAAGATTCTCTGAGCCTGTTATGTCTCAAACTCTTGAACCTCCAAGTGCTTTTGTGCTAGCCTCTCATGTTCCTGATGATGCGGTACATGATATTGAGGCTACTGGCACATTGAGCACACCACAGGCCCCAGTAATGAGGCAAGTCCTAGTCCTTCCTTGGATTATGGCATGGAGGAAGAAGGTCCTCAGGAACCAAGCTCCCATAAGCCCATTCCAGAAGATGCTCAGGACACAATTCTTTCATCTCAAGAATCTGAGTAAGTTAAGAGACTAGTGGCAGCTATCTCCACTTCACCATTCATGCAAGATATCCTAAATGAAGAAAGGAGCATTGTGCCCTATGTAGATTTACAAGCCATTGCACGTAATGCTCTTTTACAAGCTCAGAGGTTAAGGCTTGAAGAAATGTTTCATCCTCCTACTCCCTTACCTGTTTCTACTTATGGTCTTTCGAAGGTACGAAGGGCTCAGTTGGTTATTAAAAGGCAAGAAATTCATGAACTTCTTAAAATCTCTGATAATAAGGACACAAGTTCTGAAATTTCTAAATCTTTACCAAAGCTCAATCCAGAACTACCTTTTGTTTCTATGCCTCTTCAAGCTATTCCAGTGTCTCAATCCTTCCTCCTAGTGATTTTGTACACCTTCCTGATGATGCCAAAAAGGGGGAGAAGATATCCGAGCAAACTAGAAAGTCTTCTGACAAAACTTACAGCAAGAAGTCCAAGTCCAAGAAAAAGTGATTAGAACTTATGGATGCTTGGTTCTTCTTGTAGTATTTTGTAATGTTGTTTTTCTGTTACTTTGTAATATCTTGTAATGTAGCTTTTGAATGAAATGAAAATTCTTTGTTCTGAATTCTATGATTGACATGTACTATCCTCGTGTTGAAACTTTAAATGAATTAATCTCTTTACTTGATCCACTGTACATGATGTCTTTTGAATTATAATGCATATGTTAAGGGGAAGCTTGTTAAAGCAAACCCAAGTACTAATCCAGTTTGTAAGTTGTTTTGTCATCATCAAAAACGGGGAGAATGTTGAATCAAATGTTTTGATGATTCCAAACCAACCTTCGAGAGCTTGGAGAGAAGATATCAAAGGTGCATAAAATGTCTCAAGTGAAGAAATTCAAGAAAAACAAGCACAATAATAGATGTAGAATCTCTAACAGTGTTTAAATTGAGTAAAAAACTTTAAATTTGCAAAAAGATGTTTTAAAACTATGATTCTATGTTAATTCATGGAATATTTGAAAAACACCCATCAACAGACGAAGTTTGAAAGGTTAATACTAATTTGCTGTTTTAAAAATTCGAACTTTGGTTTTGGAAATTCGAATTTCGAAATGCAAATGAACAAGTCTGAAAAGAGCCTTCTTTGACAGACGAACTTTGACTACAGAAATTCCAACTTTGAAACAAGTCTGAAAAGAGCCTTCTCTGACAGACGAACTTCAGCTTTTGAAAATTCAAATTTCTGACAAAACACAATTCATGAAAAATGAAAAATTCATCTGATGATATGTCAAAGTTCATCTGAAAACAAAGTTTAAAAAGAGTTACAAGATAGCCCACTGACTGATGAACTGTGATATTGAAAATTTGAACTTTAAAAACAAAGCTTGCAAGTCTGTTATGACAATCTGTTGTCATACGAATATTGGTATTTAGAAATTCAAATTTTGAACTAAGTTTGATAAGAGTTCTCTCTGACAGAAGAACTTTAAATCTTGAAAATTCGAATTTCGAAATGAACTATTGTGCCTTATTGAGCTACCCACTGACAGATGAATTTTGGGGCACCAAAATTCAAACTTTGAAGGCATTGTAACAATTTGAAACTACTATTCACACTTTTAAGAAGAACTTTTAACTTGAAAATTCGTATATTTCAACACAAAAAAATTTCTCAATGATGAAAATTTAAACTTTGATTTTCAACAGATGAACTTTTAAATTTAACATTGAAGTCTTTAGCTTTCGGTCTCCTCGAAATTCGTCTTTTGACCAACCAAAATTCGAACTTTGAAATAAATCAAGTCTAGCTTGCAGGATGAATTAAATTAGTTTGAAAGAAATCAAGTCTAGGATTTAGTGCCTAAACCCAAAAATTATCCTATCATTGGTACCAAATGGGTTTTTAGAAATAAACTTGATGAATCAAGATCAATCATCAGAAATAAAGCTAGACTGGTTGCTAAAGGTTATAATAAAAAAGAAGGCACTGATTTTGAGGAAACCTTTGCTCCAGTAGTTAGATTAGAAGTAATCAAATGGATGTGAAGAGTGCTTTTCTAAATGGATATATCATGGAAGAGGTTTATGTAGATCAACCTCTAGGTTTTAAGGATTCTACAAAACCAAACCATGTATATAAACTGAAGAAAGCCCTTTACCGTTTGAAGCAAGCCCCTAGAGCATGGTATGAAAGATTGAGTAATTTTCTAACTGATAAGGGGTTTAATAGAGGAAAAGTAGATACAACTTTATTCACTAAGAAAGAGAATAAAGATGTACTTATTGTTCAAATCTATGTAGATGATATTATATTTGGTGCTACTAATGAATCTCTTTGCAAAAATTTTTCTAAGTTAATGCAGGGGGAATTGGAAATGTCCATGATGGGTGAACTCAACTTCTTCCTTGGACTGCAAATCAGACAGTGTAATGATGGTATCTTCCTCAACCAATCCAAGTATCTAAAGGAACTACTAAAGAAGTTTGGAATGGAGAATGCCAAGCCAATGGGAACACCTATGGCTACTACAACCAAACTGGATATAGATGAAAAAGGGAAAATGTTTGACATCACTCAGTACAGAAGAATGATTGGATCCCTACTGTACTTAACTGCCAACAGACCTGACATTATGTTCAGTGTCTGTATGTGTGCAAGATTCCAATCATGTCCCAAGGAAACCCATGCAACTGCTGTGAAATGTATCTTCAGATATCTTATTGGAACTTCACAGATGGGACTTTGATATCCAAAGGGAAATGGAGAAGATCTCAAAGGATACACTAATGCTGACTTTGCAGGATCCAAAACTGACAGAAAAAGCATAAGTGGAACTTGTCAGTTTCTTGGAGGATCCTTGGTTTCATGGTTTAGGAAGAAGCAAAACAGTGTGGCCTTATCCACAGCAAAGGCTGAGTATGTTGCAGCTGGAAGCTGTTGTGCCCAAATTATCTGGATGAAACAGCAGCTTGAAGATCTTGAGGTTAAGATGAAGGAAATACCAATCATGTGTGACAACCAAAGTACAATTAATATTACAAAGAATCCTGTCATGCATTCAAGGAAAAACACATTGAAGTAAGGCACCACTTCATAAGGGATCATGTTTGGAAAGGAGAAATCAGACTGGAGTATATCCCAACGGAGGACCAAGTTGCTGATATATTGACAAAGCCTCTATCAGAAGACAGACATTGCAAAATAAGAAGAGAATTGGGCATGGTAAATCCCAATGAACTGTAAGTGAATCCGTGTGCAATTTTGTTTTTAGATTTTCCAACATTGAATTGATTCTAACTTTAGCATCGGAGTGAGTTTAATGTAAGTTGCATGAGCTCCTCATAACATTCAATGCGAACAAATCTGAAAAATGGAGCACATGAGAATGGAACAATCAAAAACTAAAGAAAATGGTAGAAATTGAGTTTCTGGATCCATTCTGTAAGTTTTTAAAGTTGAAATTCGTATATTGATTGTGTGTAAGATGAATTTTCTTGAAAAATTAAGTTTCTGAGGAAGTCAGCATGGTCAACATTCGAATTTGGATGCCCAACAGATGAACATCAGCCTGTTATAAGTTGAAACAGTTCTCGGTAAAGCCTCAAAATTCGTCTGTTAGCCCTTCAAAATTCGAATTTTCAAGAACAAAAATTTTAAAGTTTTGTTTGTCCAACATAGTGATTATACTGATGTTTATCTCTTAACATACGAATGTTGAAAAACTTTTACAAAGTGAAGAAATTCAAATTTCTGATTTGAAAATTCGTCTATTGAAACATGCTCCTCAATGTTGAATCCTTGAAAGATAAAGTTTTATATGCATAATTCATCTATTGTTTGGTGAGTTGTTTGCTGTTTGATGTTTTCACTTCAAAATTCAAACTTTGTCAGAACAAAGTTCGTCTGTTCATCTTGAGTTGCTTGAACCAAGCCACTGTCAGATGAACTTTCTAAAGAAAATTTATCTATCAGTAAGCTTTGCTAAACGGTTTAACTCTTCACCCCTCAAAATTCGTCTGTCAGACGGTTACTCACGTTAAAACTAACGGTCTTCCACTGAACAGACGCAACCCTACTCTTTTCCTCTCTGGGTCTATTCAAATCCTCTCATCAATGCTCTTAAATTCTGACCGAAAATGTTTATCTCCAACCGTTTAAACTGATTTTCACACCCTATAAACTGAATCTCTGCTTCTTTCTGAATCATTCATCCATGAAAATGGCAAGAGTAAAGAATCCTGAAGCTGGCAAAGAAAAGTCTCGTCCAAAGAGAGCGGTTAAATCTCAATATGCTTCAAAGGAGGGAGAAAAACCGAAGAGAAAGGCCGAATCAAGCAAGAGAACTCCTTCCAAATGCCAGAAAACTACACCCAAGGGAGAATCTAAGAAGGCTGGACCCTCTTCCTCAAAGATAGCAGAACCTTCGGTCCCTGTTCCTACTACTGCTGAGAATATTGCTTACACTTCATCCTCAAGTACTGAATCTGGAGAATATGAGCTTACCACACTGCCATTATGGAGCACTCCACAAATTCAAGAGGAATACTACACCAAGTTTGCCAATAAAAAGGTAATCAAGCCTCATTGTGTAAACTTGGAAGATTTCTTGGTCTCTAGTAGTTTTGATGCTGGAATATGGATGTTGAGATACAAGAATCTGTTGGAGATATTGGAGAGATATGATGATGAAGTAGTAAAAACATGGTATGCCTCCTTGAGGTACAATAGCAAGAAGAAGAAGTGGGAGGTCAATTTGAGATCTAGAATCATCTGGCTCACAGATGAAATTCTCAATGAAGTATTGGAGATCCCAGGGCAAGATGGTCTCAATATAGATATCACTGCCTCTGGATACATGGATGAGGCAGAAACTGCTGATGAAGAAGGTGGCCCCTTTTTGAACTACAAGGAGAGCACAATTCTGATAACTTTATTCAGAGGAAAGGAAAACTAGCCAACCATCAACCTGCTGAAGCCCATAGACCTCAGTGCCCAAGTGAGGATCCTACACTACATAGTGTCTAGGATCATATTCAACAAATGAGGCAGCTTCAATCTGATAACAAGGGCAGAGGTACTTGTCATGGCAGCAATCATGCGTGGGAAGCTGATCAACATGGGACATATCATACTTCAACGCATGATCAAGGCAAGGGATCAAAGGAAGGACTCCACACTCCCCTATGCAGCTATCATTTCCAGAATTCTGCAGTATGCTAGAATTCAGCATCTTGAGAAAGGGAAAGGGAAACCCACTGAGATCTTCAAGGAGGAATAACTTCAAAGAATGGGAATTGAAAGAAGTGAAGGAAGATGGATTAGGAAGGGAGCAGGAAAAACTGAAGATCTTTTCTTTGTTGAAGGTGCCTCCCAACAGCAAGAAGGTACTTCTGAAGCTCCTGCCAGACCTACTCCTCAGCCCTCTCTGCCTATCCCATCTCCATCCAATCCTACTCACATTTCATTCACTCCCTCCTCTCGTGCAAAGCCAACCAAGATCACTGAGTTGTATGATAGCCTGTCTACACTCATTCTTAGCATCAGGGATGAGCAAAATGCCAAATTTGCTCATCTGCAAGATCAGATTCATCAGTTGGCAAAGAACATGAAAGTGGTTGCTGATGCCTATGAAGAAATTTGAAGTGTAATTCCTGCCACATCAGCTCCGCCTCAGCCAGGGAACTCTGTGCCTGTTCAGTCTCCAACCCCTGAGCCTCCAAGCCCCTTCGAGATAGCCTCTTCTGAGCATGATGATGTAGATGGTGCTGAGCCCACTAGTGCAATGAGGACACCTAGTCTTGGTCCACCCTTGGACTATGGTTTGGAAGAAGAAGGACCTCAAGAAACAGGCCCTCATGAGCCCTTACCAGAAGATACTCAGGATTTAATTCTTTCCACTCAAGAATCTGAGCAAGTTAAAAGACTAGTGGCAGTCATTTCTACTTCATCAATGTAGGAGGTTGCCACCAATGAAGAGAGAAGCATTGTGCCTATTGTTGATTTTGAAGCTATTACTCGTAATGCTCTCTTGCAAGCTCAGAGAAGAAGGCTTGAGGAAATGTTTCGTTTTGATGAACCAGCTCCTCCATGTCTTACTACTTATGGACTTTCAAAGGAGCAGAGAGCTCAATTAGCTCTTTCCAGGCAGGAAATGCAAGAGTTGCTTGAGGTCTCTGATGATGATGAAGAACCAAGTCATGAGCCTCCTGCACCAGTTGAACCAGAAATCTCGTTTGCTGCCTCTCATAGCTATTCCAGTCTCTCAGATCCCACCTCCGGTTGATTTTGTTGGGCTTCCTGATGATGCCAAAAAGGGGGAGAAGAAGAAGCAAACTGGAAAGTCTACTGCTGAGCCATCTGGAAAGACTTACAGCAAGAAGACCAAGCCAAAGAAGAAGTGATTCAAGAAGTGATTAGATTTTAGGCTTGAGTCTTCGTGTAGTGTTGTACTGTGTTTTTGAAGTCTATTTTGATTATTTGTATTTTGTATTTGATTTGTGTATTTGAATGAACTTTGCTTAAAATTCTATAAAGCAATATTTGGTTATATGAATGAATTTCTTAGTTGTAATGATTTGTACTTGTCACTCCTTGAATCTCTTCACATGATCTGCTATATATGATATCTTTTGAAATATACTGCATATGTTGAGGGGGAGCTTGTTAAAGCAAACCCAAGTACCAATATAGTTTGTAAGTTGTTTTGTCATCATCAAAAAGGGGGAGAATGTTGAATCAAGAAGTTTTGATGATTTCAAATCAACTCTCAAGAGCTTGGAATAAAGATATCAAAGGTGCTCAAAGAGTTCAAGTGAAAAAATCCTGGAGAAATCTGTGCAAAGTTTGTTGTAGGATGTTTAGTTTTGTTTTATTTTGAGTACAAGGCTTTGATTTGGTGGAAAGAAGTTTTAAAACCTTGATCTTATGTTAAATCATGAGATATTTGAAAAACACCCACCAACAGACGAAGTTTGAAAGGTTTATATTGAACTGTCATGTTGGAAATTCGAACTTTGGCTTTGGAAATTTGAATTTCGAGTTAAAACTGAATAAGTCTGAAGAGATGTCTCTCTGACAGATGAATTTTGATTTTCCAAAATTCGAATTTTCATAAGTATCTGAAAGAAGCTTTAAGCAACACACGAACTTTTGGTTTTGAAAATTCGAATTTCAGACAAAATGCAACTTATGAAAACTAAAGAAATTCATCTGAAACAATGTCAAAGTTCATCTGAAATCAAGATTATATTGAGTTTCAAAATTGCTCACTGACAAACGAACTTTAAACATGAAAATTTGAATTTCAGAAGCTAAGGTTGTGAGTCTGTTACAATGATATGTTGACATACGAATGACAGTGTTTATAAATTTGAATGTTAAAGTAAATCTGAAAAGAGGTCTCTCTGACAGACGAACTTCACCCTTTGAAAATTCGAATTTTGAACTATATGAACTACTAAGCCTTTTAAACTAGCTACGGACAGACGAATTTTGGGGTTCCAAAATTTGAATTTCAAAGGCACTGTAGCAAATTGAAAACACTGTTCACACTTAATGGAAAAACTTTCTACTTGAAAATTCGTATGTCACAACATGGAAACATTTTCTAAGTTTCAAAATTCGAATTTCACTTCATGACAGACGAACTTCGGTTTTTCAACGTTGAAGCTGTTAACCTTCGGTTTCTGTGAAATTACCGAAATTCGAATTTCAGTATGTCAGAAGCATTAAATGCGGTTAGTTAACGGATAGTTTTTCAGAGTAACTGTTGGATAACTTCTCCAACGGATAGATTTTGTCTCTAACGAATAGTTAGGACCTAAATCTATAAATACAACATCATTTGAAGTTGTGGGTAACGAATTAAACTTTGTATATACTGAAACTCTGTCAAATCATTTACTCAAAGCTTCATACTCTCACACTTCAATTGTCTGTACTTCAACCTTCATATTTACTCTGAGTAAGAGAGTTTAATCTTTGTAAACAATCTAATCTTCATCTAGAAGATAGATTTTCTTGTGAGAGGATATCACAAAGGATTAGGAAGCACTTTGTGAAAGTGCAGAAAGGGATTGAGAGAAGCTCTAGAAAACATAACACAAACGTTGTACTGTGGCATTTGCAAAAAGCCCACTGAATTCTTGCAGAATAGTGGAAAATCTCAAGTGGTGACTTGGGGACTGGACGTAGGTCAAGTGGAGAGACTGAACCAGGATAAATTTCTAAGTCTTCTTCTCTTTTCTGCTACTTTCACAGTTAATTATTTATACTCTATTTTACCATCATATATTGCATTCTTCACCTCTTTGATATTTTGCAGAAAATTTTTAATCTTCCCAATTCAACCCCCTCTTGGGAAGCCAACCTAACTAACAGGAAGCTGGGGCATGTTTCTCATGGTTGTATTGCTTTAAAGCATGATGGCCCTACAAAGAAGCCAACGGTACCAAGAAGGGTCTTGGCCATCACACAACAAGAGGTGGATGCCACGCCAAATATGATATGAGGTACGCTAAAACTCAATGGCATTACTATTTATGTTCTATTTGATTTTGGTGCATCCTATTCTTTCATTTCATTTGATTATGCTCGGAAGTTGGGTATGGTGACCATTAAGTTGTCTTTTGAGTTGTCTGTCTTGACACCTATGGGGGTCTCTGTGCGGACCACTTAAGCATGTCTGAACTATGTGGTGCATTTTGAGAATCGGAGTACCACCCTGGACTTGATTTTCCTACCTTAAGAGGAATTAGCGCCATCATCTGTATGGATTGGCTAAAGGCCAACAATGCTACTCTGAATTGTGCCAGGAAGACAGTGTCTTTACCAATGAATGTTCCTGGTTCTCAAGGTGGTGGAGCAGGTCTCCACCTTTCTTAGTGTTCTTCTCAATACAGGTAGAAGTGGAAGAAGGATTGGAGAATATTCTGGTTGTTTTTGATTATCTTGAGATGTTTCCTAAGGAAACTTCTGGGTTGCCGCCAGAAAGAGAATTGGAGTTTTCTATTGATCTAGCCCCTGGTACTGGCCTTATTTTTAAGGCTCCCTAATGAATGTCACTAGCAAAGTTGGTAGAACTTAAAAAGCATAATGAAGAGATGTTGGAGAAAGGTTTCATCCGACCTAGTGTTTCACCATTGGGAGCTCTGATGTTGTTTGTAAAGAAGAAAGACGGAAGTTTGCGGTCATGCATTGATTATCGACAAATTAACACATGACAGTTAAGAACAAGTATCCATTGCTGCATATTGATGTCTTGATTGATCAGTTGGTCTGGGCATCCATGTTCTCTAAAATTGATTTTAGGTTCGGGTATTATCAATTGAGAGTGCACATAGAAGACGTGCCTAAGACCGCTTTCTGAAATTAATATGGGCACTATGAGTTTCTTGTAATGTCCTTTGGGCTGACTAGTGCCCCTATTGTTTTCATGGGCTATATGAACCGGGTATTTCAGCCATACCTGGACAAGTTTGTTGTTGTATTCATTGATGATATCCTCATTTACTCCAAGAGTGAGGAGGAGCATCAGTAGCATCTTCATACAACGTTATAGGTGTTAAAGGATCATCAGTTGTATGCGAAGTTAAGCAAGTGCGAATTCTGATTGAAGGATGTGACATTTTTAGGGCATGTAATCTCAGCCATTAGTGTAGCCATGGATCCTTTTGTCCAGTATTAAATGAATTATACTTTAAAATAAAAAATATAAAAACAAAAAACAATAAAAATTTCCTTTTAGTTTAAATAATTATGCAATTATCATTTAATTTCAAGATAAATGCAAATCTTCTAAAATCCAAAAATCTCTCTATAAATTCAATTTAAAAAAAAAAAAAGAGAAGAAGCAAAAGGGATTTCATTTTAGTTTGAATACTGATGCCCTTGTCTCTTGATTTTATGTTGTGTTTTCTTTTACTACGGGCTGATTGAAGTTTGATATTTGGCAGTGCTATATTGTTGTGTTTTTTTTTACTCTCTACCTGCTCTATGCATTTTAGTGAGTTTGAAAGCAATTGTTTGCTTATGTTTTGTATATTCTGTGGAGATTTCGAGTTTCTCTGTCCAGAAAGGGTATGTTTGCCCTGTGTCTGGTGTCAATTGTTTAGGATCCGTTTGCCTGGTGTCAATAAAACGCTTTAAATCTAGAGTAGGTTAAACTGGGATGAATATTGCTTGCCTAAAAAAAAAAAATCTAACCCATAGTTGTGTTCTAAAGTTTGCTCTGTTTTTCTGATGGGTGACCGAAATTTGTAAATATACTGTGCTAGTTGATGAACCTTGTATTAGAGACTCATCATGCATTTGGGATGAACCTGGTTTTGTTGCTAAATGGAATTTTAATAGTTGATTAGTTAGGACCCTAGTTACTCCACTGACTCTTGGATTCGTTTTGGCCTTTCAGTGCTCTGTTTGATGGGCTTTATATGTCTGCAGGCAAGGGTGTGTGAGTTTGTATGTGTGCATGAGGTTCATGTATTCTTTCTTCTTGTTGAAACTGAATCTCGCTGAGAGTCATTTACTTGGTACGGGAAAGTGGCCTTGATGGTTTGGCTAGTTTGGTTCTAAAGAAAGTGCCTTGTATGCTATTTATTTTGTTATCAAATTTTGATTTGAATTCGTGCTTGTAGGAACGCCCAGGGTCATGAACCCATCGTCACTTTGTATTTTCTCTTATTGGGGTACTTTTTTTTAAGAGGCAATCATTACAGTTTGAGCAAGAATGAGTGATTTGATGTTTGAATTCAGTAAATGGTTCGTATATTGAGTGGCAATGAAGTTTGGTACTTCTAATCTAGTTGTAATTTGACATTTGGACGGGAGGACTTGTAAAGTGGAAGATGCGTCTTCAAATCACGTAGGTGCACTGTTTGATTAATCTCCTCAAGCTTGGGTACTGAAATTTTATCACTTTCTGTAAAGTTTGTCAAGAATTTTTAGCGTGTAAAAATACTGTCAAGCACTTTGTCTCATATGGCCATTCCCATTAGCTCAAATAAATGTCAGAGATCTTCCTTTTTATGATGATGCCTTGTTGTGAGATAGATCCACGTGTTTTGGGGAGAGTTATTACTCTTGTGAGATTTGGGTATTAAAGTTATTGTAACCAAATAGAGTTTTTCTTGGAATCTTTTTTTTTATTATGGCATCATTGGGGACATTAATCTTCATTTATGATGATAACATGAATTTATTTGATAACATTCATGACTTCTTGATTTTGTCTATATGCCTATCTCCAATTGGCTATTGTGATATGGTAATTTTATATGCACGCAGAAAATTTGACTGAGGTTATCAAACTAACATTGAGGTTTACGACACTCACTTAAAATGAAAATGGTTTACATCATAGATAGGCATAATTTAGCTTGCATTCACATTGAGCTTTGGCTTGGTGAGTTTGATTTCAAGGCTTGGTCTAGATGTTGTTTTGGCCACGAGAAAAAGCTTTACTTATTCCTAAGTCTTCATTGGCAAAGTTGATCTCACGTGCTGCATAGTTTGTTTACTGTTTAGAATTTGAAAGTGCTACATGTGGCTATACCTTTGTGGGAAACTCTTAGCTTGCTTTGATTTCTTAAATAATGAGGATCTTGGTCCTCTTATAAAAATCCAGTCTTGTTTTGAAAAAAAAATCACTCTTGATTTCTTGTGAGAATGCTCCTAATATGAATACTAATCCCTTTTTATTTTATTTTGAGTGCCATGGGAGCATGAACCATGCTTAAAAATTGGGATTGTCATCTACGAAGCAAAGGAAGAAGGGGAAGACATTAGAGTTTGCATGTTTTTATTTTATCTTATGTAATAATTTAGGTTTTTTGATTGTGCATGAACTACGTAAGTATACACATTAGCGCACACAAACAAATTTGGGTATGACTTTAGGTTTCTTGCTTATATGTATTCCTTGGAGTTGTCACAAAGGTTTTTGAACCTTTGCAGACACTAAAAGGGAATCACATGGTGTGTGAGTTAATAGGGTTTCACGAGTATGTTGATTTATGCTCATGTATGTAAATTCCAACCGTTGTTGGTTTTTTTTAATTAAATGTTTTTAAACCACTTAGTATTTAAGCACGCCACGTGAGGTTTTTGAATTTATGCAAGTATTCAGGTTAACTATGTTGCTGTGTAAGATGATAAGTCCATGTAAACATATAAGTCAGGTCACATAACTCTAAATAAATAACATTTATAAAGTTCCTTTTCCTCTTTGAAAAAGACATTTCAAAAAGTTATAAATAAAAATAATAATATTTTCTGACTCTTTCTTAAGAATATATATTAAATAAAATATTTATATCATGGAAAATAATTTGCTAAATAATTACACTTTAGAGATTCTGAAACTTCCACAGATATCTAAGTTAATCATGTTGTCACGTGAGATAGTGAGTCTATGTAGATATATCAATTAAGTTACACGTGAATTTATTGAAAAATATAATAACTATTTACAAGGTGGTTTTTAAGAAAATAACAATGTTTCAGTAAAGAAAAAAATATAATAATATAATAATATAATAAAGTTTTCTAAATCGTTACCTTAAAATACGTAACAAAATCTTTATCCTATAAAGGTTTTAAAGCTTACATAAGTACTCAAGGAATCGGCCTATTGAGCATGATAGTGCGTCTGCAACGGCAGGTAGATTGATTTTATTTTTAAAATAAAAAAAATTTTCCAAAAATACAAAATACGAAAAAGAGATATTTTCCAAAGCCAAAAAATCGAAAGTAATTTCAAAATTAAAGAAAATAAGGAAAAATTAAAATATTTTCAAATCAAATAAATTAGAGTAACTAAGCGAAATTAAATTATCTTTTGCAATTTAAAATACGTCAACCCAAATTTCACAAAATTGTTTTATTTACAAAATGGTAAATTATTTTTAATTAGATTTTCTTATTACAAAATTATAATTAAAAAATATCAACCAACTAACAAGTTTTTTATCTGTTGGTTTTAATCCCTATTACATGGTACATAGCTCTAAACTCTCATTCTAGGTCATGTTTGCTTTTGTAAAAAAATAAATATTTTTTTCTTATTTCATTTTCTTAGTTTCTCTTATTTTTATATTTATTTTTCATAGTTTCTCTTATTTTTATATTTATTTTTTAGCAAAGAATAATTAAAATATTTTTAAAACTATATTAATTTACACAATCAACTTAAGGTAACTGTTTCTATGAATGGGTGTTGTGAGATGCTTAACACATTTTCCACTCACAATCATTGTACTTGCGAACCCAACACCGTTTCGCCGACCATCCTTTCCCTCTTATTTGGTTTTCCAAAAATTTTTTTTCAAATTTTGGTCATGACTCCTCCCAAATAAACCTCTATCGTAAAAGCCGATTTTTCTCTTTCTTTTCTTTTTTGTGCCATGCACATTGCATTTTTGAGTGTGACATAAGAGGTTTGCCTAGTGTATTTAATAATTTTTTTCCAAATATATTCCTAATTAAAATGGCTTTTTTTCTTCTAAAAACTAGTAGTATGATTCATTTATATTAATTATATGATGTAAAAGTTAATAACATTAAATGAGATTATTTTTTTAAACTACTTTATATTTCAGTCAAATTTATTATTTTTCTTTAGTCTGTGTGATTTTATCTTTTGTTCCTTATATTAAGGAATCGAGGAAGTATCCAATTAGATTTTTTCTTTATGCATTACATATATTAATGTATAAAAGTAATTAAGTGCACTTAAGAGGAATTAATGTAGTTGTGTTATCAAAATTCTGTTGTGGCACCCAAGATTGTTGATTTGGACCAAAAAAAGATAGAAAGTAATTTCATATATATGACCATTTTTTAAATATGCAATTTTATGTGACAAAAAAAATCCAATTTTATAAAATACATATGAAATGATGTGAATTCTATATGATATGAATTTTGGGTAATATTTGATTGTTTGCAACCATACACACTGATATATATATATATATATATATATCAACAACCTTATTCCATTAAATAAGGTTAGTTATATTTGTCACATGACTCTATCAAACTTTATTAATATATAACATCTACCAAAAAATTCTGCTTTATAACTCTCTTATGTTTCATTCTTGATCTCCTTTTGCATCTTTTCATAAAGCTAAAATATAATTAATTAACTTTTCTCATAAGCTCCTCTGTTGACCTTCTTTGCATATGATGAAATCACCTTAATCAATTTTTTTACTATATTTTGTTCAATAAACTTTATACCTACTTTTTCTCATAACAACTATTATAGATCTTATTTTTTCTTGTATGCCCACACATCCACCATAACATTTTCATATCTACTATCCTCATCTTTTACTATTAACCCTTAATGCCCAATGGTTACTATCATATAAAATTACAGGTTTTACAGTAGTTTAATAAAACTTTTCTTTAAAGCTTATTAGGTATTTTACTGTTACAAATTACTTCTTATTACTCATGGTATTTTTCTCCACTTTGAGAAGTCATTTTAATGATTCTCAGCTTGTCCTACAACCATGATTATTTATTACATACATTATATTGGGGCAATGTTTTAAAATCCAAATTAGATGTGAAACCAGAAATATCACTGTGTCACAGTTTTCATGGTTCAAATCATTTGAATGGTAGTCAAACCGGTGATATAATGATTAAATAAAAATATTATATATAATAATATATGTATACATAAGAAATAAAAAATTAAATTGTTAAATAGCTTGAAAATAAACTTAAATAGTACAATTGCATAAAGGATTACTAAAGTCACATATGATAATAATATATTTCAAATAATTGAAAGTAATATTGTAAGAAGTCAATATAATAATACCACATGATCGGCCAAACAATTTGAAGAATTGATTATAAACTAACCCCACAAACTACACAATGTAGAAGGAAATAATAATAATAATAATAATAATAATAATAATAATTTTTAAGTTAAAAAAAGGTCCAAGTGTACCAAGAATGTCAGAGCAAAAAGAAGCCACCGAGTTCTTAGTGAATCCCGGGACACGCGGACAACAGTGGAGGCTCACTTTTTTTTCTTTTTTTCGGTGAAAGTGGAGGCTCACTTTTGGTACTTTATGTTCGAAACTTTGGCATGTTAGAAATGAAAGAATGTTTTGTAATAAAAAATGTACCATGGAGGGAATGATTCAGGAGGTTCAGGCTCATGTGAATCACACCATTAGAGCCAAAGGTAAACCACGGCAACTCATGATAATTGGCCGACGGACGCTATACGTATCTTGGCTACATATTGTTCTATAACCAAAGTCATTCATCTTCAAATTTTTCTACCTTGTCATTAACCTTGGTACTCTATTCTAATCTACAAATTAAGAGAACATGGTACATTTTATAAATACAAAAATAATCACATGACAAATACATGTCAATTAATATAAGAATAATATTCATTGCTAAATGCCCTCAAGGCAACTTTTTTTTTTTTTTAAAAATGTTAATTGGTATATCTGCTATGCACTTGCTACACATAATTTGTTATTGCAAGCAGTATTAAATACTCTTTAGAAAGTGAGTGAATAATATGCTACTAATTAATTCCAATGCGAATAAATAATTATAAAAACCTCAACCAATTGTTGATGGACGAACCTAATATATTTGGATGCAAAACTTTGCAAGCTAGCATGTTCCTTACGTTGTTATTCTAATAAAGATTGATTAAAATTTATTGGAACATAAAAACGATGTCAATTTTAAACTAAGTGCGTATACAAACGTAGAAGAAATTATGCTAACTTTTTTTTTCTGGCAAGAAGAAATTATGCTATCTTATTCTGTTACAATTTCTTTTTCATTGATTTTTTTGACCAGTTTTTCATTAATTGATAGCAATGGAATGTCATAGAATTGTGTTAGCCAACGCAAAAGTTAATTAATTTAATTAAAACTTATAACCAGAGGTAAATATTAAGGTAATTAAATACACAATTCTCTTTTATACATGAAACTAGACTTAACCTTCTATGCTTATACAAGATATGACAAGAATAGAATTTTTTTTAAAAAAAAAAATAGATGCTAGGGAAAAACACAACTCCTCTGCCGAAATTGACTCATTAATGGTCAACTTTCTTTATGCAGGACAAGGCATTTTTTTCAGTGAGTGTAAATATATTATCAATAAAAATTATAATTATTTTGACAAAAATATTTGAAGCAAAAAATGTGTAAAATTTATATTAGCTTTTAGGAAATAAAAGTTATTCTATCATTAAAAAAAAGTGGGGGAATTAAAACGGAAAAAGATCAAAGTACACAAATCACAGGCCAGGTCAGGTGTTTGTTCAGTCTAGAGATTGACCTAGTTTTGCACTGGGTTTTATCTTCCAAGTTTGGCGTTCAAATCTCTTGCCCCAAAAAAATGGTGCTCAAATTGATCTCGTTGGATCAATTTATTTTTATTTTTATTCATGTTATCATGTGACTTTAGCATCATAATAATAAAAATAATATATTTTTCATTTGATTCACTAGTTGGGTTGGTTGGGAATACGAAATAAGACAGCTACATGACACTAGTTGACTAGATCTGATTTTATTAAACTTTTTAAAATTATTTTATGGGGGACAGCACCCTAATGCTAAAATCATGATCCTAAAGCATGACCAATCCAATTGGGCAATGAATCATTAGCACAAAGCAAAGCAACATGCTTTTAAAGAATTAAAATGAAGAATTTTTGGTGCAGCAACTGAACAGAGTTTTATGCAGCAACTAACTCTAGGCTTTTTCATGATCATAGTTCATACAATCACATTTAAAAGCTCAAACCAAAGTCTATGCATTAATAATGCATATGCGACAGCATGAATGTCTAACCATTTTGAAAGCTCAAACCCAGGTCTATATATAGCAAGCTAATAAAAATTTCCCCATGGGAGAAGCATGATTTCATAGTCACCTCTACATCTCAAACCTAAATACAAATACACAACAAGCTCCGCATGAATATAGCTACAATCAACATCTCAGTTCCGTTCAAGATTACGGCATCTCAGACCACAATTTCACCGACCAATTCTAACCAAGATAGTCATTTGAACACAAAGGAATCTCTCACAAGCATTTTGTCAAGCATTTCATAAGCATCCAGCACAATCACATCAAAAGCCACCTATGCATATGCAGATCAATATGACAGCAATTCCAGCATTCAGTAACCTACCTCCATTCCAGAACTATCCTAATTTAGGAGTAAAGATGAGGCTAGAATGAGTGAAATTCCATTACCTGCTGATTAATGCTCCAAACGTCTCTGATGCTTGCAAGAAGCTCTTCTATTTTCCTCTCATGCCCTGTCTTCTTTGTTTCTCCTCCTCCGATTACTGCTCTCTTTCTTCATCTCCCTTTCGCTCCGTCTCCCCTTTTCAACTTCTCCTTGAGACTCCTACTATCCTCGCCTTCTCACCCTTTCTTAACGCTCTCACTCTTTTTTCCACACTCTGCAAATCTCCCTCTTCGCTCTCACTACTCTGTCCTCCCCTCGAACTGCTCTCAATCGTTTGCTTTTCTCTTCTCTATCCTCCCCCTCCCTCGGTCTCTTCCCCCTCACGCCTTGTTGGAACTTCAACCTCGGTTTGTTCGCTATCACTATGATTGGCTTCACTACATAATCCAAAGATTGGGGTGAAAATCAAGTTTGATGAAATTTGGGGTATGTGTGGCTGAATTTTATTTTTCCATTTAAGCATCATTTTGTCAAACACAGAAGAAGCAAATTGTTTCATGCTTTTCGGTCGATTCTTATCTATATTTATTTTAAAATTTTATAAAAATAAATTAATAAAAATAATAAAAAATAAAAAAATTTGAGAAAATAAAATTTTCATAAATTTTTTTTATCTATTAACCAAAATGTTTCTTCAAAATTTTAATTTTCATATATCATGACCTATAAGAAAATGTTATATCAGATATATTTTGTTCCCAATTAAATAAATACAGATTAAATTTTAGTTCAAAAAAATTAAATTAATCATAAGATAGAGTTTAAACTCAACTTAGAGGAAAATTATGAGTTTTGTTAAAACTAATTTTCAAATAAATCATTCAAACATAAATACGTTAGTGTAAAACCAATTTTTATCATAACTACGTTATAAAATCAATTTTACCAAAACTCATTTTTAACTAACTGAAAACTAAACAGGCACTAAAAAGACGTGAGATAGGTTTCTTGCTTCGCCATATTGCTCTGGTCAAGAAGGCTCTATTTGATTCATAGGGATTGGAGTATTGAAGGAATTTTAAACAAGGAGATTAGAGGGGAGGGGATTTGAGAGATTTTAATAAAATTTTATTTGATTTAAAATTCGAGGGAATTGAGTTATAATTATTCAATTCCCTAAAAAAATTCAATTTATGGTATTTTAAAATGGGGATGGGGAAGGAATTAAATTCCTTCAATCTCCTTCAATATTTTAGCCAAGTAAAAATAAGGAATTTAATCTCCTCCAATTCCCTCTCTTCCCCGTCCTTACGTATTTACTTTGCTGTTTCCCTCAAATATGGCTTTTCAGATTTCATCTTTGCGTTTTTTATTTTTATATTTAAAATAAAGTCTCTAACAAAAAGGAGTAATTTCCAAAAAAAAAATATTAAATTTGACCGAACCAACCCTTTTTCTTGATTTTTTGAATTTAGAAAATTTTCATTTAAATTGAAACTAAATGATAATTACTATATTTAATTAAAATTTAAATAAAATTAAAAAAGAATTTTTACTTTCTATTTTTTTTTATTTTTTATAAAAGAACCAAGACAAAATATGATAATCACGGATATTTTGAAATATTCTTAATAGAAGGACTTTAGTACTTGTTATTGGTTTGGATTGTGGATTTTTGACTATTGATGTATATTCTTGTCTTGTATGGAAATTAGGAGGTCGGCCGTAGCCTTGGACTTCTTGATTGGCAATTTGGCATTTGGGCCTTGTGGATCAATTTGTGAATTGCCATGTTGAAAGGCTATATAAAAATTTGTTTTTGGGCTTTGTTGTTAGTGGATTGTGATTTGGATTTTCTCGTGTTAAAGGTTTATGTTATGGGTTCACCAAAAAACAAAAGGCTTATGTTGTGGAATATGGAACCTTGACGCTCATTTTGCCCATAATGGTGGGCTTAGTTTTGGACATTGTTGGATCCCTCTTGGGTTTTTTAATAAAAAAAAACTGGTTCTGGTAAGTTTTTGTTTTAGTTTTTGTTCTGAAAACCCATTTTTCTATTTTGAAACTCTAAAAGGGTAGTTTTGGGTTTTAACGTCCCATGTGGCCAAAATATAGAGCTAGAAAAGCATGCCATTAGGGTCTACCATATTCCGATCTTCAAATTCAATATTTATAAAATCTAAATCATGATATGCAAATCATACATATTAAAAGGAAATTCAATTCTAAGTATCCAACAATGTTAAATAATATAATTATAATTCACAATTTGAACCATAAAATTTGTCATAAAATTTAAATAAAAGTTGTTCATCAATCTTCAATTATCATGAATTATAAGTTCATTCAACTTTAACATTATAAAAAATAAAAAATTGGTCCAACTCACCAACTCGTGGGTTAAACTGCATTGACTTACAAGTTGAGCAGGTTGAATTGGAAAAGGCCCATTTCAAAATGGGCTACAATTTTTCCAGCTTAACCTACCTAAGAAATTTGATACAGGCTAAAATATTCCCGAATCTACCAAAATGATCTTGGATTTGAGTGAAATTGTTTTCATCAGTTAGGGTTCATCCCAAGCTTCGTGTAAGAACTTGAACAATTGGATTTGGAGGTTTGTAGTCCAAATTATGACCATTGGAAGTTTTAGCACTTTCAGTAGAAAATTCTGCATTGCCGTAAAACAACAAGCGACACAACACAACCTCACCATTTATAAAACAAAATTTTGTTTCTGGAAACTTTTAAGGTATGTTCAATTATTAAACTTTGGGTCTAAATTGGTTTGTGAATTTGTGATTCCTTTGGTCATTAATGATTAGTCATTGATTTATGGTATTAATTGTTGAGAATGAATCTAAGGTGTTTCAAAAATAATTTACTATAGACGATCCGTCCACGGTAAGACTTTTTAAATTCAAAATATGAATGAATATATATATATATATATCTTTTTTTTTTGTGGCAATAAATTTGTGTCTCCTAGATATACTCAACATTGAACAAAACTAATAGCATCAAACCAACTTAAATCAAATGAAAAGAACCCAAACAAAACCAATCATAAATAAGTTCAAGTTCGTTTTCGTTTTCATGAGATAAAAAATTAATTAGTTTGATTTGATTTTCAATTTACTTCAATTTGAACGGTTCTCTAAACTACACCAAACCCTACTGCTTATATTTCTCATATTCAGCGTACATGTATTCCAGTATATAGGGCCCATTCGTTTAAATTTTTTGAAAAAATTATTTTTGAAATTATTTGAAAAAGTGATTAATTGTTTAAAAAATTTATAAAAAATCAGAAATTATTTTATGTTTGGTTAAAATAGAAAGAAGCACCTTCTAAATTGTTTATCAATCAAAGTGTGTGATGGAAGATTAAAGAAAAAGTAAGGGATTTATATTGTAATACTCTTCTAGAGTTAAATCTTGTTATTTTTGCAATTTTTTAGAGCAAGTGTTTTGCATCTCCGCCTTTTCATTTGTTTTATTTCTTGTATATGGCTTCCACTTTTTTTAAGAAGCTACCCAAAATAGCTTTTTGAAATAATTCGAAATCGGATTTTTTTTTCAAATTTTGATTATTTTTAAAAGCTTACATGAACAACAACAAAAATTTTAGAAGTGTTTTTTTATGAAAAAAAGCTATTTTTCGTAAAAAAGTAGAAACAAATGGATCTATCCAAACCTAAATTTATTAGCTCTCTTCAACTTTCTCTGATTTTATTTAATAGGAAATTAATTATATATAAGTTTAAATAGTCTTTAGATTTAGAATTTGAGTAACAAACGAGGGTCCATATGAGCTCTGCCTCCTAACACTTTCTTGCTTCTTCCCTTTGCTGCAGAGTTAGTGAGATATGTCAGACATGGGAGACAACTGTCAATGAGAAGAATGGTCAAACAAAACTCGAAACATAGGTACATTTTCTATTTTAAAAAAAAAAAAGTATGTCTTTTGTTTCAATTGAGAGGGAGGCATAGCAAGTAGAAGTCACCAACACGTTCTTGGAAATCATATTAACTAGGGTTTCTAAATCCTTCTTGCCTAATTTATGTACTAGAACTTTGCTATGAACTATCTCTTTTACATCGATCCTCCTCATTTTGAATGAGATACTTCATTAAAGCCACATAGTTACAAATTAAATGTTGGTCAGAGTGGTGGTGGCATTGTTTAAATGCCATCATGTTCCATAGGAGGGATTCAGTTGAGCCATCTACAGTTAATTCTGAAATTTGCATGCATGCTTAATGCATTTTGAGCAACACAATAACCAACTTGACCAATATGCTACTACATTTTTCTTGAGCTTGATGTCTAGTAAACAGCCCTAAGGCTCAAAGTTTATTCCTAAACCTTTTAAACCTACTGTAGATTTTATGATTAGAAAGGAATCACCACCAAAGCTCAAATATTGTGGTACGAGGAAGTATCTAATGAAATATGTAAAATGGAGAGGTTTATCCAACCCTTGCTTTAGCATACCACTTCTGTCAATGTCTTCTAGAGACATTTGGGTGTAAGGGTTATAATTTCTAAAATATGTGTATGGAAGCTCTAGAACACTTTTGTGCCTTCCATCAGCATAATTGCATACATGTCCTCCAAAATGAAAAAATGAAATCTGATTTTCAATTAAAGTAAGACGTGTTGAATTTTGTTCGCTATCAGGGTTCTTCATAAGTATTTTGCTTGAGATTCTCATGTGAAGCCACATGGACTTCATTTGGGGTACAATGTGTTGTGTATATGCCTCACCAAGTGTCATCATTTGCTCCATTGCCATGATATTTCAGATCTTCATCCTCCAACTAACACTTGAAAAACTTTATGTTCAAAATTAAAAAACTAAAGTATACTTTTGGTCTCTTATTTTTAAAACATGTTTCCTTCTAATCATTTAATTATATTTAGTTTTATTATAATCCTTTAACTTTTAAAATGTAGTAAAAAGTATTTTAATTGTCAGTATTATAATTATAACTTAATTATAAATGATGACTTAACATATTAAAAAGATAAATAATTAGTAGTATTATGTATTTTTTTAGTATTATAATTATTATAACTATAACCACTGGCCAAAAAATATTGTAATTATAATTAAAATAATTTTAAATTATTATAATAAATAATTATCACTTTTAAAATAAAATCTAAATTTTTTCCAAAATAAAATAAAATCTAAATTACATCATCAAAATAAATGAAAAATCTTAAAATAAAACATAAATTTAAAATAAATAATTATTTTAAGTCTTAAAATTAAAAACTATAAATTAAAAATTAATGAAAAAATAAAACAAAAATTGTATCACCAAGCTTTCTTGGGTCTTTCACATCAAAAATTATGAAAAATATCTAGAACAAAAGACAAAATTTAACTTATATTTATTTATTTTTAAGTTATAGCTACTAGTTTTGAGACTATAAAATAATTATTTATTTTAAAGTTAGGTTTCATCTTGAGATTTGATAATTATCTCGGTGATGCAAGTTAAATTTTAATTTTAAGGTTATAATTATTTATTATATGATTTTAAAATTATTTTAATTATAATTATAAGATTTTTGGCTAATAATTATAAGATTAATAAATATATAATAATATTAATTAGTTATCTTTTAGATATCAAAATTTCATTTGAAGGAAACAAAATTGTGAAAACTCTAATTTAATAAGGTGCTGCCTTACAAGGGTGACTATTGAGCCACCCTGTGGGTCAGCCTACAACCCATACCATCCCATTGACTCTCAATTTCTCTAGTTGGTTCTCTAAACTATTCTCCCTTTATTTCAAAATATAAATCATACTTATCTACTTTACACTTATTAAAGAAACATTAATTCTTTTAAAAATTTTCTTAACTTTCTAAAATTACCCTCATTAAATGAGGGTAAAAATGCATTATTTTCTTTCTCCATAACTTTTTTTTACTTTTTTCTCTCATATTTGAATACTATCATAAATAGGGGTAAAATTGAAGGAAAAAAGTATTAAATAGTCATTAACTCACAAAATAACTTTTGAAATATTAATTTCCACTAAATTCTTCTATATTTTGAAATGGAGGGAATAGTAAACTAAGGGAAATTATCACCATTAAAAATTTAAGACATCCATCCTTATATGCTAAATGGATCTATGCTTATTAGAAGGATGATGTCAAGAAAGAAATCATCAGCTCACAAGATCCACACAAAATAAGATTAGGGCAAAAAATCATTTGTTCGTGAAAATACATATCATATTAAGGTGGATGATAATATTGGCTCTGATCAATATATGTAGAATTTTTAATGTTAACAATGGTCTTTGAGTTGACCAGGGTCTGTAACACCGCTCATGACACATTATTTTGGCATTGTGTGTAAAATTGAAGGAAACAAGACGAAGGAAGCTTCAAGTGGGGCAAAAATGAGTTCTATGCCGTGGCGAGAGCATGTTCCAGTGGTGTCTTTTGGCTGAAACATGATGGCGTCGTGGCGAGCTATCCTGAGGCCGTGACGAGAATTGAGAATCTTGTTTAAATCAAAATCCTTTTGGTTGATCGGAAAGAAAGAAACGGAGGAGAAACCGAGGGAACTCTACTAGGGTTTGCAAGTTCCGGCCCTTGGGAGTAGTTTTCAGTCTCTTGAAGCTTGGATATTGGTTGGTAAGTGATCCCTACTCCTCCCTCTCATTTTCTTCGATTTAAACTTAGGATTTTTCTATTATAAGTTGGGATTTTCAGTTTGGACCAAAATCCACCAATTGAAATGAATGAAATGGCGTTAATGGAGTATGATTTAGTGTTCTTGTTGCTTGGGTGTGAGTTTTAAAGGGATTATGTATGATTTGAGTTTAACCCTAGGTTGTTTTTGGTTAGGGCTCTTGGGAATCCGAAGTGTATGGATTTGAGTAGTGTTTGAATGGTCCCTAGGAGCTTAATGATGTATGAATGTGGGGTTGGAACCTTAGGTTAGGTCTAATTGGTTAAATTATGGAAATTGGATATTTGGATTGTATGTTAATTGAGGTATTATGATGATGACAAGGTTGCTAGCTATTCAGAGAGGTCAAGTTGTGGGTTTGGCATTCAAGAAAGCTTGTGGAAGTGCGTGTGTGTAGTATTAACAACTTGAGGTAATCGGGTGTTTGTATTATATTGTGTGTATTGTATGATATTATGTATATTTGTGTATATATACATTTTTCTTTCATACCACGATATGGTTGTGTTTGTGTATACTGTTATATATATATATATTGTGGTATACACACAACTAGATGATGACTATGATGATATTGATATGACATGATATGATGCATAGCATGATATGGAAATCATGATGAAGATAATGATTATATAATGATACATGAGTATCACCACATGGCATTGTGAGATTATAGTATATGGCGAATTGGGTGGTGATGATATGATATGATTAGGGAGGATAAGGATGGGATCCCTACGGCTAAATCTCCTCTTATGGCCAAGAGGGAAAGGCACTCAGTGGACTGCACCTTCCCTAAATCGCTATCAATTCATGGTAGGAAATGGGAAGGAAAGCCACGGTCCGAACATTAGTGTTACCTTTGACCGAGTATACTAGTGGAAGGTGAGCTTGGTGATGTCCAGAAATTAGTCTTCACCAACTATTGGAAGAGAATTACTTATATGAAATGTCCTATTATGATGATAGCACGTGGTTCTAGCTGTGTGCGAGGGAGACATGCATTTATTTCACATTGCATTTATGGAATGTATGAGTTATATATGTATATATGTGTGCGTGGTTGTCCCCGGTTACTGAGACATTGTCTCACACCCCTCTTCCATGATCTAACATTTCAGGTAACGGTTCTGACACTAGTTCGGAAAAGACTAGGGAGTAGCATCGGATGTAGGAATACTAGATCTATGTAGTTTATGTGTATTGTGGATATGTATCTTGTTCCAAGTAAGATAGTGTGATTGTAATGAATATAAGGATTCTATTGGTTATAATCTTATGGATATTGTTGGCATATTATGTATGTGGAATTGTGTTGTATGTGATGTGTATGATGGATAGTGGTGTATATGTGGTTCAGAGTGTTGAGGAGTCAATGTGGTAGCGTTTGTGAGCCCAAAAGTGGAATTGGGCCTTGTCGGTGTGTTTTAAGGCCTATAGCTCATTTTGTCAAATGGGGTTCAAGGGAGTCAAATCTCAGAGGAATAATTTTTTTGAAGTGAAATGTCTTTGGACAAGTTGGTTAAGTGGTTTTGGACTTGTGTGAATGGTACCAGATGGTCGAATTGCCTTTGGTGGCAAATAGAAGTTGAAAGTTGTGAGTTTTGGTCAAAAAGTGGCCAAAATGGTATCAGGTGTCCCGAATCTCCATACGGAGTTGGATTGAAGTGAAAGTGGTGTCTATAGATAGGTTAGGACTAGATTGACTTATAGGAGTTGAAATCAAGTCAATTAGAGGTCGGAGCATAAAGTAGTACGCTTCAGAAGTTCGTCCTAGAGTTGGAAAATTCGGTGGTATAGAAAACCAGCAGGGGGCGTCGCGGCACCAATGGAGATAATAGTAATGAATTTTCTGGGATGAGCCGGAGCTGCAGTGGTATTGTAGCAACCGCGGCCCAGCCTATTTTCTGGTGTCTTTTGGGTTGTTTCCGCTACTCTGAGGTCTTGGGAAGTTGTTTTGAGATGTTTGGGTTGTGTTCAGTTGGATTTTAGAGTTTTTAGTCAAGTCTGGAGGTGTTTGGAAGTAGGATGTTACAAGGTCTCTTTTAAAATATTAAAAAAAAAAGAAAAGAAAAATCCTAATCATCCAATTAAATGATCCAATCCATTTAATAAAATGATAAGCTAAATTAAATTACTTAATATTAATAATTGTAGTTAGAACAATATTGGTCAATACTAATCTACACATCACAATAAAATTATTCTAACAGTGTGCTTTGGGCATCTTCTAGAGTTTGGCGTGCACCCTTATTATTTGTTATGGAGGTGCCTCAAAATGCAAGCTCTTATTTTTTCACCAAGAAAATTACTTCATGCTACTTTGATTAAAAAAAAAATTACTTCATGTTACAATGAGATTATGAGAAGTCTCTTTATTACATAATTGAACCTAAGATCGAACTCCAGATTAACCAATGGAAGATATGTCAATTAATCGAGGTCGTAACTGGCCAAGAGTAAATGTGATAATGGTATGCACATAACAGTTTAAACTACTAGTACGTAGGTGATCATATATGTAGGTGTTAGGTCGAATGATTGAACATAGTCTTAGGCAACTATGAGCATAAACAACGTAACCATTGTGAATTAAGAAAATCAGTCAAAGGAAAAGAACCAGTCTAATCAACTCAGTAGGCGAAATCGCCGATCCCTGACCCTGATGTGTATGTTAGTTCAGTTTCCCAAGGCTCTCTTACGCTCTTAAATTTTGTCTCTTTTATTCACATTCATTCACAACTATCACTCACTATATATACGTGATGGAGTGTGTGATATGCCTACCTTCTCTATGGTTTTCACAAACTTACTATGGCTTGACCCTGTCCTCCTGCGGGAAGAGATATTTGGGAATCATATCTGAACAAGGTCAAGTTTCTAGCACCGTTATTCTCAGGGAAGGTTTCGGCATAACACTCCAATCACCTATTATTTTCTATCCTTGTTTTCATTTTTTTTGTTCATTTTTTCTTTAATTATAGAAGTATAATTCCTTTCTTGATTGGAAAGCTATTAGTTTTATGCCTGATATGGGTTCCAAGAGTGAAAAATCTCCAAAGAACTTAGTTATTAATAACAAAGTCGAACGTTCTCACAGGAGAAGCTTTAAAAGGAGGCAACAAGAGATGGAGACATTAGAAGCAACTAGAGGTAGCCTCCTTAACATGGCAAACGAGGAAATACCTAACCTTGATCATATATAGGATCCGTTCACTTGCTAACTTATATAGCAGAGTTTGTCCCTTCAAGATGGAGGGATATCCAGAGGCCAATAGTTTTATCTAATTCTTCGTGCATTAGACTAAGTGTGGTATGAAATTATAAGCTTAAGATAGCTGATTGGAAATAACTTGCTAAGTTCAGAGGACTAGATTCTAATGATGCATTACCCCTATGAAGAGCTATATATACAGAAGTTCATGGTAAGCCAAGAGGACAAGAACAAATAACTGTGCCAATCTACTCAAGTGCACTTGGCCACCATCAAGAGCATCAAGTGACATATAGGTTAGCTATCAGAGCTCACAGCTCCCCGACAATATAGAGGTAAAACACTGAGGAGGGGTTTATGGTCAACCCACAGCTCCCTGAACAGCTCATAGAGATTTTTTATGGTCAACCCATAAATGCCCCATATTATTGAAGACACTAGTCAAAAGCAAGCAAAAGTAATCCTAATCATCTTATGTGATCTAGTCAGCTCACTTATTTATATGGTGTCATTTTAGATAAAAATAGTTGTATATGTATACTCCATCCGATATCAAATATAAGGAAAAAAAACTTCTTTACACATATCAATGAAGTAAGTTAAACTAATTTAATTTATAGTTGAACATACTTTTTTTTCCAAGATTGCCCCCAATCAATTATCTTTTCTTTTACGCTAGTTTAATTAATGACAAGAGTATTTTTATAATACCACATTTACTGCTTCAAAAATTTATATTTTTTCTCTTATATTTTAAATCAAATTTCTCCTCTAAAATTCACTTATGTTTGAAATTGGAAGGAGTATTAAATAACGTTTGTATTTAGTGTACACAAGAATCAATGAATGAATTTTAAGTACATAAATACCTGGATGAATAAGAAAGTACATGGACTACAAGATGTATCCAAATTTTTTAGGATCCTCTCCATATTTTCTCTACATTCATCTCTTTAAATATAATCTCCATCCATTTGATTTGAATGGTGGAAATTGTTCACTCTAACATTGAACCAAATATATGTATTATTCATTTAATCATCACCATAAATAAGCATTATTATCTTGTTTTCAAGGGCATTTAACTCAATATATATAATAGATGTAGATCATTAGATAAAAAAGATTGTTTATTTATAAACTTTTTTTCTCAGACATTCAGTTATAATCAATAGAGAAGATTATATATAGAAAGAAAGTATGGTGGTAATCATCATCCCAAAACACAAAATTCAAATTAAAAAGTACATAAAAAAAGAAAACAGAAAATCGACCATCATATATATTATTCTTTTTTAATTTTGGGAACATTTATAAAAACAGTAGAGACATTGAATATCAGCATAATAACATACAAGGTTTTTTATCATAATATCAACAAAGATGACTAAATACTTATAAACACTAAATATCATGATTTTTATATGCATTGTTAATTTCTACAACACTAAATTTTAGGGAGAAAGAAAAACGCTATATTTAGTTAGGCAGTTTAACATACTCTTCAATTTCACATTCCTTACGGGATTGACATAACCATTGAATCAACGTTAAAAACTTCTTTAATTCAAAAGTCATGTTCTTGCTTTTTATTTTTGTTTGTAGTTTTGCTATCAAATATAGTTCATAACTTACTGTATTGACAAATTTTATTTGGTCAATTCGGGTAATATCAAATACTCTTAAGAAAAAGCAAGTTGGATGTCAACAAGACACTTTAATATATTTCTCCATTAGGAGTCATTACCTAATTGAGTCAACTATCTTAACATTCGAAATTTTAATACATATATCAAAACAGCAAAGAAAACAGAACTGATAAAATGATTCAATGAATATTAATAAAGCATTTTCCTTGACCTATATGTGTGTGTGGGTGGGCGACATTCTCGGTGTTTCATATCTATTTGTTGTTTTGTTATCCTATTTTAATATAGAAATGTTTTATTTTATCAATTGCGGTGTTGCCATCTAAGTTTTGTGCAGCAACTAACTCTAGGCATTTTCATGATCATACAATCACTTTTTAAGCACAAACCAAAGTCTATCCATTAAGGCATATGCGGCAGCATGAATGTCTCACCATTTTGAAAGCTCAAACCCAAGTCTATATATAGCAAGCTAACAAAAATTTGTTCATAGTGTTCACTAATGTGATCTTTTCATGTAGATTTAAGCTCTATGTACTTGTCTCTATGTTCCAAGTATCATGACAAATGTGTGAATTTTGTGAAGGCCGAGGGTCATTTTTGTTTTGGTGATCAACTAGGAGGCACTTATGTTGATCCAAACATGGATCGGGTGGGTTTTCTAGTATGTCATGTTACTTTTTGGCTGTTTTCCCTTTCTGTTCTAACCAATTAACGTACTGATTAAGTTTAATCTTTGTCATGGATTTTTCACAATTTTATTTTTCTGTTTTAACTAGTGTTTTTGGAGGAGGGGGAATAAAGAATGGTATCAATATATTAATATATTTATTAAAAGTTCTCAGTAACTACTATTTACAAGTCACGAATAGTATTACTCTTCTCACGAACACTTATTTTAAATTTCATGTAAAGTATAAGGCTTATGTTTAGTTTATGAGTATCTAGGAAAGTGCATGTTTGAGAATAATACTGTGGGCAAACTTGGTTTAAAACTCTTTGAAGTAAATCAAGTATGGGAAAGCATAGAATAGCCAATTATATGAATGTTGGTGGCTGTAATTAACTGAGTGCTTATGAGCAAAGAAAGAAAGTGTCTCTTCTATATTTTCTTAATATTTTTAACATAATTTGATATTTTGATATTTTTTCCTGTGTCTTCTATGCATATTATTGAAACAGAAACTATCGATCACAAAGGGGTAGTTTAAAAATTTTGGAGGAATAAATATTGGTTTTAATTTATACCTTATAATGTATTCATGTTCATCATAAAGCGGTTCTCAGGGCTTCGCATTTAATTCGTTCAGAAATCCACTGTTACAAGGGATTTTGTTTGTCTTGCTTTGGTTGAAGATGGTAGGTTTTCCCCCTCCCCTCCCAAAAAAAAATTACTGCATGCTCAAGTCTTGAAATTTTGATTCCTTCTGTTCATGTTAGGCATTTGCATTTTTGTTGGACTATCTTATCAAGCTCAATGGAATGCTCTTGTAGATTTTTTTAAGGTTTTTTTTTGCCAAATAGATTTTTTTTAAGCTAAGAGGAATGCTCTTGTATTATTATTATTATTTCTTTTTCTTTTTTTTTTTTGGCATTGCATGTCTGTGACCTGTGGATGGAGAGTTGGGAAAGAGATGAACTTCAGGCATCAAGCTAACCTAGGTTTCATTTGATGCACTGAATGGGGAAAATATATATATATATATATAATAGAATGAGAAAAAAAAAGAGCACTTTTTATTTTTTGGATTGAAAATGATCTTGCATTTTTTACTTCAAAAAAGTAATAACATGGAAAGAATTGTTGAGTAATGATTACAAGATAATAATAGATATAGCCAAAAGAAAAAAGAAAAAAAAATCTGTTCTTCCTTAATAACCAGTGAGGCTTTAATCCTAAACACTAATGCTTGTTATATATGAATAATCAACGAAACGAATATGTCTTGGTTAATACTCTCAATAATATGAACAAGAAAAAAGAGAATTGGAAGAGATAAGAAAGTAAAGAGTATTTTTCATTAATTTGAAGCAATCATATTTATAACATGACCTCTTTTTAATTACAGGACTCCAATTATTACAAACTAATTGACAAGGGCATAAATAAATATACAATGGCACAAAAGGATTGCTTAGTATTATTGAGACTCGGCAAAGATTCGAGGTCTCACCTATGATTTGGTGATTTATATTTCCAAGTCATTCCCTGCACAAACATTTGGTTTTAAATTATGATGTTGTTTTCATTAATGTTATGAAATTGGACCCGTTCATAATTTACTAGTTGGGAACTTTGTCAAGCTGATCATGGTTAAATTAAATTATAATTTAATTCCATCTATTAAAATATTATTAAAAATATAAAAATTCAGCACCAATAAATTCTAGTGATTAGTATTTGAAATTTAAAAATTCCTTATTCATCTATAATCACAAAACTAAATTATAATCACTTTAAATTTTAATATAAATCTTTAAAAATATAAAAAAATACATTTAAACTAACCATTATCATATTTAAATATTTTTGTATATTTTATAATTAACTTTTAATTGAATGCATATAAATTAACATATGAATATTTGAATTTAATTAAAATATAAATATATAGGAGAAATTTTAGGGATGAAAAAACAAACAAATAAATTGAGATTAATATCAAATAAAATAAAACAAATTTGTGACATGCTTAACAATGAGAGACATTCTAAATTTTTGTCATGTAGAACATTTCTTCTTTTTATTTTATTTTTCCATTTCTCCATGTTCAGTCACTCTCACTCACACACTATCTGTCACATTGCCCCATTCCCCACTTTACTCTTTTAAAATTCAAACCGGCCGTATAACCCATTAAACCACTAGTTTTTTTACCGGTTTTATTTGTTCTTGGCTAATTTTCTTCTAGGTCGGTTTCATCCCATTTTCCAGACCGTACCATTACCATGCACTAGTTAATTGGTTTTTCAATTTCACACAAGTTCCGAACTTCCGCCCATTTAGAGATGGCTAGGGTTTACGAAACCACTTTATTTTAATTATCCTTTTATTTCTATTTCAATTAAACGTGGTTTGGACGCATACATTGCAAGGAATATGAGATACAAGCCATATTATTTATAGTATATTGATGATTAGCAAAATCATTATCGTAACGGAAACACATTAAGAATTACTACATGGTTCTTGCACATCCACATAAAAACCACACATATTGTTCCTTAAATTTAACATTGCAAACAAGGAATATACAACCAAGAGAATCATAGTCATGCTGAAACTTATTAACAATATAGGAATACACAAGAAGCTTTTAGTGCATTAATATATGGTTTTTGGACAAAGGCAAAGAGGATTTTTCTTGTGCGGGGCAAGTCCTGGTAATACCTCAAAGTCTATGTCTTCCCTTTTCATCCCTGCTGGCATTTCCCAATCAAATGAATAAACAAGATTAGCAAGTGCAAGCTCCACATTGGCAGCACCCATTAATAATCCTGGGCAAATTCGTCTACCTGCTCCAAATGGAATTAGCTCAAAATCTTGTCCCTTAAAATCTATCTCATTGTCCAGGAATCTCTCAGGATAGAACATTTCTGGTTCCTCCCAGACCTCAGGATCTCTCTGAATAGCCCATGCATTCACATACAATGTTGTCTTGGCTGGAATTTCATACCCTTCTATGATGCATTTTTTATTTGTTTCTCTCGGTACAAGTAGTGGGGCTGGTGGGTGCAATCTCATTGTCTCCTTTACCACTGCCTTTAGATAAGTAAGCTTTTTAATGTCGTCTTCTTCAATGAAACCTTTCTGGCCGTAAAGATTTCTAATCTCTTCTTGAACTTTCTGCATTACTCTTGGATTCTTCATTAATTCGGTCATAGCCCAAACCAATGTTGCTGCACTTGTAGTTGTTCCTCCAAAAAGTAAGTCCTGCAAACATCGATCTCATCTAATGATATGAGAAGGATTAAAAGAAGATAAATTCAAACATTTTATTGAAGAAAAATATGTCTTTTTTGAAAACCCACTTTGATTTTATTTTATAAAATAAAAAATATGTCTATTCATGCTTTGTGAGCTCTCCTGTTAGTAGGTTTAGGTTGATTTTGATGATGCCAAAAGTAGAAAATGATCGTTGGGAATCACAGAATGCATAGAAAGAAGAATAATTTGAAGATCCATGATCAAAGCACACAAAGCTAAAAGGATTTGATGCAGAACTCATACAACGGCTAGTGCAAATGCTAAGTAGAACGTACTGTTACATTGAAGAAAAAGAATTAAACTCTCAAAAGGTTAGTTCTTGAAGTATCTATTAAAGGAGGCATGATTGAAGATTCTACCGAAACAATCGAGCAATCTGAGAATCATAAAAGTGTTATTACTGTATTATGAGTTTCATTGTAATGTCATTTGGCCAGAAAGAGCTACAATTGGGCGTTGTCTTGTATCCCATGACAAGAAATATAATTCAAATTACATATTGTACTGGGATGTGTTTTGGGCGAGAATGTTGGAAAACCCTAGCGGCAGTATAAGCCGGCAAGAAAAGTTTGAAGTGCACTATAGAAAACCATGAGTTCTAGGTCCTATAGTTTGAGTAGGGTTAGGAAAACTTCTGTTGTTGAAGAGCACGAGAAAACCTTCATTCGTATAATATGATAGTGGTGAGAAAAATCTCTCGGGTTTTCTCAAGAGCATTGAAAGTGAGTAGTGGGATCAAACCCAGATAAATTTTTCTGTGTGATTTTCTCTTCCATATCTCTCCTATTTACCTTGCTGTGTACTGACAATTTCACCTTTTAGCTAGCTGACTTCGATGACTATAAGCTAATTATTTACTATTCTGTGATCTACAGTTTTAATTTTTACACAGTTGGCATCAGAGTAGGTGATATTTCAATTGGCATCACAGAAACTCTCATTATACTATTTGGAAAACGAGAATGCAAGTCTATTTAAAAGCTTTCAACTATCATGCGTGGGAGAGTTCTGTAAAAGGTCTAAAGCTGCCATGAATGACTCATACGCAAATATGATCAATTTGAGATGCAAGAAGGAGAAATCATAAACTTAACATGATGACAAGGTGACTCGCTGGGATCTCAAGGAACTCAGGGATGCTGGAACATTTTCTGAAGCAGACAATGCTAAAACAAGTTTTTTTAGTAAAATTTATTAGCTATCCATTTATCTAACATATAAGAGAGAGAAAAATCTCAACAAAATATGTACATTGGTACACTAATTTTGTGAATTTCTTTTACTCAACTTACCATTTCATCTCGGAACTTTTTTCTCATGAATGAATGGTGTCAATAAAAAAAAATTACGATTTTGCTAAGCTTTTAAAAGCTCATTTCGCTCAATTGAAATGCAATGAGGATATATAAGATATCTTTTTGCTTTTCAATTGATCTTACCTCAGTCATGCTTACGTAGTTATATATTATTATTGTTATAATTTCTGGAGTTAAGAAAAAAAGGTCAAGAATTAATTACCATGAGTAAAGCTTTGAGGTGATCAAAAGTGAGATCTATGCAAAACCCTTGCTCCTTCTTGAGGCGAAGGAAGACATCAATTATATCTTCTTCTTCTTCTAGTGATTTATGCCTTTGAAGATGAAGGTGTTCATCGATCACTTCTTGGTAAAATGCATCCAACTCCATGAAATTCCTCTCAAGACGACCAGTCAATCCTCTGAGTCTATCTATCCATCCTGTGAAATGAATATAATCTGACAAGAAAAAGCTAACCATCATCGCCCCCAACTCTTGCAGCATCCCATGGAACCTTGAATATGATCAACAACAAATCTTCAGAGATGACTTCTTCAGCATACACGAGGCTAACGCAATACGCACTACAAAAAAAAAGATCTTCAGTGACGACTTTCGGCGGCGACTAAAAGAGTCGCCACTGAAAATAAACTTTTAGCGGCGACCTATTTCAGTCGCCGCTGAAAGTCGACCTTTCAGCGGCGACTTACTCAATCGCCGCTGAAAGTTAATCTTTCAGTGGCGATCCACCGAGTCGCCACTGAAAGTTCGACTTTCAGCAGCGACTGAAATAGGTCGCCGCTGAAAGGTCGACTTTCAGCGGCGATTGAGCAAGTCGCCGCTGAAAGTCACTCTTTCAGCGGCAATTGAGCAAGTTGCCGCTGAAAGTTCGACTTTCAGCGGCGATTGAGCAAATTGCCGCTGAAAAGTCGACCTTTCAGCGGCAATCAAGTGAGTCGCCACTGAAAGTTCTCCTTTCAGCGGCGACTAAAAAAGGTCGCCGCTGAAAGGCGAACTTTCAGCGGCAATTGAGCAAGTTGCCGCCGAAAGTTCAACTTTCGGCGGCAACTTACTGATGTCGCCACTGAAAGTAAGACTTTCAGTGGCGACTTTTTAATGTCGCTGCTAAAGTTAATTTTGTGAATTTTTTCTATTTTCATTTTAAAAATTAATAAATGACATATTAAAATAATAATTATGTTTTATTTATACATTTTTATTATAAGTAATTAGATATTTAATATATATTTTATATTATCTAGTATCTTTATTTAAAGATAAAGTATTTTACTATTTTTTATGTAAAATATTCTGGACATTTTGAAAGTATTTTATCTCCATCGGAAATTAAAGATTTGAAATGTTGAATATTGAATTCTATCTATATTTATTTTTACTTTTCCTTATCCTAATTAATGAAATATGTTATTCTTATTAGGATAATTTTTTTTAATTCATAAAGGGATTGATAACTCCAAAAAAAAAATTAGGAAGATAAACTAATCCCTAATTATTTAATGTGATCAACCCTATATTTGGAGAAATTCTTATTAGGTTAATTTAATTTCTAATATTTTTAACATATAAATTAATATTAATATTATTTATTACCAATAAATATAAATATATGTGTATTTTTTAATAATAATATTGATTTATAAATATATATGTGTGTATTAGTGTGTAGATAAACAATATATATTTAATATTTCATATAAAGACTACAGGTGCATTTCAGCTCAACTGGCAGGAGAGTAAACACAAAGGCATTACAAGCAAGAGATCATGGGTTCGAACCAAGGCGAACACACATTTGAAACAAATATATGACGTGGCAATGGTGACATGGGTGGTGACATGGCGGTGGCGGTGACGTGGCCGTTGGACGGCGGACGGCGGTGGTGGTGACGTGGTCGGCGGCCGGCGGTGGCGGTGGCGGCGGTGGCGGTGGCGGTGACGCGGCGGCCGACCGGCGGTGGTGGTGACCGGCCGGCGGTGATGTGGCGTGGTGGGGTCCAGTGGTTGACAGAGTGATGACATGGCCAAATGACTTTCAGTGGCGACTAAATGTTGTCGCCAAATGATAAATTTTCAGCGGCGACTTAATGTTGTCGCCAAATGAGAAATATTTGGCGGCGACAATTTATATTTTCAGCGACAACTTTTTTCGCCACTGAATGTTAACTTTTGGCGGCGACATTTTTATTGTCGCCAAACTTTCGGTAACGAGATTTGTGGCGGCGACATGGTGGCGACAAAAATGTCGCCGCTGAAAACTTTTGGCGGCGACATTCCTTCTTTCAGCGGCGACTTTTGTCACCGCCGAAAGTCAAATTTTTTGTAGTGACGAAAATGGATTTGGTGTGCATCATTAATCTTATTTGGAACAAAACCGACTAGGTGAGAATTGGACAACCCAGTACTCTTCTTTTTTTTTTTTATTTAATTAGATTTTAATAATTTTTATTATAAATTATGCAAAATACAAAATAATATCAATATTATAACTATCTAATTATAAAATAAAAGATAATACTAATTTACTTAAAAAATATAAAAATAAAATAAAAAAATTTTGGATCATCCAGTTTCTTCTAAACAGTTTAGATGAGACGTACACATAGTGTATACATCTTAGGATGTGCACGAAATTGGAAACAAATGTGAAATATATATATATATATACACACACACACACAATATAAACATATTTCCTTGTGTATTACATAGTCTAGCTAGAATAAGTCACAAGGTTCATAGACTACAGATTTTATATTTATATGCTGATTCCATAAGACCTAACAAACTCCCATACTTGAAAACTACAATTACCATTTACTAATTTTAAAATATAGGTTATACTCTATACATTTGGCAAATATAATTTAACAATATATACTCAGTTTTGATGGGTTTGAATCGATCAAGATTGATAAGTTCATAGGTTTTGTCTTTGAGTTGATAATAAAAGAAGTACATCCTCATTAAGTCACTCCTTCCAATTTCAAATATAAGTAAATTTTGGACTGAAAGATTGGTCCAAAATATAAGAAAAAAATATAAATTTTTGTAGTAATAAATATAGTATTAATACTCCTCATCAATAAGTATTAATTAGTCTAGTGTAAAGAAATAAATTATTAATTAGAGATAATTTTAGAAAAATAAATATGTTTAACTACAAATTAAATGAGTTTAATTAACTAATTTCATTAGTATCTTTAAAGTTTTTTTTACTTATATTTAAGATAAGAGGCTATAAATTTTGGCCTCATGACCCACTAGTCCCTTAGGACCTACATGTACAATATTAAATTTGTTTGAGAAAAGAAATTCTTGACTTTGATTAAAAATTCATTGAAGTATAAGAATGAAATGTTAAAAAAGCAAAAACAAATTCAACCATTTCTGATTAGGGGCTATCAAAAGGAAAATAATATTAACAAACCTGCTCCTTTCAGCACCTTCTTCCTCGTACCTTCTCCCAAAACCGACTCTGCAAATTATGGTATTTGTAAGGGAAAACAAAACCTCACTCAAGTTTGTAACCTTGTGCGAAGCTGCGTGTCCCGAGATCTTTCGAATCATTCGACGAACTTCATCCTGTCTTATAGATAAAAAACCAGAGACACGCTTAGCGTGAAAAATATGGATGGTCAAGATTTTTCTGAGCTCTTTCCAGTAATCTCCATAACGAGAGAAAATCACGTCTTTCCCATTGTAGGATGCTTTCTGATGGCTTAACAAAGAGGGTCTATCAGCAAACTCAACGTCATGGTTTTTAAGGGTCTCTTTGGCCATTTTAGGGGATGAAACAACAATAGCAGTTCTATGACCAAGTTTAAGAGAAAAGAGGGGTCCATATTTCTTGGAGAGGTTCCGTAGGTCAAGATAAAGGGAAGAATTATTGAGTTGATGGAGATTTCCTATCACAGGAAGGCCTTTAGGACCTGGTGGAAGAGTAGGTTTGTTAATGGGTTTTTTGTTATGAAGGAAAAACAATAGCAAGAAGGGAAGACTTAGAAAGATCAGAAGTGAGAGTAACACCATTTTGGTGTTATGGTAAGCTCAACCGTCAAGTGGTTTGTATGTAATCCCTATCCATACACATACATATGTATAGACTGGTTTTGCAATTTTTTAATCTAATTACACTTACTTCTTTTTTCTTTATCTTGGGTCAAGATTAATTAATTAAAATGTTACAAAGAATAAAATGTATCTCTGCACTTATACAGTTATGCAATAAGACAGAAAAGAAATATAGGAAAAAAAATAAAAACTGCACAATCACATACCTCAAGAGATCTATTTTCTTAATCAGCAAATTTTGGTCCAAAAAAAAAACTGACACGAGGGAAGCAGGAAGCTAGACACCCCAAATTCCCATTTTAGTGTTTCGGTATCCTTCTTTTCATGTGATTGTGAACGATCTCGTCCTTACATATGCATACATACATACATACATACATAGACTCGATTGGCAATTTTCTTAATCGAATTAGTAATTACATTTACGTTTTTCTTTTATCTTGGGGTGATTAGTGACTTATGGATAGAGGCATGAGGCATCGTACGGTGATGATGATGAAATGCTTTTCGCAGTAAAAGTTGAGACGTGGGTTACGGTGGGGAAGAGAGTCACTCTGTCTCTGAGCTCGACAAAGTTAGCCAGGTTACGGTGGACAAAAAGTTACAGTGTTTCTGGATATTTTGGATTGCTTTATAAGTGATTATGAAAATAAGTGTTTATTCATAATAAATTATGAGAATAAGTGATTATGTCAAAAGTGATTTGTATTTAAATATTTTTATCCCTTAAGTGAATTTGAGAAAAAAAAAGTGTTTAAATATTGGGAATTTAAATGATTATTTAGTGGATACTGAGAAGGAAAAATTAAATAAATGATTATGGGATAATAAGTGATTATCATAAATAGAAAAAATCAACTTCTTCCATAAGTACTTATTTGAGGCATAAGTGCTTATTAAAAAATAACTTGCGTTTAATAACATCTCTATATATTCACTTATCTGCTCTCGTAAGTGCTTATAAAGTAAATTCAACTAGGAACTTTGTTTCCTTTTTCTGCCAATCATTTATTTATTTACATAGTTTTTTTTATTGTTCTTGTAATCACTTATGGGAGCAAATAATCACTTATGGATATGATAATTATCTAAACATATTAGAGAATAAAATAATTATTTATGGTTATTTAAATGATTATTTCGATAAATTACTTTTTTACTTATCATAATCACTTATCTTTTCATAATCACCTATTTCATTTTTCCTTCTTATTATTCACCAAATAATCACTTAAACTTCTAAAATTTAAATACATTTATTTTCTCAAAATCACTTATCAGCTAACAACATTTAAACATAAATCACTTTTAACATAATTACTTATTCTTATAATCAATTATGAAAAATCACTTATTCTCATAATCATAACAAAGTTAATCCAAAGACACCCTCGATCACTCAATTTCAATCGCAAGTATGTGATGCAGAATCGTTTTAGAAGCTCTTCATAGCACTCTTATCTGAATCTTAACTCAATCTTTTAATAGAGATTCTTACTATTTTTCTATTTATTTGTGCTGTAATAAATATAATTTTCCCAAATTTCTTACCAATGGAATTCTTTATCTTATTCTATCTTACCTATTTTATATAATATTAAAGACCTCCTTTCTAAATTTAGGTTCTTTTCGTTTATTGTTTGATATTCTTGTATTTTTCTTTATTTATATCTGCATATAAGTACATCATTTTTATACAAATAAAAAATAAAAGTAAAAAAATGAAAATAAAAAATAAATACTTATCCATTCCAATTCTTCATAATTAAAGCTGAAAGTGATTTCCTACCAAGAGAAAAAAAAATAAAAAGGTGAAAGTGACTGGCCCAAAAAAAAACAAAAGCTGAAAGTGAAAACCTTCCACCACTCTTCAAATTTTTCGAGACAGAAGCTTGGGACTCCACGAAAGCTTGGTACTTTTTAATTATATTTTTTAAAATTTTCACATTTTTTACATTATATAAAATTAAAAAATATATTAATTTAATAATTAAACATTGTACCACTAACTTAACTATCAAATGGCTGATCTAAATTTCTTAACAGTGACTAAAAAAAAACACTTCGTTGATAGTTATTTATATTAAATAGCCACCAATAAAGGTCTTTGTTAGCATTTAATTTAAAAACATAAATGACAATAAGACCTTATTAATTTGACCACCAAGGTTATTGGTGTTTATTTATTTAACCACCAAGGCTTTGTTGGGGTCATTAATTTAAACCCTAACAAATGTTTATTTTTTGGCCAACAACTTAACACGAAAGAAACATAAGAAACACATGTCACAAATTGATGACATGGCAAAATGTTCTCCATTGGATCTTAATTAATATTTTCCTTAAATCTCCCTCTAAGGATGCTTTCTTTAACAAGTGAAAATTTTGTTTTGGCCTATTATTGTTTTGGTCTACATAAGTCAAAGTCACCCCTATCTCCACGTTCAAATAGTTTGTAGTTCAAAATTGCTAATGAAAGCAAAAAATAACTATCATCATTTATCAAAAGTCAATTTTGGTGTAATAAATATCAGTTTCATGTATTGCACAAAGTATAAACGGCCTATGATATATTCTTACATTTAACAATGATAATCCGTAAACACCCACTTCATGCACTTATATGTAGAGACTCGATCTGCAATTTTTTATTCTAATTATATTGACTTCTTTTTTTTATTTTCGGGTTAAGATTTATGACATGATTATTGATGTATAGACACAGAGGCATCATTTTTTTTAATATATATAGGTAGATATATATATATATATATCTATTGCATGAAATTCGTGTTCGCAAAAAAACAAAAAAAAAATTTGTGAGATTCCTTGGCTCTCCATCGTTGTCTACTTCCATCATGTCAACTGACACCCGTAATGTACTATAGGGGAGTGTTTGAAGGAGCGCTCACACGGTCCCTAGACCACGTGAACAGCCGAACTTGCAATTATTGCCATGTGCTGCGATTCAAGTTTTGATGGGATTAGTTTTGCAATGTTATTGATATGAAAATTGAGTAGTTTTGCAACGTGATAGAAATAAAAATAAATTTTGGATTAATGTATTTGTATTTTAAGAATTTATTTAAAAATTAGTTTTACTAAAAGTAATTATGTTTGAATGATTTTAATTGAAAATAATTATAGATATATAATTTTTCCTGATTTTTAATAGATAATTTTTTTCAATACATACTTAATAAATATGTGTGTGAGTATGTTTGTCTAAAAAAAATAAAAATTTTAAAATTAAAATATTATAAATAAGATGGCAATTGAGAATCAAATGAAGAAGTATGCCAAAAGCTGCTTATAAGAGAACATGGTTTCAACCTAAAATTGAGTTTCTAATCTCATGAAAAAAGATAACCAAACACCAATAAAAATGCATTAAACTCATTATTTTTACCCCAAATCAAGTTTGAAACAAGTTGCAAACAGCCCTTAATTAGTGAGATGATCAATTTAAAAGTGAGAACACAAATTGAGGCATGAACAACCAATAAGGAAATATTGATTATTAGAGATTTTCAAGAGAAATTTTAATTTTAATAAAAGAAAGCAGATCATTAATTATTTACGGAAAAATAATAACACGTTCACATATGAGCTCTGGATGAAGCAAAAAGCAGATGTTGCATTACATATATGAAACATGAAGCGAAGCATATTCTCCATTGTTAATATAGGGCGACTTTGGAGTTTGATTAATCTAAATCTGAATAAATTTTTAAGTTTAAGTGGAGCACGCTCAAGTACAGGGGACTCATGCATTGGTGTAATAAAAGCAAAAAAATAACTATCATCAAAAGTCAATTTTGGTGTAATAAATATCAGTTTCATGTATTGGCCGAAGTATAAAAGGCCTATGATATATTCTTATATTTTATATTGATCATCCGTAAACACCCACTTCATGCATTTACATGCAGAGACTGGATCTGTAATTTTTTATTTTAATTACATTGACTTCTTTTTTTATTTTGGGGTTAAGATTTATGACATGATTATTGATGTATAGATACAGAGGCATCATTTTTTTAATATATATACATATATATTCTACACGGTGGTGGTGGTGGTGGTGGTGGTGGTGGTGATGATGATGATGATGATGATAGTTCATGATTAACTAATTCAATTTGATATTCAAGGTATTTACTCCCTTTCATCTATATTATAAGACATTTTATATAATAATTTTTTTGTTCAAAATATAAGATATTGAATATTTTTCTTCTCACTTTATCTTTATGTTTATTACTTCCTTTCTCCTCATTTATAACTCTATAATGACAATAGAATGAGGTATCTAATAAGAGTAAAATAAGAAATATTAATACTTTTTATATTAATTTTAGTTGACAAAATAATTTTCTTAATATGTATATGATTGATACAAAATATGTTATAATATGGATAGGAGAAAATATTGCATAAAATTTGTGTTGGCAAGAAAAAAACAAAAAACAAAAAATTTGTGAGATTCCTCGGCTTTTCATCATTGTCTACTTCCATCATGTGACTGACACCCGTGTCATATATTCTGTGTTTGGAGGAGCGTTCACACAATCCCTAAACCACGTGAACATACTCTCAGCCACGTGAACGGCCCCTAACTGGCAATTATTGGCATGTACTGCAATCCAAGTTTGGATAGGATTAGTTTTACAACTTGACTCAAATGAAAATTGATTAGTTTTGCAACATTGCTGTATTGAAAATAAATTTTGGATTAATATATTTGTATTTAGATTATTTATTTGAAAATATATATTTATGTATATTTCTCTAAAAAAATAAAAGTCTTAAAATTAAAATATTATAAATAAAATAGCAACTGAGAATCAAATGAAGAAGTATGTCATAAGCTACTTGCACGAGAACATTGTTTCATCCTAAAATTGAGTTTCTAATGAAATGAAAAAAAAGGTAGCCAAACACCAATGAAAATGCATTAAACTCATTTTTTGCCCCAAATCAAGTTTGAAACGGGTTGCCAAACAGCCCTTAATTAGTGAGACGATCAATTTAAAAGTGAGAACATGAATTGAGGCATGAACAGCCAATAAGGAAATACCTCCTTCGATCCTTATTATAAGATGTTTTTAACCACCGCACGTGAATTAAGAAAAGCTGGTTACAGTTTAAAATTAATAAAAAAAAATTTTGAAGTTTCTATTTTGCCCTTAAGGAGAGAATAAAAATATATTAAATTAATAATGATTGTAGGGGGAGAGAGAATCAGAGAAGTTAATTGAAGGAAAATTAAAAAATTACAAATACTTCCCACAATTTGAAAGCAAGGCATCGGACCAATGATCAAAGGAGCTTCTACATCAGGAGTGGCCTACAAAAATCAGAAGGAATGACTTAAATATTGGCATGAAATAGAAAAAGAAATTTGAAAAAAGGCGGGTGAAGATCTTAAAAATCTCACTTTTAACTAGTACTATAAGTAATGAAGGGAGGAAATTAAGAAGATCATCTGAACTTGCTTAATCAGACTTTGCTTTGTATCTCAATCATGGCATTGTGAAGAACGAAGATAGAATGTTGTGTGATTGCTCTATATCCATTGCACCTGTCCCAATTCTTCATAATTAAAGCTGAAAGTGATTCCCTTCCAGGAAAAGGCCTATGATATAAATATCAGTTTGGTGTAATAAATATCAGTTTCATGTATTGGCCGAAGTATAAAAGGCCTATGATATATTCTTATATTTTATATTGATCATCCGTAAACACCCACTTCATGCATTTATATGTAAAGACTTGATCTGCAATTTTTTATTCTAATTATATTGACTTCTTTTTTTTATTTGGTTAAGATTTATGACATGATTATTGATGTATAGACACAGAGGCATCATTTTTTTTAATATATATATATAGATATATATATTCTATACGGTGGTGGTGATGATGATAATTCATGGTTAACTAATCCAATTTGACATTCAAGGTATCTATTGCATGAAATTCGTGTTCACAAAAAAACAAAAAGCAGAAAATTTGTGAGATTCCTTGGCTTTTCATCATTGTCTACTTCCATCATATGACCGACACCCGTGTCATGTAAGGTGTCCCTAAACCACGTGAACGGCCCCGCACTGGCCATTATTGGCATGTACTGCGATCCAAGTTTTTATAGGATTAGTTTTGCAACGTGATGGAAATGAAAATGGATTAGTTTTGCAAGGTGATTGTAATAAAAATAAATTTTGGATTAATGTGTTTGTATTTTGCTGTTTATTTGAAAATCAGTTTTGGTAAAAGTAATTATATTTGAATAATTTTAATCAAAAGTAATTATAGATGTATAATTTTTTGCTAAATTTTAATAGATAAATTTCCTTTTTTCAATACATACTTAATAAATATATGTGTGTGTGAGTATGTTTGTCTAAAAAGATAAAAACTCTAAAATTAAAATATTATAAATAAGATGGGCAACTGAGAATGAAATGAAGAAGAATACTGAAAGCTGCTTATATGAGAACGTGATTTTAACCTAAAATTGAGTTTCTAATGTAATGAAAAAAGATAATCAAACACTAATAAAAATGCATTAAAATCATTTTTTCGCCCCAAATCAAGTTTAAAATGGGTTGCCAAACAACCCTAATTAATGAGACGATCAATTTAAAGGTGAGAACAGGAATTGAAGCATGAACAGCCAATAAGAAAATATTGATTATTAGACATTTTCAAGAGAAATTTTACTTTTAAATTGATCATTAGTTACGGAAAACTAATAATACATTCACATATGAGCTTTGGATGAAGCAAAAAGCAGATGTTGCATTACATATACGAAACTCTCCATTGTCAATATATTGCGACTTTGGAGTCTGATTAATCTAGATCTAAATAAATTCTTAAGTTTATGTGGAGTATGCTCAGGTACAGCCATATGAGGTACTCAAGAAAAATAATAATAATAATAATAATAATAATAATAATAATAATAATAATAATAATAATAAATAGTGCGGCTTTTTATAAATTTTATTATATATATATTGATTGATAAATACCTCATAAAGTGATTTTAACTAATTTCATATTGATGAAAGAATGTAGTTAAATTTAGTTGACACTATTAAATTTGAACATAATTTTCCAAATTTGCTATACATTAATGAATTCATTAAACTTCTAAAAGTCAATGAAGAATATTTATGTAAAGGTTAAATTTGGAAAAAGATTGATTAATGCCTCATCGAACTTATAAAACACCTTATATTTTTTACTAAATATAAAATACCTTATATAAAGAATCAAAATCTGCTCTGAAATTTTATTATATAATTAAATAGGACTAGGTGGAGGGAGTTTAAACTCAATTAAGAGAAAAATTATGAGTCAAAATGATGAAAATAAAGGAAATAAAATGCTAAAAAATAAATTTTCAAAACTCTGACAATTTTATCTCTAAATTGGTCAATCTTTAACCATTTCTTTAATCATAATTAAACCACAAATGATCCACAATCATCTTGAGAATTATTAATTAAAATAAAATAGGAATAATTAAATCATTGGAATAATTTGGAAGGTAAAAATAATCAAATTAAAGGTTAATTTCCATAAATTATCCCAAAATTATCATTTATCCAAATGACTGATTGCACAAATATTATTTAAAACAAACAAAATTAGTCAAAATCTCATGTTAATTAAAAATACTTAAATAAAGAGAATAAAAATAGTAAAAATTTATGGTTATCACTCCCTAACTTGCCTTCGACCTAACCCCACTGCGGATTCCAAATCTCTCTCCAAGGACCTCCTTCTCGATGCCACCACCAAAATCTCCCTCCGCCTCTTCCTCCCCAACTCTCTCCCTCCCTCGCCATCCAAACTTCTCATCCTCATCTACTACCATGACAGTAGCTTTGTCTTCAACCACCCTTCCTCCTCTACTTACCATGGTTCCTATACTACCTATATATTACCAAATACTCAATATCAACATAGATCACCAACCCCCAAGAAACATAATTTGACAACTCATCACAGAAACGAATGAAGCAAGGCTCCCATAAACCAAAATACTAATTAAGCCCATATAATTTTGGATATCAAGCAAAACACGAAGTTGAAGGCTGGAGTTTGATGAGGACAACATTTAATCATTAAAAAACCAATAACCAATACTTCAAAACACTTAGCAACATGTTTTTGAAGCATTTCAGCACAATTTAGCAAAATAGAGAGGAGATCATGAAGATCCACTTACTCATAAGATTTAGGCTTCACCAAGTTTAAACTCACGTCCCTCAGCCTTAGAAGATCGAAATTCTAGTAGAGCCACCAATTTTCCCTTCGTTTTCACTATTCTAGTGAGTCCTAATATGTTTTGATTTATACAAAATCTATGATTGGCACCACAATGCAAAGTAAGTTTGCCGCAGCGCGAGCCCATAATGTCTCGGCCCAAGTCCAATTTGGCAACTCCCACTGCAATGCCACTAAAGCTCATCTGAGCTTGAGAGCATTCTGCCTCCTTCTTCCATCTTGTTCCTTTTTGAATCCTTCATCCAATCCTAGTCTCTCCAGTCCTGCACAATTTCAGCAATATCCTTCTTGTAAACTTGATAACATATCTGGAATAACATAATTAGGGTCATTACAACCTTTACGGCATGTTTGCCCACGCTTGCCATCTCCATTGACTATCACCTCGCACCATTTGCTTGCCGCATACAACGTCACTATTGAATCAAGTGTTTTGATGATTCCAAACTAACCTTCTAGAGTTTGGAGAGAAGATATCAAAGATACATGGAAGATTCCAAATGAAGAAATCCAAGTAAAATCAGTGATAGATTAGATATAGGATTTCTAAGTATGTTTAATTTGAGTAAAAGACTTTGAATTGGCAAAAGAATGTTTTTAGAAATCTGATTCCATGTTAATTTATGGAATACTTGAAAAATACCCACTAACAGACAAACTTTAAAGTGCTAAAGCTGATCTATTGCTTTAAAAATTTGAACTTTGGCTTTTAAAATTCGAATTTTAAATTGAAACTAAGTTAGTCAGAAAAAAGATTCCTCTTATAGATGAATTTTGAATGCAGAAATTTGAACTTTGACATGAGTCTGATAAGAGCCTTCTCTGACAAACGAACTTTGAGTTTTGAAAATTTGAATTTTTTATAAAATGCAATTCATAAAAATGAAAAATTCGTCTGAGGACATTTCAAAGCTCATCTGAAAGTGAAGTTTAAAAAGAGTCCAAAATTAGCTCATTGACAGACGAACTTTGATTTTGAAAATTTGAACTTTAGAAACAAAGCTTGCAAGTCTGTTATGATAATCTGTTGACATATGAACTTTGGTATTCAGAAATTCGAACTTTGAACTAAGTCTGATAGGAGCTCTCTCTGACAGACGAACTTTGAATCTTGAAAATTTGAATTTTGAATAGATGAACTGTTGTGCCTTATTGAGCTGCCTACTGACAGATGAATTTTAGGCACCAAAATTCGAACTTCGAAGGCACTGTAGCAATATAGGACAACTTGTTGAAACAAGAGTTTTGATGATTCCAAACCAACATCCAAGAGCTTGGATTGAAGATATCAAACAAGAGCAAAGCTGTCTCAAGTGAAGATTTTCTGTGTATTTGCTGATTAAATCTTTTGTAGGGTCCTTGGTTTTTGATATGACTGGGTAAAAGATTTTGATTTGAAGAAAAGAAGTTTTAAAACGTTAAATTTATGCTAAATCTTCAAATATTTGAAAAACACCCACAAACAGACGAATGTTGAAAGTTTAAGCTAAACTGTCAAGTTGGAAATTCGAACTTTGCCTTTGGAAATTCGAATTTCGAGCTAAAACTGAATAAGTCTGAAGAGATGGCTCTCTGTCAGACGAATTTTGGTTGTTCAAAATTCGAATTTTCATCTAGTCTGAAAAGAGGCCTTTTGATAACAGACGAACTTCACACTTTCAAAATTCGAATTTCAAGTAAAATGAAGTTTGTAAAAACCGAAGAAATTCATCTGAAACTATGATAAAGTGCATCTAAAATCAAAATAAAATTGAGCTTGATAAATGCTCTCTGACAGACGAATTTTGAACTTCCAAAATTTGAATTTTCATATAAGTCTGAAAGATGCTTCTTTGCAACAGACGAACTTTGAGTCTTCAAAATTCGAATTTCAAACAAAACAAAATTTGAAAAAATGAAGAAATTCGTCTAAAACTGTGTTAGAGTTCACCTGAGATCAAGAGTGATTTAAGTTTCAGAAACTGCTCTCTGACAGACGAATTTTGAACATTGAAATTCAAATTTCAGAAGCTAAGTTCTTGAGTCTATTAAAATGAAACATTGATATACGAATGATAAGAACTTGCAACATTCGAATGATAAAATTAGTCTGAAAAGGGCCTCTCTGACAGACGAAATTCACCACTTCAAAATTCAAATTTCGAAGAAAGTTATCTACTGTGTCCCTTTAAACGTTCAATGGACAGACGAATTTTGGGGATCCAAAATTTGAATTTCGAAGGCACCGTAGAAAATTGAAAACACTGTTCACACTTAACCGAAAAACTTTCTTCTTGAAAATTCGTATGTCACATTGTGAAAATGTTTTGTAAGTTTCAAAATTTGAATTTCACTTCATGAACAGATGAACTTCGTGCTGTAACGTTGGAAGCTTTAATCTTCGGTTCCTTTAAAATTCGTCTATTGACCAATCAAAATTCGAATTTCAGTATGTCAGAAACATTAAATGCGGTTGGTAAACAGATAGTTTTTCAGAGTAACCGTTGGATAACTTCCCCAACGGATAGATTTAGTCTCTAATGGATATTAGAGACCTAAATCTATAAATACAACATCATTTGAAGTTGTGGGTAAGAAATCAAACTTGTATATACCGAATTTCTGCTGAATCTTTTTCTCAAAAGCTTTTACCCTCTTAACTTCTAAACTTGTACTTAAACTTTCACATCCACTCTTTACAAGAGAGTTACTTCATTGTAATCAATCTATTCTTCATCTGGAAGATAGGTTTACTTGTGAGGGGTATTCACAAGGGGATTGGGAAGCACATAGTGAAAGTGCTTGGAGAGTTTGAGAGAGCTCAGAAACAGAGCATACCCATGTACTGTGATTTTAGCAAGAAGCCCACTGAAATTCTTGCTGTATAGTGGATAAATCTCAAGAGGTGTCTTGGGGACTGGATGTAGGTCAAGTGAATAGACCGAACCAGGATAAATCACTGACTTCTCTTCTCCTTATCTTTATTTATCACCTTGCTCTGTTTTACGTATTATTTTCATTATACTGTGATATCTTCACTTACTTCACTTTGTGCAGAAAAATTTCAAACTTCCCAATTCAACCCCCCTCTTAGGAAGTCAGCCTTGCTAACAAGTGGTATCAGAGCCTGGATTCCCATACAAAGGAACTCACAGTCCGGGAATTAAGATGGCTAGCTTTGGAGAGAGTATACTCCCTGAAGGGAACAGTACTAACAGACCACCAGGCTTCAGTGGAGAGCATTATGGGTACTGGAAGATGAGAATGCAGATCTACCTCCAATCAATTGATCTTGACATCTGGTCAGTCATTGAAAAAGGGGATTTCGTTCCAATGGCTCTAACTGAAGATGGAGGACACAAAGAGAAGCTGGAAGCAGAATGGAATGATGAGGACAGAAGGAGAGTCCTACTGAATTTCAAAGCAAAACACAGTTTAGTCAGCGCCCTGAATCAAGATGAATTCTACAGAGTCTCGCAATGCACCACTGCAAAAGGAATATGGGATACTCTGCAGATTGCACATGAAGGAACATCTGGAGTCAGGGAGAACAGACTGAACACTTGCATTGGGGAGTATGAAAGCTTCAGAATGGCTGAAGGAGAAACTGTAAAGGAGCTACAAAAGAGATTCACCCTCATTGTGAATCAACTCAAAAGCCTGGGAAAGGAATACACTCAGTCTGAGAAAGTAAGAAAAATACTCAAAGCTCTCCCTCTGGAATGGCAGCCCAAGGTAACAGCAATAGAAGAAGCCAGAGGAGAATCTATGGCTTTTGTCACAGCTCTCTTCGGCAGCCTTGAGGAATATGAAGGAAAAATCAAAGCATTCAGGGAAGCTGGGCTGGACAGAAAGAAGAAAGGCCTTGCCCTCAAAGCTGCTGATGAAAAGGAAGAAGAATCTGATGAAGGAGATGATCTGGATGAGGAAACTCTGGCAATGATGGTTAGAAAATTCGGAAGATTCTACAGCAAGAAGAAGAACAAGAGATTCTTCAATAAAGGAGCAGCTGGAGAAAGCAAGAAAGAGACAAAAGAACCTGTGACTTGCTATGAATGCAAGAAGCAGGGACACATAAAGTGGGACTGCCCCCAATTCATCAAGAAATAAGAAAAGGAAAAGAAAGCTACTGATAAAGGAAAGAAGAAGAAGGCCTACATCTCATCTATATGGGGCAACAGCTCAGATGAGGAAGAAGAAGATTAGGATGAGATTGCCAACATTTGTCTGATGGCACTTGCTTCTGAAGAAGCCACACCCTCACACAGCAGTGATCAGGAAGAAGAGGTATATGAATCTGAACCTTCCTATTCTGAATTACTAGATGCATTTCATGAGCTTCATGATGAATTTATTAAAGTTGCTAAAGAACTGAAATTAGCAAAGAAAAAGATAAGTAAGCTGGAATCTCAAAGCATAGTTTCTGAAATTGCCTCTTTACCTCCTACTGAATCTGTTTGCTGCACCTCATGCATTGAACTTAAGCAAACTAATGATTATTTAGTTAAAATCATGTCTAGTCTCACTAGAGGTAAAGATATATTGTTTGCCTTGATGGGGAGCCAAAGAATATCACAAGGAAAAGCTGGTCTTGGCTATGATCCATGTGCTGTCAAGGAAAAGATTAGGAAGAAAAATCAGAATGCATATATGAGACATTTTGTGCATGCTAAGAATAATAAAAAGAAAAATGATGCATCACCTCACATTGAAACATATGATCAACCAAGGCATGCTACACAGAAGTATTATCTGCATTGTTTTCTTCCTGCCACTCAATCTAGCAATCCATTCATTACCTGTCATTTCTATAACGAAAAGGGACATATTTCCAGTTCTTGTGCATTGAAGAAAAATGGACTTGGCAGGAAAGCTGAATGGGTTCCCAAAGTTGCATCTGCATCTAGGGAATTACTTACTGACCGAAAAAGACCCAAGCAAATTTGGGTACCTAAAAGGAAAACATAAACTTTGCTTTGCAGGTCTGTCTCAAAGCTAAGAAAAGCAATAAATGATACATAGACAGTGCCTGCTCAAGTCACATGACTGGTGATAAGGAGAAGTTCATCACCCTTAGAGACAAGAAAGGAGGAAAGGTGACCTTTGGAGGTGACCAATATGGCAAAATCATTGGTACTGGAATTGTGGGCAAAAATCCAGAAACATCCATTGAAGAGGTGCTGTTTGTGATTGGCCTCAACCACAACTTACTGAGCGTGAGTCAGACTTGTGACAAAGGAAACTGGGTGCTGTTTGACTCAAAGTTTTGCCTGGTCATCAGAAAAAGTGATCGCAAAGTAATCCTCAAAGCTCAAAGGGATAGTAACTGTTATACTATTGACCTTGATGAACTTCCTCCCTTGGACTCTGTATGTTTAATTAGTCAGAATAATGATAGTTGGCTATGGCATAGGAGATTAGCTCATGTTAACATGAATCAATTGTCTAAACTGATTAAAAATGAGCTAGTAATTGGTCTTCCTAAAATATCTTTTGAAAAGGATAAAGAATGTGATGCATGCCTAAGAGGAAAACAAACCAAAGCATCCTTTAAATCTAAAAATGTACTTACAACAACAAGACCACTTGAATTGTTGCATATGGACTTAATTGGACCATCTAGAGTGAAAAGTCTTGGTGGTAATCTGTATGTGCTTGTAATTGTAGATGATTACTCTAGATTCACTTGGACATTGTTTCTTTCCTCTAAAAGTGATACCTTTGATGCATTTGTAACCTTAGCTAAGAAAGTGCAAAATGAGAAAGGTATTTCTATTGTGTCTATCAGGTCAGACCATGGAGGAGTTTGAAAATGCATACTTCCTGGAGTACTGCAATGAGCATGGGATTGACCACAATTTCTCAGCACCAAGAACTCCTCAACAAAATGGAGTGGTGGAAAGGAAGAATAGAACCATTGGAGAAATGGCTAGAGCTATGCTGAATGAGAAGGAACTCTCTCAAGTATTCTGGGCTGATGCAGTGAATACAGCAAGTTACATCATAAACAGAGCCTACATCAGATCAATCCTTGGGAAGACTCCTTATGAGCTGTACAAGGGAAGAAAGCCAAATTTGTCACACCTCCATGTGTTCGGGTGCAAATGCTTCATTCACAACAATGGGAAAGAAAATCTGGGTAAGTTTGATGCCAAGTCTGATGAAGGTATATTTTTGGGCTATTCAAGTAGGAGTAAGGCTTATAGAGTTTATAATAAAAGATCAAATATAGTAGAAGAATCAGTGCATGTGGTTTTCATTGAAAATGAAGCTATTTCAAAACATGAGGATGATCTAACTATCAATTTTGAAAAACTGGGAATTTCTGACAAAAGTAAAACTGAACCTCCAAAGATATCTGAATCTGTTGACACAGAGGAAGATGTCCAGGAGCAAGAGTTTGATGAAGAAAATAATGAAGAAACAACTCAAGAACTCCCTAGAGCTTGGAGATATCAAAGGAATCACCCTGTTGATCAAGTAATAGGGAATGTTCAAGAGAAAGTCAAAACCAGAAAACAGTTAAGGGATCAAATGCTCAACTGCGCTTTCATTTCTCAAATTGAACCTAAATGTGCTGAGGAAGCCTTAACTGATGATTACTGGATTTTAGCTATGCAAGATGAACTAAATCAGTTTGAAAGAAATCATGTTTGGGATTTAGTGCCCAGGCCCAAAAATCATCCTGTTATTGGTACCAAATGGGTTTTCAGAAATAAACTGGATGAATCTGGAACAATAATCAGAAATAAGGCTAGACTGGTTGCTAAAGGGTATAATCAGGAAGAAGGTATTGATTTTGAAGAAACCTTTGCACCAGTAGCTAGACTAGAGGCTATAAGAATAGTGCTAGCATATGCATGCATGAAAAATATTTTACTATATCAAATGGATGTAAAGAGTGCCTTTTTAAATGGATATATCATGGAAGAGGTTTATGCAGATCAACCTCCTGGTTTTGAAGATTCTACTAAACCAAACCATGTTTATAAACTGAAGAAGGCTCTGTATGGTTTAAAACAAGCCCCTAGAGCATGGTATGAGAGATTGAGCAATTTTCTAACTGAAAAAGGGTTTAATAGAGGCAAAGTTGACACAACTTTATTCACTAAGAAAGAAAATAAAGATTTACTGATTGTTCAAATCTATATTGATGATATTATTTTTGATGCTACTAATGAAACTCTTTGCAAGAAATTTTCTGAGTTAATGCAGGGAGAATTCGAGATGTCCATGATGGGTGAACTTAACTTCTTCCTTGGACTGCAAATCAGACAGCTTGATGATGGTATCTTTCTCAGTCAATCCAAGTATCTAAAGGAGCTGCTAAAGAAGTTTGGAATGGAGAATGCCAAGCCAATGGGAACACCTATGGCTACTGCAACCAAACTAGACATGGATGAGAATGGGAAGATGTTTGACATTACTCAATACAGGAGAATGATTGGATCCCTGCTGTACTTAACTGCCAGCAGACCTGACATTATGTTCAGTGTCTGCATGTGTGCAAGGTTCCAATCATGCCCCAAAGAATCCCATGCAACAGCTGTGAAAAGAATTTTTAGATATCTTATTGGAACATCACAGATGGGTCTTTGGTATCCAAAAGGCAATGGAGAAGACCTCAAAGGATACACTGATGCTGATTTTGCAGGATCTAAAACCGACAGAAAAAGCACAAGTGGAACCTGTCAGTTCCTTGGAGGATCCCTAGTTTCATGGTTCAGCAAAAAGCAAAATAGTGTGGCCTTATCTACTGCAGAAGCTGAGTATGTTGCAGCTGGAAGCTGTTGTGCCCAAGTCATCTGGATGAAACAGCAGCTTGAAGATCTTGAGATTAAAATAAAAGAGATACCAGTCATGTGTGACAACCAAAGTGCTATAAATATCACCAAGAATCCTATCATGCATTCAAGAACAAAGCATATTGAAGTCAGGCACCACTTCATAAGAGATCATGTTCTGAAAGGAAAAGTCAGATTGGAGTACATCCCAACAGAGGATCAAGTTGCTGATATACTCACAAAACCTCTGCCAAAAGACAGACTTTGTAAAATAAGGAGAGAATTGGGAATGGTAAACCCCAATGAACTGTAAGATATTTTCATGCAATTCTTTAAAATTTTCAATATCAGAATCAATTCTAACTTGAGCTTCGGAGTATGTTTAATTTGAGGTGCAGGTGCTCCTTGTGAAAATCAATGGCAATAAACTTGAAGATAGGAGCACGTCAGAATGGAACAACCAGAAAATGGAGTGAATGATGTAAATTCTAAGTTTTGAATCCATTCTGTAAGTTTTTAAAGATGAAATTCGCATTTTAATGTGTGTTAGACGTATTTTGCTTCATAAAATGTGCTTCTGACATGGTCAATATGGTCAACATTCGAATTTCAGTTCACTAACAGACGAACTTCGGCCTGTTATGCCTTGGAATAGTTCTCTGTAATGCCTCGAAATTCGTCTGTTGAAACTTGAAAGTTCGAATTTTCAAAATCAGAAATTTCAAAGTTATGTTTGTCCAGCACTGCTACACCAATTATTGCTTCCTAACATACGAATGTTGGACAATCTTTACATAGTAAGAAAATTCGAATTTTCAGTTCAAAATTCGTCTGATGAATCATGTCCTACATGCTGAATTGTTAAAAGATGCAGCTCTGCCTATTTAATTCGTCTGATTGATTGATAGTTTGATTGTTGACTGCTTTTTTCTTTTCAACATTCGAACTTTGGTGGAACAAAATTCGTCTGTTGTGCCTGTATTGCTTGTTTCAAGCCACTGTCAGACGAACTTTCAAGATGAAAATTCATCTGTCAGTAAGCTGTGCTGAACGGTTTAACTTGTAACTGCCCGAAGTTCAAATTTTGACCCCTCAAAGTTCGTCTGTCAGACAGTTACACACGTTAAATGCTACGGTTTTCCTCAGAACAGACGCAGCCCTATCTGTAACCTCTCTGAATCCGTTCTGATTCTCTCTTTAATTCTCTTAACTCCTGTCCAAAAACCGTCATTCTTCACCGTTTAAACTTCCATTCGCATCCCATAAACCCTTTCTTAACCTCATTCTGCTTCATTCCACTGAAAAATGGCAAGAGTAAAGATCCCTGGAGCAGTACAAGCTGGGACTCGGCCAAAAAGAACGGTTAAATCTCAATATGCTACAAAAGAAGGAGAGAAATCCAAGAGAAAGGCCGAACCCAGTAAAGCTACCCCTTCTAAACGCCAGAAATCATCATCCAAGGCAGATTCTCAGAAAACTGGGCCTTCCTCATCAAAAACTGCAGTCCCTTCGGGTGATACTGCTACTGTGGCTTCCTCCTCTTCTACACAATCTGGAGAATTTGAGCTTATTACATTGCCACTTTGGAGCACTCCTGAGATTCAAGAAGAGTTTTCTGCCAAGTTTTCCAGCAAAAAGGTAATCAAGCCTCACTATGTAAATTTGGAGCAATTTTTGATATCCAACAACTTTGATGCTGCATTATGGTTGATAAGATACAAAAACCTGTTGGAAATTGCTGAAAAATATGATGATGAAGTAGTGAAGACTTGGTATGCCTCTCTTCAATATAACAACAAGAAAAAGAAATGGGAGGTCACTTTGAGATCAAGGACCATCTGGCTTGCTGATGAAACAATCAATGAAGTGCTGGAAATTCCAGGACAAGATGGGCTGAAAATTGACATTACAGCCTCTGGATACATGGATGAGGCAAGCACAGCGGATGAAGAAAGTGGATCTTTTCTGAACTACAAAGAGAGCACCATCTTGGACACCTTATCCAGGAGAAGGGAAAACAGGCCAACAATAAATCTGTTGAAGCCCACAGTCCTAAGTGTACAAGTCAGGATCCTGCACTATATAGTGTCCAGGATCATATTCAACAAGGGTGGCAGCTTCAATTTGATAACAAGGGCAGAGGCTCATGTGATGACTGCTATCATTCATGGGAAGCTGATTAACATGGGTCATATCATCCTCCAGAGAATGATAAAGGCAAGGGATCAGAGGAAGGATTCCACACTCCCCTATGCTGCAATTATTTCAAGAATCCTGCAACATGCTAGAATTCAACACATTGAAAAGGGGAAAGGGAAACTCACTGAGACATTCAAAGAGGAGGAACTGCAAAGGATGGGCATTGAAAGAGATGAAGGACGATGGGTTGGAAAGGGAGCAGGGAAATCTGAAGACTTGTTCTTTGTTGCTGATGCATCCCTCCATCAAGAAGGAACTTCCGAGGCCCCTGGCAAATCTGTACCTCAGCCTTCTCAGCCAATCTCATCTCCCTCCAGGCCTACTCACCCTCCTTCCACTCCCTCCTCACGGGCCAAGCCAACAAAGGTCACTGAGTTGTTTGACAGTCTGTCAACACTCATTCTCAGCATAAGAGATGAGCAAAATGCCAAATTTGCTCATCTACAAGATCAGATCCATCAGTTGGCTGTAAATATGAAGGTGGTGGCTGATGCCTATGAAGAGATAAGAAATGCAATTCCTACCACTTCAGCTCCACCTCAGCCTGGTGTCCCTGAGCCTACTCTGTCTCCATCCCCTGTGCCTCCAAGTCCCTTCGAGATTGCCTCCTCTGACCATGATGATGATATAGATGGTGCTGGTGCAATGAGAACACCAAGTCCTGGTCCACCCTTGGACTATGGATTGGAAGAAGAAGGACTCCAAGATACAAGCCCTCATGAGCCCATGCAAGAAGATGCTCAGGAATCAATTCTGTCCACTCAAGAATCTGAGCAAGTTGAAAGACTAGTGGCAGCCATTTCAAGCTCCTCTATGCAAGAAGATGTGAGCATTGAAGAAAGGAGCCTTGTACCTGTTGCTGACTATGTTGCCATTGCTCACAATGCTTTACTGGAAGCTCAGAGGAGAAGGCTGGAAGAAATGTTTCCTCCTGCTAAACCAGCTTCCTCTTCTCTAGCTGCCTATGGTCTTACAGAGGAACAAAGAGCTCAACTAGCTCTTTCTAGACAGGCAATGCAGGAGCTGCTGGAAATCTCTGACGAGGAAACAAGCACTGAGCCCCCAGCTGAACCTGAAATTCCTTTTGCTCCTGTGTCCCTTCGTGCTATTCCTATCTCTCAGATCCCTCCTCCGGCTGATTTTATTGGCCTTCCTGATGATGTCAAAAAGGGGGAGAAGTCTGGGCAAACTGGAAAGACTGCTGCTGAGCAATCTGGTAAAGGAAAAGGAAAATCCTACAGCAAGAAGACCAAGACCAAGAAGAAATAATTGGAAATTCTTGTTGTACTTTGTACTGTGTATTTGTGTTTTGAATTTGTTGATTGGACTGGTTTTGATGTTTTAACTTTGCTTTATTTGGTTCTGTATAAGCAACTCTTGTTTAAATGAATGGATCCCTTTGTTGCAATGTTTTGTGTCTTAATTCTGTTGATATCTTATGCATATGTTGAGGGGGAGCTTGTGAAAGCAAACCTAAGTACTAATCCAGTTTGTAAGTTATTTTGTCATCATCAAAAAGGGGGAGAATGTTGAAACAAGAGTTTTGATGATTCCAAACCAACATCCAAGAGCTTGGATTGAAGATATCAAACAAGAGCAAAGCTGTCTCAAGTGAAGATTTTCTGTGTATTCGCTGATTAAATCTTTTGTAGGGTCCTTAGTTTTTTATATGACTGGGTAAAAGATTTTGATTTGAAGAAAAGAAGTTTTAAAACGTTAAATTTATGCTAAATCTTCAAATATTTGAAAAACACCCACAAACAGACGAATGTTGAAAGTTTAAGCTAAACTGTCAAGTTGGAAATTCGAACTTTACCTTTGGAAATTCGAATTTCAAGCTAAAACTGAATAAGTCTGAAGAGATGGCTCTCTGTCAGACGAATTTTGGTTGTTCAAAATTCGAATTTTCATCTAGTCTGAAAAGAGGCCTTTTGATAACAGACGAACTTCACACTTTCAAAATTCGAATTTCAAGTAAAATGAAGTTTGTAAAAATCGAAGAAATTCATCTGAAACTATGATAAAGTGCATCTGAAATCAAAATGAAATTGAGCTTGATAAATGCTCTCTGACAGACGAATTTTGAACTTCCAAAATTCGAATTTTCATATAAGTATGAAAGATGCTTCTTTGCAACAGACGAACTTTGAGTCTTCAAAATTCGAATTTCAAACAAAACAAAATTTGAGAAAATGAAGAAATTCGTCTGAAACTGTGTTAGAGTTCACTTGAGATCAAGAGTGATTTAAGTTTCAGAAACTGCTCTCTGACAGACAAATTTTGAACATTGAAATTCGAATTTCAGAAGCTAAGTTCTTGAGTCTATTAAAATGAAACATTGACATACGAATGATAAGAACTTGCAACATTCGAATGATGAAATTAGTCTGAAAAGGGCCTCTCTGACAGACGAAATTCACCACTTCAAAATTCAAATTTCGAAGAAAATTATCTACTGTGTCCCTTTAAACGTTCAATGGACAGACGAATTTTGGGGATCTAAAATTCGAATTTCGAAGGCACTGTAGAAAATTGAAAACACTGTTCACACTTAACCGAAAAACTTTCTTCTTGAAAATTCGTATGTCACATTGTGAAAATGTTTTGTAAGTTTCAAAATTCGAATTTCACTTCATGAACAGACGAACTTCGTGCTGTAACGTTGGAAGCTTTAATCTTCAGTTCCTTCGAAATTCGTCTGTTGGCCAACCAAAATTTGAATTTCAGTATGTCAGAAACATTAAATGCGGTTGGTAAACGGATAGTTTTTCAGAGTAATCGTTGGATAACTTCCCCAACGGATAGATTTAGTCTCTAACGGATATTAGAGACCTAAATCTATAAATACAACATCATTTGAAGTTGTGGGTAAGAAATCAAACTTGTATATACCGAATTTCTGCTGAATCTTTTTCTCAAAAGCTTTTACCCTCTTAACTTCTAAACTTGTACTTAAACTTTCACATCCACTCTTTACAAGAGGGTTACTTCATTGTAATCAATCTATTCTTCATCTGGAAGATAGGTTTACTTGTGAGGGGTATTCACAAGGGGATTGGGAAGCACATAGTGAAAGTGCTTGGAGAGTTTGAGAGAGCTCAGAAACAGAGCATACCCATGTACTGTGGCTTTAGCAAGAAGCCCACTGAAATTCTTGCTGTATAGTGGATAAATCTCAAGAGGTGTCTTGGGGACTGGATGTAGGTCAAGTGAATAGACCGAACCAGGATAAATCACTGACTTCTCTTCTCCTTATCTTTATTTATCACCTTGCTCTGTTTTACGTATTGTTTTCATTATACTGTGATATCTTCACTTACTTCACTTTGTGCAGAAAAATTTCAAACTTCTCAATTCACCCCCCTCTTGGGAAGTCAGCCTTGCTAACACAACTGTTCACACTTATCAGAGGAACTTGAACTTGAAAATTTGTATGTTCCAACACAGAAATATTTTTCAAAGATGAAAATTTGAACTTTGCTTCATAACAGACGAACTTTGAAGTTCAATGTTAAAATCTTTAACTTTTGGTATCTGCAAAATTCGTTTGTTGACTAACCAAAATTTGAACTTTAAGTGTCAGAAGGATTAAATACGGTTAGTGAACGGATAGTTTTTCAGAGTAACCGTTGGGTAACATCTCTAACGGATAGATCTTGTCTCTAACGTATAGTTAAGACCTAAATATATAAATAGAACTTCATTTGAAGTTGTGGGTAACGAATTTACATTATATATACTGAAACTCTGTCAAATTCTCAACTCAAAGTCTCTTATTCTCATTCTTCATTCTTCTGAACTTCAACTTTCATATACACTCTAAATTAGAGAGTTCATTCTTTGTAATCAATCTTATCTTTATCTGGAAGAAAGATTTTCTTATGAGAGAATATTACAAGGGATTTGGGAAGTACTTAGTTAGAGTGCAAAAAGTAAGGTTGTAAGCTCTAAGAACAGAGCATCAAAGTTGTACTGAGGCGATTGCAAAAAGCCGACTGAATTTTTGTAAGATAGTGGATAATCTCAAGTAGTTGCTTGGGGACTGGACGTAGGTCAAGATAAAGAGACCGAATCAGGATAATCTTCTCTTCTCCTTTACTACTTTTACATTGCTATTCCTCTATACTCTATTTTACTGTCTCTTTTGTCTTCATCACACACTTGACTTTTGCAGAAAATTTTAATTTACCCAATTCACTCCCCTCTTGGGAGGCCAGCATATCTAATAGTCACTGTTGAAGCAAACGAGTGGATCCAAAACCAAGCTTGGGATCCCGATGGATCCAACCAGTGGTTGAAGGACCACACTGATTTCTTTAAGTGCTTTGTTATAGGAAGTAGCGCCAAAGGAAATATCGCCTACTTTGTAAGACTACGTCCAATCAATCTTGATCTTTCTCTATGGAAGATCCAAGGGATGATATTGCACTCGCCATACTTTGGTGGCATCCAGAGGACGACACCAGAGTTGAGGCTGGTGAACGATAACATTCTACCACTACCAGCAAATGATTTGATGTGGGCCCTATCTTTGCTACATGGTGCTAATCAAGACCATGAGTGCTGTAATCTAATAGTGGGTGATAGGATCTACGAGGAGAAGATGAGACAGCTACCAAGGTGTTTCTTGAAGGGGTATGGTGGAGACCCACTGGTGGACGAGCAAAAAGTTGGTGAAGATTCTAGATGCATGTTGAGTTTACATGGTCACTCATTTTGTAGCCGATGAGTGCCATAGGGTGGAAAGGTATGAACCTGCTAAAGCACATGCTTTGGCAAATATCCAGAAATTTGTCTATACACCTCAAATGCAACTTCTTCCACCTTGTGAGGTGCGACTTCAATTTTTTTTTTTTGTTATATTGAAAAGAATGAAGAAGAAGAAGAAGAAGCCATGTTTCTAATATGTGCATAGTGATTTAAACAATTTATTAACAAATACCATGCATTTGCGAACACTTTAGAAATATATTTCATATTTCACGTTAAAGTACTTATGTTCATACAAATTAAGAGTAAGAATGAAGGTGACAAAAGGAGGAGGGATAGAAATCTTCTAATGGTATGATTGGCCCGGCCATTGAACTTTGTTTCTAGTTAATAATATTGCTTCTTTATCTTAAAAAAAAAAAAAGAAAAGAAAAGAAATCTTCTAATGGAGATCACTTTGAAGTGATAAAATTTTGGTTTCATCATTTCATATAAGAGTTTTAATTTTTATTAAAAAAATTATTAAATAGACATGCATATTTAACTATCTCTAAATCTAAATGATGTATCGATTGCAAAAAATGGGGGTTAAGTACCAAAAATATATATACCCTCCGGTCTAAAACATAAGAGACATTTAAAGGATTTTTCTTTGTTTTTTTTTTTTACCAATCCCTTTCTTCAAAATATAAGTGACAATTTAGAGTTGTCTAGTGCATTTTATACTTTTCTTGCCAATAATACCCCTTAATAATAATAATTCATTTTATTAATTACATGATAAAAGCTTTAAACATCCAATAGGGGCCTTTTTGGAAACTAATTTGGATTTCTGATACATTTAATAATCCAAACTACTTTTAACGATATTTTTTAGTGTGTGTAAATTATTTATTTGTCTCTTATATTTAAAAGCAGAGGTAGTGTATATATGTGTGAAATTTATTTTTTAACAAGTAAATTCGATTCGATTCTTGGAATATTGAAACTTTAACAACTAAATCTGTGGAGGTGGTGGATGTTATGGTTTGGAGAAGAATTAACATCTTATGTCTTCAAAAAACTAAATAGGTGGGGGGGAAAGGCTAAGAAGCTCGACACCACTGGATTTAAATTTTGGTATGCAAGGAATGTTAGATCACAGAATATGGTTGGTATTATTGTGGACAAAAAATGGAAGAAGAATGTGGTGAAAGTCAAAATGATTGAAGATATGATCTTATCTTTAGAACTAACTATTGGGCATGATATTTTCAATTTTATTAGTACTTATGCACCTAAAGTAGGGTTAAAAGCACACATTAAGGAAAACTTTTAGGAAGATCTAGAGGGGTTGGTTTGAAACATCCACAAGAGAAAAGATTTTCATTGGTGGGAACCTAAATGGCTATGTTGGTAAAGAGATAAGGCAATATGCGGGAACTCATGGCGGCTATGGCTATGGAAAACTAAACAAGAAGGAACATTCTATTCTTAATATTTCAATGTCTTATAACTTTACGGTTGTAAACACTTGTTTCAATAAGCGAAGTATTTAGTTAAGTATAAGAGTAGAGCCCAAAGGTTACAAATTAATTTCTTTTTTGTGAGGAATTCTAATAGAATAGCATGTAAAGACTATAAAGTGATTCTTGGTGAAAACTTAACTTCATAACATAGAGTCTTGGTCCTTAATGTGTAGGTTAAAAGTCGTAAACAGAAAAGTTGAAAAGCCATAAAACCCGAAATCACATGATAACAACTAAAAGGTGATAAATAATTGACATTTAAAAGAAAAGTTTTTTAGGGAGATAATTGGGACTCCACAAGGAAGTGCTAATATCTTATGGGATGAGATGGCTAAAATGATCAAGGAAACTGCTATAGCAATCTAGAGTGAATCCAAAGGTGTTGGACCTAAAGATAAAGAATCTTGGAGGTAAAATAAGTATATAAGAGAAGTCAAACACAAAAGAGTGTTTCAAAGCTTTGTATTTGTACAACAATAATGAAAATTAGGAGAGTTATTGGAGAGCTAGAAAAGAGACTAAGAAGGCAGTGAGCGAGACTCGATATAAAGCTTTTGAAAAATTCTATCAGGATTTAAAATTAAAGAATGGTAAACCAAAGATTTACAAATTGCTAAGAATAAGGAAAGAAAATCAAGAGATTTGGACTAAGTAAGATGTATTACAAATGAAAAAAGAAAAATTTTAGTTACTGATAACAATATTAAAGAAAGATGGGAGAGTTACTTTTATAAACTTTTCAATGATGTATTAGGCATGACTAGTGATACGGAAGTTAATCTACGAAAATGAATTAAATTTAACATTTTATCGAAGTATTCGGGTTGGTGAGGTAAAGAAAGCCCTTAATATAATGAATAATGATAAAGCCATTGGCCTTGATGATATTCCTATTGAAATTTGGAAGTGATTAGGAGAAAGGGGTATTTTGTGATTCACTAATTATTTAATAAGATTTTGACGTCAAAAAAAATGTTTGAAGAATGGAGAAAGAGAACTTTGATTCCTACATACAAAATAAGAGGGATATTTAGAGCTTTACAAATTATTGAGAGATAAAACTTATGAGTCTCACGATGAAACTATTGAAAAAAATGGTTGAACATAAATTAAGAAATGAGACTCGTATTTCAGAAAACTAATTTATGTTTATGCCTAACTGGTCTACAATAGAAGTTATTTTTTATCAAGGGATTTGATAAAGAGATATTGGAGTAATAAAGAGATTTGTATTTGGTTTTTATTAATTTGGGAAAAAAAAACCTATGATAAAGTACCAATAGATATGTTGTAAAAAGCTTTAGAGAAAAAGGTGTTCGCATAGCTTATATTCAAGTAATAAAGAATATATATGATGTAGCAATAACAAATGTAAGAACTCTTGGAGGTAAGATAAATGACTTTTCTATAAGGATAGGTTTACATTAGGGATCATCCTTGAGTCCATATTTGTTTGATTTGATTTGATTTTGGATATTTTGACAGAACATATACAAAAAAAATTCCAAAGTGCATGCTTCTCATAGATGATATAATCTTAATTGAGAACTCAAGAAAAGCGATAAATTCTAAACTTGATTTATGAAAACACACTTTAAAATCAAAATATTTCCGCTTAAATAAAGTAAGACTGAATATATGCATTGCAAATTTAGCAAAATGAAAGTCCAAAATAATTCAAAGGAAAAAATTAGAGAGCAAATTGTAACGCAAGTATCAAAGTTTAGATATTTTGATTCAATTTTACAAAGTGATAATAAAATTGATGGAGATATTATGTATAGAATACAAATTAGGTGGTTAAATTAGAGAAAAATTTCAAGAGTTATTTTTAATCGCAAGATACCTACCAAGTTTAAAGGAAAATTTTATCGAACTGTGGTAAGACTAGCGATACTATATGGTAATAAATGTTGGGTTTTGAAAGATTAATAAGAGTATAAAATGGGAGTAGTTGAAATGAAAATATTAAAGCGGATATGTGGCCATGCAATAATGAATAAGATAAGAAATGATTACATATGAGAAAAATTTAGAGTAGCAAATATTGTGGAGAAAATTGTGAAAAATTATTTAAAGTGGTTTGTAACTGTACAAAGAATAGGATCAGAGAAGTTGGTGAGTAAAGTATATCAAATGATTTTTAACCCTATAAAAAAGTGTAAATGAGAGATCAAGAAGGATACTAAAAAGGGTTATAAGATAAGATCTCTTGATAAATTATTTATCTGAAGATATAGTTTTTTATAGAATCAAATGGTGTCGTATGATCTATATAACTAATCTCACTTAGTGAAATAAAGCTAATATTGTCGTTGTTATAAAATTCATTATTATTATTATTATTATTATTATTATTATTATTATTATTATGTTCTTGTCAACTCCGTTTAACACATCACAGCATAATGAAGATTTTTTTTTTTTACCGAAAGAAAAGTCTTTATAAAGATTTAATCATGAATTACGTTGGCCGGCCAACTACGGAAGTCACGAAACAAAAGGGTGTTGGGTCTTCTGGAGCAAGAAATTAATTCAAGTTGCTACCGAGGAGAGGTGAAGATGGGAAATAGTTAATTAGGAGGCTTCTCAAATAATTTAGGCATTTGAAAGTGTGGTGATGTGGATTTGAGATGTTTTATCCGGATTGGAGCTAATTAAGGGAATTAAAGAGAATGGATTTTAATAAAACTATTGTAGCTATTATGTATTTACACGAATTTTGATGAATTGTATTGCTTATCACTAATACTTCTTTCTATGTATATTATAGGGTATTTTATATGATAAGTTTTTTGTTCAAAATATTAAATATTATATATTTTTTCTCACTTTATCCCTTTTTTTAATTCTTTTCTACTTCTAAATTATAATCATATAATGATAATAGAATGAGATATCTAATGAAAATAAAATAGAAAATATTGGTACTTTTTGTGTTAATTTGAGATGAAAAAGTGATTTTTTTAATATGCATATAATTGATATAAAATGTCTTATAATATAGATTAAATGGAGTCAATAATTACTTTAAGAAAATCTATTATCATCTCTGTTCCTAAATATAAAATTTTTTGTCTTATTTGTTAATATAAGACCTTTTTCAGAATATAAAATAATATTTATTACATATTTCTAAAAAATATATATATTTAATTCATCCTAAGAATAAAGAGAGAGAAATTAAATAAGGATAATTTTAAAAAAAATATATCTTAATTTCTAAAAAAGTTAGATAGTTGATTAATTTTAAGTATCATTACTTTATGTAATTTAATTAAAAGTATCTTATATTAAAAATAGAAAGAATATAATTTCATTAAATTATTGATAAGTCGATAGTATTTATAAGCCGAATTCTCTTTAACCTCTGCGCTATCTGAATGAATTTTATCTGAAATTTCTTAAATATATATCTATATATCAGTATATATATATATACATATATATATATATATAAATATGCGTGTGTGCACGCGCGCGCGCAGATTTTTATACAATTTCCCATCTTAAAAAACTATTCTGATGAGCAGCCACGTACCAGAGGGAAGAAATTATTTGATCATTATGACAACTTCAGATTCCGATGTTATTTCCCAATTTCCCAATGCAACTGGCTTCCTTTCATGGAGAGGAATTTCAAACTTTACATTGAAGCTCCTATTCTTCTTGTATTTAAATTGTTCCGGGATCATAGCCTCTCATTTGCTCCTCTTCATATTATAGTTATAATTTCTTTCATAACTCTTAGAGGTTACTCTCTCTATTTTCTATTATAAATTATATTTATCTACCTCATATATATCTAAGAAATTAATTAAAATTTTTAATATTTTAAAAAATTATCATAACTTTTTAAAATTATCCCCCATTAAATTATAACTCATCTTAAATATATTTTTCTTAATTTCTTTCTGCTATAAATTTTCAAGTTATTTCTAATAAAGATAAAAATAAAAAATAAATATTAAATAATGTATAAATTTTATAAAATAACTTATATTTTAAAATCTTAATTTTTAAAAAATATATTTTATAATATGGTGCTGAGAGAGTATTTTGATTGTCTACTTTTTCTTTATAAAAGTCCACTTCATTAGTTTTTCTTTTGATTTGTTTTTCCATTTGTTTGATTCCTTGGGTTTGTGCAAGTATGAGATTTATGCACGTTGGGTTGCTGCTGCTCAAGCATAGGCAAGTGACTCTTGAAGCTGTAGACATTGCAACTCCGTCGTCCGCTTCACTGGATTTGCTCTGCCCTGAGTCTCTCCCTTTTCTCTCTCGTGAGGTGGTGAAGACTGAACAATAACCACCAGCTCGCTCCCACTTGCCTCTCTCCATCTCTACTTCAAATCGAGAGAAAGAAATGGGCTTCTCTTCCTTTATGGGTCGTGTCCTCTTTGCTTGTCTTCATCCTCTCCGCCTGGCAGATGTAAGTCCCCTTTTCAGATCTGTTCTCTTCTCTCAATACTATTATTCCGATTGGTACCAAATACTTCATTCCTTGGTGTTTCTTCCTTTCTCCAATTTGTGAAGGTGAGCATCTTGAGATGCTTCGAACAGTGGGGAGCTCAACCTCTTGAGCGGTCAAACCCTCCTAGAAACACTGTAAAATCTTAGGTTGCGAAAAGGATATGGGTTTTTGCGTTGATTTTCATTTTTGTTAATTGCATCTTCTCTATGAGGATATTGAGGTTTCATTAGGCACCACAACTTTGATGTCAAGTTCAATGCAGCCATCTGCCAAGAGATCTAATTTTGATATTAGTTTATCTTTCTAGACATAAAACTAATCATAAAATTCACCTGCCAAGAGATCTCCCACTATTAGTTTTATGTCAAGTTCAACTGGCTGTGATTCATTCAATGTCCTAATCTAACTACCACCCTCACTAGCCATTATTAACGTGTCTTGCTCAGATTCATTCTCTCATATCCCATGTCAACGTGTTGATTCATTCAATGTCTTAATCTAACTAGCTAGTGCCCTCACTAGCCATTGTTATTTGTGTCTTTCTCAGGTATAGATACAGTGAGATTTATATCTTTGTTGATATATTTTTGCCTTCCAACATGTTGGCCCTTCTAATCAATCTAAATAGTGGTCTTCGTTTAAAAAACGGAACATGGACCAAGTGGATTTTAAAGTTATGATTTACATATTTGCAGGCAAAAAATTTTCAGATTTTCAAATCATAAAAGATAGCCTTTTCATTTGTGCATTTTTAAAATTGCTGCCATGAATAGTTGGTGATGAAGACAAGTAGAATTTTGAAATTGCAGCATGAATTTTGGTGATTTCAATTGCTTTGAATGTAGCTATTCTTTGATTTTATTTGCGTGTTGACTGAGATAATGAGGAAATTGTTTAGGCTTTGTATTAGTGTTTGCTTTGCTATTGCTTATCACAGTGAGGTTGCTTACTCTACCTAATTTGATCAATGCTAATTTGAGGGTCTTCAATGCATATGTACTTGGATACTTCTTGACCATCATGGTTAACCTGGGTTGGATATATGGTGTGCTTGGTATGATTGCTGCTACCGTAATATCATTGTATGCAAATTACCTTATTGCCAAACTCTGAGTTTGGAGGAAAGAGGCATATATAATACAGGAATATATATATATATATATATATAGTAAATTGGAAGGTGACAATAGAGTGAAAAACAAGTAGACTCCTCCTATGTGCATATTTTAGTCTCATAATTTGTTACTCTTATTCTAATTGCAGGTGGGAAGGCACATTCTCTCACATGGGTGCTGCAATATGTGAATCTTTTCATGATAAATACTAGCTATTTTAGTTTGGTTGCTTCAGCACTAAAGGTAATGCCGTTTTGGGACGAAGTATTAGATAGAGCTGGAGCTGATGATATGGGAAAGAAATATTAAAATATGAAATGTTGAACAGTTTCCTAATTTCACTTTCATGGGGGGTGAGATTCCTTTTTCCCCCTTCTAGAATTTCAATTTGGAAATTTTTTATGCTATAATAATTCAATATCATGCTGTGACTACTAAAGGCTCATCAAATTCTGCACATTACTGTTTTTAAAATTTTTGTCATCTAACAATATGTAGTATGATGTGTTACACTAAACCTTAACATAAAAAATAATTGAATCAAGTGTAAGCCGTATATATGTACTCCAAGTAAGCATTACTATCTTCAAAAAGGCTTAAACTCTTTTTAAAAAAGAGTTCTTCAAACTTAGGCTTTAAAATATTGATCAATGATTTGTCATATCATATACTTAGGCTTTAAAATATTAACTTTAGGCCTTTCTATTCTCTTAACGTTTTGTTTACTTGTGACCTTTTCTAACAGATGAGCAGCCCCCGGGACATAGTCAGAAATGATGTCTCCTATCTTTGTAAAGTTTTATGGCAAGGTTGTTTCGTGATCAAATGGGAAAACAAAAAACAAAAAAAAAATCGGATTGGAGGAGAAGATATAAAAGTTGTCACCCATAATGTCCCAATTCTAGGATATAAAACTAAATCCGCAATTAACCTTAGACTTTGGTCTACAAAACCTGCATCGGAAGTTACTTTAGAGGCATTTACCTTGTGTAACTATATTTTACATGGTCTGTTATATCATGTAAATTCTTTCAGATAAAGTAACTGTGCTAAAATCTGTTGGACAATGGATTGCTTGGATGTGTGTTTGAATACATATAATATCATGACAGCATCTAATGTATCAGTATTATGTTGCCCAATGGGTATGTATATTTGTAGCTTAAATTTGTTGGGAGTTAATCAAATTTTGTTGCTGTATCACTACAAACAAGAGAAATTTGATTAATCCATGATCCTACTTTCTATGTAGGACATTTATTTTGACATTCTCTTTTTGTAGTGTGATAACTAACTTTTGGGCAGCGTAGTAAAGTTTGCATACAATGGAATGTGATGTGTTTAATAATATTGTTCAAATCATTATCACTTTTGTTACGTAATTTCAAAAAAAAAATTTCCTGGCATCATGTAATGCCAATTATGAAACATCTAACTCCATGAATCTATTACAGCTTTTAATATGCTCAATACAAAAATATTACAAGGTACCTAACATTTTTTAATATTTTACTTACACAATTTTTGTTCATTCCCACATTGCACGGAAAGAAAAATTCTAGTTTTACCAAATAAAAAGATATAATTATCTTGTGCATACACAAATATCAATAATAATGATATGAAGAACCAATACACAAATATCAATAATAATGATATGAAGAACCACTAACCACTTTGTTTAATTGGTAGGAATTTGTACCATTTTAATAAGAGATCTTAAATTCGCTCTAAACAATGATAATAATAATAATGGTATTTGATTTAAATAAAAGTTGACACAAAAACCACATTATTCAATGACTCAAGAAAAATAAATATTAAAAAAACGTACTGTTAATTGGCTTGACTCCCTACACATTTAATCATTATGCCCTTTTTTTTTTTTAATTTGGCGGGGATTCGGAAGCAGATTTTGAAAATGTGTAAAAGTTTTCAAAAATTTGGACCGAATTATAAATTTTAGAGGGGTAGTATCATAATATATATCAGCGCACACATTGTAATACAATCCAAATCGAAGCATGGCAGATCCGATCGTACCTATATGCAATGTGCATACTTATAATGAAAGGATTGGCTAGCCAACTACAATCTTACACAATACTTACGATCATTCCTCCAACTAAAAACCCCAAGACGATTAATTGATTTGCAATTTAGAGATATTTAAGGGCCAATCAATGTACATTTACTTTTCTGGAACCCATATTGTAGGACCTATGACCCCATGTTCAAGCTCCTTACAATTTTTTGTCTTTTGATTATTCCCATTTATCTCACCAAGAAAAAAAAATGATCTTTTTTCTACCAAATAAAAATAATGAAAAGACCCAAATTCCAACTAAACCTCCTTTCCATTTAAAAAACAAAAAATTAACCCAGGTCATGAATCACGAGTCACGACATCTGCTCTGTCCGTAGAGAGCAAGAAAATTTATCAACCCATCACAGTTAAGAAGTATTATTGACTTTGACTGAACCGAAGTAGGACACGTATATTCATACAGCGAGCTGCAACATTTAAGACTTGTAAATAATATTGCTTTTTAGAAATTCATTAGATATATAGCTATAGAAGTGATCTTGTAGAACATGCTAATTTAACAGGTTTCGCCAAGAAGCCAAGGGTCCAAATCCTGTATAAAACTTAAAGAAATCGAGAAAATATTCTCCACAAAGATCTGGTCAAAAGCCACCCTTAGAACAAAACCGACCATATAGTCTTCAAAGGGGTTAACTTGGTTCGTAAGAGATGGCAAAATCTTTTTTTTTTTTTTTTGATTTCGGCCAAAGATGGCAAAATCTTAAATACATAAGACTAAAGCAGAAGATTAAGTTCTTAAAATCACCTAACAACCACGATCATAATACAGTGACCAAAGAAAAAAATAACATTAAAATTTGGCGCCTTGATCAGACCAGGATGAATCAAAATCTGGTAAGCTTCCATAGTTGAAGACTATATTATATTATTCAAAATCCCGGGACATTCTGGTTGACATCAGGATTCAATTAAAGAACGTAATTCTTGTCGAAATGTTAGAATTTTGCCTGCCTCAACAGCCATGACTAATCCCATTGACCTGTAATTCTTTAGCTGTAATAAGCAAAACATGAATATCCAATTCAGAATTATTGAAGAAAGATATGTCTATAGACTAACTTAAGCAACAAATTATAGCTGAATATACTAAATATTTTAAAATTTTAACATTGAGAGCATCAAAATCAACTCCAGTAACATGTACTTGGTCATTTCGATTTTAATTCCATCGTGATCATTTCAATTTGGTGTGTCCCATCTAATCCTAGAATGTAGAGGGGAAGAAGAGAATTTGCTTTAAAACTTAGGCTAATACCTAATCCAGATGTTAAACTCCCCATGAACCAGGGAAGGAAAAAGTAAACAAAGAAGTTTAGCTCAAATAGGTTCTCCAAACACTTCTAAAATTACCCATGGACCCCGTTGTCCCCACCCCCCCAAAATAAAACTAGAAGGGGAAAAATCAACCGAATATCATATACAATTAATTGCGCATATGTGAACAACTTGTTAAAGGGTCACAACTTCCTATTAAGAATGTGGGCATTACATTCCATCTCTAAGACTTAATATTGTGTATTTAAAAATATTTTCAGAAAATGGCAAGAAAAGGGAGTCTATAATTATATATTGTGATAATGGTACCCCAGGAAGCATGATACTTGCCTCACGAGTTTCACGCTGTGGAGTTCGCAATGGAAAACTAAAGGACCAAGAGCTTAACTGCCATAAATTTTGGAAAGTGGTCAGTAATGTATGGGCAAAAAATACAGAAGGGTCAACAAGACCAAAGAAGTAGCAGTAGTTCAGCACCTTGTGAAAAATTTCATCTTCAGGCTTTATATATATTATTGCATCATCATCATCACTCATACGTTTTCTATCATGTTCTGCATTCTTATGCTGTGCTTTCACAACCAGACAAGTAGAGAAAAATAATGATAAAATGAAAGTAAACAATAAGAAAATGAATTTAACCAGAAACTCTTAAGTAACCAAAAAGAGAAGACAAGAAGTTGAAGGGTGAAGCTACAGAAGGGTACCTTGTAAATTTTACTATATATTATATAATGTGTGAACCTAAAGGAATTCCGAAGCTCCTCCGTTGGCTACAAAAATGTGAAACAAGACGTTATAAGATCCCTAAGCAAAGTAGTCCCTGACAATCAAGTCGAAACTTATTTACCACCCTCACCCATCTAGTACTATCAAACATCTGACCTCATCTTCTGTAGCCCACGACACTTCATCAAAAAGAGCATCATAAAGATGTGGTAAGAGTTGGGGAGGAAGATTCACCACACGCTGGGATACCAGAAGTCCAACATTATGTATTTGTTCACCCAAAATTAGTTTCAACTGATCAAATGTGCCCTTTTCTTTGCATGCTTTAAGGAGGAAGTCCTTGAGTTCTGTAATACATTTGTGCTCCTGGAAAAGCAGCACTAGTCAGGCTTCTACAACTGTTGAAATGCTGTGCCAGCTAAATTGAAAATTTGCAGGTTGCACTACAAATAAATCGTAAGGTTTGATTTTCAAAACAGAGACACATGCACACACACAGATTATATGATTCTAATGTCCTATCTTAACTAAAATAAGAAACAAATCATTAGTATTTTGATCCAGGCAGCTTTCCTTTTCATACTGTTAACACATTGCCAAAAGCAACATGGCAATTCATAATTTCCAATATAAAGTCACTTACCCTGTATCTCCATAAATTCAGAGCAGTCAAAACAGCAAAAAGTCCTTCATCCTCATCGTCCTCTATTTTTACAACAGTTCCCACAGTGGTCTGTTCCAAGATTACGTCTACAAAGCCACTCAAATCCCATTGTTTGTCATCCAGGTAAGTTTGGAGCAAGGTCTTTACTCCATGAAAGTCACCAGGTTTAGGATCAAAGAAGGAAAAATCTGCTTGGACAATGCCCTTCCACGATAGAAACCATATTTCAATTATTCACATGTTAAATGGCATTTATTCTACATATTTGAATACCTTAAATACAACATATCATAAATGAAGAATTACTTCAAACTCTTCACCAGATGACTCAGATTGTTCTGTTTTCTCCTCCAAAGTGTGCTTAGTAAATCCATTACCTAGGTAAAGGGTCAAAGATAGGAATGCAAACTATCAACATCAACTGAATATAGAAATTAGAATACTTAAAGATGTGGATTACCTACAAAGCTTGGGGAAGATTTTTTCTTAAATTTGGAAGTAGAGGCCATTTGGGCAACTGAACGAGCAAAAGCAGAGAATGTCACAGGCCGAGCTTTCAAACGTTGGCCATGCCTTCTAGGTCTTCGGGGCATCTTTATTATACTCTAAAACTGAAAATTTTAAGGCAGTTAAATTAAAAAAATTAAAAATTAAAAAAAAATCTATTTGTGTTCTAGCAAAAAACATTTGACACTAGTAAAAATTAATTTTAGAATCTCAAACAAAGGTGGTAAAGCTAATAAATTTGGCCATCTGAATCCCTAGATATAAGAATGTACAGGACAAAACGAATGTGCTACAATTGGCCAGTCTGCCTGCTATTCCTTTCCCTGCTTCACCTTGGTTTTTCCCTAAAACGGCATCATTTTTCTCTATGCTCTGATTCCCCTCCAGCAACTTTCTTCGATATTCTTCCATCATCTTCCCAAATACCATCTATTATATCACTAAGAACTCAATCATTCATAAGAGCTATTAGCTCTACATTCCCACACACACATTTCGGGTTCAAGAGGGAAAGAACTAGGTGGCAGAAGACAAGAACAAGCGGTGAAAATGAAAAAACACATTTTGCAGTGTTTGAATGATTTGTGCCTCTTCTGTTTCCTCTTTCTCAAGTCTGAATATTGTTACAAGCTCTGATTTTGAAAACGAAACTGGTAATTTGTTTTTGGTTTTTTTTTATTTTTTACACTAATTGATGATTGATATGTGTTCAATCATTAATTATATACTTGCAACGACTATCAATGAGCTCGTTCAATCATTAGTTTTTTTTTTATAATAATTGATGATTGATATGTCTTCAATCATTAGTTATATACTTGCAAACATGCCCGTGGAAACCTTAAGGCCATTAAGACCATTGCCTTAGGAACCCCAAAATAGTAATTTCTAATACCACTCATTTATTAAAGACCAAACCCATTGAATATGGAAGTATGTGTGAGTTAAGTGGGTAATGGTAGTTTTTGGAGCATTCATTTGAATTTTGAAGTCTTGAATCAGTGGGCAAATGCAATTTTTAATTTCTTTTATTTACATCCCAAAAGTTTAAAACTTCATATTAGAATTACAGGTATTGAGAGAAGAGTTAATGGAAGAAATTAGAACCTCATAAAAATGTTAAACTATATCAAAAGATTATATTCTTTTTCAAATGCATGCATTGTTTATAAAATATAATCAACAATACATGTGACAATTGCCATTGTTGAAATAAATTTTTCAAAATTAAAATCGCTTTAATCCTATATGAGATCAACTATGTAATAAGATAGATTGAATGACTTAAACATGTTATCAATTGAGAGTGAAACACTAAAATTACTTAATTATAAAACTTTGACAAATGGTTTTGCAACTTAGAACGCAAAAAGAATGATATGATGATTGATGAATTCTATTACATTTGATCCTCTAATAATTTGGCCTAAAGCCCCAGAGTTTCTAGACATGGCCTTGGCCCAGCAGTAAATATTTTGCTTGAATTTGAGCTTATTTCAGTCTGACTTGTTTGAGAAATGATATTATCCTGTATTCTTAATATTGAGGTACCTCTTTCTGATCTCTTGTTTATGCTAGCTGCCATGCTCATATTCTTCTATAACTTCCTCTATTTCTCTTGAATGATACTAGTTTACCTGCTAAACTTGTTCTTCTACATGAAAGATGGTTTTGCAACTTAGAAAGCAAAAAGAATGATATGATGAATTATATTACATTGGATCCTCTAATAATTTTGCCTATGACCCCAGAGTTTCTAGACATGGCCTCGCATATAATGTTCAAAGTTCAAACAAAATTTACGATTTAGTTATAATTTAATTCTATTCTTTCAAACCAATATAATTTGATGCCATAAAATACAAATGATCAGGATGTTCACCCACTACTAAACATAGTCAAATACTTTTTTTATTCAATATTATACACATTTTATCAAAGAAAAGCAGCTTGTAGATAAAATATTCGCCAATACATAAATACAAACATGAAATGCCAAAAAAAAAAAAAAGACTTCAAATAACAGGTTAGCCATAAAAAGAGTAATTATAGAAATAAGCATAACAAACTACAGTATACGCAATTAATGTCCACAGAATATCGTTAGCATATGGAAAGGTAATCACTTTCGACATGATAGGGATGCAAGGAATAATTAAAGTATTAAACTCCTAGAAACACAAATGGAAATCAACAAAAAATCTATAAGTATTCATTTAACATTACTGTATTTGGCTAAATAAGGGGGATGACAGTCTGAGCAATTAAACTTCCAAGAAACATGCTAAAACAAATAGAGCTCAAGCACTAATCAATTGAGTAAACTACTAAACCACTTTAGAAGAGGGGAAATGGGAAGGGGAAAAAGATAAGTTAGATCCCAACCAGGATCCCCACTTGGAAATTTAGTTTATCTCATTTGGAATTTGGAAATTTAGTTTATTTCACTAGGGAATCTCCAAAGGTGTCATGGTTGGAAAATATTTTTCTTACAAGGTTCTAACTTGTGTTTTTCCCAAATGGGAAGGTAGGGAACAAATTACATATCACATCATAAAATAAAATCACTTGATAGCTACCAATCACCAATACCAAGGCAATCAGCGTAGCAATATGCTGTTATGGAGTCAAGTAACAAAACTAACTCAGCACAAGTTACACAGATTTTACTGTTCTTGCATGCCAGACTCCTTTTGTTTAGTTCATGACTGATATCGATGGAACCTTAATCTATCTTTACTGATGAGAACAAGCAGTGCACAAAGTAAAATGATTGATTCCTTGTAATAACCAACTTGAATTATGTTTTCACTAAATTGGATGATTAATTTCTTTGTTAACAACTGCCTTAGTTTGGTGACGTTATACAGTAAGAATGATTAATTTTGAACATCATTCTTATTATATATGATTCTAAATGGAGGCAAAAAGAGTGAAACATAATGCCTATTGTTGGAAGTGGGCTTTAGTATATTAAAGCCCATTACACATTACCCTAACCCTAATATTTCTTATCCTTTTATATCCACTAATTTATTTCCTTTTTAGTTACAGATTTATTCTTATCTTTTTAGATTTAGATTATCTTAGCAAATCATATATATTTCTCTGATTTTATGAGGGATATTAGGCAGATTATTGTTCTAGAATAACTCACTCCTATGCCTATATATGTAAACTTCTCTTCTAAGCAATAATACAAGCCTTTGAGTGCCAAATTCAACATGGTACCAGAGCAGTGAAGATCGACAGCCATGACAACATTCAAACAGGCGCTTGTTGGTGGGCCAAGAGCCTTCACCGCCAGCAATGGAAACACCGTGCCACCGACGGCTGGTGATAGCTCACAAACAGCCACCAGTTTCGAGCAAAAGAGCACACAAAGCAATGGAGAGGGCAACGACACACTTTCTGTTAACGGAAGCCTAACTGAAACTAACCTTCAAAGCATGATTCCTCACAAGCTCAATGGAAACAACTACCTACAGTGGTCAAGGAACTTCCTAATGTTTGTTAGATGCTAGGGTAAGGAAAAGTATATTACTGAAGACAAACCACCTGCACCTGGAGAAGCCGGTTATGACACGTGAGTTGCAGAGAACAATACTGTGATGACATGGTTGGTTCATTCTATGAATCTGGACATTAGCGAGAATTATCTACTTGCTACGACTGCAAAACAGATTTGGGATGAAGCCAAAAAATCTTATTCCGTCAGAGAAAACAAAGCAGCTTTGTATCATCTACAGCAGACCTTGAGAAACTTAAAACAGGGGGAGCAGAATATCACTCAGTATTGGAACTCGTTGAAGCATGTATGGCAGCAGCTAGATTTATATGGGATACGTCACCGGAGCAATTCTATAGATGAAGCCATTTACAAGCAAGTTGTGGAAGAAGAGAGAACATATGACTTCCTACTTGGTCTAAACGATAACTATGAGGAGGTCAGGGCCAGAATTATGAGTATGAGGCCTTTTCCTTCTCTCGATGAAGCGTTTAATATGGTCAAGTATGAAGAAAGTAGAAAAGAGCTTGTTCAACCTACACTAATTATACCAATAGGAGAAACTGCTACTATGGTAGCAAGAGGAAACCAGAATATTGATCAGAAAGGCAAGAAAACTACCAAATGGTGTGACCATTGCAACAAGAATGGTCACACACGTGAGACTTGTTGGGAGATCCATGGGAAACCTCCAAATATGAAGCAAAAGCATAAGAATAAGCCTAAGGGAATGATGGTTGGTGGCAATGAACTTGAGACAGCTACAATCAGTATAGACAAACTCAGTATTAAAAAGGTTCTTTGATAGGCATGCTCAACTAGCTTAAAGTAAAGGTGAAAAATCTATTCCTTCTGTTACTCTTACACATGCAAGTACAACTCTTACTACAATCCTGAGTAGTGTGATTGAAACAAGAAATCTGTGCGCTGTTGATTCTGGAGCCACAGACCACATTACTGGCTTTAGAGAATTATTTTCTGAATTCTCATCATACCCTGAATACACTATTGTTAAAGTCGCTAATGGGTCTTATGCAAGGGTTCATGGCACTGTTATTATTTCAAAGACCATTATCTTGAAAAATGTCTTATATGTGCCAGATATTAAGTGTAGTTTGCTATGAGTGAAACGGATTGTTATTCAATTGAGTTGCATAGTGATATTTACTAAAATTGGCTGTAAACTTCAGGACCAAACTTCGGGGAAGAGAATTGGCAATGCTGAGGAGTGGAATGGGCTTTACTATTCGGAATGAAGTTCACAAACGAAGGACAAGATTGCTGTTAATTTTTCTGCTATGTCTAATGATGAAATCATGTTGTGGCATTCTAGGTTAGGCCACCCCAATTTTCGTTACATGAAAATTTCTATTTCCAAAATTTAGCAATAAAAGTTTTGATTTTCATTGTGACACATCAATTGGCCAAACAAGTTCGAAATTCCTATTCCTCACAGTCTTATACTCCCACACAACCTTTTACTTTAATCCATAGCAATATTTGGGGTGCTTCTAAATATAAAACTAACTCCCAAGCTAAGTGGTTTGTTATTTTCATTTATGATCATACTCAGTTAACCTGGGTATTTCTTATGAAAGAAAAATTAGAGGTGTTCCAAATTTTCAGAAATTTTCACTTGTTTACTAAAAATCAGTTCCAAGCAGCCATTAAAGTTCTTAGGAATGACAATGGGAGAGAATATTTGAATACTAATTTCAAAAAATTCTGTGAAGAACAGGGTATACATCATCAAACCTCCCGTGTTAATACTCCTCAACAAAATGGGGTAGCTAAGAGAAAGAATAGGTATCTTCTAGAAGTCACTAGAGCTATTATGATTGAAAGAAATGTGCCAAATCATTATTGGGGGGATGCAGTCCTAACTTCAGCATATCTTATCAATCAAATGCCTTCTAAAGTTCTTAAGTTTTGAACTCCTATGCAAAAATTTGATGAGATATATCCCAATTCTTACCTTACTAGCGCTCTTCCTATACGGGTGTTTGGCTATGTTGCTTTTGTTCACAATGATGTGGGTGGAAAATTATATCCCCGTGCTATCAAATGTATCCTTTTAGGGTACTCCTCCACTAAAAAGGGTTACAAATGTTATTGTCTAGTTACAAATGTTATTGTCCCCGAACCCATAAGCTATACGTCACTATGGATGTCAAATTTGCTGAACATCGGTCCTACTACCCAAAAACATCCATTCAGGGGGAGGAGAGTAAGACTGAATGGCTTGTTTTGGACACACTGAGAAATTACAGCTATAATGAACCTGGTCAAGGAGTTAGCCATTCTCATAATGGACCTCAAATGTTATTAAACCCACCAGACAGCTCACTAGACAGATCTGAAGCCTCTGAAATTACACCTGAAACCTCTGAACCTACTGACAATCACCATCAATCTGATCTTGACAGACCTGACCCTACTTCTGCTTCCTCCTTTTCTCAGCCCAACCAAAACTGTGACCTGGAAATAGCTCAAACAGGGGTGGAACAACCAATTCAGGTTTATTCTAGATGTGGAAAAGGTGCAGAACGGTAGGTAGCTACTAAAGACCCCAATCCAACTCCAATGCAAAGCCAAAAATCTGCACTCGAAGCTGGTTTTGATGATTTACCAATTGCCTTGAGGAAAGGGGAAAAAAGTTGTACTCAGCATCCTATTAGCAGGTATGTCTCCTATGACAAACTTTCACCAAGACTGAGGGCTTTTATCACTAGTATAGCTAGAGAACAAATTCCGAGTAGTTTTGAGGAAGCATATTCTGATCCTAAATGGAAGAATGCAATTGAGGAAGAATTAGCAGCTCTTCATAAAAATTAGACTTGGAAAATAATGAATTTGCTTGATGGAAAGTCAGTTGTTGGCAGTAAATGGGTGTTCAATATAAAGTATAATCTGAATGGGAGCATAGGCAGATATAAAGCTAGATTAGTCACCAAAGGGTTTACACAAACTCATGGCATAGACTATCAAGAAACCATTGCTCCGGTTGCTAAATTTAATACTATTAAGGTGTTGTTGTCTCTTGCTGCAAATTTAAATTGGCCCTTACATCAGTTAAATGTGAAAAATACTTTCTTGAATGGTGATCTTGAAGAAGAAGTATATATGGAGATCCCTCTGGGATTGAGAAATCTGGGTAATGCTGGTAAAGTGTGTAAGCTCTCTAAATCTTTATATGGGCTCAAACAATCGCCTAGGGCATGGTTTGAGAGATTCACATGGGTTCTTAGGAATCTCAATTATTATCAGTGTCAAACAGATCACACACTTTGTCGATGATACAGTGCTAACAGGAGACAATCATGAGGAGATAAGCAAACTAAAGGAGAGTTTAGCTACTGAGTTCGAAGTTAAAGATATTGGGAACCTAACATATTTTCTCGGTATGGAGGTAGCAAGGTCAAGTAAAGGGATTAGTGTGTCACAACGTAAATACACGCCAGATCTACTCAAGGAAACAGGGATGCTAGGTGCAAGACCTGCAGATACTCCCATGGTTGAAAATCATAAGTTGAGTGTGAAGTCAGACAGTACACCTGTTGATAAAGAGAGATATCAGAAATTAGTGGGAAAATTGATATATTTATCCCACACAAGGCCAGACATATGTTTTCCTGTGAGTGTTGTGAGCCAATTCATGAGCAACCCACAAAAAGAACACATGGAAACAGTTTACATGATACTCTGGTATCTGAAAATGACACCTGGAAAAGGCTTAATGTTTGCTAGAGGAGGCCAGAAAAGTGTTGAGATTTATACAAATGCTGATTGGGCAGGGTCCATTACAAATAGGCGATCTACTTCAGGGTATTGTACCTATGTTTGGGACAATCTAGTAACATGGAGGAGTAAAAAGTAATCTGTGGTAGCTAGAAGCTCAGCGGAGGCAGAGTATAAGGCCTTGGTTCATGGGATTTGTGAGGGGATGTGGATTTTGAGGCTTCTAAAGGAGCTTGGGTTTGGAGTGGAGGATCCTATCAAGGTGTGGTGTGACAACATGGCCACGATAGGGATAGCAAATAATCCAATACACCATGAAAGAACTAAGCATATTGAGATTGACAGGAACATCATTAAAGAGAAGATAAACTCAAAAATCATAGACCTCTCATATGTCTGTAGCAAAAAATAAATTGCAGATGTGATGACAAAGGCACTGCCAAGGATCAGATTTGTTGAGCTCAATTGCATGTTGGGAATGATTAACATCTATTCACCAGCTTGAGGAGGAGTATTGGAAGTGGGCTTTAGTATATTAAAGCCCATTACACATTACCCTAACCCTAATATTTCTTATCCTTTTATATCCACTGATTTATTTCCTTTTTAGTTACAGATTTATTCTTATCTTTTTAGATTTAGATTATCTTATCAAATCATATCTATTTCTCTGATTTTATGAGGGATATTAGGAAGATTATTGTTCTAGAATAACTCCCTCCTCTGCCTATATATGTAAACTTCTCTTCTAAGCAATAATACAATCCTTTGAGCGCCAAATTCAATACCTATGATAAAGACCAATATAGTCCCTATGTTCCACTAAATAATGGAAGCAGAGTTTAATCGCTATGATCTATTAGTAAATTCGGACTTTTATTTGATGCATGATCTGTATAACATGAAGAACAATTTTCATGGTCGGCAAAATATCTACAGTAATGGTTCCGCATGATTTTACGAAAAATCAAGATGAAAACAACATTGTAACCAGCCGAACAAAACATCAAACTAAACATCATTCCAGCAACATCACAAGCATATTGTCTCCAATTGTTGCTGAGGGACACGATATTCTAACGATATCACAAGCATATTGTCGCCAATTGTTGCAGAGGGACGAGATATTCTAACGATAGGAGTTTAAATGTCAATTGTCAAAGATATTATTCTTCTAGTGGCTTCACTCACCTGAGAGCTTGAGACACGAAGCTTGGAGCTGGGGAAGACGTGAAGCCCGCAGAGGAAGAAGAAGAAGGGGAGAATTGGAATTTATCGAGGGAAGACGGCAAGACGTAAAGAAGAGCCGCAGGGACGCACACGGCACCAATAGAGGAAGACGGAGGAAAGGAAGGCGATGGTGTTGCAGGGCACAGTTCGGCAATGGAGGCTGCGAGCGATTTGTGATTTCCTTCACCTTAGGTTAACCCATTTTTTCCCTTTGGTTTTTTTGGTGCCAACTTTCCTTTATTTGACTTTAATTTAATATATGGGAAAATTCCGGACAATACAAAGAAAGAAAATATTTCTAATTAAAACCACGTCCAAATTTATCCTAATTTCAATTAACTATTAAGATATTAAATTGGTATTAAAATTTAAAATAAAAAAAGATCAAACTACCTCTTCATTTCTTTTCTCTCTCCTCCTCCTCCTCCTCCTCCTCCTCCTCCTCCCTTGACTTCTTATGGCAGCAACTATTCTAATGGGTGGTGGTGACTTTTCCAATGGTTACTGTAACACTATCAAATATCAGTTGTAAATAAATGAAAATTAGTTACAAATGAGCCAGTTACAAATGAACAAAAATTAATTACAAATAAGCATTAGTTATAGATAATTGGTTGAAATTGTAAATGAGCAAAAGTCAGTTAAAAATAAACAGTAGTTGCAAATAATCGATAAAAGTTACAAATAAACAAAAGTCAATTGCAAATAAGTGAAAGTCAGTATTAGTTACAAATAATCAATATAAGTTGCATAACAGTGAAATTTAGTTATAAATAAGCAAAAATTAATTGCAAATAATCATTAGTTAGAAATAACATGTAGAAGCTGCAAACCAACAAAATTTAGTTGTTAATAAGTAAAAAACAATTGTTAATAAATGAAAGTCAATTGTGAATATATGAAATCATTAAAGATGATTGTTACATGAAGAAACGCATAAAGGAAGAAATATTGCTAGAGTGGAATAGAAAAATCAAAGAATAAAGCTCATAATTTCACCATTCCATATAATAGTTATACATATAAAAAAAATCAAAGGTTTAGTGGACTTTTACATATCAGAAAAGAAAAAACAATCAAATGTATCGAGAATTTCCTACTATATATTGGGAAAGAAGAAAAGTTGGGTGTGGGCTGATGGAGATGGTGGAAGAAAAGAAGAGGTTTGGTGGAAGCAATTCTAGATCTGTTAGGTGTACTCATGGGTCTTCTACACATTTTTCAATGACAACAAATCAAAAGATTAAGAAAGATCAACCGGCTCCTCCTCTGTAGTAGAAGACTTCATAGCCATCAAACCTTCAATGAGGAAGCTCATGGGTGGAGTAGAGGAAAATGATGGCAATAACGTGGAGTAGGGAAGATGAAGTCCATGGTGGGATGGGAGGAGACAACGATAGGGTGCAGGAAGGAGATGATGAGCTACTTGGAGGAAAGGAGATGGGAAGGAGCAAAGCTAAGGGCAGCAAATGAGAATAACAGAGTTTTAGGTTTTTAGTTTTAATTTATCAGGGCATATTCGGCATTTAGCATCAAAACTTATTTCTAATTTCATACCATTGATGGTTCATTGAGATTTAGCAAATTGAGTATGTTTTTTGAAATATTTTATTTTCTTAATATTTATCTAGAATTTTTCCTCAATATAATTATATAGTAAGTACATTATAATTATATTATTATAATCATAATTATAATTAACCTTAATTTTCCCTTAATATAAGCACATTATGCTAAATTCATATATAAAAACCGCTTCAATTCCCGATTCAAAAGTTGGTTCAAAGCGGTTCAACTCAATTTAATCTTTAAAATGGTCTAAAGATACAAAATAAGCATGTAATGTATCCGAGTAACTGTCCAATCAGTTCAACCATTTAGTCTGTCCAATCCCAAAAACACTGATTCACTTAGTGCTGAATTTTATTAATAACAATCTTTTTCATTTAATTGTAACATAATGTGGCTATGGCTTGTAAGTGTCTTGAAAAATTACTTTAATCACCTAAAAGCTAACTAGCCAAATCCTCTATAATTATTATGAATGACAATGTAAATGGCAATTTAGAGAGAAAGAGAAAATAAAGTAGATAAGTGTAGTTATGTTACTCTCTCTCTAGATATATGAATAGAAATGATCTAAGCATCCAAAGGAAAAGACAACTCTAGGTAAATTTCTTTTTACAGGTATGTAAACTTTTATTCACTCCATTCCATATCATAAGATAACATAAAGCATTTTTCTTATACCATAATATAAGGTAATATGTAGTAATTTGTCAATTTTACCTCTCATTTATTATATTATTAGTATTGTAATTTGTGTTATATTTAATAAAACAAGTGGAATTAATAGGGACAAAATTGGAAATTTTGGGTTTTTTAAAAATTTTAAAAAGTAATAAATATTTCTTAATACCCGTAAAATCCCTTTTATTGTCTTATAATATTGAACGAAATGAGTATTTATCTAAAGAGTCCTATATAACTATTGTGACTTAGAAGCTCTTACATGTTTCTTAAAATATAATGGGTTTAGTTTTTAATAATAATTATTATTTTACTAAGTTTATTAATGACTTGTAAATATCTTTTGATGACTATGTAATTAATATCTACTCTCTCTAATAGTAAATGCTCCCTCCATTTCAAGAACAATTGTTACTTTGGATTATGCATGTAGATTAATAAAGTTGCTAAATAACCTAGCAATTAGCAAAATATAGGTGTATTTTATTATAATATCTTTATTAATTATTCCTTTTATCCCATATTATAAGATATTTTAAAAAAATCGCACAGATTAAGGAAGGTAGTTAAAGTTAATTGGAAATATTAATTTGGTAAAAAAAAAGAATTACTATACTTCCAAAAATGTATTAATTTTTCTCTTGAAAAGAGAGTTGAGTTAGTTGTAAAGTAAGTTTATAAAAATTATTGTTGAAAAACACTCATAAATAGATCACTAAATCCTATAAAATATCTTATATTAATATAACAAAAGAAAATTTATAACATGTCTTATAATATGGGATGAATGGAGTACTAATTAATTAATTACTAATTTGTTAATTGTGAATTTTCTAATTCTATGATGTGATTTTTTTTATCTCTAGTTAAAAATTATTCAGCTGTTTATGTGTTGAAATTGAAGAAGATAATAAAATAATTTGTAGCTAGAATTAGAAAATAATTACCATCCATATCCTATAAAGACAAGATAATACCTAAAGCCCAAAGAATTTTGATGAGCTACACATTTTTTATTGAGTATTTAATACAGTTACATTCATAAGATTCAAACTTAAGGCTTCTTATTAAGAAATTACAACCTCTTACCAATACAATTTAATTTTGACCTTATCAATACAACCCCTTATCTATAAAGACAAGTGCTCAGTGGTATTGTACTCAACATTTTGATTTTGACTTTACAATTCATTATAACGTGTGTCACATTTTCAACTACTCAATAAGCCATAATAATATATTTTCTTTTATTGTATTTTCATAGTTTTGATGAATGAAAAAAATCAAATTTTAATGGAATTACATCGTACATGAAACATGGATTGACTTCGTTCTAAATGAAACTCAAACGCGATTTTTTTTAACAAATAATTTAATATTCAGAGCAAACATTAAGAAAAAAAAAGCATAATATATTAGTGTTACTCAAAGGGTGTGGGGTTTTTAAGTTGTTGAGGCAACAACCTAAGACCCCAATATATATATATACATATATATATATATGTTAATGAATATATAAAAAATAATGTAATAAAAAGAAAAGATATAAAAATAAGAAATGAGAAAACTACTTTTATGTATAAGTTAATAAATTTTTCTTTCCAATACAATTTAATTGTTATATGTTTTTATTAACATTTTAATTTTATCCTAATTAATTCTTTTTTAACTAAATTTATTTTATTTGTAAAAGTCTTTTTAATAATTTTCATTATCTATCTTTCTCAATTTGTTAAATTGACATTAATACAAATGTATTTTTTTTAGGGGTCGAGGTAGACCGAGTTTTACGGCAACCTGAAGCCTAATCTAGGAGGAGGGTTGGGTTCATATATTGAACCCGTGATCTAGTCTAGTCTGGGTTTATAGACCAAACTAGACTAATTTGACTTGGATTGGACCGAATTCTTGAACATTATTTTTTTTTAAAAAAGTTTGCATAAGGTAGAGAAGCAAATATTCACACTCATCTTGTAGCTTTGTATATACAAAACATTCATCATCAAACATGAAATTAATATCCATTCCTAATTTTTTTAAAGATTAATGCAAAAAGAATATTGTTTACAACCAGCAAAAATAATTATCAAAGCATTACATCAACGCTCATCTTTACAAAAAAAAAAATCATTGAACCCTGCCCTTATTTATAAAAAAAAATCAATAGATCAATCATTACATCAACAAAATTTTCGATCAAACACACAAGATTCATCTACAAAAATTAAGCATTACAACAACAAAATTCATATCTGAAGATGAAATCCCAAAATAACATAATCACAAGGTGGGGGAAAAACACGATGAAGCACCTTGAACAGAAAATTCAAATCTGGATTTTGGCGGTGAGACGAGGAGAAGCACTTGAATGACCCACACATGGAAGAATGGAGAACGCACCTTGAATGACCCACACTTCAAAGAACGGTGATGGCAATGATGGTGACTGCATCCTCGAAGGAGATGAGAGGAAGGATGGAGATGAGAGGAAGATGAGCTCGAAGAGATAGGACAAATCAACCTCAACCCAAATAGATTTGATCGCCCAACACGAGGTCCTTCTTCTATGTTTGTAATGGTGGCAGTAAACCCAGAGGAGATGCGAGAAGAGCAATAATAGCCTTATCAGTCATCGACAACCTTGTGCCGTTATGTGAGAAAGAGAAGGAGAGACTAAGAGAAGGAAGAGGAGTGCCGAAAATGGGAGGGGGCGTCAAAAGGGAAGTACCTACCCATTTGGTTTATCTTTTTTTTATAAAAGTATTTTTAAAATAATCACAATTTATAAAAATAAAATTTGGATAAAAGTTAAGAAGTTTATTGAAAATCTGTTTAAATAAAAAATGAGAAAATGATGGTTAGAAATCATGGTTTGGTTTGCAAAAATACAAACCAAACAAACCCTATATTTACTAAGGGCCAGAAAGACAGCATTTAAGGAGAAATTATATATATATATATTGGGCCAGGGTAGACCAAATGGTTTGAAAGGTTAGCCTGAAACTTGGTCTGACCTAAACAACTAACCCAACCCGAACATAGGATTTTGTCTTGGGTTACTTAGACCAGGTCCACACCAAGTTGAGTCTCTTTGAGTTGGATCGAGTTTATCTGGACTTGGTTTTTTCCCTACCCCTAATTTTTTCAATTCCTTTTATGAATTGAAAGAAAAAAAATATTTGTATTAATCTTGATAATCAATTTATATTATCTATTAAAAGTAAAATGTTAAAATTATTTAATTATAAAACTTGGATAACTAATTTCGCTCATAAAGTTATATATATATAGTTATGGCACACTAAGCATCTTTAATAATTTTGCCTTAGGCCAAAAAACTTCTTAACTCGGCCCTTCTTGCAAAGACTACCAATGAGTGGGTTCGACAGTTATATAAGGAAGCTGAGACTGAAAAAAAAAAGACCTTAACCTAGAAAAAAAAAAGGTTTTTAGGTGTCGCATAAACTAAACTAAGAAGTTGAAAAAAAATGTGGTTGTTTTCCTATCGTGCAGTATGTAGGTGTCACAAAAATAAAAAGCCTCAGAAGAAGAGTTGTCGCAGAAACTAACTTAGAAAATGAAATTAGCAATAGCTTAGCCTTCAACAAACATTTAGCTTAGTTAAGGGAATCTGAATGGTAGCTTAGGCATGGTAGAAATCGAAAATCAAAAACTAAAAGCTTAGAGAAGAACGCATACCATCGATTACACCCTGGTCGTCTAACGTCATCACTCGCAGCTGGTCAATGTAGTGTAATGGGAGGTGACTCGAGGGTTTTAGACCTTTGGCTCATCAAAGTTGTTTCGAGTATGACGATCTTCCCTCTCTGTAGTTTGGGTTCAATGTCGGACACCTGGACCTTCCTTGTCATCGATAAAAAATGTTGGACCTCCCTTCATTTGATGGGTTTTGATTATTGCAGTCCATAGAGGATAAGGAAACAGCTGTTCACCTAAAAAAAAATAGAACCGACAGGCAATAGTCCCAATAAAATGGGTTACATTCTGATTAAGTATGATGTCTTAGATTTGAGGCCATGTGAATGAAGAATATGTCTTTGGGAGAAATACCTCCATTTGGAGCTAACCTAATCCACCTCGACCTAAATTAATCTAAACTTTGATAAATTTTTTAATTAAAATGAGATAGATTTAAAATATTAAGTGTTAAAAAAAAAAAGGAAAATGTCACCCTTTTTGTTACGCCAAAGGTGGGAAGTTGCATATTGATAGAAAATGAACCACATTTAGCCCATATTTACAAATTAATGTATTAGACTTAAAGTAGATATTTTTGGCTTTGGCAAAACATCTTTTCCCTTCGATGATAGACGAAGAGACAAGGATTTAACAAGACGTAAAATATAATATTAGACTAAAAGTCTCTCATTAAGTGGGTAAAAAGAAAGTCTCTAAAAAATTAAACTTACTTTTCTAACATTTATTTTCTGCTTGACTAACGAGAGAAAATGAGAGGGAGAAAAAATAGTTAAAGAGAAAATGATGAAAAAAGAAAAGTGGGGGAGAGTGATTTTCTCTCCATAGACTTGGCTAAATAAAAATAAAATAAGGAGGAGAGAAAAATAACTAATTTTATATTAATAATAATACTCATATTATTTTTGGAAAAATATTGACATATAATAAAACTTGTTATTTTATTATATTATTTCTATAATTTTCATATTATATTAATAAATGAAATTAAAATATAATTTTATTCTAATCTTAATTTAAAATTATTTTATCCAATTTTTTTAATTTTTAAAAATTATTTTTATACATTGATTTTAAAACTTTTAAAATAATACTAAAATTGAAAATATATAATATATTAATATTCAAATCTAAAAATAACATAGGTATTTTCTCCATAATTAAAAAAAAATTAGTGGGGTAATTTTGGAACGATAATTTTCTCTCCAAAATTTATTTATTTTGAAGAATAAAAGTTAGAGGAAAAACATGTGGAGCCCACATATTATTTTCCTCCAATTTTCTCTCTCTCTCACTTTTCTTTGCGTAACCAAATAAAGAAAAATACAATTTTTTTCTCAAATTTGTCTCTCTATTTTTCTCTTCCCCCTCTTTTCACTTTTGCCAAGCAAATGGTTAAATTAAATTCTGTGTGCAAAAAGATTCAAAGAATATATAAGAATAAAAAGACATGAAGCATAAGAAACAATGTGAACAATAATTCCAAGAGATCTATGTAATATTTATGGTAGTAAATTTTACATTTTCAATTGATATATTAACAATTGATGATAAAATCCAAAAATTTATCTACACCTCAAATGCAACTTCTTACTTTGGGAGACGAGTCTTCAATTTTTTTTATATTGAAAGGAGTGAAGAAGATGAAGAAGGAAAAGCCATGTTTCTAATATGAGCACAGCAATTTAAACAATTTATTAACAAATACCATGCATTTGATAATTTGTTTAGAATATTTCTTTCTTTTTTTGTGTAATTTGTTTTTAATATCATTGTTAAAATGCATCATGTTGTCATAGAGAACACTTTAGAAATATATTTCATATTTCATGTTTCGGTACTTATACATACAAATTAAGAGTGAGAATGAAAGTGACAGAAGAAAGAGAAATAGAAATCTTCTAATGGTATGACTGCCCAACCAATCCATTGGACTTTGTTTTATCTAAAAAAAATAAAGAGAAAAGAAAAGAAATCTTCTAATGGTGATCATTTTAAAGTGATAAAATTTTGGTTCCATCATTTCATATAAGAGTTTTAATTTTTATTAAAAAATTAGTAAACACAACTTTACATATTTAATTATCTCTAAATCTAAATGATATATCCATCACAGAAAATGGGAGTTAAATGCCAAAAATATAAACTCCCTTCGATTTTAAATATAATGAGCATATGAGTAATATTCCTTTGTTCTTTTCTTCTTCTTACCAATCCCTTTGCTCAAAATGTAAATAATAATTAAGGGTTGTATGACCCTATATTTATTAAGGGCCAATCAATGCCTATGTTCAAGCTCCTTGCAATTTTTTGTCTTTTGATTATGTCCATTTATCTCACTAGGAAAAAGAAGATATAATCTTTTTTTTTTTTACCAAAATAGAAATAATGAAAAGACCCAAATTCCAACTAAACCTCCTTTCCATTTAAAAAACAAAAAATTAACCCAGGTCATGAATCACGAGTCACAACATCTACTATGCCCACAAAGAGCAAGAAAATTTATCAGCCCATCACCATTAAGAAGCATTGTTGACTTTGACAGAACCGAAGTAGCACCTGTATATCCATATAGCAAGCTACACTATTTAAGACTTGTAAATAATATGGCTTTTTAGAAATTTATTAGAAATATAACTATAGAAGTGATCTTGTAGAACATGCTAATTAGAAGGTTTCACCAAGAAACCAAGGGTCAAAATCCCGTATAAACCTTAAATAAAATGAGAAAATATTCTCCACAAAAATCTTGCCAAAAGCCACCCTAAGAACAAAACCGACCATATAGTCTTGAAAGGGGTTAACTTAGTCTATAAGAGATGGCAAAATCTTAAATACATAGGACTAAAGTAGAAGATTAAGTTCTTAAAATCACCTAACAATCGTGATCATAATACAACGACCAAAGAAAAAATAATATTAAAATTTGGCATCTTGATCAGACCAGGATAAATCAAAATCTGGTAAGCTTCCATAGTTGAAGACCATATTATATTATTCAAAATCCCAAGACATTCTGGTTGACATCAGGGTTCATCAATTGAGGAACATAATTCTTGTCGAAATGTTGGAATTTTGCTTGCTCAACAGCCATGACTAATCCCATTGACTTGTAATTCTTTAGCTATAATAAGCAAAACATGAATATCGAATTCAGAATTATTGAGGAAAGATATGTCTATAGACCAATTTAAGCAAGAAATTATAGACATCCCACAAAGAACTAGGACAAAATTGCGAGGTCCACATGAAGTGTTATCATTTCACTATACATCTGTCGGGATTTTGGCATACAAATGCAACAGAAATTTATAACTTTTAATCCATAATCCCTTTCGAGGATCCATCAGTTTTGTTTAAACCAAATGGAAAGGCAAGACATATACCTATAGCGAACTCAAAACTTAGCCTTTATGCTTCCTCCTTCAAGTGATTGAACAGATGAAGGTGAATAACTCTCACAAACATCCACCCTCTATAGTATCTACAGGAACGAAAACTCAATAAACAGTGTGCTAGCACCTCAAATCTTAAATGTCTTTACATTCTTGTCCTCTATGAACCATATGATTTTCATGTGGAGAAAAGATCATCTTTTTAATTTTAATGTAAAATGTGTTACGTTTCTCTCTTTCTAAGTAGTGTGTAGAATAGAAGACAAGTGAAGTAGTAAGGCCTCATTTGGTACTCAAAATGATTTTTGAGGGAATGAGAATAAGAATGAGAATGGGAATGAGAGTAGAAATGAACTTTAAATATATGTTTGATATGTCATGGAAAAATGTTTGGGAATGACAAAATAATACTAAAATAAAACAAAAGATTAGTTAAATGACTGAAATGTCCCTAGTTTCTTTTTCACCATCCTCTTCATCTTCTCCTTGATTCTTCCTCCAACCACTACCGTCATCCTTCTTCTCACCACCATTATTAACATCCAAATGATAGAATAACAATTTCTAGTGTGATGAACAAATAGATTCAAACATATTTGAACTAACATGATGAAATCACAATCGGATTTGGCTCGCATCATACCCATTCTTGTATGTGACCATATAGGTTTATATAATATTAGTAGTATGCCCGAAATTTCTTTTGACCCACAAGTCATGAGAGGTCTCTAGCAAGATATTATAACTATCCAAATTATACAAAGATTAGTGATCTAATACAATTTGTCTTATAATACGTGTTATATCTCTTTTGTCACACGATATTTAGGTTAAGTATGAGACATGAAACTATCACCCTCATATTACTTAATTATCCTTTCATGCTCTTGAGCTCAATTGACTAAACAAATGAAACCTCTTTTTCATTTGAGTACGGCCATACATTTCTCCATTTTACTCCATCATGGGCCCTAGAGATATCTCTCTTGTATTAAGAAGAATAAATTCCATCTTGATCACTTAACATCCACCGCATGGATCCCACCATATTTGAACATAACCTATATCATCACATGGTTAAAGAGAGATTTTTTATTATCCCAAAATACAATGTTCATTATATAAAAATCTATGAAGATCTTAGGTTTGAGAGCTAAATGATACAACTATATATGAGATACACTGATAATATGATCCATGTAACTAGCTCATGGTGAGTCAATCCAATACCTTGGTTTTCAACAATGTGCCTGTGATCTTGATTTGTTTTTCCATACATAATCATCAATCAAGATCATACTAGTCTTAATTCATTATTATTCTCATAATAATGATCGAACAAGGACATGTAGAATAATTATTATATAATTATTCATGAATCCTATTATAAAGAAAATACGTAAATAACACAATAGACATGACAAAAAATCTTTTAACAAAGATAATATTTGAATTCATGTAATTGACCTAGGGTACAATCTTCAACAATATCACCATTTAATAATAGATAATCCACAACTTGCAACTCCAGATAATTTCATATGTTTCTTAAACCATTATTCATGTCAATTCTAAGGATATAAACAATATATATACATATACAAGATAATATACTATGGCTATTTAAGCATAGGCTCTAGATTAACATACAAAATGATAAGATACAAAATTATCCTTATTACCTTCCAACCGTTAATACAATTGTACATTTTGCCATGATTACTAGTCCACTTACCTAAGGCATTGAGAATAACAATGAGACAGCTACTCATTATTTAGCACCCCCTCCCCCCAAAAAAAAACTACTTATCAAAATACATTTTAAGTCACATTTTTGAGTTAATTGTTTATATAGTAATCTTATTCCAAAATTTACCAAATTTGATATACTCATTTCTAGCAACCCCAAGATGTATAAGATTAAGCCCCGCACTCTAATCAATCCAAATTTCGGATCTAGCCCATTTCTTCTTAGGCTAGTTTTCAATCATATAATATAATATTAAACTTAGAAAATGCACCATTCAATCTTATTTACAATTTCCTAAAGCTTCAAATCATGATTTAAAATACAAAAAGCAAATTCATTGAAAGAGTTGTAGATACGGAATAATGGGATAAGGGGGGGAGAAAGACAAGCTTACTTCTAGCCCCAACTCTCAGTCGGCCAGAAACCTCTGTAATGCCCCTCATGATACTTTTCTTGGCATGGTGTTCAGGACCGGAGAAAGTAAGACAGAGATAGGTTCAAGAGGAACAAGAAAAGGCTCCGCGCCACGGCGAAGAGCAGAGCCGCGGCGGCGAGAAGCATTCCAGTGGCATTGTTCCGGATAATTTGGTGGAGCCACGGCGAGGAGTGCTAGAGCCGCGGCGAGAGTCGAGATATTTGCTTAAATCCAGATCAGTCAGACGCGAAAGAAAGAAAGAAAACGAGGGGAGCGACGGAGGAACCGCGAGGAGCAGTGCTAGGGTTTGAGATTCCCGATATCTAGGAGCGATTTTCGGACCTCAAGAGTTTGGATTCAAATTAGTAAGTGTTCTAAACTCCTCCCTCTCCATTTTCTTCGGTTAAGATTTTGGGGTTTTCGGTTGTAAGGTTGGATTTCCGAGTTGGGGCGAAATCCACCGATTGAAATGGATGATTTGAGGTTAATGGAACATGTTTTGGTATTCTTGTTGCTTGGATGTGAGTTTTGAAGGGATTATGTGTGTTTAGAGCTTAACCCTAGGTTGTTTTTTGTTAGGGCTCTTAGAAATCCGAAATGTATGAGGTTGTGTGGTGTTTGAGTGATCCCTAAGAGCTTATTGATGCATGTAAAGGGGGTTGAAACCTTGGGTTAGATTAATATGGTTGAATTATGATGTTTGGTTATCTGGTACTTTGTGCTAATGGCAGAATTGTGATATGGTAAAGGTTGTTGGCTAATTAAGAGGGGTTCATGCGTAGTGAATAGTTCAAGGAAGCTTGTGGAACTCGTGTACGTGTGGTAACAACAATTGAGGTAACCGAGTGTTTATTTACATTGTATTGGTTATGTTATATGATAGTATGTATATTTGTATATATATATGCATGTCTTTTTCATACCACGATATCGATGTGTTTGTGTGTATTGTTTTTATATATATATCGTGGTATGTATACAGTTATATGATGGTTATGACTATAATGATGATATGTGTGATGATGATATGATATGATGCATACATGACATTATGATGATGATATGATGATACATGAGCATCACCACATGACATTGTGAGACTGTGATGTATGGTGGATAGAGTAGTGATGATGTGATGGTGGTATGATGTATGATTACATATATATTTATATATGTTAGGGAGGATAATGATGGATTATATATATGTTAGGGAGGATAAGGATAGATTATATATATGTTAGGGAGGATAATGATGGATGATATATGTGTTAAGGAGGATAAGGATGGGGTCCCTGTGAGGGCGATATGCATTTCATACATTTCATATTGCATTTATAAATTGTGTTAGATATATGTATATATATGTATATATATGTGTGTGCGTGGTTGTTCCCGGTTACTGAGATATTGTCTCACCCCCTCTTCCATAAACTAACCTTTCAGGTGACGGTTCTGGCGCTAGTCCGGAGAAGACTCGGGAGTAGCTGTGTACGTGGGAATAGTCTATGTAGTGTGTGTGTATTTTGGATAATGTATCTTGTGCCAAGTAGGATAGGATGGTTTGTAATGGATAATGATATGGTCGAGACTGGTTTGGATGTATGTATGTGTTGTATGTATGGTTTAGTATTTTGGATGTTGAGAAGTTTGTGTGACAGTATTGGTGAGTCCAGAGTGATGTTGGGCCTTGTTGGTTTGTCTAAGGGCTTGTAGCCTATTTGGTCAAGTTGGGATCCAAGGGGTCAAATCTCAAAGGAGTGGTTCCTTTGAGGTAAAACCTCTTTGAACAAGTTGGTTTGGGGGTTTTGGACCTGTATGATTGGTCTGAGAGTGTCTATTTGCCTTTGGTGGCAATTAGAGGTTGTTAGTGGTGAGTTTTGGTCAATAAGTGGCTAAAACAGTATTAAGAGTCTAGAATCTCCATACGAAGTCAGATTGAGGTAAAAGTGGTGCCCTTGGATAGATGGGGACTAGTTTGACTTGTAGGAGTTGGAATCAAGTCAATCGGAGGTCAGAGTATAAAGTTATGCGTGTCAGAAGTTCGCCCCAAAATGTTGAATTTGCTGATATGGAATCTCAGCAGGGGGCTCCGCGGCACGGGAAGGCAGGTCGCGGCACTGAGGAGATAGAAACGATGGAGAAGCAGGGGAGGCCGGAGCTGCGGCGGTACTGTAGCGGCCGCGGCCCTAACCCAGTTTTTGGTGTTTTGTGAGTCTTTTCCGCTGTGTTAAGGCATTAGAGAGTTGTTTTGTGATGTCAAGATTGTGTTTGGTTGAGTTTTGAAGTTTTTGGTTAAGTTTGGAGGTGTCAGGAGGTAGGATGTTACAACCTCTATTGTCGGTGTCAACGCCCTTAGTCCAGTTAGTTCCCGGTGGCTCACTTCTTCCCCAAGTCGCATGAGCACTCCTTGCTTTCTTTTATTCCTTTTCTTTTTTCTCCTGAATGTCTTTGTTTCTTCGTCTTAATAGGGGCTTTTATTTTCTTTTTTTTCTCTCTCTCTCTCTCTCTCTCTCTTTTTTTCAATACACACACACACACACACACACACACACATACATATATATATATATCCAAATTTAAGGATGTTACACCAACCATTTTCATTATAGAAAGTGAATTTCCTAAACTAATAAATTGAAGAATCATAAACAACAAATAGAAATCATGAAGAATCACACAATTATATTGAAGAATCATAAACTAGAAAGCTGAAAAAGAATAAAAGAGAAATCAATTTGCAAAATCAAATTAAGAGGAAACATCTAGCAGTGAAATTGAAGAGGAATTGAACAATGAAATCAAGTAGTGAATCAAAGAGCAACTCCTCCACTTTCATTTAAAATGGATGCTTCATCTTACAGCGAGCACTTGACAGCAACAGCTCAACTTACAGGTTGAGTTTGGCAAAGTTGGTGGTGGAAGAGGAATTGAGGGAGAGAGATTTGATGAGGAAGGAGCCGAAATGAGGGAGAGAGGAGTTTCATGGAGGTTGACATCATTGTTGCCACTGCCATCTCTGTTGTTGTCATTGCATCTGCCTCTTGCTTTAGTGTCGATCGGTTCTCCAGTTATATGCAAGTTCTCTCAATTGATGGGAAAAAGGATGAAGAATTATAGAGACAATTTTGAGATAAAGTTATGCTTCCCAGGAAAGTAGCCCTTTTCCCTAACAATTTTTTATGAACCCATATTCCCATTAAATAGAGAAAACAAATGTCCTAGGAACCTTCCTTCCCACATACCAATCATGCAACCTTAGGCTCTCCCTTTCCCTTTTTTGGACCTCTTTTCTTGCATACCAAATGTAGCCTAAGTTTCTCAAACAAATTTTAATTGTGTTTGGGTTAAAACTAATTGGTATAGTAGTAATTGTAACCTTCCTTAGATATAACTCCTAGAATACTCAATAATTTTTCATGTCAATTTGATTTGGTTTAGGTCATATTAAAATAAAATGATTGTTTAGAAAAAAATATTGTGATTTTTAATAAATTAGATTTAGCATTACATTCCCTTTTTAAAATAAAAATTAATATTCATAAAATAACAAATTTATATTCACAAATTAATTAAATAAAAATTAAAGTTAATTTAAATTAACTCTTTTAAATGAAACATGTACTAATTTAAATTTGTCAACAAATTACATTGAATTTTTTTTATTACAAACGGAACAAAAGCTCATATTGAAATTTTAATATATTTGATTGAAGCTCTAAAAATGATTACGACATATATTATTAGTATATATTATTAATTTCATGTTAAATAATATTAAAGAGACTTGGAGAGCGCTAGTGAATTTGAATTTGGCCCTTGGTCATATTAAAAACATATTGGTGTGGGTTAAATGATGGTTTGGAAAATCAAATCGGCCAGTCCGATTGGTACATTGAGAAGTGAATCAATTATTGTAACAAAATTAAACTTTTTGTGTTTGTGCAACCCCATTGGGTAAAGACCCTTTTGCCATGTTTGCAACACTTCCTTTGGTCATATATGACGCAAAGAATTTTATAAATGTATAATTTCTCAAGTGAGAGATATAATTGAAATATATTTAGTTCTCACCAGTTCAACTATAGTGCAACTAATGAATCCTAAATCAATACATACAATAAGTCAATTACTAGTCTAATTTTTAATATCTTAAATTAAATATTAGATATATAAAGAGTATCGGTTAGAAATGTTTGATTTGGTTTGGCTTAGTTTAAATGAAAGTACATTGAAAACTCAAACAAACCAAATCTTATTTGTGATTGATTTTATTCAGTTTAATTCAATTGCAAACCAAATCTTAAATGAAAGTAAATTGAAAACTCAACCAAACCAACTCTTACCTTTTAGAATGAGATTAATCATGCTATATGAATCAATCATCTCATTAAATTGGTCTATACCAAAGTTAAGGAAGGTTTTACTTCTCATTTGAGTTTCAAATTAGATTAGAATCCCCAATTAGCAATGTTGGTTCAGAGAGAGATGCAATCACAAGTAATCATTTTTAAAAAACTAGCTAGGGGCTGGTTTGGTTCCCAGAATAACCGGAAATGGAATGAAATGCAATAAATCAACCGTTAAAATAAAAAACAAAACTAGATGTTGTCAAAATCGATTTCGACCATGGTGGAGGTGGAAAGAAGATTGGTAGAGGAGAGGAAGTGGGGGTGAATGAAAGGAATGAAGGTGAAGAAGATGAAGTTGATAGAGTAGAGTAATTTGGTTCAAAAAAGGATTTTTGGAACTAGGAATAAGAAAAAATAAGGGTCAAGGCGATAATCCTCATTCCTTATTTTTTGAGTATCCTCATTCTATATGGAATCTAGATTCCTCACTTTGTTGTGCAACTAAACAATCTAACTTTTGGAGTAAGATCCAGAATTTCTTTCCCAAACCCCTTAGAAATTGAATCAGACAAGCTATTTTAGTTTATTTATATTTATTTTTATTTAATCAATTTTTTTTAAATTTTTTCTATCTTCCTAATATCACATCAAATAAAGTTATAATAATTATTATTCCATCATCAACTATTACATTCCATTCTATTTCTAGTCATTTCGGGGAACCAAACGGACCATAGATTTCTCCCATGCGATGTGTGGGATGAATAAAAACTTTATATTAGTAAAATATAAAAAAAAGATAGGTGCCTTATAATATTTTTATATTGAGCATATTAAATAGATTCATATAGTTAAATGTTTGGTACTTGGTATAACGTAAATAAGTTGTTTTGTGCTATATGAGTATTCTAGATTTTGCATAGGTAGTTTTCTAAATAAAAAGTTATTATATTTGTGCATGTTAAATGTAAAATGTAAAAAAATTTAATATCTTAATTTTGGTTTCAAAAAATTACCTCATAAAAATATATTTGGACATCTATACTTTATATATATATATATATAAAAGAAATAAATCTAATTTTATCAAATATCTTACCAAGTAAAATATGAAGAATCTTTGAAAAATTGGTAAAATACTTTGAACACAAAAAGTACCCGTCTATTCAAATATGAGGTAATATCATAAACATGCAATCGCAACTGAGAAATAGAAATACCCCTTACCAGGGGCAATAAATCACATATCAACTTTGCATATATTGGGCTCTTCAAATCTTCGAATTACCAATCCATACAAAAAAAAAATTCCCTATGATATATACTTATCTAGGTATGTAACATCCACATTGATGACATCAAATTAACAACATGCTGATGCAGCATTCTCCAAACATCATTCCAGCGACCAATAGGCATCCGGTCAGCTACATGATGCTCAAGTGTGTGTTCATATTAATTTATTTATAATTGATTATAAAAATAAGTAATTATATAAAAAATGATTTGTATTTAAATTTTTTACTCATAAGTAATTTTGAGAAAAAAAATATATTTAGATTTTGGGGATTTAAGTAATTATTAAGTAGATAAAAAAAATAAAAAGTGAAATAAGTGATTATATGAGAAAATATAACTCAGGCAGACAACATTAATAATTTCTCCTCCTATTCAAGAGTATAGGAATATTATATACATATAGAAGTCCTAAGATAGAAGACTTCATCCTCAACACTACTATTGGGAAAATAAGAGAATGTCCAATGACTAAAATGGCATTCGGGATGTCAGTGCAGATAAGGACGATATCAAGGTTTTATTCCCCCACCAATAAATAAAAAAAAAACTCCAATTCTATGTAAGAAACATTTTCTTTTTTAAGTCGTAAAAATATTATTTATGTGATATTGTCCAAACCAAATCTTTTCCAACCCTCTCCAATCTCTCATTCAATTTCTTTTTATTATTTAAATCTTTCTGATTATCAATATAAGATATTAATTATAAATATAAGATATTCTTTCCAACGCAATGGGTAAATTCAAGAATACCAATCTATAATAGGTATGAATATATTATTGTTTGGTTATTAAAAAAAGATCATGTTGTCTCGGGCTTTCCCCGAGCCCGGTTCCTTAAAACTTAAATTGTATTTCTCTAATTACATTTGTTCTGTACTTTTTAGGTTGCCTATTTTTCTGGTAATGATCCTTGAAAATCTTAGAAGAATAACGTAGATGATATGGTTAGACTAAAATATTAATCAATGTATTTGACTTATAATAGGTATGAATAGATTGGCATTTTGTAGTGAATTAGAAAAATAAATTGTGTCATTTACTGATGACCAATCAGTTTGATTATATACAAGAAGCCTGTGCAAAATAAGACAAAAGAATAATAATAATAATTAAAAAAAGGCCACCACCCCATGAAAATAATGCCAACTGAAATTTCCTGCTTTAGTTCATCCCATAAAAAAAAACTGTAGAGGAAGTTTTTTTCCGGTGAAAAATAAAATTCATCCTTGGTTTACTTGTAACCTTTCCAAACCTCACAAGTGCCAAACAAAGTTCCAAAAAAAAATTGTTCATCACCGAAGATAGTCTAGATATCTCCATGTATCAATAATTGAATGACTATAACAACCTTTATGTTCATGACTAAGTATCCGTCTGGTTTTCAGTGTCCGTTTGATTTTTAGTTAATTAAAAATGAGTTTTGGTAGAATTGATTTTGCAATGTAGTTATGATAAAAATTGATTTTACACTAACGTATTTATATTTGGATAATTTATTTGAAAATTAGTTTTGACAAAAACTCATAATTTTCCTCTAAATTGAGCCTAAATTTTATCTTATTATTCATTTAATTTCCTTGGGCTAAAATTTAATTTGTATTTATATAATTGGGAACAAAGTATATCTGATATAACATTTTTTTACATGTCATGATCTGTGGAAATTAAAATTTTGAAGGGACATTTTGATTAATAGATTGGAGAAATTTTATTTTCCCAATTTTTTTATTTTTTCTCATTTTTATTGGTCTATTTTTATTTGACTTTAAAATAATATAGATAAAAATAAAAAAGCAGAAGCATGGATCGAACTGCTTTGATTTTCAAACGGAAAAACACAAATTAGCCAAACATATTCAAAGCTATATCAAACTTCATTTTAACCTCAAATCTTAGTTTAAGTAGCTAAGACAAATTAGTACTAAAGATAGTATATAGCTTTCTAGAAAAGAAAATAAGAAAAATCATAAAATAAGTTATTCAACCTCAATATATGGGTCTTAGAGAATTAACACTGCAATCTCGAGTCGAAAGAGTCGAAAAACAATTTCGACTCTAGAATGATCTTTTTGGTCTCTTTGGTCTTTCTTCTGCATTCTAAGAAAATATGACTTTGAACGGATTAGAGATATTGAGAGAGAGAAAGAGTGATGATTGTAATACCTTTGTTCCGTCTAAAGACCGAGAAACTATTCCACCTTCGTATTCAGTGTGTCCCCTGTTTACATTTATCTTTTTTCCTTTTATTCACCATCTCCTGACCGTTAAGATGTAACCGTCTTCTCCCTGTAATCCCTAATTTATCGGGATATTTCATAAATTGCCATTATGGAGTATCACACTCTTTTAGTGTGATCCCTGATTATTCGCCCTGCCGTTATGATTCCGTAACTGTTATGATCTCATAACTGTTACTCCTAGCCGGGTGTTTTTGAGGTAAAACAGTTTTTCGTGGAGAAACCCGTATATGACCGAGATATTGTTCAGTCGGACGATCATTTGGCCATACAATTACTCGGCCTTATCGTTTGATAACCGATGTATTACTCGGTTGCGCTTAAGCTCGGTCTCCGAATTATAGCTCGGTGTATTTGAGCCCGGAAAGCGAGGCTTCAAAAGGACGTATATCCACTTCGGACTTGTAACCTCGGCATGTTCATTTCGACACGTACACTAGCCCCCCAAGCCTCGAGTCCAATCTGGATGAGAGGGTTCTGAATTGTGTGGTCGACTGACAACTGGCTTTTTGAATTTAAATCGCTTCAGTTCCTTAGGGATTCCAGAACCTTCCTAGAGGCTCTTTGACGTTTTGGTTTCCGAAACGGTAATGTGCTTACACGTACAGCTGCGTGCAGCGTTATTAAGTGCTGCGTCTTTTCGTCAGCCAAATCACGCTTCCCAATGGTGACGACTGGCTCCCCCAAAGTCATGATTATTTTGCTCATTTTCGAGGAGGAGTATACATATTGGACTTGGGTGCTCATCCTTTTATTTCAACATACCTCTGCTTTTTATCTTCTCTGAATCTCTTCGTCGTCTTTGACCTCCTTTTCCTTGCCCCTTCCGTCATTTTTCCAGGTACGCCCTCTTCTGTGTTTTCCCCTTTTCTCAAGTACTTCACACTATTCTATAACTTTCCAAACCACCATGAGTTCAAATCGAGGATCCGAGGCATCGGCTGGGTCGTCCTCTCCTCGAATCCTGATTGAGAGGGAAGTTCTGGGTATCGGAGAAGAACCTTCACCGTCGAACTCCTCCTTTCCTAGCACAGAGTTGAATTTTCATCTGGCCGACTTTCCGACCGAAAGGGAGGCTTCATCTTCGGCTACTGCTGTGCAGATGGCCGTACAAAACCCTCGAAAAGTCACTTCTAGAGTTTAGAGAGATCCAGTTCCTGACATCCGGCTTCCGGGATATTATTGGGTAAAAGGAGAAGTTGGATCCTACCATTCTAAATTTCGGACTGCCGAATCCATTGTGGAACTGAGGAAGTCGATTTCTCTGACTAGCATACAGAAAGAAGAGGCCGTGATTGCTGAGCCGTGTGCTGAAGATGAGCACGTGTTCCTATCTGCATTGCCTGTACAAACGCATTTTACATACATGTATAGAACATTATTTGAATCATTAGGAGTTGGTCTTCCTTTCTCGGAGTTCGAGTGTGCTGTTTTAAGGGCGCTGAACGTCGCTCCGACTCAACTTCATCCCAACAGTTGGGCGTTTATGAAAGCTTTCGAGGTCTTGTGCAGAAAATTGAATATGACACCGACCGCCCCAAAATTTCTCTACTACTACCAAATCCGATTTGGAAATAAGATCGGCTGGATTTCGCTTAGTGGTATGAAAAAGAAGGGGATAATCGGTCCTTATACCTCGTCATATAAAGACTTCAAAGGAAGTTTCTTCAAAGTGCGCCCAGCCGAGGGATACTCAGACATGTTCTTCGATGAGGGGGGACGGCCCAGGTTTCCTCTTTATTGGACTCGGACTCCCATTAAATTCCAGTTCTGGTGTTACGAGGATATGTCGGCATCCGAAAAGGCGGATGTCGGCCAGTTAAATAAATTACCTCGTCCACTAAACTGCAAAATACTACTTAAGCTCCCTTACTCTTCAACCCCTAATAAAGATTTTAAACATGAGTGCCGATTTTCTTTTTTCTTATGCTACCATACTTGCTTCAGCTTCTAATATATGTTTTCTACTTTGCAGTGGTGATGGGGAAGTTCAACTGGCGTTCTATAAAACACATGGCCCCATCAGCAGGACCAAGTGCCGAGAAGTTGCAGGCTCACCTTGATAAAGAAGAGAGAAGTCATGCCGAAGTAATAGCAACAGCTGAGGTTGTTGAGATTCCTTCCTCTTCACGAAGCCCCCCGAGCAAACGTGCTCGGCTTCTGACCACCGACGAGGAACTTGTATCTTCAGCTCACCAATCTCCCCTACATTCTCCTGTTAGACGCTCACCTTCAGGCATTGATCCAAACATTGCCAAGCTTTTCAAGAGTAGTGTCCATGAGATCGGTGACAAAGAGACTTTGCAGCGATTGGGTCCCAAGGCTGTTTTGGAATCCATGTCGGCCATGTGCCTGCGCGCTGCGAACATGGCCTCGTTTTGTGGGGAGGAGTTTGAGGAAAGCGACCGTCGTCTGAAGGCTGCTAAAGCCGAGCTTTTGGAAGTGACCAACGCGAAGGACAAGGCTTCCTCAGAGCTTGCCGAAGCTTCAAAGTCTCAAGCAGCTCTTCTTCGGCAGGTAGAAGAACTAAAAGGTTCCCTCGCTGCTGCCGAGATGAAAATACAAGTGGTCGAAAAAGAGCGGGATGCCCTGACGACTGAGGTTGCTTGGGCAAAGAGCGTTGAAGCCGAATCCTCGGCCCTTGCTGCTAATTTGCAAAAGGATTTGGAACAAGCTAAGAAAAAACAGGCCGAGCTTGAGGCTGACGTTCAGGAAGCCGTGCAACAAATAATGAAGGAGCACGTAGAGGGCTTCCATAAAGCACTTCGTCAGGTGCATCTTTTCCTGCCGAAAATTGAGCTCTCGGCATTTGATGTAAATAAAGACGTCAAAGATGGTATGCTTGTGGACGAGGAAGAATTGTAGGATATTCCTACAGCTTCGGACTGCCCATCTCCTTGACTGTCTATTTCTTTTCTTTACTTTGATGTATTGTTCAGACTTATTTCTAAGCAATGATAACAATCTTTTGCCGGTTCCTGACGACCTGACCGCTTTCAAAAAGTTTAACATAATCCCGCAGTTCGTTCTTGACTAAGATTTAATTTATCCTCAGTTCATTTTCGGCCGAGTTTACGATAGAAACCTTGGTTCATACTTGACCAAGTTTCAATTCGCCGGTTCACACTTGACCGAGTCTTTAACAAAAATTTGGTTCAAACTTGACCAAATTTTATTAGAATGCTCGGTTCATACTTGACCGATTTTTTAACAAATTTTTGGTTCAGACTTGACCAAATTTAATTCGAATGCTCGGTTCATACTTGACCGAATTTTTAACAAATTTTTGGTTCAGACTTGACCAAATTTAATTCGAATGCTCGGTTCATACTTGACCGAGATAGATGAATGTAATCATGACAAAGAATTTCCTTTATTGAAGTAGGTAGACAGGCCTCGTCAAAACCTTCTCGACCAAAACCCTTTTTAATAAATCTTTTGGGACAAAAGACCGAGTTAGGAAAAAGAGTACCTTGACCGAATTTTTAACAAATTTTTGGTTCAGACTTGACCAAATTTAATTCGAATGCTCGGTTCATACTTGACCGAATTTTTAACAAATTTTTGGTTAAGACTTGACCAAATTTAATTCGAATGCTTGGTTCATACTTGACCGAGATAGATGAATGTAATCATGACAAAGAATTTCCTTTATTGAAGTAGGTAGACAGGCCTCGTCAAAACCTTCTCGGCCAAAACCCTTTTTAATAAATCTTTTGGGACAAAAGACCGAGTTAGGAAAAAGAGTACCTCGCCCCCCTTGTATACATCAACTAACTGAAATAATTTTTGAGGTGAGAAGCATTCCATGTCCTAGGGATTGCTTCTCCTGACAGCTTTTCTAGTCTATATGATCCATTGCCCAACGCTTCAGTAACCCGGTAAGGTCCTTCCCAATTTGCAGCTAGCTTTCCCTCGCCGATGTTCTTCCTTGCTTCACTCTGCTTTCTCCAAACGAGATCTCCACTAACAAAACTCCTTGGTTTAAGCCTAGAATTATAACGCCGAGCTGCTCTTTGCTTACAAGCTTCTTCCTGTATACATGTGTTTTCCCTGACCTCCTCGGATAGATCTAGTTCAACTTCCATGTTTTCCTGGTTCATACGTTGATCGGAGAGTATTCGTCTAAAGGACGGCTCTCCCACTTCCACAGGTATCATTGCATCTGCTCCAAAAGTCAACCTAAAAGGGGTTTCTTTGGTGCTTGACTGAGGCGTGCAACGATAGGCCCAAAGGATACTCGGCAATTCCTCGGCCCAGGCCCCCTTTGCCCTTCCCAATCTTTTCTTGAGTTCTCCGAGGATAACCTTGTTCGCTGCTTCTGCCTGTCCATTAGTTTGGGGATGTTCGACCGAAGACACTCGATGCTTGATACCGAGCTGTTCATAGAATTGCTTCAGGTTTCCATCAATAAACTGCCTTCCATTATCAGTAACCACCGAGTGAGGAATACCGTACCGACAAATAATATTCCTCCATACGAATTTCCGTACTTGCTGGGCCGTAATCTTAGCTAACGCTTCTGCCTCAATCCACTTAGTGAAGTAGTCTATGCCCACTAGTAAGAACTTGACTTGCCCTTTGCCCATTGGAAAAGGTCCGAGAATATCCATTCCCCAGACCATGAATGGCCACGGAGACGTCATTGTGTGCAATTCTTCTGGCGGTGCATGGTGTAGACTACCAAACCTTTGTCACTCATTACACTTCTTACTATACTCGGTACAATCAGCTCGCATATTGGGCCAATAATAATCGGCCCGGATTACTCTTGCTGCCATAGATCTTCCACCAGTATGCATCCCACACACTCCTTCATGGATTTCGCTCATAACATACTTCGTCTGTTCAGTAGTGAGGCATTTTAAAAGAGGAGTTGAGAATCCTCGCCTGTATAAATCTCCTCCCATTATTATGTAATGGGAAGACTTCATCTTCAACCTTCTTGCTTCATTCTGATTGCTGGGTAAGATCCCTTCGGCCAGGTAGTTCCAAATAGGGGTCATCCAATCCCGATCCGGGCTGTCTCCGACCATAACCTCATCAAGATCGACACTGGGCTGATGTATTGTTTCCCTGATGATCGTCTCATGTTGCCCGAGCTTCTTGACATTAGCCAATCTAGATAACAGGTCAGCTCGAGAGTTCTCTTCTCTTGGAATGTGCTCAATAGCAAATTCTTGAAAGCATTCAGTTAATCGTTTTACCTTGTTCAAATACCTTACCAGCTGTGGATCTTTAGCCTGGTAAGCCCCCAAGACTTGTTCAGAAACCAACTGTGAGTCACTCCGACACCTAACTTGCTTCGCTCCCATTTCTTTAGCTAGTTTTAAACCGGCAATGAGAGCTTCATACTCGGCCTGGTTGTTCGTGACTGAGAAATCGATTTTGAGAGACTGCTCCAAAATTAATCCCCCAGGTCCTTCAAGAATGATTCCTGCTCCGCTCCCCTTAGTGTTGGAGGAGCCATCAACGTAAAGTATCCATCGAGCCCCGTCTTTAGAATTGACGGATGGAGTAAGCTCAGCGACGAAATCAGACAGACATTGCGCCTTAATTGGCCCTCTAGGCTCATATCTTATACCGAATTCTGACAACTCGATTGACCACGAGATCATTCGTCCAGCTAATTCGGGTTTCCTCAAGACCTGCTTTATGGGGTGGTCGGTTTTCACAATAACCTCATGACTTTGAAAATAAGGTCGTAATCTTCTCGCCGAAGTGACTAGAGCCAAAGCTAACTTTTCAATAGTCTGATACCTTGTTTCTGCGTCGTGTAGTATTCGGCTAATGAAATATACCGGTACCTGCTGCTTGCCGATCTCTTGTACCATAACTGAGCTTATCGCATGATCAGTTACCGACATATACAGTAGCAACTCTTTGTTGGGGGTCGGCCGATTAAGAATCGGTGGTGCCGAAAAGAAGTCTTTGAAATTCTGAAACGCCTGCTCGCATTCCTCATTCCATTCGTACCGCGCAGCCTTCTTAAGCAACTTGAAGAACGGCCTAGCTTTCTCCGCTAACCTTGGTATAAAACGTGATAGTGATGCTAGTCGCCCTGTCAGTTTCTGCACTTCTTTTATATTGTGGGAGCTTCTCATGTCAATAATAGCTCGGCATTTATCGAGATTGGCTTCAATTCCCCGATGTGTTAACATGAATCCTAAGAATTTCCCTCCATTTACTCCGAATACGCATTTCTCAGGATTTAACCTCATGTTGTACTTCCGTATTCTTCCGAACACCTCCCCAAGGTCGGCAGCATGCTTAGAGGGATCTTCAGACTTCACTACCATGTCGTCAACATACACTTCTAGGTTTCTCCCAATCTGATCCTGAAATATTTTATCCATCAACCGTTGGTAAGTAGCCCCAGCATTCTTCAGTCCAAACGGCATCACCTGGTAACAATAATTAGCGTTCTCAGTCATGAACGCGGTTTTCTCCTCGTCAGGGGGGTACATCCTTATCTGATTATACCCGGAATAGGCATCCAAAAAGCTAAGCAGGCCACATCCTGACGCTCCATCTACAAGCCGATCTATGCTCGGGAGGGGGTATGTATCTTTCGGGCATGATTTGTTTAGGTCAGTGTAATCCGTGCACATTCTCCACCTTCCATTTGCCTTCTTCACGAGCACCACATTGGCCAACCACGTTGTATACTCAATCTCTCTTATGAACCCTGCATCAATCAACTTTACAGTTTCTTCCCTCATTGCCTTCCGCCTTTCCTCGCCTACCCGCCTTTTCCTTTGCGATATCGGCTTAGCTTTAGGGTACACCTCAAGTTTGTGGCATAAAAAATTTGGATCGATTCCCGGCATGTCTGAAGAAGTCCATGCAAACAAATCAGCATTATCCTTCAACATCTTTGTTATCTGCTCTTTAATCTCTCCCCCGAGTTTACTTCCGAGGCTAGTGCACCGGTCTTCACCGGCGAGCTGAAATTTCTGTAATTCTTCAATAGGCCTTGGCCTTTGGTCCTGCGCATCAAGTCGAGGATCAAGCTCTACCAAGTTTACTGATGCTGTATCCTTTTTCATATGTTCACTGTCGCCAACCATCCTTCCTCTGGTGACTTTCAGACTATCCACATAACATTGTCTTGCAACCTTTTGATCAGCCTTTATTGCGACTATGTCCCCAGTCACCGATGGAAACTTCATTGTAAGATGCAATGTGGAAACCACGGCGCCGAGCTCATTTAACGCAGGCCGACCTATCAAAATGTTGTAAGAAGTTATTGCATCAATTATGAGGTACCTGACCATAATGGTTTTCGATCCGAGATCTCCACGGAAGGTGGTCAATAGCTCCACGTAACCTCGGGTGTGAACCTGTTTTCCTGCAAAGCCTACCAACGGATCGTGATAAGGCTTGATCGTTTCCTCAGGTATCCCGAGCTTCTGGAAGGTAGAATAATACAATATATCCGCGGAGCTCCCCTGGTCTATCAATGTCTTTCTAACGACATAATTGGCCACCTCCACTGAAATCACCATGGGGTCGTCCTGATTAGGATCGACTCCTTCGAAATCCTCATCCGAAAAGGTGATGGGCGGAGAACTCCGGGGCACTCGGTGCATCGTCGCATTTACCGCCCGAATGGCCCTCAAGTGTCTTCTCCTGGCCGAGCTGGTTGCTCCTCCTCCGGCAAACCCTCCTGCTATAGTATTGATAACCCCTCTGATTCTGCTTCCTTCCCTGTTTCGAGTGTCGTCTGGCTGCACTCTTTCCTTATTCGGTTGCCGAGGTTCCTCTTGACCTCGGGTCTGACCTCTACCACGACCTCTTCCACTATAGGAGGGTCAACTTCCGTGACCCCTCTGTATAAAGTTGCCGAAATGACCGGCCTGGATCAATTCCTCAATCTTGTCTCGTAATGTCCAGCACTCCTCGGTGGTGTGACCATAATTGCGATGGTACCTGCAATGCTTTGACTGATCCGCCATCTCCGGGGTATGTCCGGGAGCTGGGAGCCGTATCAATTCGGTATTGCAGGCTTCTTCCAAAATTCGAGCACGGTTGGTGTTTAAGGGAGTATAGAAGTCATACTTCGGTCCCCGACTAATACCTTCTCTCTTAAACTTCCCCTTCTCTAACGTCGGCCTCAGACTTCCACGGCTGCTAGATTCCGTTCGCTTGTCCAGATCAGTCCTGACCCTATTTCTAAACTTTGACACCTCCTCCATTTGTATATATCCAGCTGCACGATTTCTAAGCTCATCCATGTTGGCAGGTGGTTTTCGACATAGGTGGTCGGCAAATGGCCCCGGCTTGAGAGCCATCAACATCGTGTGCATAGCTACCTCAGGATTTAGATCCCGGATCTTTACCGAGACTGATGAGAAGCGCTCCATGAAACTCCTTAGGGATTCATCCTTCTCCTGTCGCAAGTTTACTAACGCAGCCGAGGTAAGCTGGTGAGGTCGGCTGGTAGCGTATTGCGCTCTGAATTTATTGACCAAGGTTTCAAAACAATCAATAGATCGTGATGGGAGCCGGGTATACCAACTCAGAGCCGCTCCTTTCAAGGACGTAGGGAAAACCCTACATAAAACCGCATCCTCATTTGTGAACAGATTCACCTGCGTAACATACGCATCCACATGCTCGTCAGGATCAGTAGTACCGTCATATCTTTCTAAATTTAAACCCTTCCATCCTTTTGGCAATGGCGTCTCCATGATGCCATCAACGAACAGATGTCTCCGGGCAGCCTGCTTGTCCCCTCGCAAATTGTCAATGTTGGTCTCTGAATGGTGTGTTTCCTCCCGTCGGCTTCCCTCATGATATGACCGCTGAGCTTCCCTGTTGATATTCCCCCGTTCCATCTCCTCGAGGAAGAGAAGTACTTTCATGATAGCGTTCCTGCTCCAACTGTCTGTTCCTTTCACGCATCTCCTCGTTCTCCTTTCTTAATATCTCCATCTCCTCACGCATTGCCCGGATGACAGGGTGGTCCTTCAAAGAAGGCCTGTCTTCAGAGCGTCATTCTCCTGCACCCGCACTGCTCCTGGTTCGCACCATGATCCTTGGTGGTGGTGGGATAGTTTTTCTCGGCCCCACGGTGGGCGCCAAAATGTTCCGTCTAAAGACCGAGAAACTATTCCACCTTCGTATTCAGTGTGTCCCCTGTTTACATTTATCTTTTTTCCTTTTATTCACCATCTCCTGACCGTTAAGATGTAACCGTCTTCTCCCTGTAATCCCTAATTTATCGGGATCTTTTATAAATTGCCATTATGGAGTATCACACTCTTTTAGTGTGATCCCTGATTTTTCGCCCTGCCGTTATGATTCCGTAACTGTTATGATCTCATAACTGTTACTCCTAGCTGGGTGTTTTTGAGGTAAAACAGTTTTTCGTGGAGAAACCCGTATATGACCGAGATATTGTTCAGTCGGACGATCATTTGGCCATACAATTACTCGGCCTTATCGTTTGATAACCGATGTATTACTCGGTTGCGCTTAAGCTCGGTCTCCGAATTATAGCTCGGTGTATTTGAGCCCGGAAAGCGAGGCTTCAAAAGGACGTATATCCACTTCGGACTTGTAACCTCGGCATGTTCATTTCGACACGTACAACCTTACCTCCTGACATCTCTAGACTTGACTAAAAACTTCAAAATTCAACCAAACACAATTTCAAACATCTCAAGACAACTAACAACTTCAGAACAGCGGAAATGAACCCCAAAAACACTAAAAACTGACTGGGGCTACGGCTATTACAGTACTGCTGTGGCTCCGGCCTCCCCTGTTTTCACTCACTTCTGTCTTCGCTAGCACCACAACCTAGACTTTGGAGCCGCGGCGCCCCATGCTGGTTTCTACACTAGCAAAACTTAACACTTGGGGCAGACTCCTGACGTGCATAACTTTATACTCCGACCTCCGATTGACTTGATTCCAACTCCTACAAGTCAATCTAGTCTCAATCTAGCTATAGACACCACCTTCATCTTAATCCAATTCCGCATAGAGATTCTAGACTCCTGACACTATCTTAGACACTTATTGACCAAAACTCATCACTAACCGCTTCCAATTGCCACCAAAGGCCAATGGTCACTTAAAGATCATTCATACAAGTCCAAAACCCCCAAACCAACTTGTCCAAGAGGTTTCACTTCAAAGGAACCACTCCTCTAAGATTTGACCTTTTGGAACCCCATCTTGACAAAACGAGCTATAGGCCCTAAAACACACCAATGAAGCCCAAATCCAACTTTCATCATACATGTCACATACACACAACCCACATAGCTATACATATAACCATCTATAACAATCCTTATCCATAACCATATATTCATTACAAAACTTTCTATTCCACTTGACACAATATACATATCCAAAATACACATAAACTACATAGACCTAATATTCCCACGTCCACTGCTACTCCCTCGGCTTCTCAGGATTAGTGCCAGAACAGTCACCTGAAAGGTTAGTTCATGGGAAAGGGGTGTGAGACAATGTCTTAGTAACCGGGAACAACTGCACACATACATATATACATATATCTTGCATAATTCATAAATGCAATGTAAAATGAATGGAATGCATGTCGCCCTCATAGGGATCCTATCCTTATCCTCCCTAACATATATAATCCATCCTTATCCTCCATAATATATATAATTTATCTTTATCCTCCCTAACATATATAATTCATCCTTATTCTCCCTAACATATATACAAATATATATATATATATCATTGTACGCCATATCATCATCACATCATCGCCACCCAATCCGCTATAGATCACAATCTCTCAATGTCATGTGATGATACTCATGTATAATCATATAATCATCATCGTCATATCATGTCAATATCATCATCTCTAATTATCATCATAGTCATCATCTAACTGTATGCATACCACGATATATAGAAAACAGCACACACAAACACATTGATATCGTGGTATGAAAGAAACATGCATATATATACACAAATATATGTACTATCATACAATATAAATGATACAATATAAACAAACATCTGGTTGCCTCAGGTTGTCAATATCACACTCACACAGGTTTCACAAGCTTTCTTGAATGCGAATCCCATGACTAGCCTTCTCTGAGTAGCCAAACAAACCTTAACAATATCACAATTCTTCAATTAACACAATATGCCAAAAACTCAAACATCACAATTCAACCACTTTAGCCTAACCCAAGGTTCCAACACCCTCTTTCATGCATCATTAAACTCCTAGAAACCATTCAAACATCACGCAATTCCATACAACTCGGATTCCTCATACTCTCAACCAAGAATAACTTAGGGTTAAGCTCTAAACACATATAATCCTTTCAAAACTCACACCCAAGCAACTAGAACACCACAACACACTTCATTAACCCCATTTTATCCATTTCAATCGGTGGATTTCGGCCAAAATCCAAGATCCTAACTCAAAACCAAAAAACCCTAATTTCAACGAAGAAAATGGAGCGGGAGGAGTAGAAAATACTTACCAACTTGAATCCAAGCTCTTGAGGTCTGAAAATCACTCCCAAATACCGAAAATATCGAACCCTAGTAGAGCTTCCTCGGTTGTCCTCCGTTTCTTTCTTTCCCGATCGTTCGAAATGATCCAGATTTAAACAAAATTCCTGATCCTCGCCGCAGCTCCACCAGTTTTCAGCCAAAAAGAGCCACTGGACACTTTATCGCCGTGGCGGCCCTACTTCAAGCCATAGCGTGGAGCTCTTCCAGACTCCACTTGAACCTTCCTCCGTCCTATTTCCTCCGGTGCTACACACAAGGCTAAGAAAGATATCATGAGGGGTGTTACAATGATTGTTGATAACCTACGTATATTCCAAAAGAGTATCCATAAGCACGAGTCCAGTACCAACACAATAAATCACCTCTGTCATTCTTGTTCTTCACTTTCAATTTCTGATTCGAACGTAATTCACTCTCTTTCTCAAGAGTGGGTTGGGTATTCTGCATTGTACTAGGGGCTGAGTAAGTTCTCTAAACCTCGTGGTGATGGCTTTGTTGATAAAATCTAGATGCTCTTGTAGTTCATCAAACCTGCTGTTGGAAGCATTAATGGCAACAGAGAGATTGCCGACTTCATTCTCCAAGATTTCGAAACTTCAGCCACAGTTATCATCTTCATGGTTGAGCAAAGAAAACTAACCACCGTTTGCAAGATTGTCTTGCTCTACTTTGACAAATTTTCTAGGAGATTGTTGAGACGTTAAACCACAATAAGATGGAATAAACTATAAATAAATGAATAGATAGATGAATAAATTAAGTCAGCGAGTATGATTTTTGGAATGCGTGGAAATTTGCCTAATGAAGATTGAGATTTTGAATGTGTGCGCAGCCCATAGACCATTGAAATGAATTGCATTAGTATTCATTCAGATTTTGAATTCTCTTAATTAATCTCATCCAACAATAGTTTGAAAATGTCCAACCCTAATAACCCTCCAGATGCACAAGCGAGACACAAGACAGTTTAGGTGAAAAGTATTGAATGCAGCTCACACCCTAATGATCAACTGGATTTATTTGATTATATTTTTTCTAATTTTTTTACAGTTTATATTTTAAAAGAATTGATTTAATTTGCTACAACACGCATCCCAAGATAAGCTGGATTAGCTAAATTTATGAACAATCCTGGCTTATCTTGTTTCAATTGTTTTATAATAGATTATCAATATTAGCATAATTATATTATTTATAAAAATTATTATTGATCATCATAATTATTATTATTATTTTTTGCCTATACATAGTTTCTTAATTGATAATGAAAATTTCCAAAAAAAAAAAGACCATAGACAATGATATTCATGAGATCATTCACAAAATAATTTTGTTAAATAATTATTAGTTTTTCTGGCTAGAAAATAATTATTATTTTTAATGAAACTCCTTTTGCATACATAATCTTCAAACAAACACAAATTCACAACGATGAATTTCACGCAGTGGTCAAAAAGAACATAATTTTATCAAATTAAAAAAAAATGTACATGCAGATTCGTAAATCGGGTCAGGATTCAGAAATAATTAAATCCAAGCTCAACCCAATCCAGTCCACGTCGACCCATCTCCCCCCATATGTGCGGTTTCAGTTTCCCGAACCGACCCGACACCCGCTTCAACGGCTCTGGCTCGAGCAGAGGAGAGCACTACAACGTCGAAGTATAAAAGCTCCGGAGTATTTATCTACTAATTTTTTTTTGGCCAAAAGAGCTCCAGAGTATTTAACTAATTATATTCAGCGTTCGACTCCGAAGACAAAGATAGCGGAGGCTGATAGATATGGAGGTGGAGTTGGAACCTCGGGTGAAGCCTCTGCCCTACAAGGTCAAGGCCATGTCTAGGGAATCGCCGTCGCAGAAGGCGGCACACGTCCTTGACACCGACCTCCGCACTCACTGGTCCGCTGGTACCAATACCAAAGAATGGATTTTACTTGAACTTGACGTACGTATTTCACTCCAAGGACCTCTGTCTCTCTGTTTCTCAGTCACTTTCTAGTTTCCTTTCTGCTTTTGCGGAGGTTTGGGGTGATTGCTTGTTTGGTTTTCGAGAAACCTCAGGAAAACTTTGATGCAAGGTGTTTTTAAGTTGATCGATCAGTGACATGATTGAACTGTGGCTTGTATGATATATGTTTAGTTGGCACTTTCTATTATTCTGCTTAAATTGTTTGAATTGAACCCAAGCGTTGCTTAGAGTTGTAAAGTCTTTTGCTTTTAATGCTCATTATTTGGGTTAGAAGTATAAATGGGTGGGATGAGTATGCAGTCGTTGTATAATTACGCACATGCTCTCTAATGGATATTGCTCTTTTTTATGACAATTATTCCCTCCATTGAAATGTGATTCACATCCTACAAGTTTAGCAGTATTAAATTGGATCAAGTATTGAACAAAGGGAATGTAACTTGCGGATAGGACATATAGGATCGTATGACCTGATGTTCATTTTAAACTGAGAGATTAGCCACAGTCATCTTTGAATTCTTCTATTTTTATTTTCCTTCTGTGTTTGGGTGGAAGGAGTGTGCATGACTTAGGAATGTCCTTTTATTTGCTGGTTTGTGGTGTAATTCACAGGATTTTTTTGACACAACTCATCATGGGTAGATTTGGTCCCTAGGCTCTTTATTGGTTTCTTTTCATGCCCTTTCAGGGGTGGGTTCTATGAATTATTTTAAGAGAAATTGTTGAACTTCTATGAGTTAGTGCCGTGTTCTTTATTTTTCCCTTTATGTTGATTTATAAGGATTGGCTATCCTCTACCTTTTGTATGTCTGTACTCTGTCTTATTCAAGTATAAAAATAGTGAAGTTTTTCTTTGATATAGAGGCATAATCTATGATTATGAATAATTGTAGATAATTAGTATTGATTATTATTTATTGTAAATAATTAGGGAGATTATTATGTAATTATTAGTCATAAATACGTTGTCATTTTATCCTTCTTATAAATAAGATGCTCATCTACATTTCTCACAGTCGCTTCCTCTCTCTCCCCATCTCAGGGGGATTTCTTTTTCCTTCTCCTCCCCTCTCATACAACCAAACCAAATGAGAGAATTTTATTTTCCCTTTCCTTCTATTTCCCCATTAAAATTCCTCTCCTCTCCATTATTTTGAATCAAACAAACCATTAGGGGCTAAACTAGCAGAAACTTAATGGAGTCTCCTTGTAAACTTAAAGCATGTTTGGTAGGAAGGAGTCGTTTTGAGGGAAATGGGAAGGGAGAAGGAAATGGAGAGAAGGATTCCTTGAAAATGCTCTATTTTATTTATAGAAAGTTTGAATGATGTGTACTAAACAAATTTTACAAGGATTTCTCTCTCATTCACCATTTTAAGAAATCATTTTCATTTGTACCATACCTAGCCTTAGTCTCAAGGAAGAGGGTAGTCTTCTTGACATAGGAAGATATCTATGATTAGCTGGGAAGCTTATATATTTGTCACATAGGACACAAGATATAAGCTTTCCGGTTATCGTGGTGAGCAAATATGTGAGTAAGTCATAAGAGGATCATATGGAGGCAGTCTTTAGGGTATTGAGATATCTTAAAATGACACTTGGAAAGTGACTATTCTTTGAGAAAGGAAGAAACAAAAGTGTTGAATCTACTTTGATGTAGATAGGAGATCCACCACTAGTTACTGTGCATTCATGTGTGGAAATCTAGTGACCTAGAGATGCATGAAGTAGCCAGTCGTGGCAAGAAGCAGTGTTGAGGCAAAGTACAAGGCTTGAGCACTAGGAATATATTAGGGGATGTGGATCCTATGGGTTTTGAATGAGCTAAAGATAGATGTTATGATGATAATGAAAGTGTGGTGTGATAACATGGCCATGACTGGGATAGTAAGGAATCCTATTTATCATGATGGATCCAAATATGTAGAAACTGACAGGTACTTCAGAAAGGAGAAAATTGAATCAGGCTTGGTTGAACTCTCATACAAATCCTCCAACTTTCAAGTGGCAGAGATACTGATTAGGGCACTTTAGAGAATCGAGTTTGAAGAACTAAGCGGCAAGCAGGGAATGTTGAACATATATTCTCTAACTTTAGGAGGAGTGTTGGCGAGATATATGCCTAATATGGGCCCAATAGCTACTTCCGAATTGTCTATGTTTAACTTATCTAATCTTTATTATTCTGTTAGGATTAGAATCATGTTTGCCTTTATTCTTTTGTTTGCACAATTCTTAGGCTTCTTCCAAGTCCTCTGTTATCTGTAACATAATATCTTTTTTATCATTACTAGAAATATGCTTCTGGAATCGCTCAATGATTGATGACTAGTAGGTTGGGTTTCAACCAGTTTACTCCCCTTTTACTTGACATAATTTGTAAATGCAAATTTGGTTCTTGGCTAAGTCAGTCAAGATCCCATTTAGATTCCTTTTTATTTCCTTTTGTCTATTAACACTATCTTTTCTTTCTTTGTTTTTTTTTTTCTACTTTTTTTGGTCCAAACTCTCTTAATATTTCTTTGTTTTCCTTTTTTGGCTTTTGCATCCTATTTTATTGGATATGAGGTGCACCCTTTCCCTTCACAAAGCTTCCTTTATCTAGGATTTGCATTTGACTAAGGGTTGCAAAAGGATGATTTGGAGGGGGATTTTGGGGTTTGGTCCTGAAAGGGAAGTTTATGACTGCCCTAATAATCCATTTGCAACCTGTGTTTATGTTACTTGTTCTTTGCTGATTCTTGGTATGGTTTTTTATAATTTCTGCTATCGATTAGCGATACTCAAAAAACATGCAAAGATTGACAAATATGGTCTTAAAGATTCTTGGAGAGACCAATCCATATAAATATTGAGGGTAAAATTGTGAATTCTCTCTTGGTGGTTTGGGCAGATTCCAGAGTATGGGTTTAATTTGCCTGGAATTTATTTGATTAACTGATACAAGTGGCTTGGTTGGTTGTTATGTTTCTCTGTCATATTGTAATGGCTTTGCTGTTTTCTTTGGAATTGATGATTCAGCCAGCTTAAAGTATCATGCTTCTGTATATTTATGTTGACGTTTGTATGTAAATGAAGTACATGCATAATGTCATTTTCAATAACCAGAATACTATAATTGGCAATAGAAGCTCTCTTAATCCCTTTGCATGTGGTATAAAAGCTTGCAATTTTTTGATGTTCAATTATATATTTTTTGCAGGAGCCTTGCTTGTTGTCGCATATACGGATATATAACAAGTCTGTGCTTGAGTGGGAAATTGCAGTTGGCTTACGTTACAAGGTTAGTTGCTTAAAGTTTTGAAACAATTGATCTTCGTTGTCTAGGTTTTTTTCTTCTTGATTTTTATATTATTTGGTTTTGGTAATCAGCGAGCTTAAGACTGAGAGGATTAGATTTGGTGGTTTAATGTTCAACGATCAGTTTCCTAATTTAGATCCAGTGGCTAGTTCTCTATTTTAGGAAGGTCATATACACATATTGCAATTTATTTCTTGATTTTCTATCTGTTGGAGCCTTAATGGTTCTGACAATTATAATTAGCGTTGATTTTGTGGCAAAACAGAAAAGAAAGTGTTGATTTCTTTCCCTTTTGGAGTGTCTGCTTAGTCTGAGCTACCCTTTTTATATAGCCTCAGTTTGTTGTATCCGATAGGCCTGTCTTATTGAATTTTTTTTCTTATTATTTACATGGTATTAGAGCCACTTTGACTGGGCCCTCCCATGCCTAACTATTTTTGGGATTCAGAATAGAAGGTGTAATAGCAATTAAAATTTTTCTGATCTGACCAATGGTTCTAACGAGAATTCATATATAAGATATGGGAATAGAGATTATAACGTTTTTTACTTGGAGAAAGAATAGAGTGCTAAATCATTGTAGGGAAAGAATATCCTTGCTTCTACAGTATCCACATGGGTAGTCAGGACCCTCCTCAACATCTCAGCTAGAAGTCACTCTAGTAAGGCATTCTTGGAGATTCTCTCCTTGTGCTCTAGATGGCTCTAGACAGTACACTATGTATGTCTTGTGTGATTAGCTTTTCCCTAGATGCTACCTAGATAGCTCTACCGTTTTCCCTAGGCCTTCTTAGAGGTTTGCAGCAAAACTAATGATGAAAAGTGTAATGGGCATTAATTATTGGCTAATAATTAAGCCCAATAGAATGTAGTATAACTCTTTTGGGCTTTAGCTGTTGGCCTTACTGTGGCTAATGATTAAACCCAATATAATTTATTAAATCTCAAAATTAAAAATAACATTATTCAGTTTTACTTAAATTACTTTAATATTATTAATTAAACTAAATACTATTAATATTACAATATAATATTATAGTATAATCTGATATTATGTTATCTTAAATGGGCTATCAGGATTTGTAGTCTTCTCTTGAGAGATTTTCTGAGGGCCATGCTACTAATTGTCTTCATTTTCTGCTAAGAAGGGTTTTTATTTCATTTCTCTGTTCAGATCAGAATCCCATCCTCATTTTGGTTATGTTTTCATCCAATTTCTCTATGTTTATCCTTTATTTTTCTTTACATTTGATTCAAAATTTTTATTCTACATCTACTTCCCATTAAGAACTTCACCTATGTAGTGTCATAGCTGGTCCCAAGTTCAGGTAAAGGAGAAGGGTTGTGTTAGGCCCTTGACAGCCAATGTAAAATTTTGTCGAATTCTTATGACATGGATCTACTTCCCATTAGGAAAGACTGATGATTGCTAACAGACAATATTGATAACAGAAATATATACAATGCCCTATGGACAAGCTTGTGTAGTCACTGAAGTGTGGAATGATATTGGTTTTTGGAATAGGCAACAATTTCTAGTTACTTCAACTATTGTCCTCAATCTTACTTCTCTTAATTTCATTATGAATGTACATGCTGAAGCAGAAAAAGTATTAAGCCTGTGGCCTAATACTTCTGACTGCACTTTAGCATCAGGACATTCTTCAGTGTCTGACCAAAGGCAATTGTTTCTTCATGAAAAGTAGAAACGTTAACTATTTCCTTAAATAACTTGTATGTGAATGATGCTTTATAAAGTAAAGGCTTCTTGTTTGTTATGCTCTAAAATTATTCATTTTTGGTGGATGAAAGTATGTTGCATGCCTTACTGATTAGTATTTGCTTGCCAGCCAGAGACTTTTCTTAAAGTTCGACCACGGTGTGAAGCACCTAGACGTGACGTGATCTATCCTACAAACTACACTCCATGTCGATATGTGAAAATATCTTGTTTGCGTGGAAATCCCATTGCTATTTTCTTTGTTCAGGTCTGTTGTCGAAACTCTTCTTTTCCTACTCTTCATCAATGTACAACTATGCTATCAATATCTTAAGTTATGCTATCAAAATCTTATAGAAACTTTATGAGATAGAAAGGTAACTCCATGAAAGGAGGATAAGTTGGCCTCCTAAAAGAGAAGAATGCGTAGAGGAAAGGAAAAAGAAATGAACAATTGAACTTAAATGACAATATTGCTCAATCTCTATTCATATTAGACAAAGGTAATCTGTTAAATCCCATAAGTCATTTATGCTCAACGAAACAACTCCATATCTCATTCCTTTCCAAGTCCAACACAATACATCAAATCACTACAAAAACTACTCACTGAGGCAAAACTTACATATTTATCATGACCCAAGCATGTTTACAGGATCATGAAAAAGTGATCCAAAATTTTGGGGATACTCAACTGTGACCAACAACAACTTTTTTCCATAGTGAGGTGGCATTGTATACAATACAAGAGCAAGTGTTCAATTTTTTTCTAATTCAGCATTACACATAACATATTCAGGGGAATCACCCAGTTTGGCCTTAAAATCTACAGAATGTCATTTGATATTAATTCTTCTCAAGTTTTGAGTACTGGGTGTCCCCCCAAATTTTCACCTATAATGCGGTTTTAGAGTTTCAAATTGTTTTCTCAAGAAGAAAAAGTGCCCTATTGGGATAAGAAATAGAAAAATAAAAATAGGACTTGTAACAATCTGGGGTCCAAACTCTACTAGCTGAAGAGGAAGAAAGATGTATGAGTGAAAGAGCCTCAAGTACTCAAGTTTATGAACCTTGTGGAAGTGATTTCTACTGAAATGAAAATTCCACCAAAACAATCCCTGCGAAATGACTTCGGGCCTGTTTGGTTCTATTTCTGAAGACAGTTTTTTTGTTTTCGGAAACAGAAAATTCAGAAAACTTGTTTGGTAAATTTGTTTTTTATAAACTGTTCTGAAAAACAGAAAAATAAAATAATAGAAAACTTAAAACACCTTTAAGGTGTTTTGTAGTTTTTGTTCTAGAAAACACAAGGAAATGTGAGAAACATCCACCTCATTAATAGTAAAGTTATGAATTTTGAATAACTCATCTATCATTCACTAATTATGATTTTGAGAACAATTATTCAAACAGATTTTTTTGTTTTCTTGTTTTCAAAACTTATTCTTGAAAACAGTTTTACAAAACTGTTCTCAGAACAATAAAACAGAAAACATTGTCAAACAGGCTTTTCATTACTGAATAGGAGGTTATGAAACAAAGAAAGTTGAAACGTATTTGGAAAAGCTTTACAAAATGGAACATTTTCTTCTCCTTAAAGGTCCTTACAAATGCTAATTCAAAGATTGTCAATCACTCTAAGGTTTGTAAGATCTTAAAGAGATGTGATCTTAGGTTTAGTAACCAACTGTGCTAGATTAACATTCCACCCATTCTAAAGCAAATTAAGCCATTCTTGTGGTAAATGCCATAGCCATTTACCTGTCACTGCACTGTTTTTGGAAACCAAGTTTTGAAGATCTAGGCCCACTTCTTTCCCATATGACAGACAAGATAAGTCTCCTCAAATTGGTCATGCCTGACAGAAGAAAACTCTCACAATCTTCTCTAACCTCTAGGCAACAGCCACTGGGGTTCTAAAAGAGGAAGACAGTGTATGAGGGTATTAGAGAGACAAGATTAAGAGTGCTGCTGCTACCTGATGAGAGGAATGACACTTCTTGATTTTATTTTAGGTACTTCTTTAAACTGACTCCTAAAATGTGGACTTAGGGTTACCCCTAAGTGGATGTATAGATATGTTACTGGCCCATTAAAAACTTGACAACAATCAGAAGTAAAGAAAAAGAAGAACTTGGGTGTCCAGATATACTCCATCAAATCACTCCTCAACAAATTAATTTTAACCATTAAACAATCATTAAAAAGATGAATGATGAAAAGAACAATCTCAAAACCTCTTCTGAACCAACTTATATCTGCTTAGCAATACTGTTCGATAACCCTAAAAAGCATTCTAGTGAGCACATCATGCACTAGAGCTAGAGAAAAAGGAGCCCTTGTCTAACCATTTGATTCCCTTGAAACCAAGATTTTGGTTCACCATTGACAATCACTGAAACGTTGCTGATAACCTGAATTCCACTTTCAAGTGACATGTCTGATTGTATTTGCTTTGAACATGAGTTGCTCCGCCTGATTACTCACCATAGACGCCCAACTGAAATTCCATGAACTAGATACCAAGAAATTTCCTTCTAATCTATCCTTACCCAACAAAGATAGAAAAGCATAAATTTTTGGTTGTGTATGATTTAACATATGCCCTGAACATAAAAGGTATCTCCAGAAGGCACCTAATGAGTTTACTAATTTTTGTGACCTTTTCTTTTCTGGATTGAGTGTTAGCACTGAGCCAAATTATTGCAAACTTCTGTTTTGAAGTTTGAAATGGTTCGGTAATAAGCTTATTTTTACCTTCTGTCTGTCGCAGCTTGTAGGAGCTTCTGTGGCTGGACTAGAACCTGAGTTTCAACCAGTTGTTAATTACTTGTTACCACATATTATTTCCCACAAACAAGATCCTCATGATATGCATCTCCAGGTGGGTTGCACTGTCCTTCCATCAGCATGCTTATTATATAATCTATTTCTTTTGTTATTATTTTATGAAGCATGAACACTTCAAAAAGGGAGTCCTGTAGTGTCCTTATCCGTTTCATACTAGTTGGACACTTGTATTGGACACTACATGGCATTTCACATTACAAATATGGACATCAGAATTTTTTGTGTCAGCATGTTTGTGTCGTGTCCCATGGTCATGCCAATGTCCATGCTTCTTAGTCATTATTGTTTTTGTTTGCTTTCTGATTTTATATGTTGTGTAGTTGTTACAAGACATTACAAATCGGTTGCTTGTGTTTCTTCCACAACTAGAGGTAATAGTGATTGAATTCCTTCTAGATTACTTCTTGCGTATCTCCTTATTTCCCTTTATGACACTGTTATTTAGTGTTGCATTTATATAATTTCAGGCAGACCTTACAAACTTCTTAGATGCTCCAGAGTCTAGCATACGTTTTCTTGCCTTGCTTGCAGGTCCTTTTTATCCCATTCTTCATGTTGTGAATGAAAGGTTAGTATGCTTTTTCTTTCTTGTTTTGATGATATAGTCTTAATGGATCTGTTTTTTCTGTTAATAGCAGTGGTATAAATGCTAGACTGGTCGTTGAACCATTGGACAGAGTAGCTTGTGGTTCAATGGTCAAATTGTGGTCAAACAGGTAGCAAAATATGAGGCAAAATTATTATTTTCGTCTCTTAAGTTTGGAGCAAGTTTCAAATTTGTGACAAATATTTTTATATATATCAATTTGTCCAACATCTTTCTAGAAAGCTACAGTTCTTTTCTAATAACTAATGATGTCTAAATGATTGATGGAAAATGTGAACATGTTTCCTGAGTGACTGAATGGATCTTATTGGGGAACATATCCCCTGAAATGAACAGAATGGCTAAAATAACCATTCCATCAGCATCTTTCTAATTACCTAATTGAGAATTTTAGGCTTTCTCCGACAATTAATTTTACATCAATTTATGAAGAAAAGCCCCATGATCTCTTTCCTTTCATATCCAACCAAAATTATTCCTTTGCTGGTGGGGAGAATTAATTGTCCTATTTCCTATGCTTAAAAGGAGTTTTACTCTTGAAAGAAAGTTGGCATGAATATTCTATTTGGTGTGGATTGTCTGCTAATAGTGGAAGAATATATTTGTTGTAGGGATGAGTGAATTCATCAAAATTTCCCATGCAGTTCTTCCCCAACCTTGAGGTTTTCTGTGTTTCACGTTTTTCTTGAATCCAAATGCCCCACCAAGTTATTTTTGGGGCTGCAAACTCCCCACCCAATTCATCCCTCTTCTAAATGATTATTTCTGTTATCACATGTCCGTTCCAAGCATCTTCAAGAATTTCTTTTCCATAAGCACACAAGGAAAATTCAACATCTGGTTGAGGAGAACCAATTCTCCCAAGCATCCAATTGAAGTGCAAGCATGATGGAGAGAAAAACCCATCTTGTTAATTGAAAGCAGATAGTGATAGTGAAGAAGAAACGGAAGGGACTGTGATTGACTGAAAACAATGCTGCTTTGGCCATGTATATATATATATTAACTGGCTTCCTCCTGCCTTCCTGGTTTTCTGCTTCCTTATGCTCCAACCAGGTTTGATATGAGTTCAAGAGCCAGTACCACTAATAAAAAATATATATATATATATATACACATTCATATAATCATGTTTTTTTACATATCACAATTTTTTTTTCAAAAGAAAATTGGCTATCCATATGGGATACAAGTCAGCATTAGTCCTTTTTTTGACACAAATAAGTTCAATTAGAAAGAGGAGAAAATACAAAATTGTGGAGGTTAATAAATCCTTAAGTAAGAAAATGAACCAAAAAAAAAAATAAAATAAAATAAAAACACAAAAACGCAACAATGGAACAAAAGGCCTAGGAGGCTAATTAGTGTAGAAGAGCTTCCGGAATTGATGTTTTGGAGAAACCATGTGCCAACACCAATGTCTATTTGTGCCAACACCAGCGTCTATCCAAATTGGCAATTCTATGACATTACATATTTAAAGTTGAAGATATGCCCTTGAAAATATGAGCATTCCTTTCCAAAATCAGAGTCCCATGAACCAATAACTAGTCAATGATAATTATTACATTAACATTTCCAATCACAAAAGAAGAACATACAAATACATAGTTGTCATTTGTTTCAAGAAAATTGACAAAATGATTTTACTTTAACCTAAAATAATTCATAAAATTAATTCAAATGATGTCATTTCAATAACAATATTAAAAGCAAATGAAATAGTTTTTTTTTGTTTTTGGACTGGACCTGCTAATTGGTTTTTGAATGAGTTTAATGATTTTAGGGTTACGCTGGCTTTGGTCTGAGGGACCAGTTTACCATTTTTCCAGTGTAATTTGGCTGGTCTTTTTTTGTTTCCTCAATTGTGGTCAATGGTTTCAGATCTTGGATGGTATTATGAACTGTTTACGTTTTAGCCTTTTGATCAATGAAATTTTTTTATATATAATTGTATACAAATGTGTTGACTGAATTATCTAATTGTAATGCTATGCTTTTTTATCTTTGTTAGGCCTTCTTACCATGATTTGGAAATTGGCAGTACTTATGCTTACATTTTTTTCCCTCTCCCTGTCTTCACCAAGACACATAATGTTTTGTCTTCCTGTTTGCCACAATTAGTGAACCAAATGCTCTATTCCTTTTGAGAATTCATGCAAAAACTCATTTTACAAATCTTTCAGTGTTCTAAAACCTACTAGACTTTCAAGCTACCAATATATTGAATTTAGATTGGCTTGGGGCTTTGGAGTGGCTTTCAATAGTGTAATGATGATTGTGGACTCTGATGATGTCCCTAATATTGATTAATTGATCCATAAAATGGCCCAATATATGTTAGGATAAATTGCTTTATCATGAATACTTGTGCAATTGCAGGACAACTTCAAAGTCTCCAGGCAGTATAACTGACTTCAACGTATCCAAAAGCAATCAACTGTCACCAGCTCTAACTGTTTCCACTAACTTTGAGGTAGTTTTTACAACCATTTATTTTTTCTTGTATCTTGTCATCCTGCATAACTAGGAGGTTAGTTTTATTGTGCGTAGCATGCCCTTTCTATCACAGCCCCTAAGGGCTTGTCTAATATGGTTCAAGGATTTTTTAAAGGAATTGGAATGGGAAAGGAAAGATGGATTGGCCTTATGGAATGGAACTTTTAGATCCAAAACTATGTTAGGTATATAAAAGAAGTAAATGAAATCATATTATAGAGATTTGAAGATGTTATTTCAAGGCATTCAAGAAATATAGAGATTTCAATTGGAAAAAATGGGCATGTCAAAATGGCCCCTTAATTTTCCAAAAAAAATTAATTAGATGTTATTCTCTATCGTCTATTTTTTTCCTATATTAATTAGGACCTATTTCTTACTTTTTAACCAAAACCGTAATCCTAATTAGTAGGAAACTAATTGAAGCAAAACTCCGGGTTATTAACTTTCAGACTTGCACAAACTGATTTTCTCTGTTATGTGTAGTGATGACATTAGTGTCTGGCATGGTCTTTGCATCTACCTGTTGGTCACTAGGGACAGCGTGAAATTGCTTTCTACTTATCCAGATTTAGGTTATTTGCTATGTAGTGTTTGATGCATCATCATAGCTTCATCATATTTGCCTGGGATCCAATATTAATACAGTGCTGTGTTATAAGTTGTTTTCTGGGCTCATAGTTGCTTTTCTTGGCTTAGTATTTGAGAGTTGCTATTCTTATAGCATTAAGTTTGTCAAGCAAAAACTGAATTAAGCTTCTTCCGAAAGAAAGGGAGAAGATATTTATTCTGTTATTATTTACACGTTCAATTTTGTTAAGTGTACATGTTTAATAGTTGTTCTTCTATGTGCCCAAATTATGGCTTTTCTTTGTCTTTCTTTTTTTCATAGTTAATATCCCTTTTTGTTGGGGGTCTGTGTTTTAAGTTATCCTTTCCTGGAAAAAAAAGATGTGCCATTGTTGTTCAGAAGTGATTTTTTTCCTGTAACTTTTTTTTTTTGGGTTGGGAGAGGGGTTATGGTTTGAATTGGTTCTGAATCATTTCTGCAGTCAATCCTGGAAAAACAAACATTCTTTATACTAAATTTTGACTTTTCAGAATTGCCCATCTCTATGCAATGTTACTTCAGCTTTTTATGTATTATATGTACTTAGCTTTCCATGCAATGGTTAAGTGATGGTCAATTCCCACATCTATTTCTTTCCACTCTTTTGCTTCTCCATTTTCTTTCCATGCAGCCAAGGAGATCACGAGGTGCATCACCTTTCATTTTGTCTGCATACAGTGCCATTGTCTTTCGGCTAGATGCAATTTTTGTGCTGCTAAGAAAGGCATATAAAGATTCTGATCTAGGATCTGTTTGTAGGATGGTATGCCATCTGTCCCTTTTCACTTTTGCGTAAAAGAGAGCACGTTCTCTTTTGTTTTTTTAAAATGGTGCTCACCCTCCTGCTTCTAATTTGTTTCTCTGGCCATATCTTTGATCTGTTCTTAAGGTATCGAGAATCATGCAGAAGCTCATTGGTCCTCTTACTGTTCAAGATGCATCATATTCTCATAGTGAAGTAACATCAGGATTGGATGAGACATCAAACATGGAAACATCTAAACCTTTCACCTTTCCTGATTATTCAAACCTGTTTGGTGAAGAGTTCCAGATGCCTGATCAGCACTTGGGGGATTCCAGCTATCTTAACATATTGGATGTGGGGGCAGTGGAAGAAGGGATGTTACATGTTCTTTATGCTTGTGCATCACAGGTTACTGGCAGTAATGTGATATAGAACACCTGATCCCCTGTTTCATTTTCAAGGTTTGCACTGTTTGATATGCACTCTTAACTATCTGCACTTTACAGCCTGTTCTTTGCAGCAAGTTGGCAGAGAGAACTTCTGATTTTTGGGCTGTACTGCCACTTGTGCAAGCACTACTGCCAGGTTGAGTGTTCTTTATAGATCATTTTTGGTGGTAGTTAGAGGCTTAGGCATAATGACTGATGGAAAGTGTCTTATTCCTTGCATTTTTATAGTGTTCTGCTCACTGATTTTCTAATGGAGTTTATTGTCTGATATGATTGGGGATTAGGCAACATTAGTTATTTATTTAAAATTGAGTGTTCGTTTCTTTTCGTTTCTTTGCTTGTCTTTTTAGGAGACTGTCTTATCCTCCTTACATGTAACTCTCTACTATAATTTCTTTTTCTATTCCAAAGAAGAAAAAATGCTTCAAGTTTCAAGTGTTTTTACATATTGACAGTGCATATAATAGTTGGGAACTTGGAATTCATCTAGAATTTCCTGCAAAAATTTTATATTTTATTTAAACCAATTTGGGATGTGGTTTTTTATGAACATTAAGCAAGGTTTTCATAGCCATCTCTGATCACTTTGCTTACAAATGCTTTTTTGATATGTTTGGCATATGCTTTGTTGGCTTTTTTGTAGCTCTGCGCCCATCTGTGAGCAGTCCTTTTGACATTGTTGATGATACTTTTTCACCATGGAAGCAACCGATTGTGCAACTCGCCTTATCTCAGGTTATATATGAAATGCTTTCAGTTAGACGCAAATGACCTGGTGTTATGTGATCTTTTCAGAACTCCAAGTCAACTTAATGCTATGTTGCTTGTCATGTTTGCAGATTGTTGCAACAACAATGTCAGAAGCTTATCGTTCACTTCTTCATGCTTGTGCTGGCTATCTGTCATCATTTTCTCCATCTCATGTTCGTCAGATAACTATAAATAGTCTTCCATGTAGAATTTTGTTAATTATTTTTCATCTAATGCTTGGCTTGTAAGACAGATTATTTTGTCATATCTTTAGTCAGCCATGCATTTCCCTCTAATCATCTGATGTTGTGGAATTTATTAGAAGTTAGATTCAGTTTCTATTGCTGTTACTTTTCTGCATGTTTAATGGCAGAATACATGTTAGGATTTTGAATATAGGGACAGGGTTATATGAAGGATTACAAGGGTAAATAGCTGGTTGATGTCGTAGATAAAGGGTTTTGGAGAGAGAGAGAAAAGCCCAAAAATTTTCTTGAAGCTCTTGCTTCTTGTTAGGCTCCTGCCTGTTCAGTTGGATGTGAGACATTGGATAACAATGCAGGGCATGTAGGATACTATACGGAGGGGATGGAAATTGTTAGAATTATAAGTTGTATTACTAGGATGTACATAGTCCCTTTTGTGTATTTGTTCATTGTACTAACCCTGTACTATACTTTAGAGGATGTACTTCTGTCCCTTCCCTCTTTTTTATATATACCCATTGTGTGTACAGTAAAAGACAAAAAATAGAAAAATCATATATACAACAAATCTAATAAATCAGCTACAAACCTCTCTAATCAGCAACTAAAATCAAGCATCGGATCAGCACAACATATGTAAACGGTCCCCTAATAAATGTATAGTTGACTATTTACAAAATCACTGATTATAAGGGATCTCTATAGCTTCCTTCTCTCGTGAAGGACTAGTTTTGATGAGGTCTAGGTGGCATGGTAGCTTGATTATCACACTGATTTTATTGGGAATGTTATGGTGCGGACAAATTTACACAGCAACTGCTGAATCCACATTACATTGCATTTTGTTTTAGCTATAGCACATTAATTTGCTTTAGCTTAGATCATGGGACAGCATTCTACTTCTTGCTCCTCCATGAACCCAAGTTTTGCGCACTGAACACTATAGTTGTAGTAAACTTCCTGTCTCTGGGATTTGCTGAAAGAGGTCTGAGGATAGGTGGAGAAGCTGAATATAGGGCTGCCTTCCTTCTGTTGTTTACTTCTACATTGTTAATTGTGATCTTTAGTCATAGTTTTGGGGGCGGTATGGTGTTAGGTGAGGAGATGCTCTGTCGTATTTTCTGTTACCTTGTTGTGATGTTTTGAGTCATATGTTGACTGAGGGAAGTTTGGTGGGTGGTTTAATGGTTATGTTGGGATGGATGTTTCTCTCTTGCTATGTATTGATGATACTCTGCCCTCCTATCCTAAGGTTGAGATATTATGTAGACTGGGCATGGGTTAAATAGAGTGAAATGTAGGGTAAGATTGAGGATAGTAGGATTCAACCATTTAAGATAAAAAAAAAATAATATATATTGTGTATAAGATTCTTAGATGAGCACAAACATCCAAGTGTCATATTTTCACATAAAGCAAGTCATAAATTGCAAAAGTGACAAAAACACAAACGCAACTCATAAGTCATTTTGGGGGGCGCTTTTTTTTTTTTTTTTGGGGGGGGGGGGCCTTTGGTTCTGAAATTGGCACAGCCATTGACTGAAAAGGGATATTCGAATGATAGTAATCAGAATAATTTGTTTAGCTATGGAATCCAATGATTGGATTTGGACAATTAAACAAGTTACATGACTCAGAAACATATGGTCTTTCATTAGGAGTGTTTTACTGCATTGATGTAATTCTTTATGGTTCTTCTGTTTTTAAGTTATGATGATATGATATCATCTTCATTTGTACTCTCTCTTCTTTTCTATATATGTTTTTTCTTTCTGTATGATGAAAGAATATTTGTCTTGTTTGCTAGCAGGTTTAGGTTGTTATTTCTATTTTTCATACGCTTTTAACTCAGATGAATCATTAGGAGAGCAAGTCTAGGAACTAAAATTCATATTCTCGATAGAAGAAATATTTCTGTTTTTATAAGATTTTGGAGCTTGGTGAATGAGGAATTTGACAGTTGTGGCAATTTTCTGTTAGAGGAATGATGTAAAGGTTGTTTATGTTTGCATAAAGCAGATATAGTTGCATATCTTTTATAATGTGTCAATAATATTATGAGTGCAGAGACACCTTATTGCCATCTAATAATCTGGAGCTTTTAATTTTACATGCAGTGAGTTACGGTCTTCTTGTTTAATGGCTGACTTAACCTTAAATTTTTCATAGGCTAGGGCTGCATGTGTGCTGATTGATTTGTGCTTTGGTGTGCTAGCTCCCTGGATGTCACAGGTTATTGCAAAGGTATGCTAAGGCCTTCTTTCAAAAGGCTAGGGTTATTCAGAGAGGAATACGTTGTTTACCAACTTAGTTAGTAGCAGTTTTCTTTTTGTGTGTGATTAAGATGATGATGATCATCATCATAATTGTAATTATGTAAATGCTGTTTGTTTCCTCAGCTATGGACCTCTTTTGCATGTAGGTCGATCTTGCACTAGAGCTTCTAGAGGATCTTTTAGGCATAATCCAGGTTTGTTTGCTGATCTTTCATAGACCATCTATTTCATGGATGCTGATCTTATTTCCTGCTTAAGTTATGGGATCTCATTGTTTGTATGCTGCCACTGTGTAGTTCATGGACAATTTTTATTTGCTCAGATTTTTAGTGGTCCTTGTTTGCATACTTTTTCACACTATTACTTTGGAACTATATTTGAACTGTCCATAGAGTAATTTCTGTTGTTTATGAGGTTCTTAGAGCAACATAATTATGTTATGTTGGAAGCTCGTGCTTGATCATAGTAGCAGAAGTACCTTTTTAGCCAATTCTTTTTGTTACTTTTATTTTTGTTAATAGATACATGGTAAGGGGATGATGGAGGGACTATTTCATGTATTATGGTTTATAATGACATAAGATGAGTGGATGGTTGTAAATTGTGGTTTCTATCGTAGAAACTGACGTATTCCAACAGCAGAAAGAAGTGTATATGAAAGCAGTCTATGAAGACTGCAGTTGAAGAAAAATGTGATTGTAGCTGCCATTATGGCTGCAGTAAAAGCTGCTGAATGCAATTTAAAGCATGGTTGAGTGGATATTTATTGATTGTTTCTTATATCAACGCACAATGTTCACTACATGTGAAGCAACTAAGTTCTGGTCAAGAAAAATTTTTCTCTGAATTTGTTAAATGTTTGAGGTTGCCATTGCAATGCTGATATCTCAGTTCTATCATGTCCTAGTTGTTGATTCCTGATCGGAACTTTATATTTTAAAACTTTGTTATGCTTGTTAGGATGCATGCCATTCTCTTGTCCGTGCTCGTGCTGCTTTGAAGTACATTGTGCTGGCTCTATCTGGTCATATGGATGATATAATTGGAAAATATAAGGTATTTAATATACTACCAACAATTTTTTTATTATTGTTGATATTGAAATTTACTTTTTCCCCTTTTATTTATAGTTAATATGCAGTCTTGGTATAAAAGAACTGGAAGATTACTATGCATGTCATATTTTGCATCCTTGAAGTATGCATATCCAAATAGAAACAAAATGCTTTCTTTTGCAAGATACAGTGCAGAAGTGTTATCTTAGAAAAGGACCGGTGATGAAAAATGTGATCTTTTGTTCTCCTTTCACAAAGGTGTTGAAGAGTGCAAAATTATGTCTCATATGTTTGTTGAGAAGGAAATTTTTGCATCTGTGCATCTTCTCACGCCTATGCTAACATTATGCACCTTCACGTGGAAACTGATGACTAATCTGCTATTGACATTATTAACTATGAATGCCCTCATAGTTATTATGCTTTGATGTTAATCTAAAAAAGAATAGGGTTATATATTTTAACAAAAAGAAAGAATGAAGAAGGGAATTATGATGGAAATCTATGTTTCTTATTTGGAATTGCAGTATAAAACATTGAAACAAAAGAAAACTCTAGCTCTTCGAGGAGCTAAATCCTCCCTCAAAATTCCTCAACATCCTTTCTGTCTCGCTCTACCCTCACACTTGTTTTATCCATTCCATACAAACCTCCTGAAGAACCTCCTAATAAAGTGTCTGCATGTCCTTAATGCTCAAGACTATCTGTCACTGCTGGTTGATGGAAACCAATATAGTATGGGTTACGTAGTCCCACATTGAGTAGTAAGTGTTGCTCTATAGAGTATTCAAGTGGATTGGTTGTTTCACCTTAATTGCTAGCTTTCCAAGGAGTGTTTCTTACTCCACTTAGGTGCCTATCAATATCAAGCTGATTGTGCTCATATATTCATACCAAGATTTAGTTTCGCTCTGGCCTACATGTCAAATTTTAGAGAGAGGCTACGCACCATTTACTAAAGTCTAGTAACGCAAGGATGACCCTTAAATAAATTGCGCTAACTTCAGTGAGTCAGAAGAGGTTTAGATAATCAGAGGTGTAGATAGCTAGAGATGTAGGCACAGAGAGGTGATAGAATCCATGATTCACCCCTAGTGCTAATCGTCTACTCTTTATGTCAATCATGTATATTGAATCAATAAAAGGGAGAATACTATTAAGTGTTTGGCTGAGTTCACTAATGGAAACAAGATACAACCAGGAATGTAAAGACTAAAGGTTAAGGAAGGAAGAGGTCATGCTTAACAAATACGTCTGGCATCTTTACTTGAACCTTAGCAAGAATTATGGTATGAATGATGATGAGGACAAAATGTCAGGCATATATTTTTTTGTGGCATTGGCTTGTGTTTATGGCTTTATTTTAGTGGTCCTAATTTGGGAGTTTAAAATGAGTTTCTATTTCTACTGTGAAGGGAGATTGGTCAACTTTGGTGCATCTTTGATCTTCTTAGGGTTCTCTCTCTTTTGTTTTTTATATATTTTAAATGACATCTTATCTTCCCCTAGTTTTACTTCTCTTTTCTTGCTGATATCATTTCTTCTTTATTTAAAGAGTACAAACTAGAAATTTTAATTTTACTTTCATGCAAGGAGAACATATTCATAAATGAAGCTGTCCAGAAAATATGTTTTCTGTATATTCCTTAGCCAAGAATTCTGTACAATGATATAGAGGGAATAGATAGCTACAGTCAGCTATTCAATCCCAAGTAATTAGAAGAAGATAAGTGAATTTAAAACATAGTCAAAACTGATAAAATTATTCCTACAAACATGGAAGAGCTAATAAAGACAAGATATAAGATTATGAAGGTAAATGAACCAATATGATGAACTTTAATGATCACCCACAATAAATAATATTTATATTCTTAGATTTATTTATCTCTAAGTTGCAATTTTATAAGCCTGACTTTGAATATCAACGACTGAGCTGCACTGCAAGAAAATGCAGTAAGACAATTTTCTGGTAATCAAATGAGCAACTGGCTTATGAGTTAGAGTTTCATGAGAATTGGTGCTTTCAATTTGTTTCATGTAAACAAGAAGGAAAAATGTGTAAATAATGCTGTTAGTTTTAATGTTCTTTTAGGAAGTTAAGCATAAGATCCTGTTTCTTGTGGAGATGCTAGAGGCTTTTCTTGATCCTGCCATAGCTGCATCAAAGAGCAGAATAGCTTTTGGAGATCTATCTTCTGTATTTCCAGAGAAGCAGGAAAACAACTGTTTGATTGCTTTAAATATCATCCGCACTGCAGTACAAAAACCAGCTGTCTTACCTTCTTTGGAATCTGAATGGAGGCATGGATCAGTTGCTCCTAGGTAATGCCTGACTAGCATGTGTTGCCAAATTATATTGTTTGCACTGTCTTTTTGGCAATTAATATTTTTTGCTATCAAACTTTCTCCTGACACTGGAAATTTAAAGACTGATCATTGGATTTTTCTTTTTAATTCTTGAATACTCTGTCTTTTTTGCATCGTGATTGAGAAAATTACTTCAGTATTTTTTTTGGGATAAAAATTACTTAAGTATTTGGATAGAGAGCTTTCTACATTACCATCTTGCATGAATCAATGTGGGATTCAGTGTTTACACATGATATGTTTTTTGCAACCCCTAAGGTCAAGCTGTTTATCTCTGTTACAGTACTGAGTAGTATTATCGCTAACTAGAAATCTGTCCTGTGCGTTGCAGAGGAAAGATATGTCTGTGACAAAATCATCTAGTGGAACCAACTAATTTGGAAATTAAAACTGAATATTCAAATATTATGCTACAATGCAATAAAATACAGAGCCCAATACAAGTCAAATATCTGAAATCATAACATTACGCACAAGCCAAATGCATCAAATTGGCTTCCTACACAATTTATACATTATATAGATGGTTTGGGGCATGTTTGGGGTCAAATTGTCACGTTTATGAAAAACTTGGAACCTGCTGCTCACCAAATTGAATTTCTGCATATATGTGTAATAGTTTGTTCAGTGTTTTGTTGAAAGGTATATGCACCTTGGACCTTGAAGGGGTATTTTTTTATTAGGTTTAAAGGTTTTGGAAGGATAAAGGTGGCCAAGGCTATGTGGCAATGTACAATTTTTGTGGTGTTGTGTTGTGTTAGGTTGGAAGACTTAGTGGAGTGTCTTTTTGTTTTTTCTCCCCAGCTGTTGTGAGAAAGGAATGGATAGTCTTTGTAACTTATATTTGGAGGATGTCCTTTTCTTCTCTTTTCTAACTCCTCTTCTATAGTAAAACTCCATTTTCTTGAAAGAAATCAAGTACAAAGTAAACTTGCTAATTTTGTCACCCTTTCCATGGATGCTTTTGGTATAGCATTACTAGACTGGCAAAAACTTATGCTCTCTTGCATGTTTTTCTGTTTTATGCAGTGTACTCCTATCAATATTGGAACCACACATGCAATTGCCCCCTGATATCGACCTTTGCAAATCTGTTTCAAAACCAGTTGAAAATGAGACTCTGTCTGTTTCACCTCTTTCCTCTGTTTTGAATCATGGAGGTGCGTCATCCAAGTCAAACAGTCAAGATGAATCTGATGGTAAAATAGATGTTTCAGAGTCAGCAGGGAAACCAGACTCTATTGAAGATCGCAATCTTCTTTTTGCCCCCCCAGAATTACAGAGTATCACATTGACAAACTTTTCTAATGTTCCTAATCAAAATGCCTCTAACCTTGTGGGCATCAGCTTGGAATCAAAACATGTTATGAAACATTTTACCAACCATTCTCCTAATTTTGTCTTGGATGCTGATCTTGGTGTTGAATACTTCAACCTACAAGCAGATTATTTACAACTTGTAAACTACCATGATTGTGAGTTTCGAGCTTCTGAGTTTCGTCGCTTGGCTTTAGATTTGCATGCTCAAAATGATGTTACTGTTGAAAGCCATGATGCTGCAATTGATGCTTTGCTGCTGGCTGCGGAATGCTATGTAAACCCTTATTTTATGTTGTCTTTTGGAGCTTCTCCAAAACTCATGGAACTTTTAAACATTAATGACAGCAAAATTTCACGGTCTCATGATGTTGCGGAGCCAAAAAGAACTTTTGAGAAGAGTAAAACAAAGTTAGAAACAATAGAACATCTTGAAAGGAAAAGAGATAAACTTGTTCTTCAAATATTGCTTGAGGCTGCAGAAATGGACAGAAAATACCATGCAAGACCATCAAATGGGGAAGATTGTCCTTATTCTGCTGATGGAGTAGATGACCAGGTTATCCAGCTGTCTCCCCTTGATGTACAATCTGCAGATGCAATTACCTTAGTCCGACAAAACCAGGCTCTGCTGTGCAACTTTCTTATCCAACGCCTACATAGAGAACAGAATTCAATGCATGAAATTCTTTTGCAGAGTCTTATATATGTTTTGCACACAGCCACCAAATTATATTGTCCTCCTGAACTTGTAATTGATATCACTTTAAGATCTGCTGAAGAATTGAATATGATGCTGGTGTCTTTATATCATCAGCTGAAAGAAGGTAGTTTGAATTTGGGACCAGAAAGAATACATGGGGTACAACGACGGTGGATTCTACTTCAAAGATTGGTAGTTGCTAGTAGCAGTGGAAATGAAGAGGCAGAGTTTGGAACTAATATTTACAGTAAATATCGTTGTGGGAATTTGATTCCCTCTTCAGCATGGATGCAGAGAATATCTCAATTTTCTGGTTCTGTACACCCTTTGGTTCGTTTCATTGGCTGGATGGCTGTGTCTCGTAATGCTAAACAGTACATGAAGGACCACGTTTTTCTTGCATCAGATTTGTCTCAGCTGACATATTTGCTTTCTATATTTGCTGATGATCTTGCAGTTGTTGATAACGTTGTCAACCCAAAAGATGAAGAGGTTACTGAAGATTCACAAGGTGAAAATGGTTCTTCAACTAAGAAAGGACTTGAAAATCATGAGGATCAATCTTTCCCTGTAATTTATCCAGAACTCAGTAAATTCTTTCCTAATATGAAAAAACAATTTCAAACATTTGGAGAAGCCATTTTAGAGGCTGTTGGGTTGCAGCTAAGGTCTGTTTCTTCTACTCTTGTGCCTGATATTATGAGTTGGTTTTCAGAGTTGTGTTCATGGCCCTTTTCTTTTGCTTATCCAAGGGGTAGTGATATCCTTAAAGGTTATAATGCCAAGAATGCCAGAGCAATAATACTTTATATACTTGAAGCTATTATAGCAGAGCACATGGAGGCTATGGTTCCTGAGATTCCTAGAGTGGTGCAAGTGCTTGTGTCCCTCTCAAGTGCTGCATACTGTGATGTCTCATTTCTTGAATCTGTACTGCGCTTGTTAAAGCCAATCATTTCATATTCTTTGTCCAAGGTCTCTCATGATGACAGTTTATTGATCAATGGCTCATGTCTTAACTTTGAGGAGTTATGCTTTAGTGTTCTTTTTGATAAAATTAAACAGAAGAATGAGAATCAACATAGTTCTGAGAATAAAGGATACAGCATAGCACTGTCTATTTTTATTTTGGCTTCTGTTTTTCCAGATTTATCCATTCATCATAAAAGGGACTTTTTGCAGTCTTTATGTAATTGGGTGAAATTTTATGCCTTTGAGCCAACAACATCATTTTATGATTATCTCCGTGCATTTCAATGCGTTATGGACAGCTGCAAATCTCTATTAGTGCACTTGTTAAAAGCTTTTGGTGCTATTCCTCTTCGGCTGCCTCGCTTCCCTCATGTGAACGGTGATGAGCTGTCTGATGATAATCTAGAACCAACTTTTGCGTTTCTTAGTGATGTCTGTCACACATCACATGAGAATGATGCTGAGAAAGTTGAAAGCGTCAATTTCAACACTCCTGTGGATCAGTATAATTTATCTTCTGATGATTTAGAAGGAATTTCTAAAGACATAGAGGGTCTAATTACTGAGCTTAATATAGCAATTGAGCAATGTTGGAATCTTCATCATCAGCTTACCAGAAAATTGACTACAGCATCAGCTGAATGTTTTGTTTTTTTGAAGTGCTTAATATCAGTTACGCAAAAATTTTATAATGATGATGATGATCAAAATTCTTCACCATCTAAATCAGCTGACCTGGTCACACTTCACTGGAGGACTGGTCTTGAAGGCCTTGTTGAAATGATCTTGATGCTCCAGGAAACCAGTTGCTGGAAAGTTTCCAGCTTAATGCTTGACTGTTTACTTGGAGTACCCCGTAGTTTTAACCTGGATAATGTGATGGGCATCATATGCTCTGCAATCAAGAATGTCTCCTGCTCTGCCCCCAAAATTTTTTGGCGCTTGCAGACTGATAAATGGCTGTCTTGTTTAATAACAAGAGGCATGTATAGCATTCGAGAAAGTGAGGCTCCTCTGATAGATCTATTCTGTACATTGTTGGGCCATGCAGAACCTGAGCAACGTGTAATAGCAATTAAACACTTACGAAAACTTATTGGTCAGTGTGCAAATGGAGAAAGATCAGTGTTATCTTATAAGATTTGCAGTGATTTTGATCCCACGAAGTTAGTTGTATGTGTTCCTGATTTTGTTCTATCTCATCTGGTTTCAAGTACATGGGATGAGGTTGTTGTGTTGGCATTATCTGAATCATCATTACAAATAAGGCTTCAAGCGATGACACTTCTTTTGGATTACATCCCATTTGCTGAGCGCCATCAGTTGCAATCTTTTCTTGCAGCAGCTGATGGTATTTGTTGTTTGCAAAATCTTCAACAAAAACATGATGGTCCTATCCTACAACTTTCCTTGGCTCTGATTGCCAATGCTTGCTTGTACTCACCAGCTGAAGATATTTCTTTGATCCCTCAGAATGTCTGGAGAAATGTTGAAGCCCTAGGGTCAATAAAACATGGTATTAAGTTATCCTTACCAAATTTGTATGAAGAGGTGGATTATCATACTGGTTAACTTAAATCATGTTCGAAAAAATAATATGTTTTGCATTGTGCCTTTCTAGATGGCAAGCTTGAGGACTTTGAAAAAAGGGCTTGCCAAGTGTTGTGTAGATTGAGAGATGAAGGGGATGGAGTAAAAGAGGTATGTGCTGCAATGAAATTAGTGTTGTTTATGGGTTTATTTGTTGCTCACTGAAATGTTTCCTATTTAAATAGTTGATTAGTCTTCTATGGTTCCTCTTATCCCATTCTGATTTGCTTTATTATGCTTAAATGTAAGGTCTTGAAAGAAGTGCTTTTTTCAAGTTCATCAAAGTATGATCCAGATTTTGCTAATACACGTGAATCCATCCTCCAGGTAAAAATGCAATAGAAAACCTGTTGTCTCACAGAAATTTGTTTATAGTGTATTGCATCCGAGTGAAGAGACTTTATATATAGAGGAAAAAAAAATTTATTGAGAGTGAATTGCATTTGAGTATAAATAGAGGTTGAGTTAACTATTGACTAAGAATTTGGTTATCATGATTTCTGGCAAGGTGATATGGTGTTAAGTATAGATGGAGGTTGAATAATATGCAGGTTTTTTCTCTGCTGGTAAAGGGTGAACTTGATAGTTTCTACTCTAATGCCTAATTTGATAGTGTTGTCATGCTGGTGTCAGTGTGGCTTCTGTTATGTTGTAGACTAAGAAGAAAAATATCTTTACCTGCTTTGATACCAGGTTGAAAAAGAGACATATATCAAGGGTTCTTATTGGCCAAGTACAGGCTTGCTAGTGTGTACTGCAAAGCCTGAGTAAATAGTGTTGTCATGCTGATGTCAGCAAAAAAGCCCTGTCTATTGTCAGATGCTTGAAAGGGAGGCCTATAGAATGGGGAACAATGATTTGAATTATAAACAGGGGAGAGAGAAGAAGAGGGGGGGGGGGGTGAAAATAGATTTTAACGTCGTGTTAACTTTTTCTATCCAACAGTGCTATTTATGGAAAGCCTTTAAAAGGAATAACTAGAAATTCCGTCATATTAACTCTTTAACACGTTTGTGTTATTAACAGTAACTGACACTCTACTTTGATCCTAGCTACATCACTCAAGACTAAAGTACAGTAGTCAACAGGGGGTAGTCTAGGACGAAAGAACTATTCAACAGTTCTCTTACTTGGTACCGTTTAACATGTAAAATGGTTGAGATGATGAGTAAGCCGAAGTGACGTTGTAAGAGTTGATTGCTAGCTGAACCCTCTGAATCCAAAGTCAAATATAAAAAACATCAGTTGGAATATCAACCGAATAGACTGATACCTCCTTTCTTTTTGTTTTAACATTATTTGAAAGTTCTTAAGTGGTTAAAGTTGACATAGCAGGTGATGCTAAACTTGTATGGAAAACCAAAAATAAAGTGAAACTATTAGAATATGTTCCAAGATTTGGCACTTTAGGTTCCAATCAGCATTTGATGATTCCTTGAAACTGTTTTTCACTTGCTATGGATCCATACGCTCTGTTGGACAGTGCTTAGCTGCTTATTTTGTCTACTTTCTATCTTTATTGTTATTCTTGTGCCTTGCTTTCTAAACTGTCTACTGATCTTTTGCTAAAGGTCCTGGCCAATTTAACAGCTGTTCACTCATACTTCGATTTATTCTCAAAGAAAATTGACCAAAATGACATTGTAAGAGTTGATTCCTACTTAAACACCATCTATTTTTTCTAAACGTCTATGTGCGATTATATATATTTGAACATTTTCTAGAAGCTAGAGGAGGCTGAAATGGAACTAGACATTATACGGAAGGAATATGGACAACTGGAACCACAAGGCGAGTTTGAAGATAGGAATCAGATTCAAGGTCTAGCCTCTATCACATAAAAATCCATGTTAATGAGACTGAAAATTTTGTCATAAAGTTTGTTTTGTTGTTTTCTAGCAGTTCTTTCACAATATTTTAGTTGCCTGAAAGATTTTCCTCACATATTTGGATATTCTACAAAATTTGAACTTTGCAGCTTCTGGGAAGGAAACATTACGACTTCAGCAAATCAGAGATAGCATTCTTTCCCTGTAAGTGCCTGTAAATTTAAGCTCCTACAAGCAGCAATAGACATCCGATTGCAAGAAAGTGTATACTCAAGAAGTGAATAGTTATGACTCTTAGCATTTATCCAATAATCTTTATTTCTTCAAGCATTGTTTGGTTCATTGATTATATGTTGGTAAGAACCCAATGAACTGCTATTGAATAGAGTTGCCACTTCGTGTATTTAAGCTCATAGTTTCTCTCTGAAACTTAGTTTGATTAGCAAGACAATGTGACAGGACAGCTATGTTGAGTTATTGTAATTTTTTTTTTCATTTTCTGTTTCATATCTTTTAGTCATTTAATAGCATTTCTTGTCCTTTGTTCTTATTCTCTCTTTTTATTCTTTTTCCAAAAATTTGTAGCACCCTTATGAATTCGATGTAGTTGTTGCTCCGAGAAATTTTATTGAGTCAAGATATTCATTTTCTGTATTAAGGTAGCATCATGTGTTTTTAATTGATATCCTCTTTCTTTCTTTTCTTTTTATGAGACTTTGATTCTGAATGCTGCTAAAGGTCTATGGCTAAGTGCTCGAACTGAGAAACTTATTGTCCTTGTTATCAGAGAAAAGTCCAAACTTAGAGAAGATATCGTGGCCCGTAGGCAAAAGAAACTTCTTCTCAGAAATGCCCGTAAAAAATTTTTGGAAGAGGCAACCTTTCGTGAAGCAGAACTTCTGCAAGAGCTTGACAGGTTTCAGCTTCTTGTAGTCTTGTAGTGGTTCTTCTGTTCTATTTTGATTATTTCTGGTGTTCGCTGAGTAATGTCCTAACATTCATTAGGGAGAGGGCAACTGAAATGGAAAAGGAGCTTGAGAGACAGCGATTGCTGGAACTGGAGCGTGCTAAAACCAGGGAGCTTCGTCACAATCTTGATATGGAGAAGGAGAGGCAAACGCAGGTAATAGAGCTTCCCACTTTATCAGATCGAAACTAGAGAAAAGTACTCTCAGCCACTTTACCTGCAACTGGCTTCTTCCCCTTAGCGAGGTGTGTGAAGAAAATCAGAGAAATGGTGTTCTTATATCTTAATTCTTTATAATGGAAGAAGCTATAGTAAATCCCAGCCAACAAGTCCGCCAGTGGATTCCATTAATTAAGCAAACCATAAATGGCAAAAATGAAAGGTACATAAGTTCAGAAATAACGACTAGCTGAAAAAGGAAATTACATGTCTTATCAGAGTGGGTTCACTGGTTGATCCAGTTTGGTTTTAACATTGACATGATTATTTTGGTTAAAACTTAAAATTAGGACCAAAAGTACCACAGGTGGTTAAATTGTAACCTAACAGAACATTAGGAATTGAATGACCTATTTGATCCAGAGGGGCATTCTGATTTCAAGTCGAGCCACAGGGGTAAACTGTAAGTTTTCTGGGAAAAGAAATATAAATTCTTTGCACTAAAGCTCAAGCTGATCAGTGCAGAATTTTGTTGCATGTTTCTTTTGCTTCAAAGATTTTCAAATAGTAGCACGTGTAAGCCCTTTCATTTTTATGCAGAGAGAACTTCAACGTGAACTGGAGCAAGCAGAATCAGGACAACGACCATCTCGCCGTGACTATTCTTCATCAACTCATAGTAGGTAAGCTGCTAAACAATTCATAACCATCATTTGTTTAAGAATCATTATCCCTGGAAAGACTTCTGCTTGCTGAGTAATTTTTTGCTTTTTCTATTTTTTCGGAGAGAAGATTTGCAGTAAGGACTGATGCCATTGTTTATTTCTCTCCTTTTTTTGTCTTTAGTCAACTTTGCTTAATGTTCCAATTTGCATCATTTGCACGCAGGATGATTCAAATGCTTCTGTTATTGAAACCATTGTTGGGCCTTGCATAGAAGTTGAAATTTCTACTTTGATTCTCTAGGATAGCACTAAAATTTGGTTGATCAAGTGATCTAGAGTTTGATCATTCCCTTGCAGCCGCCGTATTTCTTGTAATGCCTGGACTTGGTCCAATTTTTTGCCAGATAGACTTTAAATTCTCGTGGTTGCAAGAACCATTCTTTGACCTTAGCTTATCCACATTTGTTTTAAGGTCAACTGGTTCTTTAACAAACTGATTCTTAAAATTTCATTTTTCCAGAAATCTTAGAGAGAATGGATATTCTTTTAACCACATCTGGTCATTTTTAATCAGAATTTTCTGATATCACATATTATTTGGAAATAATTTTGGAGGGATCACTGTGGGTTTCCAATAAATGGAGTCTATTTGGGGATTTACAAGTGGATTGGAAAGCTCTATCACTTTTTTTAATTTTGATCTCTCCTTTTTTCATGGGATTGAATCAGATCATCCTTTCAATTTTTCATTTGTAAGATCTATGTGTAACTAATTGCTTCATGTGTTATGGGATTCTCATTTTTGCAGTCGACCTCGGGAAAGATTTCGTGAAAGAGAAAACGGAAGATCTGGTAATGAAGGGAGCACTAGAGTTGGTGGTGGAGGGTTGCAGCCTGAAATGCCCACTACCTCTAGTTCATCCATGGCAGCCTCACCAACTATTGTTCTTTCCGGGTCTCGGCAATTCTCAGGCCAGCTGCCATCCATTCTGCAGTCACGAGATCGACAGGATGACAGTGGCAGCGTATATGAAGAAAATTTTGATGGAAGCAAGGATTCAGGAGATACCAGCAGCATTGGGGATCCTGAATTGGTTTCTGCATTTGATGGCCAATCTGGGGGATATGGATCCCAAAGACATGGTTCTAGGGGAAGCAAGTCAAGGCAAGCTGGAGAACGTAGAGACCGCGAAAGTAGACGTGAAGGGAAGTGGGAAAGGAAACATTCATAGCTAGTGAATAGTAAGGATCGTAGTGCACTGATCAGCTAATACAACAGGCGTGAAGGGAAGGTAAGTGGGAACGGAAACATTCAAACCTGCCTTCACTCTCTCAAGTTATTGGTTTTGTTTTCACCTATCCTGGCTATGGCTGCAGTGGAATATTCCTTACACGCACAGCATCGTTTACTAATCCCACTGACTGGCCTTTGCGCATTCTGGGCAATATCACTACATGATTGCTAGCCCAGTTCCAGATTGATATGGAATTTCTTAGCTTGTTCTAATTTATAGATCCTATTGCTAGCTATCAATTACCCCATGAAACCTTGGGAGATTATACTTGCATTCACTCCGGAATCTGATGTCTCCTGAGGAAGGGAAACTCGAAACTGTGTGGGACGCCATCATTGATTTGGGTCTGCTAGTAATCCTTGTGAAATTCTGAAATGTGTATTCTGTTGCACAAGCACTAGCACTAATAATGGTGGCAAAAATCTGAGACGCACTGGGTGCATGTGCTGTAGATTTTTTGTTGTTGTTGTGGGTATAATGTGCTGTAGAATTTTCATGGACGGCTGATTGAAGCCGGCTTTTGTGGCAATTGTAGCGATTCATCTTTGCTTGGGATTAAAACAATATTTCCTTGGAGTGTGTGTAAAAGAATCCCCTTGATGTAGTGCTGATGAATTTACCTGTTTATTCCCATTTGTAGTGCTGACCTGTAAATCTGGACACATTTAAAAGAAAATTCAAATTTACTAGTGCTTTTATGATAATTAATAAAGACATGCTTGATATTTCTATAATTGTGTTAAAATAAGTTAACTGGAAAGATAACTTTTTCCGATACGTTGTATGATTTTTTAAAAAAATGGCCAAAAAATTTAAATATATATAAGGAATTAGTATTTAAAAAATTAATTCTTGAAATTTGACTTTAATGATATTAAATACTATTTTATTGTGAGAAAAAACACGATACATTTTTTAGTACAATGATGCCTGGTAAGTTAACCTAATTTGTCAAAAGGCCTCGAATCTAGGTTATTTAGATTTGAATATTTTTGGAATGATAATAAAGAGTAGAGATGATAGTTATAAATAAAATGAGTTACATACACTAACATTATTGCCTTTTCTTTTTCCGAATAATTGAACATAAAATAATCAAATCTCTCTGAAAGACAAGGGGATATTTAAAATTTATAACATAATAAAAGTAATAAATCAGCATCTTTTATAAATTAATAATACATCATAAACTCAAATATTTTAGAGATTGACAGACGTTCCTTTCCAAAAGTTGTAAAATTTGTTTTGTTAATACATGAAAAAAGACAACACTGCCTAAAAAAAGTGATGAGGAATAAAATCACATAAAAAGATTCATAAATAATTTATACAATACTTAATATACTCTTAAAATCATATAAAAATATAATAAGGAAAAAATCATATAAAGAGATTCATAAATAATTTACACAATACTTAATATACTCTCAAGTCAGAAATACGCAAATTATTCTCTATCATATCCTCGGAGGCATCTCCCAGCACTGTATGGACCAAACATACCTTTAAGAATGGTTGAAAGAGTGATTCACAGGAGCACAGCAAGCAAATTGAGAAAAAAAGGATACCTGAGAAAAAGACTATAAGTGGAACTTACTTTATTTACACCTATCTTCTCTTTTCTATTTTTCTTCAATTATATACTGTGCGATCATTTTTATGACTGCAAAAGATGCAGACTAAGTCCCAAGAGAAGGGGAGAAAAACCCAATTACATGATCAAACATGCAATGTCTCTCAAAGATTAAACTATTAAATGGAGCAAAATAACTCATTGCAAACCTGTAACATATATATAATCAATGAAAAAGCATATGTTGCTGATAGGGTTCATACAAGAATTCAAGCCATCTTTACCTAGTTTAGCACTACATATTATGCTCTGGCCAAAAAAAAAAACACTACATACTATGCTGCCAACTGTATTACTTCCATCTTTTCCAAGGCTTGCCAAATTTCCCTAGCTTAAACTTGCCACCCTTCCAACGTTTGCCAAATTTACCGTGCTTAAACTTTCCATGATGAAACATATGGTGACCAAACATATGGTGAGTGCCATGAGATAGACGGTGAGCGCCATATGCAGCAGCTGCAGCTGCAACACCCCCAGCGAGCAATGCTCCCGTGCCATGGCCATGCGCTATGTGTAAAAATGTTAGCAAAAGTACCTCTGTATATTGCAGTTGTATCCTTTACCATCATTCAATTATATAATTCAAAAGAAAGTGACGCAGTAGAGTGAGACTGTGTATTAGACTCATTTCTCCTTTTTACACTTCTCTTTATCTCATTTTGACTGCACTGCATGCAATATCAATTTATGACTCTGGAAAATCCAGATTCCTCAAGCTTTAGCAATACTTTGCTCTGTATAAATTCTCTTGAAACATATCTTTTCTTTTCCTCTTGAGGTGACTTAGAAGGGGATAATGAAAGATAACAGATAGAACATAATTATATCATAATCTCAATAAAAGGGTCCAGGTTTATCACTATCTGAACAAGAGATGCCAGATAAGGACCACCATTGCCCCTGCTGTTGATATATAAGCTATGTTGTTCATCAAAAACTCACTTTCATTCTATCTTCCTCTTATTTGCATGATTTCAAAGAAAGAATCTGAAAAGACAAAGAACCCCTTCTCTACCCAAAAAAGTTCTGTGAGGGCTTTGAAAATTGAAACAGCATCTCCATGCAATACATTAATAGATCAAATTGGGATAGTTGAGCATACTTGCAGGATATGGAGCTGATGCACTTGGATAGCCATGTGGGGCAGGATGAGCAGGTGGATACCCAGGAGGAGGATATCCAACCGCGGGATATCCACTGGAAGGAGGATAACCAGAAGGTGGATACCCACCTGAAGGAGGATAACTGGCAGGTGGATACCCACCTGAAGGAGGATAACTGGCAGGTGGATACCCAGCGGGAGGAGGATATCCAGTTGGCCGGTAGGAAGGTGGGGGATAGCCTCCCGGAGGTGGATACCCTGCTACTGGATAAGATCCAGGTGGAGGAGGATATGGGGCTGAAGGATAACCATGTAGATGCGGAAACAGACCTTTATCCTTATCATTTTCACCACTCATTGCTTCAACTTAAAATTAAATTAAAATCTGCAAAAGAATATTAGAAGAATGTTAATTTAAGAAGTCTTCAAATAATAGAACATCAGTTATTGTAGTTAATGCATAATTCAATGCCCATAATTATCTTGAAAATCATCAGCACTCTTCTTAAGCTAAAAGAAAAAAAGAATCAAACTAGAAACAATTTTGCAACTCAGAGCACTTAATTTATCACATTCCCTGAAAATTAAGCAATAGAAGATCAAGAAATAGAAATGGGACACATAAAATCTAGTCCCTATCAATTGCTTGAGAGTAATAATCAAATACGTCTATTTTTTCTGAGTTTAACGTGCATGACATTTTCAATTCTCAAAACAATCATCCCATCAAATCATCAATTATCCAGAATAGAAGAATACATATCATAACGCATAATTTCACAGGCAAAAGAAATTTATTTTCAAAAGGAAAGGCTGAGTAACTGAATTCAAGAGAGTGGGGTAAACACAACACAACAAAAATCAACAACAGAAATTTTATCTTTCAATTTCAGATGTCAAGAGCAAAAAAATCAGGCAGACAAAAACGAAAGGATAGTGCCATCATATTGCTATCAACAAAATTCTGTGGCTCTGTAGAGGCAAAATATAAAAAACCGAGAATTTATTGATGAGAAAAGAAAGAACAATGCAAAACAAATTTAAAAAAAAAAACAGAGGAAATAGATCCTACCCAACCAAATTTTCAACATGAGGAAAATAAAATAAAAGACTCTTAAACTTCCAAGAGCCTTCCAATCCCTTTGAAGATCAGCACCCAGCCTAAAAAACCCATTAGCTGAAACTCAAAGGGAGACCATTGAAAAAACCTAAAGAAACTTTTGAATACAAACTCTTGCATTCCATTCTAACCAAAGACACCATACCCCTGCAACAACAGCAGACTTCAAAAGAATTTTATGCTCCTTTGTACACCTGAATACCCATAAACTAAATAGATAAAACGAGCTTCTCCGTCCCTCTCCTTTAAGTCAAGCTTCTAAAGATGGTTATTCATCTCTAAACTTCTAAAACTAATCACAAAAACATTGAGCGATATAGCTGTATTGGCCTTCAAGTCTACAGCAAATCATTTGTATTAATTATAAGGTACTGTAGTCCAAACAAAAGCCTTTAATGTAGAAGGAGCCTTGATTTTCCAGAAAAAATTCACAGAAGACAATGTGCATTTGGACATCAGATCAAAAGGCTAAATAATGAAGGACAAGTATAGAATGCCAGAGAGTCCAAACTCCAAAACCATCTATTGGCCAAAGAAGAAACATAGAATGGAGCAAGGATTCCCATGAAAAGTGAATAATACATGAATACTCACTATGTTTACCAGTTAAAAAATAAAAACTGGAGCATTGTGCAAAGTAGATAATTAAGACAAGGAAAAAAATTCAGGAAGAGAAGAATTTCCAATCCAATGTTCCTCTCAAAACCAAAGAAGAGTATCACATCCAACTAGAAGAGAAATCATAGGATTAAAAGGAAGGTCATACTTGAGAGGCAAACGTCCAAGGGCTTGAATGAGTAGTACCAACCCCAAAACAACTGAACACCATATTTGCTCTTAATCACCCTATGACAGAAAGGATTCAGCTCCAAATGACACCAATAAAGCCGATTGGGCACTAAAGAAGCGTTTAGACACCATAACAAGAAAATCACAACCCTCCATCCTCCTTCAACCAACTAAAGAAGTGTTTTCATACTATATCCGTAATTTGTCTTGATTTTTTATCCAATACATCTATCAATTCGTTATAGCTAAAGGAAGGGATTCCTAAAATTAGCAAAACGTTGACAGAGACTTTCTTTTTCTACAACTAACCAAGAAAAACCCTAATAACAGAAATTTCAATTAGTATTAAACATATGGTGGACAAAACATATGTCATCACATAATCACTTATTAGCATTTTGCCCAGGATTGATTCTTCCATTGATTCAAGATTTAAGGTACAGAACTGATTCTAAACAGAACCAAATAAAGAATGAAATATAACCCGTAGGTTCCCCTTTTTTTCTCCTGAACCCCATTTCATTCCTGCTTCTCCAAAAAGGAAACGAAAACCATGAAAACTCGTAATGGGTCAATCAAACTCGAAACCACAGGGTGAAAATTTTAAGCACACTCACGTAATATAAGAAAAGAATCGATCAAAATCAAAATCACGATAGCCTATGATGCCATAAACATTGAAATTTACCAAGAAAGAAGAAGAATAGCAACTTCTAAAGCCGAAATGAGATCAGCAAATAACGATGCACACCTACTGAGGGAATATAGAAATAGGCAAATATATGATTGATGACTTAATGCTTACTCAATTGAACGATGAAAGGGGGAAACTTCACACTCTTAAATATTCAGAGTTCAATTGGATCGATACTTCACCTTTTCTCTGATCGTTGGATAATTTTAATAATAGGCGTTGATTTGACTTTCGAAAATTTTCAAGATCATATATTACATTATATAATCAATATAAAAACGAAACCCTTGGTCCTAAAAATACGAGTAATTATAAATATATAATGAAAAAATTATTTTAAATTTAATATGTTAATTAATTTGAAAATAATTTTTTCTTATCGGGGTATAATTTTATTTTATACTAAATTAAATAGAAATGTAGAATAAGTTAGGGCCGGAACACAAATTGAAGCTACTTTGTCTTGAACTCGTCCCAAATTCAAACTGGCCCACGTTGGTTGGTAAAATTGGTATTACAGATAGGAATGGAACAATGATTCCGACGGTTTTATATTTGCATGTTATTTAGAATGTTGGAAATTTTTTATTTTTATATTTTATTAAATGAACATAAATGTGAAAAACAAGGTATTAAAAATCGGACCGGTCATTGAACCGGATGAGGCAACGGTTCAAGGTTCAATGGTTGGACCAGGATCGGGCCAGGGTCGGACCGATTGTGAATAAATTAATATATTTTTAATAATATAGTCAATTGATATTCTATTTTCATATTATTTGTTAGGTAAATTTATCATTATTAATTATTATGTATCATAATAATACTTATAACATATTATAATATAGAAAGAAAAAAATTTATACTAAAAATAATACTACTTAGTACTAAAAATAATGTTATTTTATTTTAAAAAATATTTTTAAAAAATTTAAAAATTAAAAAAAAAAATCGGGACCGGTTCAACCCGGTTTTGTACTGGTTTAACTGATTCCTACCGGTTCTAATTCCCCCCGGTTTCCAGCTACTACCGGACTGGACCAGGGGCTGGTTCCCGGTCAAATCAGTCGAACTGGCCGATCTGGTCCGATTTTTTATACAATGGTAAAAAGACCATTTTATCCTCACAAAATCTTTAGAGTTTTTTCTCTCCCATTCCATTACACCTCTGTGTTTGCACATCAAAACCCACCTAGTGAATTATTATCATTTTGAATTTGCCTCAAATCTCTATTTTACAGTCACTTTCTCAACTTAAAAAAGATGGAATAAATTGGATTATGAGTTCCACATTTCCATTTCCATTCTTACAAAATTAAATGGAGGGAAGCTTGCATTTTTGGCAATTGTATCGATTCATCTTTGATTGGAATTAAACCAAACTTTAGTGGAAATGCAAATCATAACGTTTAGAGAAATGATAGTTACATGCCACAGAAAAAAATTAATTCCAAAAACATGTCTACAACTTGCAAAATTTTCAAAAAATATGAAGATATCGGACTAGAATTAATTTGACAAAAGACAAAAGTTGTGTGACTGTTATAGGTTTTCTAAATATTTGAATATAGAATATCCACATTTTAAGACAAAACTAATATAAAGCTTAATAATGCATTTTAAACTTAGAAGTTTTTGAGAAATGGACCATGCCTTTCTAAAAGGGAAAGTTATGCTTAGGGACCAAACTATATCAATATTTATACAAAGGAAATAAAGATTGTAATTATTTTAAAGGATTTACCAAGATTAAAAATTCAAAGACCATCTTACCCTCATTTAAAACAAAATATCAAGGTTAGGAATTATAGGGATTTAGATTTATCTATAAGAAGCTAAATATCTTAAAAAAAAAAAAATAAAAAAGAAGTCACATGTAATCTTAACTTCCCATAAAGTTCCTAAACATTCATTAATGGATGGGAGCTTAGATGTTAAAGGTTGGTTCTTTTTCTTTTTTTTTTTGGATGAAAAAGGTTGGTTCTTTTTGGCCACTGATAAATGATCATTGCCATTATTCAGTAGACCATGATTGCTAATGAGGAGAAGGGTGACCTTTGAGACGAGGGTGACCCTACTCGGTCAAACAAGCATTTGAGAGGGGAGGGGTGGACCTTACCTCGTTGAAGTAGAGAGCTACGGCAGAAGACGGTGGCTACACAGATGGTGGCGACGACTATTGCTAAGGTGGAAGATCGTGCGCGGCCAAGAAGAAAGGTTGGGAGATGGGAGGATTTATTTGGAAAATATTATATCTAATCTAGTCTATTTGGACGTGATTAAATTATCCATTAAGCATAGAGACCCCGAGGTGAGTTTTGTCTCTTCTAATAAGGTATTTTTCATACATATAACTAAATATTAAACTCTAGGCAAAGAATAATGTATGAGAATGAGAATATATATATATATATATATGATGATTATTGTTTTGTTTATTTCTTTTATTTATTGAAGGGCATTTGTGTCAATTGATAATTGATTTTTCCCCTTTGGTTCTTTAGCCTAATTACTTTTTTTATATATTTCATAATAAATATTAGGTCCTATAAGTTCTTCCGTATAATTTTTTCTTCCTAAAGTAGGAATATTTTTTGTTTGGCTGAATGAAAAATAATTAGAAATAAAATTATAGAACTTGATGCATAAATAAAATAATTTGTACAATATCTAATATACCCTCATTACATATTATTATTCAATAAATGACAGTCTTTTTATTAATTTTTGAAGTCAGATATCAAACAAAAAATATTTTCAATCATATCCTCATAGGCATCTCTCCCAGCATTAATTTTATGGACCAAACATTCATTTTTTTTAAGAATGGTTGAAAGACTAACCCATAGAAGCATCCTATGCAATTCTAATTTTCCACACATGTAAAATCATATATTAAGAAAAACTGATATAACAGAGTAAGATTATATTCTTTATGCATATCTTTTCTCCCTTTTTCTCTATTTTTCTATCTCTCTCCAATTATATTATATATGTTTCAATTATTTTTATGATTGCCACTGATGCAGACCAACTCCTAAAAGCAGGGGGGGAAATCCAATCACATAATCAAGCATGCAATGTCTCCTCTCCAAGGTTTAAACTATTAAATGTAGTAAAATAATAACTCATTTCAAACCTGTAACATATATACATACATATATAGACACACACATAAGACTGAAAAAGCATTAGTTTCTGATAGGAAGCACAAGCAGGCATTCATACAAGAATTCAAACCATCTTATACTTCTTCCCTCTTTTCAAAGGTCCCTAGCTTAAACTTCCTTCCCCTCCAATGGCTGCCAAATTTACCATGCTAAAACATTCAATGATGAAACAAATGGAAACCACCATGATGAAACATATGGAAAGGCCCATGACATAGGCCACGAGCACCAAATGTGGCAGCAGTGGCGGCGGCTGCAGCCGCGGCTCCCCCAGCGAGCAACGCTCCCCTACGCCAGCCACGACCTGTATGTCAAAAAGTTTGTGAAGCTACCACGGTGCATATTGCAGATGTATCCTATACCATCATATAATTAATATACTTAAAAAAGAAAGTGACACAGCAAAGTGAGACTGTATAAGACTCACTTCTCCTTCTTTTTCTTAATCCTCTTATTCTCTGTCCTCTTTATCTCATTTTGATGGCTCTGCATGAAATCAGTTTATGATTGTAGAAGATCCGGATTCCTCAAGTTTTAGCAATACATTGCTCTGTACAAGTTCTCTTAAAACATAATACATGATGGGGTATGAAGAAAGGTTTTCTTTTCTTTTCCTTACTTTTCCGTTTTGAGGTGACTTACAAGGGGATATTGAAAAATAACAATTAAGAGCGTATGGTTTATCAATATATGAACAAGAGATGCACACCTGCTGGATACGGAGCTGGATAGCAATATGGGGCAGGATAAGCCTGTGGATACCCAGAAGGAGGATAACCACAAGGGGGATATCCACTAGAAGGAATATAACCGGCGGGTGGATACCCGCTTGACGGAGGATACCCACCGGGAGGAGGATAACCGGCCGGAGGATATTCAGTTGGTGGGTAGGAAGGTGGGGGATAGCCGCCTGGAGGTGGATATCCTGCTGATGGATAAGAACCAGGTGGAGGAGGATATGGAGCTGAAGGATAAGAACCATGTGGATGTGGAAACAGAGCTTTATCCTCACCGTTGTCACCTCCCATTGCTTCAACTTCAAATTCTACTCAAATCTGCAATAACAGCTCAATGGGATATCCTTTATAACTATCTTGAAAATTATCATCAATCTTCTCAAGCTAAGAGGGAAAGAATAATCAAACTAGAAATAATTTTGCAACTTCAAGAACTTAGTTTATCACATTCATTGAAAATCAAACAACAAAGGACCCAGAAATAGAAATGGGATGCATAAGATCTAGTCCCAAACTTCATGAGTAACCTTCAACTATGTCAATTTTCTGAGTTTAATATGCATGATATTTTCAATACTAGAAACAACCATAAATCAGCTATCCAAAATAGAAGAGCAATATGAATTATAGCGCATAATTTTATTGATAAAATTTCAGAAACAAAAGAAATTTATTTTCACAAGGAAAGTCCGAGCAACTGAAATGAGAGGCCGGGGTAAGACCCAAAAAACAAAAGTCAACACCAGCAATTTTATCTTTCTTTTTATGATGTTACTGGCAAAAGAATCAGATCATTTATTTTTACTTATAAAAACAGATAATTTATTGATGAGGTGACAGAGAATGATGTAAAACAATATAAAAAAAGCAGAGGACAAGAGATCCTCTCCAACCAAATGAAACAAGAGAAAATAAAACGACTCTAATTCCCAATAGATTTCCATTCCCTTTGAAGATCCACAAGGGACGGCCCCTAAAAATAAAAACATTAGCTGAATTTCACGGGGTGATCATAAAAGTAATCCTCCAAAGATATGACAGAAACTTCTCATAAAAACTCTTACATTCCATTCTAACCTAAGAGTCCATTTAGGCATTGTTTGATTTAAGATAGGAAAAAGGAGGAAAGGAATTTTAATGGAAGGAGGGAGAAAGAAGAAGGATAATTTGTTGGAAAGGAGGGAAGGGAAATGATTTATTTATTTTTCCTCAAAATCCCTCCACTTTTGGAGGAGAGGGGAGGGCCTCCTACTTATTGAACCAAACGAGAAATAATCTCAATTTTTTCTCTCCTCCCCTCCTACTTATTAAACTAAACAAGGGAAAAATTTTCCCTCCCCTCCCCTCCAAATCTCTCCAACTAAACATAGGGTTAAGATAAAATAGAAATGGAAAACTCTCTTTCATAAACATGAGAAGCTCTCTTTCTAAAAAAGCCTCTTTACCATCTACCAAACACAACTTTTACACTTTCCCTATTTTCCCTTTCCTCAATTCTCTTTTCCATGCACCAAACTTAACCTTAAAAAGAATTTTATGCTCCTTTCTACACCTGAATACCCATAAACTTTATAGCTAAAATGACCTGCAGAGCAGCTTGACAAAACCCAACTCATTAAAAATACCAAATAGTCTTCTGAACCTGCCAAGTCGCTACACAATATAGAAAAAGATGGTTATTCACCTCTAAACTTGTAAAACTAATCACAAAATACCAAGTAACATAGCTATAATGAACTTGTATAGTAAATCATTTGTATTTATAATATAAGCACTGTAGTCTAAACAGAGTCTTCAACCGAGAAGGAAACTTGATTCAACATAAAAGAAGTTGACAGAATACAATGTGCATTTGGGGCATCAAATCAAAGAAAATTAAATAATGAAGAACAAGTATAGAAAGCCAAAGAATCCAAACTCCAAGTCTATCTATCTATCAGACAAAGAAGAAACGTGGAAGGAAGCAAGGATTTCTTTCCTTGGAAAGTGAAAAATCCATGAAAACTCATTATGTTTATCAGTTAAATAAACAGTGGAGCATTATTCAAAGCTGATAATCAAATAAGACGTGGAAAAAAATTTCTGGGAAAGAAGGATTTACAATCCAATGGTCCTCTTGAAACCAAAAACTGAGCGTCACGAAAGAAAATCATAGATTAAAAGGAAGGGCATACTTAATAGACAAACTTCCAAGGGCTTGAGTGAGTAGTACCAATCCAAAAATAAGTGTCCCAACCATTCTACAAACTAAACAAAACACCATAATTTGTTCCTAATCACCCTATGACACAAGGAATTCAGCTCCAAAGGACACCCGTCAAGCCGTTTGGGCACTAAAGAAGCCTTCAGACACTACACTAATACCAAAAATCCCCAACCCTCTATCCTCCTTCAACCTATTAGAGAAGTGTTTTCATACACAATCTACAATTTGCCTTGATATGAGATCTAATACATCTATCAATTCGTTATAACTAGCATGTAACTCGACTAATTGCTAATAGGAGATTATGCTAATTTGACTAGTGATCTCAAGTTCAAATCTTAAATATGCAGTCAATTTAAATACTCATTAGAAAAGCTTGATTATCTTTGTCTAACTCGACTCATATTAGTCGAATTCCAATGTGACTTTGAAACCCAAAAAAGAAATTCCTAAATATGCACACCTTTAAGAAATACATTTTATCACCAACTTACCAATAAAAATCCTAATAACCGAAATTTCAATTATTGAACATATGATGGTTTGGCCCAAATATATATATATATATATATATGTAATCACATGATCACTGATTAGCATTTTATCTTGGATTGATTCTTATTGTAAGGTCCAGAACTGAATCTAAACAGCACCAAATAAAAATAACGAAATATAACCCGTAGGTTCCTTTTCTTCTCCTGAACCCTGATATTTCATTCCTGCTTCTCCAAAAATGAAGCAAGTCAATCAAAGTCAAAACCACGTAGGAAGAAAGGTTGAAGCACATTCATTGTTTTACCATGATCAAGATACACAGAGCTTCATGCAATACAAGAAAAGAAACAATCAAAATCCCGATACCTTATGATGCCACAGACATTAAAATTTACCCAGAAAGAAGAGGGACGGTAACTTCTGAAGCCAAAATGAAACCCGCAAGCATTGATACACACCTTCACGAGTTAATATAGAAATAGACAAATATAAAATTGATGACTTAATGGTTACTCAATTGAACGATGAAATCGTGAAAACTAACAAAGATTGGAAAAAATTCTGTGTACCGATTAAAGTATATTTAAGAAAAAACTATGAACTACCTAAACGAGGAGTATAAACTAGTTTAGTGAGTCGAATCCTTTTTTTTTTTAATAATACAAGTTAAGCTCAGTCCCATTTTCTGATAAGGCAAGTCTTGCTTACTCGATCCAATCTAACCCAATATAATAGTTGGCCCAAAAAAATCCATATAATAAAAGTTTTTAAATGAGTCGAGCTGGGCCATTCCAAATAATTTTTTAATTTTTCAAACTTATATACTATGCCTACCTATTAAATTTATTAAATAAAGAAGATCAATTAAAATAATGAAACAAAAATACATGATCTAAAAAATATTATATTAATCTAACACATTCATGGAAAAAAAAAAGAGAGAATTTTTACCAAAAATAAATAAGAAAATTGACTGCCCTTTCATTTATTTGTATTAGAACAACTTCTCCTAGCTACTTACCTCATTATAAAAGAAAAAGCAGATCTAACCGCAATTGCATCGAGTAAAAATGACTTAATATTTTAGAATAGTGATTAATATTTGTTTAAAGAAATAACTTCAAATTAGTTTTTGTTTTAATCTCTATCCAATCCCAGTTGAGCGGAAAGAGATTAATATTTGAAGTTATTTTAGAATAGAGATTAGTTTTTGTTTTAATCTCTATTCAAATTAGTGATTAATATTTGTTTAAAGAAATAACTTCAAACTAACCGCAATTGCATCTTGTCTGGATCTTTTCATAACAATCATTTTATAAAAATTAAAAACGAAAAAAAAAAGAACATATCCCCTTACTGTGGTAAAAAAAAATGTGCGACGGTGTAGTGTGGATATACCTTTCTTCATTGCTTCCCCAATCTCTCAATTCATGGAAGACGAGCAGGGAAAAGAATGGCCTGCTTAAATGCGACGACGCCGTTTTGGCTAACTGGAGGGGCGGAGGATGGAAAATGCAGTGTAGACGAACTGATCGCGATAAATATAGGAGTCATAAAGTAAAACCGTCATTTTGCTACTCCATACATCTAGAAACAACAAGAACACACTAGCTAATTCTTAAATAAATAATAAATAATAAGCATTTCTTCTCATAATGCATTTTACATCAGCTTCTGTGGTACATTCTTCGGTAAATTTTTGCACCTTCCAATTCTGCATGTATCTCTCTCTCAGTCCTTATTCCCAAGGGGTTGCTTAACAACCACCCTTCTCTGTCGCATAGCATACTTGGGTTCACAGCATCAATGTGTTTAAGTGCTTCAACTTCATCAAATTGATTTCTCATGTCAAGTGCCACTTCAAGTACATCAGATTGTATAAGAACCTGCTAGAACACAATCACAAACCTGACTTTAAGCTAGAAATCCAGCAAATAACTGAAATTTTAAATAGTCAAAAATTATATCCGCTTTCGGCCTGTTCGGCATATCAATGAAAATAGAATGATATCCTCTCACACGAAAAACATAGGCAATGTCTAATCATTACTCAACTATGTCTGTCTCCTTTTATAACTATTTTGTAACAGGAGCTCAAGAGTCATTTTCTCTCTGTTTTTTCATTCCATTTTCCTTTTCATATCTTACATTTTCTGTTTGAGACGGCCTTTTTCTTAAAGTACACTATATAAAAATGAATGTGGAAAGAAAAAGGGAACATATATTAGGAGTGAAAATAGTATTTGAATCATCAAATTTTCTCATCAATACAGATATATGCCAAACTACATTCGGTGAGAAATTCAAATGAAGAATCAAGCATTGATTAAAAATTAAGAAAATTATCTCAGCATCCATAAACAAGGTAGAATGATATAATTTTCCGAGAAAATGCTTAGATATGCTACCTGTTAAGGTCACATTTTTCATACGAGCACAGACAGCAACATATAACTGCAGATGTGCAAAAGTTCAGGTAGGACCAGCAAGAAGGTTTGAAGTATGATGCAAGTGGTGGCCAACAAGCACTAGGGCTTCAATCTAAATCCTCAAGAAATGACCTCTATGAGACTTCCTCAGCATAAAGCCAAGCTACTTCAACTAATATTTCAGCTTCATCCCTAACATCTTTTATGTATCTCCAACTCTTTTATCGTACTTGTATGTCTCCTACAAGTATGATAAAGGACTCCAACAATATCCCCTTTCCTTGCTCGTGTAATCCTACCCTTTAGCCAAAAAATAAAAAATCCTACTTTTTTGCCACTGGCTAGTTTCCTCCGACTTGAGAATCTCACTCAATTCATTCCCTTAAATTGACCTACGTGCATGTTTATCTTCTAATTCTCACTTTCAAGCCTATCCAAAACATCAAATTGCTTAAGAACATTCCCCTTTTTAGAATATTCTTTGACACAGATTGACAAATATTTTCATGCAAAATTATTTGAGACTACATAAGAAGTAAATTTGACAGGAAGCGATTAACTAAAGGATTTGAGAAACACATGAAGAGTATACAATCTTTTAGTAAATACAGAATTATGACAAAAGGAAAAGAACAAAAATACCTCTCCCCCTGGCATCATCATATCTACAATAGCGCCAACCAGAGGCTTCTGCACAACTCTTCTTTTATGATGTCTATTCTTGAAATGTGGGTCTGGGCACTGCATTTATGAAGCAACATTATTTAAATGCAATTAAAAACAGTTTCAACATAAGTTCTTAATGAAAATATTTTGAACAAAAGCCTTCTAAAGATAAATATAAGGTGTCAAATTGATCCTAGGATGAGGAGATTAACTCACCAAAATTGAGACAAACATCAAGGGCCCAGGATATGATGTAACCAAATCCTTGAAGGAAATCATGGCATTTGCGAACAAGAAATGACTGCATTTCAGTCAAACAGTCCATTATTCAAAAATTAAGCATCTCCTTTTGCTAAATTACCATTGAAATGAAGTTTAGGCTCGTACATGTTATTAACAGCCAGATCTTTTACCCATATCTTAGCACGCTTGACCAGCTGCACGTGAATGGAATACATTATAATGCCTTTATTTGAAGCTAAAGGTGAAATAATGCATAAGCAATCAAATCATTTAAAAGGAAGAAAACATCAAAAGAATTTCAAAGCAGAAGTATGTTTATTTTTAAAAAAAAATTTCCTTTACCTTTTGCCTTATTTCCAACCCCAAATAATTTCTCACTCCAGGATTTCGTTTAGCAAGCCATAAAAGAAGCCTTCCACTACCTGAGGATACTTAGAATTTCAGACACATATAGGAGCAACTACAGAAACAATTTGCCATCCAAGTACGGACGTGATGATTCAATTACTGAAAAAGATTGAAATTGCTTATGTTGAGAAGAAAATTAACAAAATAAGTAACATCAGGTCTAATATATCAAAAGAGGAAAATCCCTACTTTATCATCTATCATTCATGCATAGACAACACCCACATCAATCCAAAACATACATACTAAGCATTATTACTAACAATTAACAAGGACAAACTTTGTCACAGAAACAAACAAGTTACCACATCCAATGTCGACCATGAGTGGCAACGTTGGGTCACTAAAGACTTGTTTCCAGTCAGGTACTTGTGCGGGTACCTATCAAGAAAAAGAATCATATATTTAAACAAAAAGCAAAACCCAAGGAAAGAAAGTAAGAATCTAGTTACATTCCTATAATATAAGGCCAATTCCAACAGACTTATTGAAGGGTCTCAGTGCCATGCATCTAATAGGAATTGAACTTAAAGAATCTGCCAACTATAAGTAGGAGTATGACCATTTAGTCAAGGATGCTTAACTGGTATCCTCATACATGATAAATAACCAAATTCTGATTAAAATAAAACCTTTTAGATTAATCAATGCAATGTAGGAGGAATTAACGAGGACATCATTTTCAATATTGTATATTGAATCAAGAAAAACCAAGAATTATCTCTTGTTCAATTCAGATAAAAAAACTTGGACTTGGGAATTTTAAGTCCTACATTCACGCAATTACACGGTTCAACAAGCCATGGATATTTCATTAATCAGGATGTAAAACTCTTTGTAGTAGCAGAGTCTATGTGTATATATAACAGGCAAATATTTATGATAGGTATACAGAGCCACTTAGGTTGACAAAGTTTACCTTTACATTCAAATCCTGCTAAATGCATTACTTTCACATCTCAACACCTAATTTTGAAAATTCTAATAAAACAATTTATTGGCCTCTAATCTAATTTTGCACTTTCAAAATCTGAGTTGGTTAAGTAATTCATTTTGCTTTATTGGACCTAAGAGACCTCGTATGCCATTGCATTCTAATTATATGAATATCATAAATGCATACCAGAATCAGTTAAAACTATAATGGAATAGACAGTAAGATAGCCAGAGTTTACAAAAGAACATACAGAGAAAGAGGAACTAAGGGGATTGACGTGTTGCCTGATTCTGACATGACCCAAATCCTGCGTTGGGATATAAAAACGATTGAATATTACCCCAGAAGTTAGAAAAAAAAAAATAAACAAAAACCCTTCTTGTCTCAGCAAAATCAAGACAAAAATAAAATTACCAACTTGTACGAAAGATTAAGATCTGCATACTCCAATGCCACCAGTTCGGGGCTTCTCAGATGCTGCTGATTACAGTGCTTTTCTGCTACTTCAGCAGCAGGAACATCTCTGCAGCTACAGTGTGAATGAAAACGAAGGGAGGACGAAGGAGGAAGAGAGGGTAAGGGCTTTAGTATCAGCGACGAGAGAGCGCCCATTGCAGCCCTGCGCGGCAAAGAAGCACCCGAGCTTCCATTGTTGGTGTAGCTATGAAGCTGTAAGAAACGGGATGAAGCCATTAGCTTTCGTTGTTACCATTGAAATTCTTGTCTGTTTCAATCCATATAAAAAATTCTTCGACTTACGTTCAGCATTTAGAATTAAATATAACAATCCCATTTATTTCGAAAAAAAAAACTAAAATTAGTTACAAATAATTAATTTATTTTATATTTTTAATTTTTTAAAAAATATTTATACTTAATATTAATTCCTTATATCGTGACTTTCAATAATATTAATAAAAAAAATAATTTTAATAAAAAAAATAATATAATATTAACTTTTTTCTTCCTCTTATAAATAGAATTATTAAAAGAAAAAAAATTTCTCTAAAATTGAAAGGATTTATCAATAAAAAAAAGATTAAATTAGTATTATAATGTTAAAATAAATTTTAAGAGGTTGTTATGATTTTATTTGATTAGTTGTTAGTCAGAGTAAAATTCACGTGATATTCCAGCTAATTTTTAATATAAATCACATTCAACTAATTCACTGAAACTCAGAAAAGTTTATTAAAATATTAAAATTGTTTTAAAATTAGTATGATTTTTATCCTAATTCCTAATAAATATGATATAAATTCAAATAATTCACTCTCTTTCTTACTCATATAAATAGGGACATTTTTAAAATAAAGTAATTAATACTCTAAAAATTTATAAAAGGTTATCTATATTTAAGATCATAAAAAATTTCTAAATTACAACTAATAAAAAGAAAGGGTGTGAGTAAATTGCTCGGATAACTTAAAGAAAAATTAGAAAAATTTTTCAAGGATGATAACAAATAAAAATAATCTTTTAAAGAATTTTAACCTTTTTGAGGTTTAATTGAAATTAAATGAAGTTGGGGAAAATAGTGAAACAAACTCATTATTTTGAAAATTAAGATATAAAATACCCAAATATATAGAAATGAGGGGTAAATATGATATCTATAATTTTCCTCTCCATTTTTTTTCAAAGACTACAAATCTATCCATCTATTATATATATATATAAGTAGGTAATTTATATGGATATTTTTAGCATAATTTTCGTGCTTTAATTGAGGTTTGCAGAAATTCTATGCTTCGTAATATCTACATCGAAATTAGGTTCAGTTTTAAAACCTATTAATTTATTTTATATTTTAAACTTAAAAGTCAAATTTACAGACAACTTTTAATGATAACCAACAATTAAATTTATGTATTGATGTTTTGTTAATTTAAAATTTATAATTCCTAAACCCTAACTAATTTATGTAATAAACATCTATGGACGTTTAATTTTTAAAGTATATTTCATTTAAATTGAAAAAGATTGTATAGATCTCTAAGGCATTTTGGCAATTCCTTTTCTCTATAATTTAAGGCCAACTCCTTCTTTTAATATTTGATTTCATGAGGTTTCTTTCGATATATTTCATCCACATAATATAAAAGTATCATGTTTATTTAATTTTCTTCATCTCATCTATTTTTTTTATTCTTTTCTTATACAAGGAAAAAGTATATATGGGTTTGGATATTGATGTTGTTAAAACCATAAATCTAGATTACAATGATTGGAGTTTCAAGGCCAGGGTTTAACACTTATGAGTGACATGGAGAACTTATAAGTCAAAAAAATGACAAATACTTGAGATTGTACTATAAAATGTCGACGTAAGTTATCCATTCCTTAATACTAAAATTTTTATTGTACTATTTTTTATTTATCAAATTTAATTTGGTTTGTCTTTTTACAAAATGATTGAATCTATGCAAGCATCAAATAGTCCTATTTTGGAAAATTCAAGGACAATATAAAGGAAGACATGGTTTATAAAATAAAGGGATTTAATATATCTATATGCTATCGGAAGTATAGAACCACTAACCCTCAATATAAGTTGTTTTTTCAATACTCTGTCAAAGTTTGCATTCAAAGAGATGATTTGAAGATTGATCCATATGGATTTTCTTTTGTACTATTTACCCAAATAACTTCTAGAAATGCTTATCAGAACTTTTTAGTAGGTATGTGCACTAATAATATTTTTGAATCCATCCTTATTAATGTATATAATATTTTAATATTGAATAATTATGTGATTTACTTTTGAATTCTGGCACAGGTATAATTGATAAGTTGAATGTGGATTGGTGAAATTGAGGAGACAAGGAAAGAAGTAAAAGAGGATTGATATCGAGACAGTAGATTATGAATTAATATAGCTTTGCTTTCCTTTATCTATAAAAACAGTTAAATGTATAGCTTTTGTTTGTCATTTTTCAAAATTTAATTGCTAATTTGTGTTACTCATCTACGAAAAATCTTTTTTTAGTAATAATCAATTGACTTGCACATCTTGAGAGCAATTTACCAACGAGGTTGTCTTATATGTCCACTAAACATCAATTCCCTATAATTGTTATTATCGTGCAATAGTGTCAAATTAAGGAGTTCAATGACAAGCTAGTTACATGTAATTCAGGACCATGAAAAGGGTTAGGCAAATGAGGCCCTTGCCTTAGGCCGCTCAAAAGGTCTACTTATATCCCTATTATTTATATATGTAACCTGAATATTAATTACCATTAGAGTAAATAGGGTCTTAATTTCTTTTGTCCGTTGGATATCAATGAGCTTTTATCATTTCCAAGATTTGGTGACAAAGCATTGTACGAAAAAGAACAGTGAGAGAAATATGACATATGGACCATTTTTTATCATTTTCTTATCACATCTCCATCTTCTTCTTTACCATTCATTTTCTACTGCAACATTCAGAAAGCTTTTCCTTCTCTCACGTTTCACCCCCTTCTCTCTCTCTCTCTCATCTCTTTTTCTGTTTTTCCACATCAAAGTTGCTCGGCTATTATCTTAATCCCACCACTAACTCACTTTTGTCACTTTTAATCTTTTCTCATCCCACTTTTCTACACACACGTGTGTGTGTAATCATATCGATTGCAGTCGAACCAGTGACTTGCTGTGGAACTCAAGCTCAAGCATTGAAGCATATAACATATCGGCTTCAGGTGTGTTTATTCCATTTTTTTTACCATTTATTTTGTTTTTTATCTGAATCTGTGAGTGTTTAATTTTTTTTTAATATTTTCATATATAAAATATGTCAAATAGAAAGTATGAATCTGGCTTTGAAAAATTAAAAAAAAAAAAAGAAAAGTTGAAAAATTGATTCAATCTCAACGTGGTGCTGTTGATAAATTTATTACTGCTCATAATAAAAAGGATGTAGCAAGTTCAATTGATGAAAAGATCATAGAACAATCACCTATAGATGATATTAAAAATATTAATAGTTCTAATTCTAATCAAGAACAAGAAGATGGAACAAATTTAGATGAAGATAATTTATCAGAAAAAAAATGTAGATCATAATAGCACATTAAATGAAATTTCTAAAAATATCTATGATCCAAGAGTATGGGAAAATATTGATGACAAGTTTAGAGATTTGATTGTAGAAAATGATCCAATAAAATATAACAATTTAGAATTTCCAAAAGATAAAAATAATAGACACTTTTCTTCATATTTTTACCCACGAATATTGCTAAATGGAGAAAAATATGATAGAAAATGGTTAGATTATTCAAAAGATTTAGATAGAGTGTATTGTTTTTATTGTAAGTTGTTTTGTTTAAAAAATACTATTAATCAATTAGTTAATGAAGGGACTAGAGATTGGAAAAATCTTAGTTCCAACCTTAAAAGTCATGAAACAAGTCATGAACATGTCACTAATATGACCAAATGGATTGAACTAGAAACAAGATTGAGGAAAAAAATACAATTGATAAAGACATACAAGAACTAATTAGTAAAGAAAAAGAATATTGGGAAAATGTTTTATTTAGGATTATAGCTATTGTCAAATATCTTTCCAAAAATAATCTTGCTTTTTGTGGGACAAATGAAAAGATATATGAAAAAAATAATGGGAACTTTTTGAGTTTAATTAAGATGCTTGCAAAATTTGATTCAATTATACGAAAACATGTTAAACGCATAAATAATGGTGAATTTTGTGCTCATTACTTGAGTAATACTATACAAAATGAACTTATAGAATTGTTAGCTTGCAAAATAAAAAATATAATAATTAAAAAAGTCAAAGATGCAAAATGCTTTTATGTTATTATTGATTGTACCTCTTAGGCAAGCCATCAAGAACAAATGACTCTCATTTTGAGATGTGTTGATACTTTGAATTCTTCAATAAAAATATAGAAATACTTTATAGAATTTTTAAAAGTTGATGATATGACGGGAAAATGTATTTTTAATGAACTTATTAATGTATTGAAAAAGTATGAGCATGATATTAATAATATAAGTGGACAACTTTATGACAATGGATCAAATATGAATGGAAAAAAATCAAGGTGTGCAAAAAAAATTATTGGACATAAATCCTAGAGCATTTTATACACCATGTGGATGTCATAATTTGAATTTAGTTTTATGTGATATAGGCTATTCATGTCCTAGAGCTATTTCATTTTTTGGAATTCTACAATGCATTTGTTCTTTGTTTGCTTCTTCAATCAAGAGATGGAAAATTTTGTAAGATAATGTATGTAAGTTTTTTATTAAATCACTATCACAAACTTGATGGGAAAGTAGAATTGAAAGTGTCAAAGTAATTAAGTTTCAAGGACCAAAGATAAAAAATGTTTTGATTCAATTATCAAAATGTAGTGAGATCCTAAAATAAACAGTGAAGCCATGTGTTTAACAACTTATGAGATTGAGAATTTTGAATTTTTATTAGGAATGAATATTTGGTATGATATATTTTTTGTTATTAATTCCATTAGTAAGATTCTACAATCTAAAGATATGCATGTAAATGTTGCTATAAATCACTTAAAAGGCCTTAGTACATATTTGAAAAGTTATAGGGAAAATGGTTTTGCATCTACTTTTGATTTTACAAAAAATAATGGCTATTGAAATGGATATAAAACCTAACTTTTAGGAAAATCGTACAATTCATAGAAAAATACATTTTGATGAAAATGTTAGCGATGAGATCTGTCACACTCGAAAATACGATGCGGATGGTGCAGAGATAAAGAAAAAGAGGGAAATCGGTCCACACGATGAGGGTTGATTTCTAAGGAGTCGCCACCAAAATTTTAAGGAAAATTTTGGAAAACCGAAATAAAAGGATAAGGATGGTCTGCAAATCAGAGTTGGGTTCGGGAGTACGATTATAAGTAGGAAAGGTGTTAGGCACCCCCACAACACCCGTTCCTATGAACGGTTACTTTAGGTTGATCATGCAATTTTTATGGTTTTTAAAAGTTATTTTGATTGCCATTTAATTATTCACATGAAAAAATAAATATAAAAATAAGAAAAATGTAAAAATGAACATAAAGAATAAAATGAAAAGTTGGGAAAAATAAATTAAGAGGAAAATGTTATTTATTTACAAAAGTGGACTTGACCCAGAATTAGAGTATGGGGCCTACGTACCCTGCGACAGGGATCAAAGTCGACGTAATTCAGACTATAAATGTGTGTTATTAAATTGATATTTTTTATTATAAATTTCTTTTGGAAAGATATTTTAGAGGGAATAATTTTCTCATTATTATTATATATATGTTTTTTTTAAAAAAAATCAGGATTTGTGGTGATTTTATCACTCATAATTCACTGATTGATATCTAGGTGCCCACGGTGTTACCACTCGGAGCTCAAAGATAAAAAAGAAAATATTCGAAGGAAGACACATAATTTTCGTATAAATTATTTTTATTTTCTTTATATTATAAAATTGAGATAAAATAGAATCCTTTAGCACATATTTACTTATTTAAAGGATAAAATATTAACAAAAATGCAAGATGTAATTATTACATATATTAAGAAAAATAATCAGCATATATAGTGACTTTATCACTCACAAATTACTGATCAATACATAAATACACATAGCGTTACCACTCGAGGCAGATAAGGGATAAAAGTTTGTGTGAAAACGCATAAAATTTTTCACTCATTATTATTATTATTATTATTATTATTTTATTTTATTTTTGAAATGAAAAAGGCAATTAGAAAAACAAAAACATAAATGATAAAACGATGAATAAAAGTTTAAAGAATAATTTTGGTATGAATTATTTCTTATAAGATCCTCTTACCATATATTTATTAATGGGAAAGCCTTAAAAAGAATTCAAATTATCATTATTACATATATTTCTGAAAAGAAATAATCAACACATGTGATAACTTTGTCGCTCACAAATTACTGATTAATAGTTAAATGCCCACAAAGTTACCACTCGAGACAGATAAGTAGTAAGATTAAAAATTTACCTAAATTGCTTTCATTTCTTTGTTTCAAATTATACAATGCGAAGTGCAATTAGAAAATCCCTCTTTTTTTTTTAAATAAATAATTCTTTTTTTCTTAAATTATTTTTAGTTACTTGTTTAAAGAGATGCACTCAGAAAACCTTCTTTTATTATTATTAAAGAAAATACTTGAAAAAGGGATTCAAGATGAAGCTGCTACATTCAAGATATATTATTTATCTATTTATTTTAAAAATTATTTATATTACTCTTTATTTATAAATTATTTTCATTTCCTTATTAAAAAAACAAAAATAAGTAAAAATCGTTCTCTAAAACTTGAAGGAAAATAATAATAATAATAATTAAGGTAACACTTCTATCTATGTTTTTACTTTTGAAAGTCGATTTCCAAATAAAACTAAACAGCATATATGGTGATTTAGTCACTTATAATTTACTGATTGGTTATTACTACTCAAAGCATAAAGGTAAAAGAAAATTTGCAATAGAGATTTTTATTTTACTTATCTCTCTCTCCTTTTTTTTTTTTTTTGCATGCATTTAAATCAAAGTATAATTTAGCATTCTTATTCAATTAAAATTTCAAAAGGAAAGAACAAGCGAGAATAAAAGAAAATTATACCCAACCAATAGCATCCTTTACCCCAAACTCAAAACTGATATTGTCCTAATGTCATAGCAAATTAAACATGGGAAAAGACAAGAGTGATCCAAAATATTTCGAACCCAAAAGTAAACAAATAGCAAAAGATACAAAAAAGGAACAGAAAACACTTTGGAACTTAATTCCCAAGTGTAAAGTAACCCATTAAACCCTTTAACATGTGTACAAATTCATCCATCATGCCTGCAACACCTAATTGGAATTCCACAACCAACAAGAAAAACCACCTACAAGATAACTTAGACACAAACAAAACAAAACAAGAACATAAAGTAAACGAAGGGGGATTATGTGTGTGTGTGTGAGAGAAGCATCAGAATATGTCTAAATATGTTAGCCAAAACTTACTCCAACAACAATAGCCATTTAGTTTCAATCTAACTCTAAAATCAACGAAGTAAACAAAAAATTAGACCACTTGACAAGGATGGGGATTTCTTTTCAATACCAACATCCTTTCATTCCCCAACCTGACACAATCAGCAGCTCAACTGAAGCATCGGTAGCTAAATCACCAAAGCATTAAACTATGATATTATCTTGAAACTGAAAGAAACTCAGAAATTTTCAAAGCGTAAAGCTAGCAGTTATCTACCTTTGCCTACTTCCATGTTAACCAAGAGTAAAATAGCACTGGCTTCATGAGAAAAATTATACTCAGACGAAGAGGGATAAAAAAAATGGATTTAGAGGGAACTTCACATTCATCCAAAGCATCCACAACAAATTACTGATATAGCTTATCAATACAACATAGCATATTAATGATTTCAACTAATCAATAACAAAGCATATAACGGAGCCCCAGTGATAACCGGTAGCTTTCATCCTTAGATTCAGTCTGGTATCGACTTAGAACTCCTCTACATGATTTGCCAAACACAATTTAATACCAAACACATGCTAAAACACTAGAGAAGCTCTATTGTGATCCAGTTATACGAAACAAGCTTCTTTTTACCTCTTTCTTTACAAAAGCATTATTAGAGTTTGAACAACTGGAAAGGTAATTCACATAACCACAACAATCATAACATCCCAGTCCAGAATGAAACTAGCAGCTCAAGAGAACAGTATGAGGAAACAACACTCTAATCTAATTACATACTAAAATAGAACTCCCCAATATTGAAGAAACCTACCATGACCAAATCAAATGAATGTGAACACCGTATTTTGTCCGGGTAATTTTAAAAATATATATAAATATGATAATGATAATAAAAATAATATTAAAAAAAAATAACAATAAATAAATAAATAAATACTAGAAAATACCAACAAAAAAGAAAAAAAAAGGAAGAAGAGATAAAAAAAAAAAGAAAGAAAGAAACAAAAAATAAATTAATTAATTAAAAAAAAAGGGGGGATGATTTTAACTTGGGCTGAAATCATTTCAGCCCAAGTGGACCTGAGCCCATTACCTGAGCCTCAAATGGGCTCAGGTCCGAGCTCACCCTGAGCCCTAATAGAGGGCTCAGGTGTGAGACACATGGAGGGAGCGTGGCCGAGGGAGCAGCAAAAGGGGGCGGGCCAAGAGAAAAAGGGGAGGGAGAGCTAGGGCAGGAAGAGGAGAGGAGGAAAGCAAGAGCAGAGAAGAGAAAGAAGAGAGGGAGTGTGGCCGGGAAAAAATGGAGACACGAGGGAACTGGAGACGGAGGGGCCGTGAGTGAAGAAGAAAAACAGAAGGAGCCGCGGTAGGGTCACGAAGAAGCTGAGGTATGAAACAGAGGGAGCCATGAGAGAGAGGGACCGAGAGGCGAGGGAGCCGGAGCATGGTGCCCGAGTTGCGAAGAAGGAGAGGAAGCAACAGAGGGAGCTGTGGAGGAGACCGAGTGGAGGAAGAGAAAAAAACAGAGGGAGCTGTGGAGGAGACCGAGTGGAGGAAGAAAAAAAAACAGAGGGAGCTCGGAGCAGAAAACCGTGGGAGTGAGAGCGAGAGACGGTGGAGGCTGGGAGAGCTGGGGTGTCCGAGGAGAGCGAGGGAGCTGTGAAGAGGAAGGAGGCCGCGGCTGAGGGGAGGCTGCGCACAGAAGGCTGAGGAAAAACACCGAGAGGGCAGCGAGAAAGGAAAAAACAGAGGGAGTGGAAAGGGGAGCAGAGAGGGGCGACTGAGAAAGGAGGAAAGGAAAAGGGGAGCTGGAAAAATGGGAGGAGCCGCATGAGGAAGAAATCCGAGAGAAGGAGAGAGAACCGCGAGGGGAGTTGGAACATGGAGGGAGCCGTGAGAGGAGAAAGAAAAACAAAGGAAACCGAGGGAGTCTGAGTACGAAGCTGCGAAGAGAAACCCCAAGAAGCAAAGGAAGAGCAGAGCTGAGGGAGAGGGGAGGAGACCTCGGTCTTCAACTGGTATCATTGTTCAAGAGACTACTTTTAATGGTGAGAAATCTGAGAGCAGAATCCGATCACATGCATGCCTTAGCATGTATATGTCGAACAGCTCTTTGCGTCGATCTTTTTGCCAAGGAAAGTGTCCGAAGAGAAGAACTCAGGCATGGAGAGTAGGGTTATAGGAGCTCTGGCGTATGGAACTGGTTATGGTGCATTAAATTGGACGGAGCCTGCTTTGGAAGGGGTAGAAGTTTGTCGGTCTTGTGTTAAATGGGACTGTGATGGTCGGACCTATGCACTTGACTGCTACTTGAAGTTGCTTGTTAGGCTATGTTACATATATGATACGCGAGGTGGCGTAAAAAGAGTCAAAGATGGAGCTTCTCAAGATCAAATTTTGAATGAGACAAGATTGCAAAATTTGCAACGGGAACTTGTGAAAGACTTACATGAGGTAACCAGATTTCTTATACTGAGCAGTGCATATAGTGGTATGTACCATCCAGAAATTGATTTAAATATCATATTTTCATGGCAAAAAAAAAAAATCATACTTTTCCCTTTCAGTTTCGAAAATGTATGTCTGCCATGTTTGTGCATGATAACATGGTTCCTATTACGCAAAAGTATGCTTTTCTTGAAATGAAATTTGGCCAGCCCCTCTCGTCCACCCTACACCTTGTTTTATGGAGGCTGAAGTCACCTTTCTTTTGAACCTAAACGGCTAAACCTATTATCTTCTACCTTTGTGTTGATATCTTGATCCTATGACAGTTTACCTGCTTCCAGAGCTTATACCATGAGGACAGTCAATAAAACTAGGGTGATGTTGCATGGATGAATCAGCATCTTGTCAAGCCAAAATACTCCATGAGTTATTGTCTTATATGATGTAAAAAAATATGTTAATTAAAACTATGGAAGATTATTGGAAAAAAGAAGGCATGTCCTTGAGGATTTTGGAGAGGTTGTAGCTCCAGATCTTTGACCAAAACCATTTCAACCCAAAAGCTTAAGCTATTAGGTTAAAGCCTATGATTGGTTTTTATTAATATCTTCTACATTCCCCTCAAGTAAAATCCCTTTTTGGGTTGAAGCATGAAGAAAACATAAGCCTATTGCCTACCATAGATCGTGTTTAAATCAAATCAATTTGTGGAATAGTGGCATTCTGGCAGCAAGGATTTAACTCTTGTCCGCTTGGTCATATAGGCCCTAGACCCTGTCAAGGAGTTATTTTGGTTTTTTCCCCCAAGACAATTTTGATTCAAAAGGGGGATATTTGACTTATTTTGTTATTTTTCGCAAAGTGGAGGAACTTCCTCGATTCCAATCCAAAGAAAATGTATGATGATATTGATCTCCAAGAGGATTAAGATTAGTGAGCACTGATTTATAATTTTGTGCTTTTTTATTCTTAAAGCCATTTGAGGATTATTATGACTTGAATGTTCATATATTACTTTGTAGTTTCTGGCGGGGTTAGCGTGTAGATTAAAGCCTTAAAATGATTGTCTGCTTTGGTTGAGGGGAGTGATTGTATATGGTCACTGTGGCTTCATTCGTAATATTAATGGGCGGTGGGACATCTGTAATTGATATGAATTATTTCTAGATTCCATTTGAGAAATGAGTGGACAAAGTTCATGTAATTGCGGGATATAGCAATGAATAAATACTAATGCCTCCATATTTTATTTTGAGCACTATGGGAGTGTGAGATCGAGCTTAGAAAGAGTGGATTTTCTTCATCAAGGCAAAGGAGGAGCATCAAGGCAAGGGAAGGGAAGAGGACAAGAGAGTTTGATCTTCTTTCTTATCTTCATGTAGTTTTTATGGTAGTGGAATAAAGCTATTATTTGGATTTGCATATTTGACACACACACATCGATAAATTGTTTGATTTTTATTTCTGATTTTGGTTTTTATTTGGTCATGAATTTTTCTTCTTCTCGCTTTTAGAGTTTGCCACGAGGGACCAATTCTCCGTGTGCCTATAGAGTGTCAGTCAATTATATCATGAGTGAGTAGTTGCCATGGTATAAACATTGGCTAAATTTTATTTTATTTTATTTTATTTCATTTTATTTCAGTTTGATTTACGAGTACCGATATTTTTATATATTTATTAAAAGTAAAAATAAATAATTCAATGAGAGCTCTTTATTTCAAATTTTTGTTTTGGCCTTTATGTTTCGAGTGGTAACACCGTGGGCATTTAGGTGTTAATTAGCGAGCTGTGAGTGATAAAGTCACCACAGATCCTAATTAACTCTTTTTCTAAAAAAAAAAAAGAGAGAAAAAGAAAAGAAAAGATAAATAAAATAAAATAAAAAAAATAAATAAAAATAAATAATATATGAATATATATATATATAAGTCATATTCTTAAATTGCTTTTATCACTTTTCTTTTTATAAAACAAGCATAATCATATTTATTTTTATATATAAAATGATTTCTTTTTCTTTCAATTTTATCTTTTAAGTCTTTTTTGTCTTCCCCACGAGTGATCAAGTCACCATATGTGCTGTTTGATTTTCATTTAAAATTTTTCTTCTGGTATTTTCTACTCCGAGTGGTAACACCGTGAGTATGTAAACGTAAATCAGTAACTTGTGAGTGATAAAGTCACCGCATATGCTGATTATTATTTTTCAACACGTAATGATCACATTTTTTTAATTTCATTTTTTTTATAAATAAATAGGTGTTAAAATGATTTTTATAATAAAAGAAAAATAATTTGTATAAAAAAAAATTGAAATTAACAAATTGTCTTCTTTCGATTTTTTCATGCCTTTTTGTCTCGAGGGACACCACCATGGACATTTAGGTATCAATCGGTGTATTGTGAGTGATAAAGTCACTACATAAGCCAATTGATTTTATCATGTAAAAATAAATTTGTTTCCAAATATTTCCTTTTCAAATCAAATAAAATGTTCAAAATTACAAATAATTTTAATCCTATTTTTTAAAAAAATATATTTTCTCTTTTAGAAATTGATTAAACAAAAAAAAATATAATAAAAAATGAAAAGAGCAAATAATGAAAAATGATCTGTCTTTTACAAACTAAAACATACCAACAAATTCTGAAAATTGTTTCCTTTGTGTAAAGACAAATTATTTTCTATTAACCTCTCTTTTCAAAGAAAATATATAATAAAAATACAAACTCAGTGACACGCATTTTTTGGTCCGAACTACGTCGACTTTGATCCCTATCGCAGGGTACGTAGGCCCCAGACTCTCATTCTGGGTCAAGTCCACATTTGTATATAAATAAACATTTTTCTGATTTATTTGAGGTTTTGTCTCTTAATTTAATAAATATTTACCAATTCATTTTTTCAAGTCCACTTTTATATATAAATAACATTTTCCTCTTAATTTATTTTTCCCAACTTTTTATATTTTCATTTTATTATTTATTTTCATTTTTATATTTTTCTTATTTTTATATTTATTTTTGCATGTCAGTGGTAAAAGGGTAACCAAAACAAATTTGTAAAAAGCCATAAAAATTGCATGATCAACCTAAGGTAACCGTTCTTAGGAATGGGTGTTGTGGGGGTGCCTAACACCTTCCCCACTCACAATCGTACTCCCAAACCCAACTCTGATTCGCAGACCATCCTTATCCCTTTTTGTTTTCTTTTTCTATTTTTTATTTCGGTTTTCCAAAATTTTCCCTTAAAATTTTGGTGGCGACTCCCTCCGAAATCGGCTTCCCGCCAGGCGGGCCGGTTTCTCCCTTTTTTCTTTTTCCCGCGCCATCCGCGTCGCATTTTCGGGTGTGACAGTTTGGCGACTCCACTGGGGACGTTTTGAGAGTCAAGCCTATATGGGTTGACTATGCGAATTTTTATGGCTTTGTTTTGTTTGGTTGCCCTTTTTAATTTTGTTTGCCTCACATGATTAGGTTAGGTAATATGTTTGATAATTTTGTCTGTTCATTTGGTTGCCCTTTTAATGTTGTTTGCCTCACATGATTAGGGTAGATAACATGCTTGGTAGTTTTGTCTGTTTACATGCTTTTAAATGTATTCATGAGTTGAATAAAATGTGCTAAGATAGATAACATGTGGAATAAACCCTAGGATAGATGACTGTTATTTATTTGTGCATTATTTTGTGTACTGTTTTATCTGCAAGTAGGGGATTTGGGTAATGCTTGGGTCATGAGGTTTGTATGCTCCCTTCACACATGGTGCACCTCCATGTCCAACCTCACACACATAATGGGCCCTATACCCGGGTCTGAGAGTATCCTAGGATAGTTGGAGTTTGTAACAATGCCTTTGAGGGGCTATTAAGCTCCCGGAGACCATTGTGAAGACTTCACCCAGTTGTTACCTATTTGCTAAGTTTAGTCTGGGAAGAGCTATTAAAGTTCTCAAAGGATTAAGTTTACTGGATAGGGTTCCTGTCTTGATGACGGGGGCAGCTTGGGAACCCTTTTGGAAAATAGAACCATCCTGAATCCTGCACACAATAGTGGATGAACGTTAAATGTTAACCCAGCTAGTTAAAGCCAATAACCCTACCCTAGGATGCACCTAATGTAGGACATGGTGGAGTATATCCTGTCTCATACATTCTCTTTTCATATGGTTTAAATTGCATTAATGGAATGGTTATCATATTAATAGGTCCTCAGTTATTTTCATACCTTATTTATGGAGAGACCTTGTCCTTCATGATACAGGACTCGTTTCTGTCTCCTTGAGAATTCAATAAGAATCTTTAAGGAGAGAAGCTTTTATGACGATTAAACGGGGACCTAATAATATTTTAACTAATCAAGTTCATGGTTTCTTTTTTCTCACCTTTTCATTTCCCTTGTTGAGTTAAATAACATGTACTAGGATAGATAACATGCGGAATGAACCCTAAGGTAGATGTCCGTTATCTATTTTTGGTATTGCTTTGTCTGCAGGTGGGGAATTTGGTTAATGCTTAGGTCATAAGGTCTGCATGCTCCCCTCACACATTGGGCACTTCCACATCTAACCTCACACATATAATAGGCCCTATACCCGGGTCTGAGAGCATCCTAGGATAGTCGGAGTTTGTAACAATGCCTTTGAGGGGTTATTAAGCTCCCAAAGGTTACTGTGAAGACTTCACCCGAGCTATTACCTATTTGATAAGTTTAGTTTGGGAAGGGCTTGTAAGCCCTCAAAAGATTAAATTTATTAAAATAGGGTTTCCATTTCGATGGTGGAGGCAGCTTAGGAACCCTTTAGGAAAATTAGAACCACCCAAAAACCAATGCACGCTATTAGGTGAAGCTTAGAAGCCAACCTAATTAGGTGGAGCTTGACTTTTACAGGGTGGATATCCTAACCTAGGGTGTACCTAACATAGGACACGAAGGGAGCACATCATTCATTCATGCGTCCTTCACATCTTCCATTAAACCTTTAGAAAAGAGTAGTAAGTTACTCTGTACCGGAATGGCTATTTAATATCATTGCATCAATTGATGGTAATATATTTGCCATGATGATGGTTTGCATCGGAAGTTCACTCCTCTCTATGGGTCCTCAATATTGATCGACCAGGAGGCATAAGCTGTATGTTTTCATTGTTAATGTTTTTTATATACTTTGTGACCTATTTGTTTACCCTATATCCCTACCTGACAGTTAGTCGAGAGTTTGTTTATTCCCTTATACGCCCTTGAGCAAAGGCTTGTGACTCCCCATTCTTTTATGATGAGGGACCTCTGAACCAAAGTCAATACACCATAAGTGAAGCAACACAATAAATTGCATCCATGTTGCATTTCTTAATAAAAAACCAAAATTTACAGAATACAGGATTATTGGTCCTTTGCAATAAAGAAGTCAACTTAAGCATTGCTAGGGCTAAAGTTTAGAGTCAAATCATAATGAGTGAAATCATGCCCATGTTCCATGAATATGTCAAGGGTTCCGTCCTTCAACCTTTCCCACTGTTGCCTCTTTCACCTTATTGTTTGCCCATTGTTATTTTCCCATCCATGGAAAACCCATAAACATTTATGAAGTATAATTCCATGCCCTTGCCTTAACCACAAGAGGACATTTGCATAGGTTATAAGACTTGTCTTAAGGGCATAAAAAAAAAACAAAAAAATAAAACAAAAAAAAAGGAAAAAGGAGAGAAAGAAAAAAGAAAAGAGGAAAAATAAAAGCCCAATGCCAAGTATTACATTTGTCATAAGATCTTTCTCCATTTGTCGGTGCTTGTCTAGTTTGAAGTTAAAATTGACTTTATCTAACCATGCCAATGTTGTAAGTCATGCATTCATATCTTATCATGTTTTGCCCACTCTTCTTATCAATCATTTGAACATACCTCTCACCTGATGTAGTATCTCGAAAAAAAAAAATCAAAATGTGCATTTCCGAATGAAAATACTTCAATTGATGTGAGTAATGGATAAAGTCCTGAGCAAATTATGTTACCAAAACAAATGTAATAAATAGAGAGAAAAAAAAAGAAGAAAAGAAGAGAAAAAAAAGAGAAAAGGTGAAAAAGTGAAAAAAGTGAAAGAGAGGTATGATTGTATGTCCCATGAATGAGTCGAGTCGAGGAAATGAGGCATTCTTTCTCTTCCCGTTCTAAAGGAGTTTCCTTAGTCACCCTGATTGAGCCTGAAGGAGTAATGTTCATTTCATTATCCCAAAATCAATTAATACCAGGGGCGGGTAGTTTTAATATGTTTTTATGCTGAAAATTCAAATATTAAGAGAGGATCATACCTAAATTTGGTCTAAGCATCTATCATTTCATAGCTTATGGACATTTTTCCTCCCTCCCACAAGAAGCAATGAGGATTGACACATGAGTATTGTCATAAGAGAGTGGTCTCGAAATTCCCAAGAAAAAAAAAACAAAAAAAAACAAAAAAAAAGAAAAGAAAAAGGAAAAAGAAAAAGATAGAATTCCCAAGGGGAAATCCACACATGAAATGAGTGAGACAACTACTCAAAAAAAAAAACAAAAAAAACAAAACAAAACAAAAAAGAGAGAGAGAAAGAGAGAGAGAGGCTCTCATCATAGGAAAATAAAAAAATCAAGGGGAAATTATGCTGAAGAGATCCAAATTCTCCAAGTGAAGCTCTAAGAGACCACATGTTTTTTTTTTAAGATGACACGACTATCAAAGCAAAGTTCTTATTGCATTCACGCTTTCCACCTAACCCAGATTGTTGCCCTTTTTGTCTATATAATAATCCTTAAAGTTGTACTCCTCACTTGAAGGTTTGGAAATTATAATCCATTTCTTCTTAACCCATCATTGTGTCTTTTTGCTTGACCAACAATTTTGCCCTTCATGACCACATTACAATCTTGGAGATCCTCTTTTGGTATGTGAGTTTCAATATAGAATCATGTTAAAGAGGCAATGGAGGAAGGCAAGTGGAAGAAATAATAGGGGCATGGTATTTTTGAGCCTTATATCCTTTCATGTCATAAACCCATTCACCCAGGCCACATTACAAACCCCTAAAGACCTCATAGAGGCCTGACTTGTTTGAATATAATTGGGGCAATAATCTTGTAGGGAAAGTCATCAAGATAGAAAAATCCAAAAAAAAAAAAGAAAGAAAATGGGAAAAAGAAAACCATATCAGTGAATGAAATTTCAAACTCACATCAATTTAGCTATTTTCATATTGAGCATCCAAAGCCAAGAAGGGGAATTCTTCCCTACCCTCATCTTTATCTCCTGTCATCCCATTTTTCACATTATCTGATAACATTTCCAGAGTAAAATTTGCGCTTTCTCAAATTTTACTTCCTTATCATTTCTTCACTTCATTTTCTCAAAATTCTTGCATTGCATTACCCTACATCTGTCCTTCAAGCATTTCTTGCCAAATGGTTTTTTGCTTTCATATTCCCAACATTCCATCGATATTAGAGCTTTATTCCTTTCTATACCTAACTTTGTGTCTATTATGTCTGACTGCATTGACATTTTTAAATAAAGTAATTGAGAATTTTACTCATCAGCTAGCCAAGCATTAAAAATGAAGATAGATTGAGACAAAAGGGGAAGATAGCCCTATCAAACAAGCATCCAAAGTTAGGGCAATTAATTTCCGAATATGCATGGAAAGAAGAGAGAGCCTTGAGTGTCTAAGAGTGTGTCTAGCTCCCCTTAGAATACATTCATGTAGTCATCGAGTGAAGTTTCTCTTGGGGCAAATAAAGTCTTCTGAATTGCAAAGACCAAACCAATCCTATATTTTGTAAATTTAGGTATTTTTACATTACTAACTTCTTGCATCAAACATTGTGAACACATCTTTCCTTTCAAGTACATCGGGGAAATTAAAGCAAAATTTTGCATCTATCGCATCAACATAAGCCTAAAAAAAAAAAAACAAAAAAGAGCATAAAAACAGTACAAAAATAAAATACAAAAAAAAGAGAGAAAAAGATCATGAAAAATGCCAAAAGAAAAAATAGAAAAAAAAAAACAAAAACAAAAAGCATCACTCTACATTATTCATTGCATGCATTACATCAAAATAAATTTCCAATGAATTTGGGGCAAATGAAAAATCAACTGGTCAAGTGAAGTTAAATGAAAACAAAAATCTTGCACCCATTGCATCAATATTTGGTTTCACTTAGATTGGTGTCAACGTGAGATCACACTGGTGACACTCATATCTCATGCATTGCACCACAGAAATTTCTACTCAGTGAGACCACCATAATATTATCCTTTCTCTTAGTGAATGCATAATCAAGCTTTTAAATCAAAAGTTTGTTCCATTTGTTCATCTTCCATTGCATACATTGCATCACCATAAACTTCCTTCTAGGTTGGGCAAAACAAATTGAAAAAGAAAAAGAAAAAAGAGAAAAAATTGAAAAAAGAAAAATCAAACAAAAAATCAATCAAAAAAAAAAATCTTGCATGTCTCAGTTGAAAGAAAAAAGGAAACAGGAAAATTGTAGCATGAAAAAATTCACGCTAGGATTAAGGCAAAAAGAAAAAAAGTCATGTTTTATATGCACCTCCCTTACCGGCATTGCATAAATAAATTCTCATTCATCTCAGGACCAATATGAGAGATCTCACATTTCATACGCTTTTTCTTGCACATAGCATCAAAATTCCCATTGAGATTGGGGCAAAAATTTTGGCATTCTACATGCATTTTTTGTTACATACATGGCATTATGGTAAGTTTCCTTTCAAATTGGGGTAAAAAAAAAAAAATTTTGGCATTTTACATGCATTTTCTTTTACATACATGACATTATGGTAAGTTTCCTTTTAAATTGGGGGAAAAAAATTTTTGCATTCTACATGCATTTTCTGTTACCTACATTGCATTATGGTAAGCTTCCTTTCAAATTGGGGCAAAACAAATGAAAACAAATGGAAAAAAAAAAGAAAGGAAATTACATTCCACCGATATTTACCATTACATGCATAGCATCACAAAAAAAAAATTCAAAAAAAGAAAAGAAAGAAAAGGAAAAATCTCCGTTTTACATACATTGCCAAAAGGGAATCCTTAAAAAAAAAAAACAAACAAAAAAAACAAAAAAAAACAAAAAAACAGAAAGACAAAAAGAGAGGCACCCTTTAAATTTCTGTCAAAGTCCTGACTTAGCTGCAGGCACCCTTTAAATTTCTGTCAAAGCCCTGACTTAGCTGCAGGCACCCTTTAAATTTCTGTCAAAGTCCTGACTTAACTGCAGGCACCCTTTAAATTTCTGTCAAAGCCCTGACTTAGCTGCAGGCACCATTTAATTTCTGTCAAAGCCCTGATTTAGCTGCAGGCATCCTTTAAATTTCTGTCAAAGCCCTGACTTAGCTGCAGGCACCCTTTAAATTTCTGTCAAAGTCCTGACTTAACTGCAGGCACCCTTTAAATTTCTGTCAAAGCCCTGACTTAGCTGCAGGCACCATTTAATTTCTGTCAAAGCCCTGACTTAGCTGCAGGCACCCTTTAAATTTCTGTCAAAGCCCTGACTTAGCTGCAGGCACCCTTTAAAATTCTGTCAAAGCCCTGACTTAGCTGCAGGCACCCTTTAAATTTCTGTCAAAGTCCTGACTTAGCTGCAGGCACCCTTTAAATTTCTGTCAAAGCCCTGACTTAGCTGCAGGCACCATTTAATTTCTGTCAAAGCCCTGACTTAGCTGCAGGCACCCCTTAAATTTCTGTCAAAGCCCTGACTTAGCTGCAGGCACCCTTTAAAATTCTGTCAAAGCCCTGACTTGGCGGCAGGCACCCTTTACATTTCTGTCATTTAAAATTCTGTCAAAGCCCTGACTTAGCGGCAGGCACCCTTTAAATTTCTGTCATTTAAATTCTGTCAAAGCCCTGACTTGGCGGCAGGCACCCTTTAAATTTCTGTCATTTAAATTCTGTCAAAGCCCTGACTTGGCGGCAGGCACCCTTTAAATTTCTGTTAAAGCCCTGACTTGGCGGCAGGCACCCTTTAAATTTCTGTTATTTAAATTCTGTCAAAGCCCTGACTTGGCGGCAGGCACCCTTTAAATTTCTGTTATTTAAATTCTGTCAAAGCCCTGACTTGGCGGCAGGCACCATTTAAATTTCTGTCATTTAAATTCTGTCAAAGCCCTGACTTGATGGCAGGCACCCTTTAAATTTCTGTCCTTTAATCTCTGTCTTTATTGTCTTTGTTGTTCATGCACCTTGCCCCCCAAACAAAATACATGTTTCATTCTCCATTTGTTTCTAAGTACGAATATCATTTTATGATCTTCTTCCTTAGAAAACAAATGAAGAGGGGCAGCTCATCAACATGTTATTTTGTTTGGATCTTGTTATCATATCTTGTTTTTGTGAGCATTTGTCACTTCATCTGCATACTGCATCAGTCCCAGTCTAGTTAACATAGTTATTCATTTGTGTCACATCATTGCATGTTGCATTAGTTTGACTCTGGCTCAAGTCAGTTATTTGTTTGTGCATCTATTAGAGTCTAGTTTAATTTATTTAGTCAAATCCCAGTTCGCATTTACCACGTATGTCTTGCATCAAAACATTCATTCACCATTAAGTCCTTCATACCTAAAATAGAGTTTTATGTGCTTTAAATTCATGTCATAATGTATCTTTGTGTCAGGGGCAAGTGAGTCTTTATGTCTCTTGCACGGACAAAATTCGTGTTCTAATCTTTACTCGTTCCTTATGCGAGAACTCCAAAAATTGCATTTTCCTCGTTCTCACACAAGAAACTAGTAAAGAGGGGCAACTGTGAACACCGTATTTTGTCCGGGTAATTTTAAAAATATATATAAATATGATAATGATAATAAAAATAATATTAAAAAAAAATAACAATAAATAAATAAATACTAGAAAATACCAACAAAAAAGAAAAAAAAAAGGAAGAAGAGATAAAAAAAAAAGAAAGAAAGAAACAAAAAATAAATTAATTAATTAAAAAAAAAAGGGGGGATGATTTTAACTTGGGCTGAAATCATTTCAGCCCAAGTGGACCTGAGCCCATTACCTGAGCCTCAAATGGGCTCAGGTCCGAGCTCACCCTGAGCCCTAATAGAGGGCTCAGGTGTGAGACACATGGAGGGAGCGTGGCCGAGGGAGCAGCAAAAGGGGGCGGGCCAAGAGAAAAAGGGGAGGGAGAGCTAGGGCAGGAAGAGGAGAGGAGGAAAGCGAGAGCAGAGAAGAGAAAGGAGAGAGGGAGTGTGGCCGGGAAAAATGGAGACAAGAGGGAACTGGAGACGGAGGGGCCGTGAGTGAAGAAGAAAAACAGAAGGAGCTGCGGCAGGGTCACGAAGAAGCTGAGGTATGAAACAGAGGGAGCCATGAGAGAGAGGGACCGAGAGGCGAGGGAGCCGGAGCATGGTGCCCGAGCTGCGAAGAAGGAGAGGAAGCAACAGAGGGAGCTGTGGAGGAGACCGAGTGGAGGAAGAAAAAAAAACAGAGGGAGCTGTGGAGGAGACCGAGTGGAGGAAGAAAAAAAAACAGAGGGAGCTCGGAGCAGAAAACCGTGGGAGTGAGAGCGAGAGACGGTGGAGGCTGGGAGAGCTGGGGTGTCCGAGGAGAGCGAGGGAGCTGTGAAGAGGAAGGAGGCCGCGGCTGAGGGGAGGCTGCGCACAGAAGGCTGAGGAAAAACACCGAGAGGGCAGCGAGAAAGGAAAAAACAGAGGGAGTGGAAAGGGGAGCAGAGAGGGGCGACTGAGAAAGGAGGAAAGGAAAAGGGGAGCTGGAAAAATGGGAGGAGCCGCATGAGGAAGAAATCCGAGAGAAGGAGAGAGAACCGCGAGGGGAGTTGGAACATGGAGGGAGCCGTGAGAGGAGAAAGAAAAACAAAGGAAACCGAGGGAGTCTGAGTACGAAGCTGCGAAGAGAAACCCCAAGAAGCAAAGGAAGAGCAGAGCTGAGGGAGAGGGGAGGAGACCTCGGTCTTCAACTGGTATCATTGTTCAAGAGACTACTTTTAATGGTGAGAAATCTGAGAGCAGAATCCGATCGCAAGTATGCCTTAGCATGTATATGTCGAACAGCTCTTTGCGTCGATCTTTTTGCCAAGGAAAGTGTCCGAAGAGAAGAACTCAGGGATGGAGAGTAGGGTTATAGGAGCTCTGGCGTATGGAACTGGTTATGGTGCATTAAATTGGACGGAGCCTGCTTTGGAAGGGGTAGAAGTTTGTCGGTCTTGTGTTAAATGGGACTGTGATGGTCGGACCTATGCACTTGACTGCTACTTGAAGTTGCTTGTTAGGCTATGTTACATATATGATACGCGAGGTGGCGTAAAAAGAGTCAAAGATGGAGCTTCTCAAGATCAAATTTTGAATGAGACAAGATTGCAAAATTTGCAACGGGAACTTGTGAAAGACTTACATGAGGTAACCAGATTTCTTATACTGAGCAGTGCATATAGTGGTATGTACCATCCAGAAATTGATTTAAATATCATATTTTCATGGCAAAAAAAAAAATCATATTTTTCCCTTTCAGTTTCGAAAATGTATGTCTGCCATGTTTGTGCATGATAACATGGTTCCTATTACGCAGAAGTATGCTTTTCTTGAAATGAAATTTGGCCAGCCCCTCTCATCCACCCTACACCTTGTTTTATGGAGGCTGAAGTCACCTTTCTTTTGAACCTAAACGGCTAAACCTATTATCTTCTACCTTTGTGTTGATATCTTGATCCTATGACAGTTTACCTGCTTCCAGAGCTTATACCATGAGGACAGTCAATAAAACTAGGGTGATGTTGCATGGATGAATCAGCATCTTGTCAAGCCAAAATACTCCATGAGTTATTGTCTTATATGATGTAAAAAAATATGTTAATTAAAACTATGGAAGATTATTGGAAAAAAGAAGGCATGTCCTTGAGGATTTTGGAGAGGTTGTAGCTCCAGATCTTTGACCAAAACCATTTCAACCCAAAAGCTTAAGCTATTAGGTTAAAGCCTATGATTGGTTTTTATTAATATCTTCTACATTCCCCTCAAGTAAAATCCCTTTTTGGGTTGAAGCATGAAGAAAACATAAGCCTATTGCCTACCATAGATCGTGTTTAAATCAAATCAATTTGTGGAATAGTGGCATTCTGGCAGCAAGGATTTAACTCTTGTCCGCTTGGTCATATAGGCCCTAGACCCTGTCAAGGAGTTATTTTGGTTTTTTCCCCCAAGACAATTTTGATTCAAAAGGGGGATATTTGACTTATTTTGTTATTTTTCGCAAAGTGGAGGAACTTCCTCGATTCCAATCCAAAGAAAATGTATGATGATATTGATCTCCAAGAGGATTAAGATTAGTGAGCACTGATTTATAATTTTGTGCTTTTTTATTCTTAAAGCCATTTGAGGATTATTATGACTTGAATGTTCATATATTACTTTGTAGTTTCTGGCGGGGTTAGCGTGTAGATTAAAGCCTTAAAATGATTGTCTGCTTTGGTTGAGGGGAGTGATTGTATATGGTCACTGTGGCTTCATTCGTAATATTAATGGGCGGTGGGACATCTGTAATTGATATGAATTATTTCTAGATTCCATTTGAGAAATGAGTGGACAAAGTTCATGTAATTGCGGGATATAGCAATGAATAAATACTAATGCCTCCATATTTTATTTTGAGCACTATGGGAGTGTGAGATCGAGCTTAGAAAGAGTGGATTTTCTTCATCAAGGCAAAGGAGGAGCATCAAGGCAAGGGAAGGGAAGAGGACAAGAGAGTTTGATCTTCTTTCTTATCTTCATGTAGTTTTTATGGTAGTGGAATAAAGCTATTATTTGGATTTGCATATTTGACACACACACATCGATAAATTGTTTGATTTTTATTTCTGATTTTGGTTTTTATTTGGTCATGAATTTTTCTTCTTCTCGCTTTTAGAGTTTGCCACGAGGGACCAATTCTCCGTGTGCCTATAGAGTGTCAGTCAATTATATCATGAGTGAGTAGTTGCCATGGTATAAACATTGGCTAAATTTTATTTTATTTTATTTTATTTCATTTTATTTCAGTTTGATTTACGAGTACCGATATTTTTATTTATTTATTAAAAGTAAAAATAAATAATTCAATGAGAGCTCTTTATTTCAAATTTTTGTTTTGGCCTTTATGTTTCGAGTGGTAACACCGTGGGCATTTAGGTGTTAATTAGCGAGTTGTGAGTGATAAAGTCACCACAGATCCTAATTAACTCTTTTTCTAAAAAAAAAAAAAAGAGAAAAAGAAAAGAAAAGATAAATAAAATAAAATAAAAGAAATAAATAAAAATAAATAATATATGAATATATATATATAAGTCATATTCTTAAATTGCTTTTATCACTTTTCTTTTTATAAAACAAGCATAATCATATTTATTTTTATATATAAAATGATTTCTTTTTCTTTCAATTTTATCTTTTAAGTCTTTTTTGCCTTCCCCACGAGTGATCAAGTCACCATATGTGCTGTTTGATTTTCATTTAAAATTTTTCTTCTGGTATTTTCTACTCCGAGTGGTAACACCGTGAGTATGTAAACGTAAATCAGTAACTTGTGAGTGATAAAGTTACCGCATATGCTGATTATTATTTTTCAACACGTAATGATCACATTTTTTTAATTTCATTTTTTTTTATAAATAAATAGGTGTTAAAATGATTTTTATAATAAAAGAAAAATAATTTGTATAAAAAAAAATTGAAATTAACAAATTGTCTTCTTTCGATTTTTTCATGCCTTTTTGTCTCGAGGGACACCACCATGGACATTTAGGTATCAATCGGTGTATTGTGAGTGATAAAGTCACTACATAAGCCAATTGATTTTATCATGTAAAAATAAATTTGTTTCCAAATATTTCCTTTTCAAATCAAATAAAATGTTCAAAATTACAAATAATTTTAATCCTATTTTTTTTAAAAATATATTTTCTCTTTTAGAAATTGATTAAACAAAAAAAAATATAATAAAAAATGAAAAGAGCAAATAATGGAAAATGATCTGTCTTTTACAAACTAAAACATACCAACAAATTCTGAAAATTGTTTCCTTTGTGTAAAGACAAATTATTTTCTATTAACCTCTCTTTTCAAAGAAAATATATAATAAAAATACAAACTCAGTGACACGCATTTTTTGGTCCGAACTACGTCGACTTTGATCCCTATCGCAGGGTACGTAGGCCCCAGACTCTCATTCTGGGTCAAGTCCATATTTGTATATAAATAAACATTTTTCTGATTTATTTGAGGTTTTGTCTCTTAATTTAATAAATATTTACCAATTCATTTTTTCAAGTCCACTTTTATATATAAATAACATTTTCCTCTTAATTTATTTTTCCCAACTTTTTATATTTTCATTTTATTATTTATTTTCATTTTTATATTTTTCTTATTTTTATATTTATTTTTGCATGTCAGTGGTAAAAGGGTAACCAAAACAAATTTGTAAAAAGCCATAAAAATTGCATGATCAACCTAAGGTAACCGTTCTTAGGAACGGGTGTTGTGGGGGTGCCTAACACCTTCCCCACTCACAATCGTACTCCCGAACCCAACTCTGATTCGCAGACCATCCTTATCCCTTTTTGTTTTCTTTTTTTATTTTTTATTTCGGTTTTCCAAAATTTTCCCTTAAAATTTTGGTGGCGACTCCCTCCGAAATCGGCTTCCCGCCAGGCGGGCCGGTTTCTCCCTTTTTTCTTTTTCCCGCGCCATCCGCGTCGCATTTCCGGGTGTGACAATGAACATAGAAAATTTAATCGACAAACTTCTAAATGAAAGGCAGGAAAAAGACGAAGTAGCTAAGAAAATGTACAAGAGAACTTCAACTCAGTGTTCAAATCTCACAACAAAAATTACCGATGATGATACCTTTCGAGCTCCTGCCCTCAAACTTTGAAGCTCTGGCCTCTAGGGTTTCTCCACCCCAAATCCTTCCTCTGTTTCCTTCCCCGGCTTCTCTTTGGAATTTCTTCACCTCCCTCTCTCTTTCTCTCTCTTTGTTTTTCAGACTCTCGGTTTTTCTTAGTGTTTCCTGCATGCCCCCCCTCTATTTTCTGACTATGTTTTTTCGGACTCCCGAAATCTCAGAAAAGCCAAAATCCCCCCTTTTCCATTTCTCTGCTTCCTCCTTTATAGGGTTGTAGCGAGTGAATCAGAACCCAACCCTAATCGCGTGGCTCCCCCCTTTTGCACCCTCTCGTTCCCAATTTCTCCTCTGTGCCCATTCTCACCATTGTGTTATTGTACCCGGTACCGAGTAGTGGAGGCGTCCCTTTGCCATGTTGTGGCCTTGCTCCTCTTCGTGTCGATCCGAGAGCTCCCCCATCTCCACTACTCTGCAGTACCTGGTACAGAGTAGTGGAGAAATTTTCCCTCACTCGCGTGGCTTGTGGTCTATTCTTGGCCTCTCTTGCCTTTGCCCGACCCTGGTCTCTCCTTCTGCACCTCATGTGTGAGCCTCTAACTCACCACGCCTAAGCCCCCTCGTCTCTTTGCCTGAGCTCCCTCACCCGAGCTCCTGTGCCACACCCGAGTCCCTCTGCCACCGCACTGGAGCCCCTGAGAGGCTCCCGTGGTTCTTCGTTCCTGAGCCCTAATTGAGGGCTCAGGAAATTGGGATTGAAACGCTGAAAACTCAGCGTTTCATCCCCCCCCCCCCCCCACATTTTTTTAATATTTATTTTTTTTCATTTTTTTTCATTTATCATTATTTTTTATTTATATTTATTATTATATTTTCTTTTTTTCTTTTTTTTTGTCATTATTTTTACTTATATATATTTCTTTTTTTTTTATTTTTGTTTGGAAATCTGGACCACCTGTACTCAGCCCAAATTCTATTCCTACTCTACTTTTCTCTTTTATTTTTGTATGGAAAATTTGGGCCTCCTGCATTCCTACTCTACTTTTCTCTTTTTTCTTTCTTTCTTTCTCTTTCTTTTTTTTCTTATTATTATTATTTTCTTTGTTTTATTTTATCTTTTTATTTTATTTTATCCATTTTTAATTTTCATGTATAAAACCAGACAAAATATAGTGTTCACAAAATCACACATTCAGCTGAAAATTCTTTTCATATTGAATATTTTCTATACATATTAGATAAATTTATTTCTTCTATCGAGAATCGGTTTGAACGATTTTTAGAATATGAAACCTTTTTTTTTGTTTGAATCTAAAAAATTAAAACTTTGGATGAGGATGAATTGAAAAAAAAAATTGTATCAATCTTTAAAAATTTTTAAGTTTTAATGAATATTCTGATATTGATGGTTTTTATCTATTTTCAAAAATAAATGTATTAAAAGAAATTGTAATAGAAAAATTAATACTCTAATTGAAATATTAAATTATATCAAAAGATTAAACTCTTTTCCAAATGCATGCATTGCTTATTGAATATTATTAACAATATCTGTAATAGTTGCTACTGCTGAAAGAACTTTTTCAAAATTAAAATTACTTAAATCTTATTTAAGATCAACTATGTTACAAGATAGATTGAATGACTTAACAATATTATCTATTGAGAGTGAAATGTTAAAATTAGTTGATTATAAAACTTTGATAAATGATTTTGCAGCTCAAAAAGCTAGAAAAATGATGTGAAATTTGATAAAATTATACTATACTAGGCCCATTTAATAATTTTGCCTTAGGCCCAGAAATCCATTAACATGGCACTGATGTAATTATATTGATGCAATCAATATAACTTTCAATTAGCTGTGTTTTCAATTAAATGTGTATATATATATATATATATTTCAAATCACACAATGTAAGATATGGAATTCAATGTACATATCTAGGCTATTTCTAAGCCCAGGGTTTCTAGAAGTTGCATCATTTATTGCCCGGTAAATGATAATATGTTATCAATTCCTATATCAAACTATGTGAATTTATCCAACTATCTATTTTTATATATAACCAACTTTTAGATGCTTACTTAGGTTGAAATTAGATAACTAATCTAATTCTCAACAACCTAGCCAAATATCTAGCCAACCAAATCTATCTATTTGAGGTGAATTGTAGCAAGGAGGTGTTAAGATGAATTTGGATGATATCATTGGGGCTCATGACATAAATTTATAATGAATCATTTCATCACAATTAACTTGATTTGAATCCACACGATTTGTTATGATATATATTTCTATGCATCATTAGGGAACTATATGTTTCACCAAAGCAACTATCTTTCGAGTTGAAGCTAACTGAGAATGACAATATATTGGATGCCGTAGTTGTAGCAAGAAAGTCACTCCAAATGGAGATGGATGTTACTGTGAAAAGTATAAGAAAATCATAAAAGTAACTAATCCAAGGTATTGAATTTTGTATTAATGTTGACTAGCAATAAATTGTTTCTTTTTGTGTGGCCTACTACCAATACAAATGACAAAAATATATGAACAAGCCACAAATGATGTTATCTCTTAATATATTTAAATTTGCACACAAATGACATATATAGTAAGATATATTAATATCACAATATGACTGATAATCACCTTTTGATTTTTTTTCATTTATTTCTTGACAATTTTCCTCAACATCTCAAGGTCGTTTTTTACTTTACAAAGACTCTATAGAAAGCTTGAGATATCTACTTTCAAATAAAAAAAGTTTCACTTCAAAAAAATATCATTTGATCCCTCAAACTTACTAATTTCCAAAGTTGTTCCATTTTTATTGGAAAAAAAGTTATATAATGAATTTTGTGACCAACACCCAAATAAACCATCTTGAAACACAAACAAATTGTTTCCAATAAAATTTAATATATAAGATATTCTTGGAATTTACTCAACCACAAATCACACTTTTTTTAATTAAGTTTTAGTCATTAAGCTCCAAATTTTTCTTTATAAATAATCTCATATCGACTTTGATTTTGCAAAACTTTCCGAATAAATTTTTCAATCAATATTAGCATTTGATTAAGCTTTGGTCAAGTTTTTAATCATGTGAGATATTACAACATAAGCTAACGAAGATTTATTTCTTTTCTTTTTTCTACATGATACTTGCATGCATGTGGCAAATAATTGTTCTCTTAAACTACTTCATGATGCTAATTATATAGTTGATGTATATTGACATGCATGATAAAAATGATGAAGAATGAGCATAAGTTTGGATTGTATTGGATGCTAATCTAAATCCATATGGTATTACTAGTCCACTAAATTACACATAGGGCCCTATGTAAGAGCCTGTGAGGTTTGGTTTCCTGAATCACTAAATTACAATAGGAGGGGATCTAAAAGGTGAAAGTGAAAGGAATTTAGGGCCCGTTTGTTTAAACTTCTTAAAAAAATGATTTTTAGATTATTTAAAAAAGTGATTAATTGTTTAGAGATTTTTGAAAAAGCAGAAATTATTTTATGTTTGGTTGAAATAAAGAAAAACACTTTTTAAATTGTTTAGTAAATAAATAAAAAAATATAGATTTATATTATAATATTCTCATGGGTCAAATAGTGTTATTTTTGTAATTCTTAAAATTACTTTATTATACCCCGTCTTTTATATTTTTTTCTCTCTCATTTATCGTAATTGTTTTTTTTTTCAAAAGCCACTTGAAGTAGCTTCTCAAAAAAAGCAGAAAACTATTTTTTTTTAAATTCTAATTATTTTTAAAAGTTTAGACAAACATTCTAAAAAATTTTAAAAGTGCTTTTTTATATGAAAAAAAGTGATTTTCATATAAAAAAAAGCTGAAACAAACTGAGCTTTTATCACTTGCACTAAATTGTGGCTTATAGTGTAGTATAAACTATGGTCTATTTGCTAAATCATTGTTTCTATGGACTATGAAAGGAGGGTAGTGAGCTTTGAATATTCCCTAAATTATAGTCTTAATAGGTTATAAAAGGTGGAATACAGGATTTGAGTCTTTGATTAAGTTGTATTCGTTTTTATTCTTTTTATAGGGTATTTTCAATTATCACACAGATATTAAGGATAGTTAGTTATACTTTTAAAATTTTCAAAAAATAGCACAACATATCAATTTTACCTTTATTATTAAATTATTAATTATCATGTGGAAAGAGAGAGAATGTTGACAAAAAAAAAAAGACCAATGAAAATGAATTAAGGATAACAATTTATTTGGTAGACAATAAAGTCATTAAGGGTAAAAAAAAAAAATAAAATATGACACAACACCTCATAAAAAGAATCAAGCAAATATTCTAGATGACATCTTATAAAAAAGACTGAAAGGAGTTGTTTATAAAGTAATTGCAAAAGGTGTAGACAATCCCATGGTTATATGGTTTGCATCATGTTATTAATATTGTTGTGTAATTTCACCTATTTCTATATATATATATGTGTGTGTGTGTGTTTATATAAAAAATATTTTTCTAGTTACTAGGATATTTATTTCACGAATCTGGCCTAACAATTTCAAGTAAAAGCTCTAACACCAATAAGGGGAAGGCTCCAGATAATTGATTTCCCTTCTTCCACATGTCTTATACCATTTTGGGAATATACTTGGGATATTTCTAATGATAATTTTGATATGCTAGCAGACATCGTATGTTAATGCTAAGTATAGAACAATTGACCTTTAATGTTAATGTTGGTACACCCTTGATAAAGAGAAATGGATATGTGATGGCTCTTGATCTTTGAATGACACATGTTATGACTTGTAATGGCTAGTTATGATGTTAACGGGAAGGATTTGTGAAGACATGGTGTTTGCCCAAAATTGTGTTGGGTTAGTGTAATAGTACTTTCTCTAGAGCTAAATATGGAAATTTTTATCTTAATCTTAAATATAAGGTTCTTTTTAGAATACAAGATACTATTTATTATACATTATCAAAATTATCCCAATGTTAATCTTAATTTTTTCCAGAATAAGATGATAATGAGAGAGAGAGAGAGAAATTAATAAAGGTAGTTCTGAAAATATTATATTTTTTTTAAATGAGATAATTAACTAACTTTAACTCATAATCTTAATCTACATGATTCAATAATAAATGTCTTATATAAGGACCAAAGGGAGTTTTGGTTATGGAAATAATAAATGACTTGTGTAGAGTTTGTAATGATTATGGGCCTGTTTGGTTTACTTTTTGGTTTAAGGTAAACTAAATTATGGTTTCTAACCATCATTTTTTCTAAAGTTATTCAAACAGATTTGTGGTAAACTTCTATACTTTTATTCAAACATCATTTTTATAAACTATGATTATTTTAAATGACATTTTACAAAAAGACAAACCAAACGGGCACTACATAATGTGGTTTGCTTGGAAGGTTGTTAAAGATTTATTCAAGATAGGTATTTCACCAACTACTTGAAAATAAGAACTCAATGAGTCATTTTTTATTAGATTGTGGTTTTCGCTTTAGTTTTGCCATTTTTGTGTTAATGGGAGGCATGGAATTTTGTTGGAATTGATTTGGTTAGTTTTGGGGTTAGTTTTGGGTTGAGTTTGACTGGTATCTAGGCTTTGTTTTTTTGTTGCTTTTATGCTAAATGCACGTGCAGATTGAAGGTTTGTGTGTCAGAGGTGGAATTTTGACTTAAGATTGATGTCTATAGTTAAGAGACAACCCAAGATTCATGTAAAAGATGAAATAATTGGATTTAGAGGAATAGAGACTAAATTCCCAGATATAGTGCCTGTTTAGTTTAATTTAAATAATCAATTATGAGTCCAAAAATTAATTATCTAGAAGCAATAATTTGTTACTTAAGAATAATTGATTATGAGATTGATAATTAATTATATTGAATGAATCTAATCAGGCACGTAGACCCTAAATGTTGGCCATTAATTCTTTACAATAAAAGTGCTGTCAATTTTGACAGCACTCCGCATGACAAAACTTCCTTTGACAGTGGCAAGGCATTCTAATTTTGTGTGTCTCAAAATTTTTGGGCCATTTTCACGATGTGTGCTAATTGGGTTTGCCGTGGGTTTTTATACTATTCTCTTGAGTTTAAATGAGTTTCTAAAAGTCCAAATTTACCCACATTTTTGTCTGCGAAAATATCAACTACTTTTGACAAAGGTTATGTAATCCTAATTAATTCATGCTCAAAGTCTAAGGATGTTACAAATAGGCCTGGGACTATTACATTGGACATGGTATAGTAATGTTTTTGTAATAATATAAAGGTTTTAGCCAAATAACGTTATATTTTGTTTAATAGATTTTTTTTATATTCATAACTCCAAAGCGACAATCATTTTAAAATAAAGGAAGTATAATTTTTCAAGACACTTCTTTCTTGATATAATAGTTGTGATATGTAGATATTTAATATTTTATTAATCTATAGTCTCAATATAATATCATTTTCTATGGATATTTTTAAACCTTAACAAATATTTTTAAGACTCGGTAGAAAATGATGTATAATTAATAATGGACTTTGTCCTTCATGGTACACTAATAATTTACAACATTAAAATATTAGTAAACTAATAATTTAGTCTTTAACCTTAGAACAGTGCATGAATTAGTCCATAATTATTATTTAAGTTTCGTTGACTATATTTTTTTATCAAAGGAATGAGTTTACGTTGATTAACTCATGAATTAGAATTAATGGAGAATATTGATGAATCTCTATAAGATTCATTGAATTTTTGTTTGTTTTTAAATATGCAAAAAGAATTTTAAAGTTCCATATTTACTTTGCAAGAGCGATGAATCTAGCTCACTTCTATATCTGTTATGGAACAAGTTCAAATTTACCCACATTTTTGTCTGTGAAAATATCAACTACTTTTAACAAAGGTTATGTAATCCTAATTAACTCATGTTTAAAGTCTAAGGATGTTAGAAAGAGGCCTAGGAATATTACATTGGATATGTTATAGAAATGTGGGAGATGCAATTCCAACTATAGCAATGACCTAATAATCAAATTGCCTGTGGAAGAAAAAAGGAGAAGAAAAGAAAAGCCTCAGAAAGCAAACAACACACGAAAAAGATTTAATTTAAAGAATTTTCTAGGTTTTTAATGGATGTCCACGAGTTTTCAAATAATTTTTTTACATGTTGACATGGAATAATCTAACTAGTTATACCAAATGACAAATATATTTTTATTAGTAAACTTTTATTTACTATAATATATGTTTCAATTATAATAATGTTTATATAATATAAACTAGAAAATAAAGTAGGTTTCTTCTATTTCAAAGTGATTGTTAATTTCAAGTTTTTATTTTATTTCAAAATTATTGTCACTTTAGAATTTTAAAGAAACATTAATTATTTTTGTATTATTTTATTCTTCATTAATGTTTTTGTTAATAACATAAAGGTTTTAGCCAAATAATATTAGATTTTGTTATAATCTAAACTATTTAATAGATTTCTTAATTTATATTTAGAACTCCAAAGTGACAATTATTTTAAAATAGAGAAAGCAGTATAATTTTTCAAGACACTTCTTTCTTGATATAATAGTTGTGATATATAGATATTTAATATTTTATTAATCTATAGTCTCAATATAATATCATTTTCTATGGATATTTTTAAACCTTAACAAATATTTTTAAGACTTGGTAGAAAATGATGTATCATTAATAATGGACTTTGTCCTTCATGGTACACTAATAATTTACAATATTAAAATATTAGTAAACTAATAATTTAGTCTTTAACCTTAGAACAGTGCATGAATTAGTCCATAATTATTATTTAAGTTTCGTTGACTATATCTTTTATCAAAGGAATGAGTTTACCTTGAATAACTCATAAATTATAATTAATGGAGAATATTGATGAATATCTATAAGATTCATTGAATTTTGGTTTGTTTTTAAATATGCAAAAAGAATTTTAAAGTTCCCTATTTACTTTGTAAGAGCCATGAATCTAGCTGACTCCAATACAAATCTTAACATTTCAATTAATAGTAGCCCAAAATTTGGATACTAGTCATAAAACATTCCTCAAAATGATTAACATGCAATGAATCAGATAATTTAAGGAACAAATTTTTTACCTAACTAATTATAACTAATTAAGTTTGCAAATTTAAATAGGTTAAATTACATTTTTTTTAAAAAAAATTTGACTCATGTGTGGATAACTTTTTTAACCTTTAAAACGTAGATGATAAATTCTCTGACATTTTTAAATTTGTTCAAATAGTTTGTTATATCATTAACTTAAATATGACACATGAAATGGATTTTTTTTGTTCAACATCAAATGGATTGTTTGTACACGATGTATAGTTTTTAGAGCTATATAAAATGAATTTAAAATTTTTTTGGGCTTATTATTGCTACGACATTATGATTCATTTGTGAAACATAACAATCTAAATAAGAATAGAAGATGTTCATTATTTTTGACGTGTCAAACTTTATTAATGAAAAATAAGCAAGAGGTTAGCTAAACAAATTTAAAAATTTAATAGATTCATCCTCAATACAATGAATTCTCTACAATAATGTTATAAAATTTAGATCCGACATGACGGTACAATCGGTAAAATGAATCTTAATTCAATGTAAAATACTACCAATTATAAAAACCAATTGAAAATGGAATAAAACTAATTTTTTTTTATTTTTATGTATAAATTTAAAAAATATTTAATTTAATTTAATTTAATTCAGATGAATGATCTTGTCATTTTAACTTTTAAATATTTAATTGAGACCCGACGTGATGGTTTAATTGGTTAACTGAATGTTCATCCATGTGAAATATCACCAAAATTAGGCTCTTTAAAAGTGTCTTTAAAATTTTTTTTTATACCTTTAAAAGTAGTTACTTTAATTATCTCGATTCCACTTGATTAAGATGAATGATTATGATCCTATCATTTTAACTTTTAATAGTCAATTCAATTTGAAAAAATTCATCAATAAGGATTTTTTACAATTTAATTTAATTGCTAATTTTACTAATTCCTACTATTTTGATAAATAGCATGATACAATAATTTTTAAATTTTTAGGAGGGCTATATGTATAATTATTTATATAATTATTTAGTTATATAATTAATAAATTAAATAATTAAAATAAAAATAAGTATTAAATATTCTAAAATTTATAATATGAATATTAAACAAATCACATGCACCAATAAAATGTCTATATCTATAATGATTCATAAATAAAATTTTCGTTCTTTTTTCTTCATAGAAAAACAACATTCAACAAAAAAAAAATATAGAAACATTACATTTCAACAAATAGTTATATGATTTTCTTTGTTTCACCTTAAAAATCTAAAAAAAATTATTTTACTGTCAAAATTTAGAAATGGCACAAATGAATATAAAGTGATGAATTGTATCGTGTACAAATACATCTGCTTTTTTGAAATACATATGTTTTGCAGAAAGAAATAAACAAAATAAGAAAGAAAAAAATGGCGGGATAGGTGGAGGGAAAGCAAAAATACAATAAATTACCATAAAAAAAAAGTACACCAAAAAGGGTAAGGGAGGTCCGGACAATATATATATAGACTGTCCCTACTTTGCTTACACACACTCAGCTTTTGGCGTTTTCTCACAGTGAAGAACGCCATTTACTCCAACCATTCTCACACTCACAATTCCTGTGCTTCTCTTTTCCCTCTCGAGGTGTTTTCTCACTCGTTTGATTTTTCGGTGCTACCATGAAGGGAAGCGCGAAGAAGAAGAGTGGTTCGGAGGCACCGATTGATACTTCTGGTGGTGTTGGTGTTGATGATGGTAATGCTGGCATTAACGGTGGTGGTGATTCAGTGGCTCCTCCTGCGGAAAACGGCGATGGCCTCTTGCAGAAAGGGGAGGAAGGGGAGGAGGCCCATTTTCAAGATTCGGAAGGAGAGGATGAAGAGGGACCAGAGGAGGGGGAAGAGGACGAGAAGGAGGATGGAGGTGCGGTGCCTAAAGAGGGTCAGGGTCCGAAGCTTGATGATGACTACTATGAAGTCGAAGCAATACGTCGCAAAAGGGTCCGCAAGGTAGAGTGTCGCAAGTTTCTTTTTCTTCTTTTTTTTTGGCTTTCCTTTTTTTGGCTTTCCTTCTGTGGTTTCGTTCGCCTTGATTCCCCCGAAAGGGGGCATTTTTCGTTTTCTTGTCCTTGCTTGTTATTATTATTTTTTAAACTTACCCTTAGACTATGTTGTAGGTGGTTTTGGTATTATTATCTTTTTTAAAATTTTTTTTCTCTGTCTTCGTCTTCCTGACTGTTGTTCCATGTTCTGCTTCATTGCAAAAATGAATTTGATGTTACAACTACAGGGTCAGCTGCAGTACCTAATCAAATGGTGAGTGTTCCTCTTACTTCATTGTCTTTTATTCTAATTGTTTACCTGGCTTTTGATGAAAGTGAAGGGAAGTAAATAACTGGATGAATATAATTGCTTTCCTTTTTTTCCTCAAAGGCGTGACTGGCCTGAGACTGCCAACACTTGGGAGCCCTTGGAAAATCTGCAGTCAGTTCCTGATGTCCTTGATGCTTTTGAAAAGAGGTAAACCCTTTGTTTTTGTGTTTTTCATATATTTATAAGATGAAGGAGGCAGCCTGTTAGTATTAGAACGGCTAAGCCTAATTTAAGAGTTTTTGCTTTACCTTTCTGCTGTTGATTTTCATTAGAAATTAGAGGGACATAATAGCTGGAACGGTAAACTATGCTGTTGACAAATGTTTATTCCGCTTCTTGGTTTTGAAGCTTGAAATCAGGGAAGCATAGGAAGCGCAAACGCAAGCATGTGGTTCAACACACTCATATCAAGAAGAGGCAGCACCGTTCTACGACTTCTTACAGTCTTAGACGTTTTCCACCTCCTGTTGCTGATAAACATCCCCCATCTGCTCCTCTCAATGATATCAGTGTTCCTGATATTCCTGCCCACCCTCATACTGTGATCTTTGCTGATGAAGGAGAAAATCGTGGAAAAGTTGGCCGAGCTAGTGAAAATGGGTTTGCAAATGTTTCAAAGCAAAATGTTGAGGAAACTGATTATGACCCAAAGCTTAGTGAGCTTAAAGCAAACACAACCAATGGGGCTGATGCAGATAAAGGTGCAGTGCGCCCCCAAGATGCCAAGACTCTAACAGGCAATGGTCAAATGGGTGGTCAATCTAAGGTGGATCCTGGGGAACCAGGTGAAAGTGGCCGCTACCGAGGAGCAAAGAGGAGAAAATCTGGTTCTGTTAAGAGGTTCAAGAAGGATTCACACGAGGCAGAGCCTGTTGATACTCAAAAGGCTTTGTCTGGTGGTCCAATGGAAAATGTGGGCACAGACATTCCTGCTTCTGCAGGGAACAATAGTCAAAAGAAGGTGAATGATGCTAAAGCTGCCTTTAATATCATTAAGATTATAAAGCCAGTAGGCTATTCAGCTACTGTAGTCGGCAATGGGCAGGATGTTCTGGTGACTTTTATGGCTTTGAGGTTAGTTGCTCAACTGATAACTCTAAATTTGTATTTTTATACCTTTGACAAATTTTTGTGATTGCACTACTGAGCTTATTTGCTAATAAAGAATATTAGTTGAATTCTTCTCTGGTTATGTTTGACACCTTAGAAATGGGAAGGATTGCTCTAATGGATGCATATTTCCTCTTATTTATAATATGCAATTGTTCATGAGCTTGGGGAAAATGAACCTTTCATTATGAATAGTTATTAGTAATTAGAATTATTTAACTGTCTAGCTCAACAATGTTTAAAATGTATTCTGTTATACATAGTTGAATGTTAAGATCACTTGTAGTGTAACCATGGTTATTGCTTATTAGAATTGCAAGGTATCTCATCCTGTCTGGGTTATTCCTTTACTGCTTTGATAAGTAGGCCAGTGGTTGATCAGTTGACTATTTTATATAGTAAAAAAATTTCAATATACTTAAAATAGAGCATAAGAAAAGAGTGAATACCATTAATCATATATAAAAGCATTTCCAGTTTTGCTAAATTCACAACATTTGTATGATTATTTATTATAATTATTAACACATGACAACCGATCAAATATTTGTTTATATTATATTTTTCACATTTTCTACAATATAACGTAAAATACTTTAGTACGTTGGATATTTGATTTCTTGGAAGTTAGAGTAAAATGGAAGCCAAATATTGCTGTTTTCGTCACTGAAATGGATATCACTGGGAATTGAAAAACATTTAACATCTACATTCTACAGATAAATGTTACGAGTGGATGAGGAGTCAGTTAGGAGGGAATAAAAGAATTAACTGACGGTTTAACCTGTTAGTGAGTCTTTTTTTTTTTTTTTCTTTTTTTGGGGTGGTGGGGGGGAGATGGAGTATAAATATTTGATCCTGTCTTCTGAGAAATCTTAGTGAATGAATCAACCTGCTTTTGTATTTTTTTTAACAATTTGCACTTCTAACTTCCTACAGACTCCTCATTTACTTGTAACAATCTTTACTGGTTGACTTATTGGTTTGTGTAGAGCTGTTTGGTTGTGTAACAAACTGTTTGATTGTTTGAATCAACAAATGAATATAAACGTTTTTTTTTGTTTGGACTTGGACAAATAGTATTTTGAAGAAGCTGTGCTGGTTTAACCTCATTTTATGGTTATCCCGCTGCACAAACATTTGGATACTAACTAATATGTTACAAAATTACTAGTGTTTAAAGACAAGAAAAATCATATTCTTAAGTATGAGGCTGAATATGTGTTTAGGGGTGGTCTTCAATTTCTTATGGGCTTAAGTGCCACTTCTACTCCGAAAGTAATTTATCTTGTTTTTGTGGGAAGCTCCCCAAGTAACCGAAAAAGAATTAAATGGTAATTTTGAATCTCCAACTGAATATGCTTGTGTTTTTAGTTGTGGATAGAATTGGATTTTGTTTATCTGGAAATTTACCATTTCATAATTGGCACTAGGCTCATTAGAGAACCAACATCATGGGGAAATGCATTATAAAATGGAGCCGTTCCCTGTCTGTAAACCATCCCAAAAAGGATAGGAGCATTACTTCACCAATTTGGGAGGGGGGAAAACTTGACTATACATTGAAACTAAATCTTCAGAGGCTTACGATGATTAGAATCAGATCTAACATTGGCTCTGAGAAGGAAAAAATTAAATACATTTTTCAACCTCTCTTATCTTTTAGAAGAGTCTCAAACAAAGATGATAATGGCAGACATACTCGACAAACTAGGCTGGATCAGGGTAATATTTCCCAATGAGAGAAAAAAAAGAGAAATAGGAAACCTTCAAATTATCCTAGAAGTTGGAGATCTTATGAACTGATGAATCTTTGAAAATCTCTTATCCCATTGCCTACTAATTGGGCTATGGGGCACCTAGATAAGTCAAAAGGCCGATGTGAAACACAGCCAGCAAAGTGGAAAAGTCAGTAGGAATCCCTGAGTCAGTATCAGTACCAGCTAAACTGTACTTAGCCATAATTTAATTCTCAGGGTAAAATTCCCTGTAAAATATATGACAATTGTGTTGTGTTTTTGCACTACTCAGGAATTCTTACAATGTGAGGTTACCTGGCTGATGTATCTTAAGCATTTTAGTAGTTTCTGTGATTGTAATATCGGAGCTTCTTATATGAGTGTTTGGTAGGATGAATTTAGAAGGCTTTGTGGGAGTGGTGCTCTATTTGCAGAAGTTTGTGTTTGCATATGGTGCTGTTTTAGAACTTAACCAAAGATTCTTATCCATGCAGAATTAATAGAAAAAGTGGTTTTATTGGGTCCTTGTAGGTTTATGTGGACGTAGAGTATTGAACTGATGCTGACACTGTCTTTTGGGACTAAAATAGGATTTTTGTTGTTTTTTTTTTCTTTTTTCAAAAAAGCGAACATCTTTGAAACAAAGAATGTTTCACTCATGATTGCTCTGTTGGGGAGAAGGCAATCAGGTAGTTGATTTCTTTTTCACATTTGAAGATATTAAGTTGCAATCAAGTAGCTTGTTCAATAAAATCTCAATAATCTATGCTTCTATTGATAAGCTTTTGGGGAACTTTGGGAAGCATCACTTTCAAGAAGCTGAGTTGGCTTGGCATAATAATTAGGTTTTTCGGTGTGATTAGTACAATCCTTGTTGATTCTGGCATGCAATACAGCTACCCTTTTCCTAGAACCTTTGATTCGTGTGGAACCTCTTGTAGATACTCTCCCCAGTTTTGGAATTTGAACTATTTGTCTCCTACTTTATGGAGGGACTTGCGCGATGTTTTTCAAGGTTTTGGATGAGTGAAACATTAGCTTTGGGAAAGAGAGGCAGTTTCTTTCTATGTTTTGGCAGATGTTTGACATGCATGTGCACAAATATATGCTGGACATGTTTATGTTAACATATGTACATATTTTCATCATTTTTTATCTTACAAGAGCCTAGGACTTGATTTCCTTTTCTTACTTTTGTGGTTGGAAATGGAATTTGTATTTTTTTAACCTCCATTGTGAGGAGTGAATTGGATCAATTATGATATAGCATGCTTCTTCACAAACCTTTTCTGGTTTATTGTCCAGGTCTGACGGAGCCGAAGTGATGGTGGATAATAAATATCTCAAGTCAACCAATCCCATTATGGTAATTTGTTATCTAGATGCAGAATGTTCTCCTAAGTTTTTGCTTATTGATGTTGCACGATTTCAGGGACTCAATATTTGTTTCCTACTTGCTGTGGCCTCCTCTTACCTAAATCTAATGACCTTTATTATGTTGCAGCTGATCAATTTCTATGAGCAACACCTGCGGTACAATCCTACCCCTTGACTGGACAGAGTAGCAAGTGATCTTCCTTGTGTAGTAGGAACATGTTATTGATGTCAGTGATGTACAATGTTGTACTTTTGTAGATGCAGCATAAAGCATAGGGTAAAAGTCTCCTAGTCGGTTGGTGATTGTGTATTGGCTATTAGAGCAGCTTCGGTTCTATGTTCTAAAATGTCTGTATGAATACATGGCATGATGCCTATGTATCTATCATTATGGTAGGAATTTGTCTTTAGGTCAAAGACTCTAAGTTATAGGGACCTCTCTCCTTGCCCTGTTTTCAGGAAGTGGGGGGGGGGGGGGTTAAAAAATCATTGTTGGTTGGTGATTCAGTGTATTAGCTATTTAAGTAGCTCATTTCTATGTTTTCAATGCCTGAATAAACACATGCTATGGTTCCTACATATCTGCCATTGTGATTGGGGAACAATCTATTTTAGTGAATATTTTGTGATATAGAGTAAAAAATTTATGTGAATTTGATAATATGATTTGAATTTAGTATCATTCAAGCACTCCTGTTTTGTTTCATAATTACAATATCTTTCAAATCTTTGATTGTCTAATCCAAAGATCCTGTCCATTATAAGCAATTACTTAGAAGCAACAACACACGCCTAATGGTTTCACCTTGAGCAAGTCCAAGAATAAATTTAAGTTGGATTGATGTATAAACCAATTCTAAGCACATCTTGCTCGGGACGACAGACTCGGAAAAATGAATTGTAACACACTGGAAAAGTTAAAATTTATATATTAAGAATTGTTTCTGAACATTGTTTTCTTAGTAGTATCGGAGATGATACATGAGAGAATGAAAGAGAAAGGTGATGGAGTTCAGGGGAACTCACCTATGTGGACTCCAAGCCTCCCTTCCTTCTTTTTCTCCCTTACCAGAAACTATTTGGTAGGAGAAAGAAACTCCTCCAGTATGTAGCCATTCGACGTGTCTCACAATATCTTAGTACAGAATAGACAATACAAAGAACTATTCCGTTACTACACAAAACCAATGTGTGTGTGTGTGTGTGTTATCTTTGACCAGACAAGCCACACTAAGTTGGGGCCTTAAGGGTGAGGTGGACTTCTTTCTGGTGCAGCTGCCTTCCGGAAAATTGAACCAAGTTGCACTCCTCCAGAAGAACCGTCATGTTGTGGGCTTTCACCTCTTAATCCTTTCTTCTTCTTCACCCTTTCTGCCCAACCAACCAGCCCTGCTTGCACATGCTCATCAAATATTGCCTTCTTGTAATGAGTTCCCATCTACAGGGTTTAAAAACGAAGAATGTCAACACATCACAACTGAGCAGAAACTCTTAGGTACATGTATATATTGTATTACATAACTGCATACTGATCCAATAGAAATTCGTTCACATGGTTTCAATTGATGAAGTTCACTGATAAACTCACCTTTAATGAATTCATATTGACTTGAACAATCTAACAATAGCGTAGTGCCTAAAATTTTCTCCCCAACCGGATAATGATCCAATGACAACTCGTTTTTTGGTTGTTTTAGGTGATAAAGTTCACTGATAAATTCACTTCAATCAATTTTATATTGACTTCTTGCATTAAGTAACTCTAATTAACTTGTTTCTAAGAATTTCTCCACAACCTATTTTCATTAGTAACTCAAACTCACCTGTGTAACGATGGCATAAAGGGGTAGGGTGCTGTAGCTGCAAAGTACTTGGATAAATACCCTGCAAACCCGACAGAAAAAGGGAAGAAAGAGAAAAAGAATAAAAATTGGATGAGATTCAGCACACACTATAGGCACTGAAAAGAAAGAAATCATAATAGATAAAGGGGAAGAACAGTGTAACATTTACCCTATAACAAGTCTGGGGACAATGTATCCGACTTGTCCCATTATGCAGGAGTCAAAGCCATAAGTAACCTAAGATACAGAAGCAGGTAATGCTTTAAAATTGCCCTACTGAGAGCTCTGAAACCAAGAAGGGGGAAAACAGAAAAGGAAAAGAATGAAAACAAAAGAATATCATGAGTTATACTTCAGAAGAATTTGCTTACCAATATCCAAAAGAAGAATGCTATCTCAAAAGCATTTTGGAAAAGGATAAAATGAATCAAGATGAGGACAAATCGGGGCCGATGAAACCAGAAGTGATAGTCTGATGGTTTAACAACTAAATCACCTTCTATGGCTGCATGCTTCTCAGCTACTTCATGAGCTAATTGAGTAATTACATGCTCCAGCTTAGTTCCCACAGCCAGTAGAAGCTTTAAGAATGGAAACCAGCAGCGGAATCAATGAAGAGGAAGATGCAATGTGGAAGAGGACAAAAACATTATTATTATTATAAATTGAAATGACATCACTTGCACAATTGGGTTAATGGAAACAACAATTTGGATTCACGACACATAATTTGAGAAAATATATGCGCAACCACGCACGCACATATCCGTAAGAAATAAGCAAAAAATTTCATCAAGAAGCTTACAATGAAAGGAATGAAGGCAATCCAGAAATATGTATGCCAACCTGAATGAGAAAAGAAACCAGCAACGGTAATAAATGCTTTGTAACATCCATTTGTTCACTGAGAAGAAATAAGCATCTTATAGCAAATGTGTTAAATCCATACAGCTTACCGTTAACATTAAGCAACAAGAAGATGATCACAAAGATCCAGAGGTACCAACTGCAGCCATGAAAATATAAAAGTGACTAAACATATCTCGCAAGACAAAACAAAAGATCGTAAGGGCAATTAAACTGCTCATCATGTATGGTAAGCTTAGAAGCACTATAACTGCGAAGTTATTCAAGAGAAGGACTTACCTTATGCCAACAACTTTCTTGAAATCAGCTTCAAGTGCACGCATCATATATTTGTGAAAATCAAACTTTCGATTTTCATTCCAGTGGGTCTATAAACAAAAAAACATACAAAGGATAATGTCATTATTTTGGCTTTCTTTCTACTGGCTGACAATCAGCCAAGAGAACATGGAAAAGCAAATATTGCCCATCAGAACCATACCATAATAAAACCAAGCCGTAATGTCTCATAATCCGATTTTGTCACAGAGGCATAAAATTGCTTCAAAAATGAATGCTGAAAGAAACACAAATTTAGGAGGAGTAACTAAAAATTCAAATAAACATGGCATAATCATTCCAGCAGATGACCTAGAATCCATTAGTCACTACTGTTTCAACATTTCCATAGAATTAATAAGTCATGTCCAAACAAAGGATCCACCATTTTTTTATCCCTGGAACACATTGTTCATCTGAAATAAAAAATATGGCGAACTACCTAGTTGTAATCATTCTAAAATGAAAGAGATAGATAGGAAACAAAATACCAAGTTTCAAATGTTTCATTTTGACTTTAATAACAAGGATGCCCAACCAGAAACTAGACAAGTAGATGGATAGAGGGGTTTCATCATGACTGTAAAACATAGAATAACTTACCAACCAGCCCAGCAAAATTGAATCTTTACCAAAACCCCGAAATCGACCCTTAATAAAATCATGCTGGTGAACATGAGTGATCGCTGGTTCTAGAACTGCACTAACTCAATATGCATTGCAAGGAGTAATTAGGAAGAAATAATATAAGAGCATTTCAGGAACTTAAATAAAAGAAATTTAACTTGCTCAAGTATTTTCGATGGTTTAGTGTGACCCTCAAACCAAAAATTAATATATTTAAAGTGCCATCATGTTGATTTTAAGAATATATTAAATTTGTTGACCATCAAATATTCAAGAAATTAACAAGACTATTGAAATAAATGGTCAAATTGGTTACCTGGCTTTGGTTCATTGTTTTCTTGAGCAATTGAATTCTCCCAATGCTTCCACTGACGTATCTATATAAAAAGAGAGTTGGATTATCAATAAAGAAGAACTGAAGAGAACCTAAAAACAAGAGGCATTTTTATAATAAGATCATTAGATACTCACTCTTGCTCCTCCAAAAACAACAGTCAGAACGCAGAACGTCACATGGACAACAGCAAGAACAAAAATAAAGATATGCAGGTGATGCAGTGCTTCTGTAGATATTAATGGTACCTTACCCTGAAATTTATTTAAAAAAAAAAAGCAGGATAAGAAACTTTTGAATTTAGAAACAGATAGACATATTATATGAGTAACAGGGGAAAACCATTAAAAGGATTAAAATTCAATATAACATTATTCATATTGTTGACCCAGACAAAAAAGCAATAATATTTTAATAAAAATAATAGTACAGTGAAATCCTCTTGATAATCACAGTTAAATATGAGAATGAGGTAAGAACCAGGAAGCAGGAAGTGATCCGATAAAGACACAGGTAATCAATAAGTAAAATTAATGGAAAACAACAAACAAATGTCATAACATAAATTCATAGTTTTCTGCTGTGCCAACATACATGAGTAATTTCCCATACTGGGCATCTCAAATAACAGAATAAAAGAACAAAAGGAAATTAAGAAAGCTATCCCCATCATATCAACCCTAAATGACTGGGACAGGTAACTAGCATTGCTCCTCAAAATCAATTTGAATACGACATGAATGCTAATAGAGAAAAGAGAAAAGGGGAAAAAAACAAAAAAAGAGCTTAATCCTTGAGAAATGTTTCTACTGCATCATCTCCATGTTCAAGCTGATGAGAAAACGGTGCCATTCCAAATGGTTAAGCTTATAAGAGAAGGCCTGGGGATGAGCTCACCTCCTCAGTCCTTGCATAACCTAACCCCATCACGATTGAAGCATGGGCTAAGCAAAGACCTCATGCTCAGTCGAAGCTAATTCCCCTTCCCAATGGACTCATAGAATTATAAGGTAAATATCATGAAGATGGAAACTTTGAAAAAGGAGCAGTACCTATGTCAGGAACGTGTTGAACTTTTTAAATAACAATTGACATTTCAAATTTTATTGTGCCACAATGTTTGTGCATGTACCTGAATCCAAAATTTTGAAGTTTCTATTCAATGAGCCTATTCCTCTTCCCCCAAAAATAAAAAAGCACCATCTAATGTTCTAACTTTTAAGCACTTTTCAGATTTTTTTTTTTCAAAAAATTGAAATAAAAATGACGTTAAACTATCAATTCAAACTATTCATGCACAACTAAAAAACTTGGAACGAACTGTTATGATCTCATAAAGATGAGGGTTCTAATCTCATTCTATCCTTTCGCATTTCTTTCCCCATTTTTTTCTAATCTGATTTCAAAACAAAAAATAATTATTTTCATTCTAACACATACGAATATTTGTTGGACATGTTTGTCTGTGTATCATGGCAGTGTATATGTATGAAAAAGATATATGTTATTCATAATTCAGGAGACAATGTTTCCGGTGACAATTTACTTTCAAGTCATATACTACCATAAAAACATGATCAGATATTTATATGGCATGCCATGAATGACCATGTTAGCAGAAAAAGCCAATGTCCTAAATTTGCATAATATTTGTAAATTACAGTCATGTACAACCTTTAAAGCTAATTGAAATAATCATAGCATCTATCATTTCTAGAAATACAGTCTGATGGTTAAGTAAAGCTAATCTTCAGCTCACTCAATAACAACAAAAATTAACAACTGCCAAAAAATAAACTACATGACCAAAAAATAAAGTACGCCATCATTCAGCTAACTTTCTTATTTTTTAATTCTCCCTTTTTCTCTGTTTCTCTTTTCTGTTATCCGCAAGCTGCTCATTGTTCTCGTATATTATTCCCATCTATTAAGCCACAAAATATATAGTCATCTCCACTTTTGAAATAAAACAAAAGAACTCAAATGTATATTTATCCTCCTGATTCTGAATTACATACAACTTCCAAACCACAGTTCCTTTTGTTTCTAACAAGCTATATATGCAGAAACAACACACACATGCATAGCAAAATAATTAAAGGAAAATAATAATAAGTGCATCAGTATAATTGACACTTATTTTCTATATTCCACAATTCATCTCATTGCCTTTTAGAGGATAATCAGAAACAGGGCAACTTGGTGTTTAAGGAAAAAGCTAGAGCCACCGGAAGACTAATTATGGAAATGTAAAAAATGAATAGGGTAACCATGTTGAAACATAAAAATTAAAATATATTTTGGTGTATATGCAAGATTACTGATCAGTTCAAAATAAACAGGATTTCCATTATTTTACTCTCAGACAACATACTCCTCCCATCGTGTATGCATATAAAAAAGTCGAAAAAGCTGCTTACACGGTGCACTTTTATCCCTCCCTGTGCATTGTCACTTGTGCAATAATTCCCAAATAAAAAGTCGAAAAACCTTCTTTTGTTTTTTAATTTCATGTTAGATCTTCATTCCCAAGTGAAATCTTGTCATTTTGGAAGCGTTTCCTCGTCTTCTCAAACTGTCATATTTTAAGACTTTGTAATAAGGAATGCTTAGATCTTCATTCCCAAGACAAGTGATTTGATGATACGACACTGAAATTTTTTGTCGCTTTCCCCTTTAATATGCTTCCTTGTCTCCTCAAACTAGAAGACTCATAACAGGAACCATGTTCATCTTGTCCGATGCACGTTTTACACAGAAACAAGCTACGGTATCAGCTGAAATCAGACAACAGATACTATGATGTAGAAGGGATCAATGCTATGTGTTATTACCTTCCGGGCGCAGTATCCGGTTGTGGAGTTTGACGCTGACTCCTCAGCAAGAAGGTGCCTGAAGCCAGAAATGGCAGGGAAAGAAAAAGAACTCTGAAAATGGGATGTAGTAGTTTCTGATTCTTTATTGACTTCTTCATCCAGACTACAAGGAAGCATATGGCGAGTCCAACTCCGACGAATGCAGATTTTAGTGATGCCATTTTGTGATACCGTCAGAAGCAGAGATATAAAACCCAACAGCATCAATTCTGAACAAAGAGAGATTAAAAAATAAAAATAAAAATCGGAACCCTCATTTTTCTGATCAGAAATGTACGAACGTCCAGCGACAGACCCAATGCATGAAAACGAAAGAGGAAAAGGAAAACCTTCTTTGATCTTCTGGAGCGCTTCGTAAAGCGGTTTCTGGTTCTTCTTCTTGAGGTACTTTCCACTATAATGAAGGAAACGCTCGACGGCCAAAGAAACGGCAACGATGACAGAGCAAACGGCCGCCACTACCCATGTTGGTGTGAATTCTAAACTGCCCTCTCCTTCACCACCACCACCTCCGGCCATTCTTCTTCTTCTTCCTCCTCCTCTTCTTCTCGATGTTTCTCTCTCTGTCTATGTGACTTTTGCTTATCGTCTTCTCTACAATTGAGTAATGACCCTCTGGTTATGGAGACTCTGTAGTGCGCTGCCTCTATATTTCTCGTGTTCCTTTGACACGGTCATGGTTATTTTCAACATTTCATACTCATACAATGGAGGCTATTTATTGGGTGAAAAAGAAATAAAAAAATTGTGTTTTTTAATAAAAAAATTGAGACTATTATTAAGAAACCCATGTACCTATCAACTGGAATTCTTATGGTTGGACTACTTTGGACATTGGAGACTTGTAAATGATTCCTCCGAAGTTTAGGAAATGTAAATTTTTTTTTTAATTTATACCCAGTTTTTTCGGTTATTTATTAACTTTTATTTTATTGATTAACTGATCTGGCAACAAATTTATCAATTAGATGATAATGAACACTTTAAATCTCAAATCATGAACAAATATATCAACGTCCTGCATTTCCATAAGACAACAAATAAGTAAAGATATTAAATTAATATAGTTTTAATTATATATATATATATAAAATAAAAAATGACTTTCCTTTTTAAAGTGAGTTATCCGATATCATGTAGTTATATTAGTATCCAGTATTTTCTTGGATTAAAAAATAAATTTTTAATAGTTCTTGATTAATTTTGGCTGATTTTATTAATTTTTAACCAATCTTATTATTGTTTATCGGTTTTTGATTGAGTCAATTTTATTAACGTTTTGAACTGAGTTAAAGTTCGTTTCGTCAGTTCACCAACCTGAATTTAGTCTTTTTAATAATACAATTTAACCTTCGAAAATAGAGAGGAACCTATCTTTGGAGCTTGTGGCTTGTTGGTTAGAGCATATAGCTATCACTTATCACTTGTGAGGTCCTAAGTTCGAATAGGCAGAACCAAAAAAAGAAAATACAAAGTAACCTGGCTAAGCAATCCCAAATGATCCTATTATTTGACGACGATAAAGAAAATTTCAATGAAAAATATAATATGTACAAAATTTTAATGAGCCAAGCATCATCATTAACTTATAAAAAAGTTCATTATATTACTAATTTATTACAAAATAATATAATTTATTTTTAAAATTTCCTTGTAACAACCGTGTTCAATTCACATGCAAAATCGTGATAAAAAGTAACACATCGCTGTCGTTACCTATATTTTAATAGCCGTTAGACTTTCATATTTTTTTTTAGCGTTCGATGCGCGGTCCCGCGCCGGTGTCCCTACTCTTCTTATACGCGGTTTGAAATCTGAGATATTATATTTAAATAATTCTGCCACTTTTCACTAAGATCAAGACCAAATAGTTGAATGCAATGTCTCTTAAAATATAAGAGAAATGTTTTTTCTTTTTAAATTATTTTGAAATTTAAAATATGTTTTAATGTACTGTTATGCAATCAGAAAATTTTGACTGATTAACTACAAATATATAGATATATATATTTAACGGCTCTTATTCATTAAGTAAATAGTTAAGAGTTTATTTTCAATCCTTATGTATAAAGTAAATTTATTTGTAATGGTCTATTATTCACCATGAATGGAAAGTAATTAATCTTTATTATAAGCAAAAATACCCATGATTGAATAAAAAATGCATATTTTTAACTAAACATATTTAAGAAAAAAATTGAATAATTAAATGACGACTCTTCCAATTATAAAAATTGACTAGATTCTTTAAAATCAACTCAAGTAAAATAATAGGAGAAAATAAAGAAACAAGTGTAATTCTTTTTTCTTTTGGCCGTGAATATAAAGTAGAATTCATCTCTTAAAATTTCTCGAAGTATAAGTGAATCTTACCTCTCTATATATTCGATTTCAATTCAAATTACCGTTTAAATTACATTATCTCATAAAAATATATATAAAAATAGTCAACTGAGATGGAAAAATGGCCGCATATATAAGTGTTCGTAATTCTTTATTTTTAATATGCTAGAAAAATTATGAAGAATTAACCAAACGATATGTTTAACTAAATAAAAAATGTTTTTACTTATTAGTTACCACCTTAAATTTTTTTTTGTTTCTTTTTTTTTTACCCAACACTTGTTTTGTTATGTGTAGTTGTGTACAGAAATGGGAGGAGCAAATACAAAAATACCATAATGTGATTGGTATTTGTAATATTCGAAACCATCTAGCATTTCGCTTTTATACGGATCTCACTCCGCAATTGACGTTACCAAAAGATTTATAAAAAAAATAAAATAATGACCTTCGCTTCAGATCAAGTTCTTTATTTTTATATTTTTATTTTAATTTTAATATAATTTTTAAAGTTCATAATTTTTTTAATTTATTCTTTATTATTAAAATTTGACATTAAATTATCAAAATTTCTTGATATAACTAATTATATATTATTTAATTTGCCAAAAAACTTATTTTTTGGGCCTCTTTGTTACATTATTGTTTAGCTATTCTAATTCTAATCTGAATATATATAATTTATGTTAAAAAATAAAATTTAAATAAAAAATTAATTATATATTTCACACAAATAATGATAAAGATTATATAAAAATTATCTAAACTAAAAGTTTTAACCACAAATTTTTAAACTAAAAGATCAAATTAAAAAATGAGTGAAATGGTAGTATCAAAAGTATAATTTTTTTTTTATTAAGATTGGGTTAAGTAGATGAGTTTCATTCATTTTCAAGTAAGATCTCTAATTTAAATCTAGTGAATGAAAAATATCACTTTGAGAGAATTTCCCCAATTTAAAATCCAATAATGTTTGAATATAGATTAGTCAGTAATATCACATGGGTGTTACAAAAAAATTACTATAATTTTTAGTGCTTTAAATATATATATAGATAATTAGTTTTTTTTTTTCCGTGGAAGGAGGGACAGAGTTTAAAGAAACAAACAGAAGATATTATTAATATATTTTGTAAGAATTTTGATTTTTTGAAATTTTTTGATATTATTACTATTAAAGTATTAATTCTTTAACTTTATAAAAGGACCTTCCCTTCTCACACGTTATGAGTCTGTTGGCGGAAAACACACCGGAGCAGAGTTGTCAAAGCCGGTCTAGAAATTAAGTAGATAATACATTAGTTTAAGGTTGAATAATTAAATTGTAGTCTAACCATGGATCGGTTGTAATTAAAATAATATATTTAAAATAAATAATATAAATTTAAATAAATTTTATAACTAATTAAAATTTTAAACTAAATAATATTAAATTATTAATTTATTAGTTGCCATAAATAATTTATTAATAAATTTTATAATTTAATATTTAAATTTAAATAAATTAATATGCATCACAATCACATTGTGAGTTTAAAATAATAAATTAATAATTCATTATTATATTATTTATTAAGTAAATATATAACTTTTAATAATTATATATCATAATAATACTTATATAATATTATAATATATAAAAAATATATTTTGTACTAATAATGATGTTATTTTATCTTAAAAATAAAAAATATTTTAAAATTTTTTTTAAAATAATATGGATCGGTTCAAGATCAGTTCTGCTGGTTCATGGTTGTTTCACCGGTTCTGAGTTGTCTTGGTTTTTTTCTTTAACCGGACTAAACCAGGCACCAGTTCTTGGTTCAACTGATTAAACCAGTCGGTCCGATCCAATTCTGACAACACTGATTATGAGTCATAGAAAATCGTGTAGATTAAAAAGAAAGTACTCCCTTTGGTCCTATTTATAAGGGAAAATTTTTTTCCTTTTAATGGTTATATTTATAAAGGAAAAAAAGTTAATGTTGTATTAATTTTTTTTTACTAAAATTATCCTCTTTCATTAACACTATTGAGAGTTACGAGGTATATTTTTAGAAGATATTAAGGGAGAGAAATTACGTAAGGGTAATTTTATAAAAAATAACAAATATAAGACAAATTAATTAACTTAACTTCATTTCTTAACATTTAAGAAATAATTTTTTTTCCACGGGGAAGGAGAAATAATAAAACAACGACCTTCACATCTTCACGCGGTAGTAGCTGAGGCCTTGAGGGTGGACATCGAGTCTCGTAGCTTGTCATGAAAAGAAAAGCTTTGTATGTATGTTTGTGGAAAAGAGCTTTCTTATTTTCATTTCATTTTCCATTCTTATTTTGTCCCATACGAACAGACCCTAACTTCATCCACCTTCAGAACCAATAAACGTCAAGACTACGATAAAAAAACAAAAAAAGTGGTAATTGTTCAAAGGTGTAATAATAAAACAAGGACCTTCACTTCACCTCTTCAGACGCGCGGTAGTGGTTGAGGGTAGACATCCAGTCATGCAGCGTGTCATGTGGGTGATTGGTAAGTTTTGTTTTTTTTTTTAGAAAAAAGAAAATAATAACAAAACGATCAGCAGGTCCATCTATTCTTCCATTCAGGTCAAGTAGTATTATGTGAAATATTACAAGTTAACAAATTATGCAGCAAGCCTGTAATAAAGGAGAATATATATAAGAAAAAGTATAAAAATTGCATGTGTTTAGTATATAACAAAGTGGCTTTCATTTCATGAAAAGAAAAGCTTAATTTCCATGTTTGTGTGACAAAGCTTTCTCACTTGTATTTCATTTTGTACCATAAACTTTGGGTTTACGGTCAAAAGAAACATCTTGATATGATTATATTATATATATATATATTGGAATGAAAGAAAGAATGCATTAGTATATATATAAAGAAATGTAAAATTCATAAATCCTATCTTTAGCTATCCTAATAAGAGAGTGGACACATTTGTTAGCCTCATTGTATATATATAAAGTTAATATTTACATTCCAACCCCTACTCATCGAATGCCCTAGTCTCGTCTAAGATGACTATATTAATTTGAACCAAGTTGACTGAACTCGAGGACTTAAAAAACATCAAGATTATGATCAAGCGAGATATATGGAGAATATGATCCTATTGTTAGATTAATTTGGAAAACTAGTAAGTCCTCCATTGACGAGAAAGGAAGGTTTTATAGTCTTTATAACTGACAAGCCCACCACATGTTAAAGTGGTTTTTGGAGGGATGTCTAAGTGGATCTAAACATTAATAATTTAATATTTAAATTGCTCCTTGGATCAAGGTGGATCTAATGGTGTATATCTGATCTAATTTTAAAATTCAAAATTATTTTTTAATCAAATAATAAAATCCTATTTTTATTAGTCATAAACCATTGTTTAATTCCCAACATTGAGGAAAATATTCAGAAACAGCTGGAAAATCTTTCTATTCCTCCTCCACAAATTATTTTCTCTGACATTTTGTTTCTGGATAAAGGTGAGATATTAAACGTTGCTATCTGGTGTGTTTAGTGCTTAAAATAACTCTAAGGGGTAATTCGTTATAAACCTAGTAGTAAATATAAAGGAGACAAATATCATTTTAAGAATAATGTGTTTACTATACATTTTTTGGTACTGGTTAACTTTCTACGTTTTAATTCTCCTACACCTATATGGATCATTTAATTTGATTTAAATGGTTAAGGTTTTATTATTTTTATTTCTCATTTTTTATATTGAAAAAGTGATTTGGGCCAATTTAGCATATCATATAAGGTTTGATTGTACTACTTATTACAATACATTATGAACTTATAACAAATTTGGTGTACATAATGTATTATATAACCTTATATATTATGGCTATCTCATACATTAAAATAATGGATAATTTAACTCAGCTTTAAAGGGTGGGATAATGCTTGATAAGATTATGATGTATAACAATATATATATGTATATTCCTTTTTCATCCTCAAACCACTTCACACACTATTCCATAGTTAGGGATGTGCACAAGTCAAACTGAGGCTAACCCGATGCCTAACCCTATGAACACCCAAATAGGATCAAACCAGCTGAGAACCGGTCAGGACTCAGTCCTAAAGAAATTAATAAAAGCATTAAAAATTGTAAAAATAATTTTATTTCTTAATGAATATATAATTTCCTTCATTCAACATATATTTTCTTAGAAAATAATGTTAGAATTAAAAGTAATCAAAATTTAATTTACTTTAAAAGCATTTTAATTTAAAATAAAAAATTAATAATTTTTTAATATTAATAATTCAAAAAATTTATTTGAATATATTATATTTTAAAGCAAATGGTATTTTTGTCAAAAGTGTACACTTTTTTTTGTTGCCCTTATAATAACATATATTATGTAATAGTATTATTCTATACGATCCAACATCTTATATAGTGTCACACCAAACCCTACATAATATTAAAATCTTATAAGGCCTTTTCTAATACATGAATAATTTGACAAGTCACATAAAACTCATAATTCTCTGACGTGAGACAAGAATTTTTTTATTTTTTTGGTCCAGACGTGATTCTAGAAGCTTTAATCCCCAACGAAAGTGAGACTTGAGCACATAATTAAAGCCCCATGTCAAAGTCACGATAATGCATACGTGCTCATGCTTCTTCTTCTAGACCAAAGGCTAAAAATTGAATATTAAAATCACCTAATTGCGAGCAATAAGTAAATAATTCGACTTACGTGGACTTGCATACAAGAAGGTTGTAGCTAGAGGAGGTTTACTGTATCGTCATTGACTTTTGTTTTTTAATAATTCTTTCACATTGAAATTGGCCAACAGGCGGCTATAAACAGAGGCAACAACTAATTCAAAAGAGAAATTGTCAAAAGCTTAACAAAAATATTTCCCCCAAGACAATTTCTTATGTCTGAAGGGAAGAAGTCTTTTGTTTTTTATGCGTGATTAAATAACAGCAGGGGTGGTCGGAGGCTAAACATAGGGGAGGGGCCAAATTTTTAACAAAATAATGTCTATTTTGTATTATTAATTTAATTTTTAATATTTATCATAATTAATTATTCAAATAATATTGTAACTTATAAAAAAATATGAAATGATAACTTATATATAATTATATGATATTTTAAAAAATTAAACATATATACACACAAAGCAAAACTATACATATATGTAATATGTTAATATAAGAAAAAATTATAAAAAAAGTTAAAAGCTTATATTTTCAATACATTTATATATAACATTGTACATTGATGATTTGAACAAAAAATTAGGGTAGATTCTCAAATTTTATAAAAATAAATCAATATATGTAGATATTTTAAAAATTATATGTTTAACATACTTAAACAACTCTTAATTAATATTATATGTAAATTAAATAACAAAAATTAAATCTATATTTATGTAAATGTATTTTTATAATAACTAAATCCAAATAATTTCATACAAAAAATTGAGGTAAAAGTATACTAATCGAATCATAATCGAATTCATCATGATTAGTAATGATATTTTTCAATTTTATATGTTAAGAAATTATGTAAGAGATATAATAACAACAACAACAACAATAATATTTGAGATCAACTCAAAGAAAGGAAAATGAAACAACAAAAACACATTCAATAAAATTCAAAGCTAACTCAAAGAAGAAAAACAACGTGACATCACCTGAACACGTTGAATTATTCAAATTATATATTTATTTATAAAAATATGAATTTATTATTTTTCACCACTTACTTAAAAAAAAATCTTTTAGAGGCAAACATTGCTTGAGCTTGCCATTGTCACACATAGTCCTCAAGATTATTAATTTTTTTTAACATTTTTTTAAACAAATGTCACTGGTAAAAAAAAAAAGATTCTTCAGAGTTATGCACTCATGCACCTATGCAGTTTTTTTTTTTTTAGTATTTTACATTTTTATACAATTTTGTTCTTTTTTTTTTTCTAAATCTATAAGAAAAGAAAAGAAAAAAGGCACAATAATAAAAGAAAAACTATACAGTTGGATTTTGTTTTTGGGCCAAACCATCCAGTTGGATTGAGTGCATGACTTTAGAGGGTCTATTTTATTACTAGTGACATTTATTTTTCTGGAAAAAAAAAACAAAGCAAGAAATGGTGAATATGACGTGCGGTTGTGCGCATAAGAAACTTGAACGGGCTTTTCTTTGTTTCGGTTATCCATTCACCGCTCTTCTAAGTAAGAGCCCACAAGAGTTTCACAAAAACCTTTGGTGCTTCTCTCGAATTAGAACTTGCCAAGCTTTGAACATTGTTTTGTTTCTTAGGCGCAATCGAGTTGGGGTTCACATATTTAGAGGGTAAAAATAAGTTGGACATGGAAAAAGAAATATTTTCCAACAAGAATCTCATATAAAAATTCCTAACTGGTATGAAGTATGTACCAAATTTCCAAGCAATATTTTATCAACTAAAATTTTAAGTGTTAATCAGGTTTTGTGAATATTTTTTTTCCTATAGTTCTTTCACTTGCCTTTCTCCCTGTTCAGATAATGATGCAAGATCCAAGATTCTAGTTCGTTGGGTAAGGGAAAAAATTAATTTCTTTTATTGGAAGAATCCATGGTGTACATCTTTCATCGATTTGATGGTGTAAGGAACATACATGAGAGGAAGAAGGAACAAAATACATGCAGTTTCCTTTAATAAGGATCCATGCATTCTCTGCTAGCGACGGAGCCACCTTCGATAGTGGTGGAGCAATTTCCTTTGGGTCCTCTGCCGGCAACACATACCGGTAGTCAAAGCAATGTAGCCATATTCGTAGACGAAGTGGAAAAGTTGAATGAGAGAAGAAGGAAAGGAAGGACATTGTATGTTTTGCAGAAGTTTATATATATATAATTAATGGCAGAGTATGAATGGCCTACTAATAATTTCTCTCCAAAGAGAAGGGCATCTCACAAGCCAAACTCATGGGTTCACTGGTTGAATTAGTGGAGGCATTGTTGTTTACTCATTGAAAAATTCAGTTGAAGAGTCTTCCATTGAAATTGAGCTCACTCACTTGTAGATTCGCACTATGCGATGACCCGGCCAAAATGTTGTTAGTGACAAATTGACATTACTCTAAATTAATGGAGCATTTCGTATAATCACATTTCTCACTGCTCTAATTTCCAGCTTCACCCTTCCCTTGGTTCGTTGAATCAGCGAGAGGCCAACGGAATCACACCTGTATATTTCTGAGTCTGATAAGATTTCCTGAGGCCAAGGGGTAATAGTGCTCTACCTCACGGAGATAAGTGGTCGTAACCACTGTTTTCAACTTATGCTTCAACATTTTTGACTCTTGGAATCATCTTTCACTATAGCCAAACAGTGAAGGGTTGGAGCAATGGATGATTTTGACATGGATGGAGCCGTGGAACGACTTTGAAAACAACTTGTAAGAAACACTGTTAGGTTTGATAGCTTAAATCCGCCTTGGTCTTCTTCTCCGCCTCCGCCTCCATAGACGTGGCAGAGCTTATTGCCTAGTTAAAGGTTAGCGATTCCTCCAATCCATGAATTCCAATTCTTAATGGAAAAATGAAGCTGCTCCTGTTTGAGATGCTTACAACTTTATTAGCAACCATCGTAATCATAATATTTCACTCATCATTGTAGTCATTGCTCTACATTCTGCCTCGGCTTAAGACTTTTCTACCGCTGTTGGCTTCTTAGTTTTGCATGAAATTGGCGAAGCTTCCATTATAATGAAATACCTTGAACAAGAACTTGAGTCATTTGACACCATAACATGCTTCCAAGGTTTGATTCCTTATAGCCATTAGTAGGATTCCTTGTCTAATAGGCGGATACATCATCTCTGGTCTTCTAATTGCTAAGTATAGTAAGCGCCCTATTAATCTCCTATAGCATGCTACATCAGAACTTGGTCCATCATAATCGGTTCTCATTCTACAATTATGTTCCATTGGAAATGAGCTGGGTTAACATGCTTGCATTCCACTCTCTTATAGGATGTCCAGTGTTTTTGTTGGCTTAGAACAATCCCTTATGATGACCTCACAAGTTCAATTCCAATTTCCAAAAGAGTAATTCAATTTGGCCAAATCTTTGATGCTGCAATTTTCATTGAAATATTGCTTTACTTCATGTATTTCCTTCTGTCATTCCCTGCCAGTAGAACATTGCCAACATAGATTAATGCTACAACAAAAATCCCTCCTATATGCAAACAAGGAATGATCTATTTTGGATTGCTTGAACCCCATATCAATTAATGCATTTGTAAACCTGTAAAACCCATTTCTCAAGTCCTGTCATAATCCTGCTATGATTTGTTTAGTCTTTACACTCTTTTTTCTCTTACCCATGCATAAACTCAAGGTATAGGCATATAAACCTTCTCCAAGTCTTGGAAGGCTTTGTTTAGACTAGGTTGAATCTCTTAATCCTTCTTCACTACCACTGCCTGTAAATTTCTAACCATAACATGTTTTGTGCTTGGTGCAAATGTTTAATGAAGTTCAGTCCCTTTTACTTGTGTAATTTCCTTTGCAACCAATTATGCTTTGTAATTGTCCACCTTCGTTTGACTTGAATTATATTTTGAACATCCACTTGGAACCAATAATATTCTTTCCAAGGGCAGTGGCTCCAAGATCTACATTTCATTTCTCTTCTTTCACTTGTATATCCTTCTTTATTGACTCTCACCAGTGCTTATGCTTCATAGCATGGGAAAAAGTTTTATTCTCATCATGTGAAGTGATAGCAGCTAAGAAAGCTTTACGTGAGTGCAAAAAAATATTGTATGAAATATAGTGTGATAAAGGATATGACAGAGTTTCCTGATGAAGTAGGTCGTGACTATGTAATGGAGAGTGGCAAATCAATCTTGTAAGCTTCAAGGTGCTTTGGCTGTCACCTAACCTGGTGACTACGTTGTGATCCAACCTAAACAGAACCATTAGGATGTGTTTTATTGTCTGTATTGCGATCAACCGGTTTCACACAAGTCGATTCTACAATCTGGATGTGTTCATACTTCTTCTTCATTGCTTACATCTCAACTTCACTCTTCTGTAGTTCCCCCTTATACCATAGTAAATTAAGTCGAAGCATGAAATCAATTTTGTTAAGTTATTGGGAAAAGGTAGCCCAGTCAACTTTGCCTGCTTATAGGTATCACAATGTAGCCCAGTCAACTTTGCCCGCTTATAGGAATCACAATGTTCAATCTTTCTACTCCTAACAATGCTACAATTGAATTAACTTGCTTTTTGCATTTTATATGACCTACCTCTAGTGCCAAAGGTATGATTTTTCTTAGCCATTTAGAGCCATTGCCACACCCAATCTTGCATCGGTTCAAGGAAATATAGACCATTGCAATTCCTTCTCTTTTTCTTTACTATCATGACCATTCTTATGCTATTTTGGTGGATAAACAATCATCTCAAAACACTGGTTTTCCGTACGACCCAGCCCCTTGAAATTTCCCCACTTCAATTTCTTTCCTTTTCATTCTTTGATTTTGCTCCATCCTTATCATGGATACACTTTGAATTTGGAAAGCTGCCACTTTAGTTGCTGTTTTATGCATAGTCAAAAAGTGCTCCTCATCTTTGGCTTCAAGGTGATATGCGTTACCAAGGCTGGGAGTAGGTTTAGTTATGAGAATTTAGGTTTTGACAATTCCAACTGTATCATCTAATCCATGATGAAATCATATAGTTGATCTCTTTCCCTGATCTCCATCGGCCGTTTCTGTATGTCACAGGTGCTCTCATTTTCAAGTGCATTTTGGCCAAGGTGAAATTTAATGCATATCATCCCACAGGCTCTTTATCTTTGTATAATACAAGGACACCTTTTCTTTTTTCCCAAAGATAGTTATTGCTTGCCTCAAATCTCATGCTTTTGGAGCACCCCCTTTTTCGAATCTCTCCATGAACTCCTCCTAGATCTCGAGTTATGAGGGCTGTCTAACACTGTTTCTAACTTTCTTGTCCCTGGTACTCTTCTGCCATCCTTTGATCTTCACATTGCAATGTTTCTAGCGTGCCAACTTTGGTGAGTTTGCAGCTGAACTTTAATTGTTCCATCAACAAATAAGATTTTATTTTTCTTGAATAGTGTATTACTCATGTCATTTATCCATTCTCGATATGGTATGGGAACATCACACCACACTATCTGTTTGACTATCAGTCAATGCTGCTCTTTAGGTGCCGCTCCCTTCATCAGTTGAGGTCAACAATATCGAAGTGGTTTGATTGTGGGCAATGAGATTGATTTATTGTGGGGGTTTGAGAATGAGAATTTTGGCCATAATATGGAGAGAGAGGAGCAAAGATCACTTACCAATAATTTAGTAAGTTTCTAGAGTCTAGAAATCACCTCTAAGGGCCAAGAATCACAAACCCTAACACTGCACTTCATCTCTCCCTCCGTTTCCTTTTCTCTTGGCCGACTGAAATGTTTTTGATTTAAACAAATCCGAAGTCTGGTGCCACTGTCCCTCGCCGCAGCGTGGCACTTCTCTATTTTATGTTTTGGCTTTTATCTTGTTTGGATCCTTTTTCCGATCCTAGTTCCTCCGATTCTGCACATGTCATTAATTATACTAGACTTAGTTTGAAATAATGTAATGAGAGTTACTACATATTATCTCATTTATGAAAATATATATCAAACCACTTTGCCTTATAACTTTTTCTTATGGTGCAGTTAAAGTCATAAAAGCATGTTTGACTTGGAGAAAAAAATAGACTGAAATAAAAATATAAGTAGATAAAATATGAATTTAAAACTTCTATTGCTCTGTCAACAGTCGGACAAAGTCTATTTGAACCCTCCCAATTTAGATTTGTGTCAATTTGTCACAATTTTAATGTTTGATTGTAGATTGACATTTAATAATCTAAATCAATCACAACTTCAATAAATGAAACTTCAATGCTTTACCATCTCTGTCTTTCACTACTCCGTCTACATTAAGCTTCTGCTAGTTATCTTCAAACAATGGCAGAATTTTTTTTTATTGTGGGGCAACATACTTATTAAAAATATAGCACATTATTACTAAAATTATGAATATTTATCATAATTATTCTTAATGAGTTTTCATATTTTCAACACGCTTAATATTTTTGTTTTATTTTCAATACTATAAAAAATCTTTTTTATATAAATAACCAAACAATCATTCAACCATTCATTATTCAATGTATAATTTCGTGTTTGGTTCTAAATGATATTCTTAAACAAGATAATTAGGAAGCATCTTCAAATCAAATTAACAAAAAAAATTCATAGATGAACCTAATGTACATTTATCAAAGGCATGGGAAGACTGTTTTGATATAGATTTTCTTTTGAGAAATATTTTCATAACTAGAACCTGAAACTAAAATCAATATAATCATAATTAATTACATAACTAAGAAGTAATATACTTAAATATTGGGAGCAATTAGTATACACTACATATATACGTAGGGTGTCAAGTTTAAAAGAAAAAAAATTATGGGGCCAGCTATCCCAATAGCTTATAAAGTAGGCCCACGCCTGTCTTCGAGTCTGCCATTGTGAGTTTGGATAATGCGACTGAAAGTTTTTCAGTAGTGACTTTGCAACTTTTAGTGGCGACTTTTGCCACCGCCAGAAGTCAATTTTTCTTTGTAGTATGTGGCATCATGGGGAGAATTTTTAGAATTACTAGTATGCAACCCGTGTGATACACGGGATCGATAAGATTAACTATATTTTTTAAATATGATAAATGATAAAATTATACAAATACATGGAGAGCACAATAACATTGTAAATAGTTTAATTTATAAATAATATTAAGTGACCATAAAGTATAGATTAATACAATATAATCAAGTGAGATTATTAAACACTTCCTTGTAAACAACATTTGTGGTTGTGTCACTTGGATTGTTATCTTGATCTAGAATTAATATCTTCAATCCACTTTTAGATCGTACACGTGATAAAGTAACATAAAGTTGTCCATGTGTGAATACTGGTCTTGGTAAGTACAAACCCACATTGCATAGACTTTGCCCTTGACTTTTGTTAATTGTCATAGCAAAAGCTAACATTACAGGAAATTGACGTCGCTTCATAATAAATGGCAATCTTGAATCCGATGGAATTATAGATATTCTGGGTATACAAACTTTCATCTCTTCATTTGATCCAGTCATGACTTTAGCTTGAAGTACATGTTTGTCAGCTTTTGTAACAATGAGACAGATACCATTACAAAGACCCAATGACTTGTCAATATTTCTCATTAAAATAATAGGTGCACCAACATTTAACTTAATTTCATAATTAGGAAGACCCGACATAGAAATTGAATTCAAAAATTCAGTGGAATGGAGATCATCAACAGAATCCATATTACAATTTTCCTTAATTATGCTATCAAAACTATAGTACACCATCTCTTCCCCTGGTAATAAAGACAACATATATTCATTAACACGATCAACAACAGACAAAGTAGGGGCTAATATAGCTCTATCTCTGAAGTAAGATGACATGTTCAAATTCTCATAGAGATTCAGATAAGTGACTTCTACTATTGATTTGATAGGATCGCCTGACACATACAATAACAAATCTTCAGGAATTTTGATATCAGTGTTCCCATCATTAGTATTAGTACTTGTTCCATCACCTATAGAAAGAATCCAATCAGAAAACTCTTGTATTTCTCTATTGGCATCAGATGAGTTTGTTACAAGGAGTCTCATATTTCTTGTCAGAGTAAGTAGTTTACAGTGATCCCAAATATAAGATGCATTAATTGTAGAAAACACTATATCCTCCCGAGTCCCTCTTGGTATCACATGTAGAATTTGTCTAAAATTCCCACCAAATACAATTACCTTACCTCCAAAAGGAAGATTCACAGCTGATGGATTGGATAGTTTTAAGATATCCCTTAAGCTACGGTCAAGAGCCTCAAAGCAAAATTTATTAGCCATAGGTGCTTCATCCCATATAATTAAGGAAGTATGAACCAATAACTTAGCAAGATGACTACCCTGTTTTATATTGCATATAATATCTTCATGAACATCAAGAGGTATACAAAATTGAGAATGAGCAGTTCTTCCACCAGGTAGTAATAAGGAAGCAATACCACTTGATGCTACATTCAAAACAATTTTGCCCTGAGATCTTAAAGAGGTTGAAAGAGTATTCCATACATATGTTTTACCAGTTCCTCTATACCCATAAACAAAGAATACTCCTCCTTTACCAGAGTCAACGGCTAAAACAATATCATCATAAATTCTCAATTGTTCAGGAGTTAAAGATTTAATCAATGCAGGCAATTGATTAATAAGAGTAGCTCTATCATAATTTAATTCACAAATTGGGCAATATAAACCTGATCCATCATGAAATACCTGCACTAAATACCGGTAGCATGTATTACAAAACAACTTACGATGGGCATCAATGACTTCAATGGTCGCAACTGTTGTATAAGTTCCCTATCAATATTAGAAATTAGGCTATTATCTTTTAAAACAGCTAAAATCACATATGTTATACCTATAACTTACATATCTCTTTGCATTCTTTGAGATCATTTAAATTTCTTAGCAAATACTTGATAAATGTTGGATGAAAAGCACTGATAGCCCAATTTTTTGATACCAAGCGCTTCTCCTTTAAATCAGATCGAGGTAAGCAAGACAAGATTCTGATGACCAATTCTTGAGGTAATTCCATACCATTCTCAAACAACTCCATCATACAAATATCTACTGTATTTTCAATTAGAGAAGAAAGTATATGATAAGAAAAACGTCGTTAAGATTAAAAATTGAAAACTTAGAAACGAAAACCAATAGAATAACAAAAGTTGAATGCCTAACAATTTTTCTTTTCAGACATATTTATGTGTTTACAGGATTCATAAGAACTTATATAAACATACATGTATTTATGGAGGATGACTAATGTACGAGTAGCATAATCTATATCTTCAGATTATATATACCTACACAAATCATAACAATGTTTTTTTCATATCAAATTATACTCCCTTATTTTAAGATAAGAACTAATATATAGATGATTTGCAAATCTTAGTATAACATTAACAACCTAATATATAATAAGTGTTAATATCAATTGTTATTTGTTGAAAAAATAAAAATTATAAAAATGGGCATAATATAAAACTTTTTATAATCCCTATAAAGATGGAGATAATAATTTCATTCATAATTAATCACCATAAGTAAAAAGAAAATAATTTTCTAGTTATAATAATTTAAATTATTGATTTTTTATAACAACAAAAAATACATTCATTCAAAAAAAATTATATTTCTTTATAATACAAACATAATTGCTAACGTTTTAAGCTTGTTTAATTATTATATTTTTCAAAAATATGATTTTCATATTATTTAAAAAAGTGATTAATTGTGTAGAGATTTTATAAAAGTATGTAATTATTTCATGTTTGCTTAAGAGAAAGAAAACATCAATCTTTACATTGTTGAGTAATTAAAGAGAAAAATATGGATTTATATTATAATATTTTTATTGTGCTACATGTTATTATTTTTATAATTTTTAAAATTATTTGTGTACATATCCGCCTCAATCAATTTTTTCCTCTCATCTACCATAACTGTTTTTTTTTTCAAAAAGTACCGTGAGTAACTTCTCAAAATAAGTATAAATCTATCTTTTTTAGATTTTGATTATTTTCTAAATTTTAAACAACTATTACATCTATGTATACGAGTGTTTTTTCAACTAAAAAAATTAATGTTTCCATAAAAAAATTGAAACAAAAGGGCTCTAATATTTAAAAATCTGTATCATAATAAATAACATAGCATTTCAAAATTAAATTTATTATACTATTATTTGTCAAAAGATACACCTAATATTCTAGTGAAAAAATGTTAATGTGAAAATATCTAAAAGAAATTATGTAACAATCTGTAACAACTTGCATAAAGATATACTTAATATTCAAAATTGAAAAGTATTACTTTAATAAAAAAAAATTCCAAAATACTAACTGTTTAGGAAATTAATAGATAATCATTCTATATTATGATTCCGCATATGTCGGATAAAACTTTTTGATAAAACTGTATATTTATTATTAAACAATTATATATTTATTTATTTATTCATAAATCTCCATATCTTAATTGTTATTAATGTATAATATATCATAATAACATATAATCTCACAAATTGATTTATAGATAAATATAAAATATTTATTTATGATAATATCTAAAAGTCTAAATCTCCCCTATCTTAACTGCTATTAATATATAATAGTAAATAACTAACATATAATTTCATAAATTGATTTATGAATAAATATTATTATACTATTAAAAAATTCTAGTTCCTCATAGCTTACCTGCTCTTAAGATGTGATAGTAAATAATTAATATATAATATCACAAATTGATTTATGAATAAATATCAACTATTAAGTTATAATAATATCTAAAAGTCTAAATCCTCATATATTAAATGCTTTTAAAATATAATAGTAAATAACTAACATTATAATCTCACAAATTAATTTATAGATAAATACCATCTACTGAATTATAATAATATCTAAAAGTTTAAATCATTATACCTTATTGCTCTTAACATGGGATAGATATATAGATTATCTTCAATATAGTAATGTGAAGTCTTTTTTTTCATATATTTTAATCCAGTTAGATATATTATTAAAAGCTAACTAATTACACATTTGCATAAACAAATAATATATATATATATATTATATCTTTATCTATATATTATAGTAAGATTCGCCAATTAGATGAGGATGAATAAATTACAATAAAATATGTACTCAATAATTAATATATTATCTAATGAATTTATACACAAAAGTTATTACCATATATAATCTATAATAAAACAATAAATCCAAACGAATAGTAATAGAAAAGGGGGATAAATATTGAAATTCTCAAAATCCATACTTATTCAATATTAAGAAGGAAAAAATACTCAATAACATCAACATGAATACGTGACTTAAAATCTGAACATAACAAAAATATAATAAATGTCAATCAATAATTCTAAATAACAACATAATGAAATTGAGGAAATAGCATAATTGAAGCATTAATATCATAATCAATCTTCAAGCTTGATGCGCTTGTTCATCTTGTTGGCTGACAGGTCACAGCGAACATCTTCAATCACATCACCATCAATAACTTTCTTCTTAATATTCCCAGAATCCTCAGGCGTAATAGAATCAGACGTTCGAACTTCAGACTGAACACTAGAGGTATCATATTGCTGAATTAATATAGAATAGATTATGCATATATATATAATCCATGGATCATGAGGATACTGGAACTACAAATAAATAAACAATTACACTTACAGATGCAGTAGTGTTCTCAGTGTCTGGTGTCCTTGGTAAATTGTATACATTATCTTCATATGCCTTCAAAATATCATCATCATTAGACATTCGAAGGACAGCAAAGTCAGAATGATAGGTCTTCCCATATGAGTTTGGTGTCTTAATCTTGAAAACAAATTTTTTCCCAAGGAATTTGTCAAAGCATTCTGGTACATAGTCATCATCTTGGTTAATCTACAAAAAAATAAGAAAATTAGTATAATCATAACTATATGTAAAAAAGCGACAACTATTAAATAGAGTTATTAAAGCTTTGTTTAAAATATTGATAGAACCTCGGAGATATTTTCCCTCAATTGAAGAGCACTATACTGAATAAATTTGGAAAACTCCCGATCAAATACAATGAATTGAGCAGATCCAGTCTCATCAACTATAGTGAAACGAACCTTAAATCTGAAGTAAATCCCAACAAAAGTAAATACCATTACAATTGACAAACAAAGAAATACAAACATATTTGACTTTGATTTATAATGAAAATAATAATTTAACTTTTGTTATATTTGGAGAACAAAAAATACCGTGGGACAACATCCTTCACAATACAATTACATTGCTCACAGAAGAAGCCATCCCCATCTGGGAGTGTACCCTTCGAACATGTCTTACATGCGTTATAATACCATCCTCGATCCAAATCAATGCGTAACACACTGGCCATCGTCAAACATATAGTATCCTAAGCAAAATAATAACACATCAAGTTGATGATTAATCAGCAATAAAAAAGTATATCATAAGGAAAAAAAGAGAAATACATTGATTGAATAAAAAATTAAAACAATATTACAGCTAGGCATTGGCGCAAATCATGTACTTTTCTCCTCTCTTGCACGTTAAGAATATAATCACTCCCAGAAGATGGTGTCATTTGTGATAATGTTGTGACTTGTTGATCAAGACTAACACCAATAGCTCTCAAACTGCAAATTTCAAGGGCATTAAAATAATTTTAAATTAATTAATCTTATCAATTAATATAAAATAAGAGAGAAGATACCTTTCAATGAATGAAGAAACTTTAGGAATAGATGGATGAACAAACATCCGAGAACAATACAAAGAGTTTGATAATTTACGAACACCTGTAAAATAATATCATCATAAGTTCACTAATGTCAATAAAAAACATTAATTACTAATAAGCATAATCTTATTGACACACACACATATATACCATTAAACTCTTTAATCTTAAATCACTGCAAGATAACCACAACAGGTGGGATATAAGTATCTGACATATACTTCACCACATCATCAGCAAATGGACCCCATAGAGTACAACTCAATTGATTACTCCTAAATATAAAGATTAATGAAAAATAAGTCAAGTTAGTTCTCGTAATTAGCTTGGAAAACAAATGAATACATAAAAAGAAGATATATATAGGTAATATTATATATATATATATATAATAAAAAGATACATTTCAATACAACAACTTTAAACACACATACTCATTATCTTCAATCATTATATCCACCCTCTTTTGTTGCTTACCATCCTTCACCGGCTGTTCAATTGCTCCAATGCTACTTAACTTGCCAATGACATCTATAACAAATTGATTAGTGATAAATGAATTTATACATATTATAGAATAAAAAGTAAAATTGAATATAATTAAAATTATTCATACCAACTAAGAAACGATCATCTGAATTCCTTGATAAGATTTCATTAAAAGAAGTGAACAAAAAACCATATGGATGTATATCTCTATTATCAACTTGTAATTCCACATAAGTTGAATATTGGAAATGTAATTTGAATTCATGGTTAGTAGTGCGATATGAACCAGTATTATTTCTGACACCAAATGTCTTTATAATATACACTTTGCCCTCCTTCAATATATCCTTAAACTTAAAGAAGAACACTTTTTTTACCACTCCATGAATACGATCACCCTAATTTAACATAAAAAATAAAAAAGTTAGAGAATAACATAACCAAGGACAATATATACACTACATATTAAAAACTTACATCAGCATATTGCAAAACCAACTCAATTGAGTTATAATCATTTGGTGAATAATGTGAAGGCATCTTCCACAAACGTATAACTCTAACTTTAATTTGTCAATCATGTCTTAGAGTATTGATAGCCCTCACAGCATCATAAGACACCTCACGAACGTTCTTCGGCATGAAGAAACAATGAAAAAAATAAAAGAACAAATTATGGCAACAACTAATTGAGGAACAATGAAAAATGTGGTATGGATGCTAAATAGGAATGTTGATTTTATAGAAAAAAATAGCACATCACAATAATAAAAAAAAAGAATCAATTTAGATTGCAATCATATCATAACAATATTTTCCAAATATCATAGATAAAACAAACAAATGCAAAAAACATAAATAAAATAAATTATATGTTCAGAAATAAATATATGTCAACAAAAAAAAAGATTTTCATAACAATTTCTAAATCTCCTATCTTAACTGCTCCTATGATATAATAGTAAATATAGTCTAAATCACATATCTTAATTGCTCTTAAGATATAATAGTAAATAACTAATATAAAATCTCAAAGATAATATAATATTTTTTCTCATTTTTTCCAAAATGATGACGTGGAGGCCTGAGGTTCTAGCTTTTGGTTCTACTTTTATATATATAATAGATATTATATGGAATTAATCCTTCAATTCTCCCTACGTACACTATCTTTCTTGTTTATTGAGATTACATTATTAGAGCCAGCAATTTGAGTCAAACTTAATGAGTTAACTGATTTAGTTAGCCTGATAAAAATGACTAGTTATATTTGAAAAATGAAAACTCAAATGGAAAATGAGTTTTTGGATTTGAACCCATTGAGCTATGACTTGTATGATTTAGCTCAAGTAGGACACAGATTGGCTCATTTGACCCCTTTTTTTTTAATATTAAAAAATCCCATATTATTCTATTAGATGGCAATGTATAAATGATAAAATTCAAACATTATATTGATGTTAGTGAATGATAATAATGATTAGTTGTATTAATTTGAATAATTATATAATTTTTTTATGATAATAATGATTAGTTGTATTAATTTGAATAATTATATAATTTTTTTAAAAAATTACATAAAAATATTTTTAAAAAATAGGGCTCCAGGGCCAGCCCAAAAGTATGATGAGCACTGGTCGGACTTTAAAAAAATAAGACTCATTTTGCAATTAGGCTTTTTGGGTCCAATCCATATTAAGCCCATCCCATGACTGATTTGCCCTTATGGGTCGGACTGGCCTAGATTGCCAATTCTAGAGATCACTAATTATTAAATTAGCCATGTCCACAAGAATTACAAGACCATTAGGAAATTACATAGGGGTACGAAGGATCAAAGATAACTACACCTTGGTTAAAATTTTAAAAACTACCATGAAGTCCCAAATCATTTTGTGCTTAAACTTATTGGTCGTTGGAAAAGCTATCATTGCTAGAAACCACCGCCGAAGTCATGCTAAAGGAAGGAAGGAGGGAAGAAAGAAAAGACAATGGTATTTTCATCATTTCACAAAAATTTATTTTAGATCACAAAGACGTTGAGATTTCATAATTGATTTCAAAATCTTAAGGATCTAGATGTAGTTATATTTATTTGGGGGGAATTATTATTTAGGACCAGAATTAACATTTAATTACAAAATAAGATCTACTGTTCATTTAATTATAAAAAGAGACCAATTTTTTTAAATTAAATATAAAATTATAAAATTACCAAAGTACCATCAACTTTTATTTCTCCCCCTATTATTATCAATCAACGGCTGCTGGTAATTGGTCAACGCTGACCAACGGTCATTGGCAATTGGTCAACACAGGTGACTGGTCAATGATTACTGGTAAATGATCAACATTCGTTGGAAATTTTTATTAGATTTTGCAACCTATTTGTTTTTAATTTACAACTTAGTTTTTAAATTTTTACTTTACAATTTCTTTTTCAGAATTTGTGACTTCTTTACGCTAAATTTGTAACTTATTTTCTAAATTTTTATTATGAATTGTTTCAGTGTTTTTGTAACTTTTTTTTCTTTAAATTTTACAACTTACTTATTCTGAATTTGCAACTTATTTTTCAAATTTTTATTATGAATTATTTTAGTGTTTTATAATTCTTTTATAAAATTTGTAATTTATTTACTCTAAATTTGTAATTTATTTTTCAAACTTTTACTATAAATTATTTCAATATTTTTATAACTTGTTTTATATGTTTTACAATTTACTTATTTTAAATTTACAATTTATTTTTTAAATTTTTATTATAATTTTTCGGTGTTTTTGCAATTTCTTTTACATATTTTATAACTTCCTTACTCTTAATTTACAATTTGTTTTCTAAATTTTTATTATGAAATGTTTTAGTGTTTTATAACTTTTTTTTCTAGAATTTACAACTTATTTACTTTAAATTTGCAACTTATTTTTCAAATCTTTATCACGAATTATTTCAAATTAAAAAGTTTTGGAACAAAAGTTAACAAACACTGAAAAAATTCATAGTAAAAATTTAAAAAATGAGTTGCAAATTTTAAATAAACAAGTTGGAAATTCTTGAAAAGGAGTTGCAAAGCATTAAAATAAGTGATAGGAAAAATTTGGAAAATGAGTTATAAATTTAGAGTAAGTAAGTTGCAAAATATGTAAAACAAGTTGCAACAACATTGAAACAACTCATAGTAAAAATTTGAAAAACAAGTTGCAATAAATTGTAAATTCTAGAAAGGAAGTTGTAAAACACTAAAACCATTCATAATAAAAAGTTGGAAAACAAGTTACAAATTCAGAGTAAATAAGTTACAAAATCTAAAAAAGAAGTTGCAAACACTGAAACAATTCACACTAGAAATTTGAAAAATAAGTTATAAATTTAGAGTGAAGAAATTACAAAGTAAAAATTTAAAAATTAAGTTACAAATTCAGAACAAGTAAGTTACAAAATTTAATAAAAATTTGTGGTGAATACTGACCGATTGTTGATAGCCGTTGACCAGTATTTTGGTAATTTTATTTTTTTATATTTAATTTAAAAAGTTGGTCTCTTTTTATAATTAGTTGAATATTAGATCTCATTTTGTAATTAAACTGTGATTCTGGCCCATATTCAATAATTTCCCCTATTTATTCTTTGATCCTTCTGTGTCATTTTTCTCTGACCATATTGCTGAGCTTACTTTCTCCAACCGCCAGTCTGTTAGATCATGCCATTGTGTCTTTTCCTTCCCGGATATCCCTAATTAAATATTTTGAGAATTGTTCCCACTCTTTTCCAAGCTCTCCATTGTATCGAGTCAGTGTTCTTACTTCTTAGTCACAAGCTCAACCGTTCCACTACTCCAAAATTATTTAGTTATGATGACAACATGTAGCTAATATGGATACTCATACTCTAAAATAATTTTTATTAATGAATGATTTAAATATTCACAAATAAAAATATTGTGGTAAAATAATATACTCATAATTTACTAATTACCAGTTACTTATGACCTTTTTTTAATTTATATGCATAACTAAATAGTCACAATTATTGTGAAATAGAAGTAATTGATGATTTCCGTAGCTATCACCAAAACCCTGCTATTAAATTGCCAAATCTGAAGGAATAATCTATCTATTACATATATAAAAAGATGTTTCAAAGTGTTGCGCCACCTCAGCTACTAATTTGAGTTTTTGAAGTTTGGAGATTCTTGTATGGAATGTCATAATGATGACATCAAACCATCAAACACTCAGTGCCCTGTAGGTTAAACTGTGATTTTAGAAAACGAGAGAAAAAATTATTTTTTTTTTAACAAAACGTGAGTTTTGGAAAAGGAGAAATAAATTTATTTTATATTATATATTTAAAAGTACTTTTAATCCCTATCATCCAAACAGATTTTTTGTCAAATTTATTTTTATAAAAAAAAATCCAAACATAATAACTTTCAATAAACTTATTTTATCTAAATTTCATTTTTATAAATTTTATTTATCTTAACTTAATTTCTTAAAACAAAGAACCAAACAAGCCCTCAATCATTTAACCAACTTATAAAAATTGCTACATCTATCTGTATTTGATGAAACTGAGAAATGGAAAAGAATCAAATGCTACAACAATATAAAAAATACAAACACGATACAACTACTCAACTCACACTGATGGACTTTCTTCAACCATGATTCTTTTGCTTTCCATCAAATAAGAAACAAGTTTCCAAAAAATCCTTCAGTCTCGCTGGTTTTTCAAAATTTTTCCCAGAAATGGGTTGATTGCTGGCAGCATGGCATTTCAGATAGGTTACAATGAAAAAAAAAACAAAAGATAGAGAAAAAGACTAAATTGGGTCGAAGACGTTGTGAAATCGTGGGAAAAATAGATGGATCTGATTGCTTCAAATTGGACGGTTTAGATCAAATCTTGCAAAGTTGGATTAAAAACTGCGGTGAAAGGCGATGTGCGCCCCCCTTTTCTTTTCACAGCCCTTTCCTGCTTGATTCTGCGGCGAAGCTTCATTTCCTTTCCTTGGTTATTGAATCACTGAGATGGAAGCCACAGTTGAGTCGACTCCTGAAAGATGCTGGGATAACTATTTCTGAGTCTGAGATGATATAAAGAGGTCATAAAGCCCAGTAAGCAATCGGTTTTGAGTTTTTTTTTTTTTGCTAAACAATCGGTTTTGAGTTTTGTTTTGTTGTTTTACTGCTTGATCTTCTTGTTTATTGTATGAACGCCGAGTCTCAATCCTCTTGCTTATGGTGCAGTATTTTTTACAAGGAAGAACCCAAAGAAAGGGTTTCTGCAATGGCATCTTTTGATATCGCTTTGAAACAATATAGTAAGGATTTACGCTTGTCAGAGCAGTCGTCATCAGTGGTACCCGAGGGGGGATATCAATCGGCAGTACCATCGTTAGAGCCAGAGTTATCGCTAAGGTCAGTTCTCATGGGTGTGCATCCCTTCACCCCTGATCCAGTTCAAGCTTCACGGGCTTTGCGTTATTTTTTTTAAATATATTAAATTTTTTATTTAATCATTTTTAAGAGATAAATAATCCAGATTAATGCAATAAACATAACTGATTTTAAGCGAGAAATATGATGAATATGTAATTTTATATCACAAAATATTACTAATCCAGATTAATGAAAAAACCATTAATAATAACAAAAAAATATCATGTATTTATGATACTTTTAAATTTTAAATTCATCCTCATTATGAATTATTTTTTTATCATAAAATAGTGATAATTCAGTCTTCTTATTTTATTTCTTAGAAAGGGTCTCAGCATATAAGAAGGAATTTGTCATGGTTATCCCTCCACCCTAAAACTCGTTTGAAAGTAAAAGTTATAATAAATTTTAGTTAAGTATGAGATGTTCATGATGTATATATAGACACATGCAAAAGCACTCATTGCGATAGAATACATTTTCTCACGTTAAGAGACTTGTTACAATGTGTGCTTTTGGATATTATTCATCTGAAACGGAGGGCTGTGGTGCAATCAACAATCATATATTAAAAGGGAAGCGTTCTGAAGATTTTCTTTTTTTACAGATATCCCAATGAGGTTTTCTTGAGTTTTAGAGGTGAAGATGTTCGTAGCACTTTCATATCTCATCTCTATTCCTCTCTAACAAATGCGGGAATTAGTGTTTTCAAAGATGATGAAACACTTACAAAGGGAGCTCAGATTGACTCTCTATTGCGAGAAATTGAGTACTCAAAAATTTCTATTGTTGTTTTTTCAAGAAACTATGCTAATTCTACATGGTGTTTGAAATAGTTAGAGAAGATAATGAGTTGTCACAGTAGCAAGGGTCAACTGGTTTTACCAGTATTTGTTGGTGTAAATCCATCTGAAGTGCGTCGCCAAGAAGGTAGCTTTGGAGAAGCATTTAAAAGTATTAGATTTTCAGTGGAAAAGGAGGAAATGTCGAGATGGAAGACATTACTTTTTCAGGCTGCGGGCATTGCAGGATTTGTTGTCACAAATTCAGGGTAAAAATTTTTTATGTATACTTTGTGTTTGATTTGGTCTAAAATATGCATATGTTTACTATCTGTTTAAATGTTCAACCTATAAGCCAATTATTGATACTTAGCTGTAATTTCATGTGCTGGTTTTGTTTGCTTGAGAAAGTTATAACCTATATATGTCACAAGTTGATAGAATTCATGATGAGGATGTTCACACGGAACATATTAGTCATAATTCTCTAGGATCCTGAAAGCATATGAATATTCATGCACTTTATGGAAAGAAGAAAACAAAGATTAGAGAACTAATTTGATCAGTACGTCCTCCACTATGCCTAGTGGTGTGCATAGCTAGTTGATCAGTGCTCCCAATTTGACAAGGGATTTTAAAATGCCCTGGATCTATTTGCTTTGGTGGAATCTTGGCAGGTACGAAGGTCTTGCTGTCTTTGTCCCAGGATTCGATATCCAGTCCTTGATAAAAGGATGTACGGAAACATGAAATTTACTTGTTTATTAAAAGAATACATGCAGCAGTAGTTCTTTCAGATTATTGCTCCATGACGTACACTCACATATTGGACTATAATCACAAGTCCACAGTAGAAGACAAAAAATAAGAGAGTGGAATAGAGTTTTTGCCTTTTCCCCCCTCTTAAAGAGACTTGCAAATTTTCAGGGTCGTTCTTTTTTTTTTTTTTTCCTTTTTCAATATATAGAAGTCTGTTAATGGACCTTTCTGGGCTTACAAGTCTCAAAATATGTTAATTACCAATGATTATTTTGCACAATTTCCTTCCTTAATGGTTTTCTAGTTGCTTTATTTGTTAGACAATGCTCACAGAGACATTTCTAAGATAGATATTGTTTCTAAGATAAAAAATAAAAATTCAACAAGATTTTAGATGGATGAAACACTAATATTAAGTATATTTGTTAGAAATATCTATAAATACAATCATGACCATCTTGCAAATGGTAGTTAATGGCAAACTATCAGACATCCTTTGAAACATCAGTAATATAGTTAAAGTTGATGCATCAACAAATTGATCTTAAATGTTGGATATGCCCCCATCTCAGTCTCTTCAAGGAATCAGATAGTTACTAGACAAAGACTGCATGATTTTCACTTCAGGTAAACTAGATGAGATAATGTTACCATTTATAGCTACAACATAGTACTACACTCCTTTAACATGCCCTTTGATTCCTGAATTAAGCTAATGACTTAGACATAATTTTGCCTATAATTTCTATGGTTAGAAAGAGGCACATATCATAGTTGCTAAGCATAGAAGTCCATCCAACTTGTAGAACTGTGTTGGCTGCACAATATTTTTATTCAAATCTATGTTGTTAGTGACATGGTTCGCCCAACATGCTTATATAAGGCCAAGCTCATTTTCTTCTATTCTTATTTCTTATTGACAGGAATGAAAGCAAGGATATTGAGAATATTGTTAAACATGTTTGTAATATGCTAGGAGGGACAAATTTATTTGTTGCTGATCATCCAGTGGGAGTAGCATCTCGTGTGCAAGATGTGCTTCGACTTTTGAACAATCAGGGTTCTGCAAATGATGTTCTCTTGGTAGGAATATGGGGAATGGGAGGGATTGGCAAAACAACCATTGCCAAAGCCATTTACAATGAAATTGGTTGTGCTTTTGAAGGACGAAGTTTCCTTGCAAATATCAGAGAAGTTTGGGAGCAAGACAATGGTGCAGTTTCTTTGCAACAACGACTTCTTTCTGATATTTATAAGACAACAAAGATGAAGATACATAGTATTGAATCAGGAATAAGCATAATGAAGGAAAGACTTCGCCACAAAAAGATACTTCTTATACTAGATGATGTGAATAATTTGGATCAACTAAATGCTTTGTCAGGAAGTCATGGATGGTTTTGTCCCGGCAGTAGAATTCTCATCACAACAAGGGATAAACATATACTTAGAGTCCTTAAAGTGAACTATGCGTGTAGAATGAAGGAAATGGATGAAAGTGAATCTTTTCAACTTTTCAGCTGGCATGCATTTAAGCAAGCAAGTCCTAAACAAGATTTCATTGACCTATCTAGAAATGTGGTTGCTTATTCTGGGGGACTACCACTTGCTCTTCAAGTCCTTGGATCCTTTTTGTTTGACAGGGAAATATCAGAGTGGAACGGTGTATTGGAGAAACTCAAAAGAATTCCCAATCACCAAATACAGAATAAGCTAAAAATAAGCTTTGATGGTTTAGATTCCTTGGATCAAAATACATTCCTTGATATATCTTGCTTGTTTATTGGTATGGACAGATATGTTGCAACACATATCCTGAATGAATGTGGATTTTGTGCAGATATTGGTATATCTACGCTTCTAGAGCGGAGCCTTGTCACAGTTGACAAGAAGAATAAGCTTGGAATGCATCAGTTGTTGCAAGATATGGGAAGAGAAATCATTCGTGAAAAATCACCAAATGTGGTAGAGAAGCGTACGAGGCTATGGTTTCATGATGATGCTCTTGATGTATTATTGAGATTCAGAGTAAGTACTTTTTGCACTAATAGTTTCTTTGTAAAAAATAAAAATGCTAAAGAAAAAGACATGAATGAATATATTGTACCATCCATTTTGTTTCTCATAAAATAAAGTTCAAAATTATTTTGTAGTTCTTATCTGTTGGTTCTGAATTTTAGATACCATAATGTTCTAGGTCAAATATATCCATTGTCGAAGTTCTCTTTATTTTGCTATGCCCCTTATTTCATAGGGAACAAGCTCCGTGGAGGGACTGGCTTTGAAGCTACAAAAAACCAATGCCGTTTCTGAGTATGAAATCATTTGATAAGATGGAGAGACTTAGACTACTTCAACTTGGTCATGTACAACTTAAAGGAGATTATGAATATCTTTCAAAGAATCTTTCATGGTTTTGTTGGCGTGGGTTTCCTTTGAGAAACACACCTAGCAACTTTTATCAAGGAAATTTAGTTGCCATTGAGCTCAAATACAGCAGTCTCAAAATAGTGTGGAAGAATCCCCAAGTAAGCACTTAAAGTTTACTTCTTACTTTCATATTTCTTTGTACTTATTGTTATTTAATGTTTTAATCTTTGTAATTCCCTTGCAAAGTTTATTCTCTTAGTTAATTTGTTGCAGATGAAAATATTTATTTTTTCTTTGTTGCAGTTGCTGGAGAAGTTGAAATTCCTCAATCTGAGTCATTCACGTTATTTGACACAGACTCCTGACTTTTCATATTTACCCAATCTTGAAACCTTAAAACTCAAAGGTTGTTCAAAGTTGTCTGAGGTTCACGATACCATTGGAAAACTAAGTAAACTTCTTTTGTTAAGTTTGAAAGATTGCGAGATGCTACCCAAGCTACCAAGAAGTATATATAAGTTGACATCTTTGAAGACTCTCATTCTTTCTGGTTGTTCAAAAATTGAAAAGTTGGGGGATGACTTGGAACAAATGGAATCCTTGATGACTCTTATTGCAGATAATACTGGCATAACAAAAGTGCCTTTTTCAATAGTAAGATCAAAAATTGGTTATATTTCTCTATGCGGCTATGAAGGATTATCATGTGATGTGTTTTCTTCCCTTATTTGGTCTTGGATGTCCCCAAAAAATAATCCTTTCTTCTTTATTCAACCATTTGAGAGCTTGTCATCTGTAGTTTCCTTAAACATACCAAATTCAAGTTTCCATGGTCTATCATCTATCATGACTGAAGTTCCAAAGCTTCGAAGTCTATGTGTGGAATGTGACTCAGATTCCCAACTAAGTAAAAATGTATCAAGAATTTTGGATACCTTACATGTCACAAATTGTACGCAATTGGAAACATTACCGAGCACATCAGAAATGCCAGCTTCAGGTATGGATACTTTGTTAATAACTGATTGTTACAATCAAGTTCACATTCCTACAACCTCACAGAATTCGTTGAGTTGTCTTTTGATTGGATTGGGGAGGAATGATCAAGTCACAAGTACTCTTAGAGAAAGCATTTTACAGGTTACTCTCTCTATCTCACTATCATTATAATTTTGCTAGAGTAAATTCTATAGTTTATCTCTATGTAGTTTGACTTAAAACAATTTGTCCTTTTGTGATTTAACATGCGTTTATTCAACTCTATTGCAATAAGTTAAAAAATAAATTACATAAACTGAGCAAACTTTTTATGTTACAGATGTTAAAAACCAGTGGGCCTGATGACTGTTGTCTTCCTGGAGGCAAACATCCTGAGTGGCTAACCTTCTGTGGTGAGGGACCTTCAGTAATTTTTGAAGTACCTCAAGTCAGTGATTGTAACTTGAGAAGAATGCCTTTGTGCGTCCTTTATTCGCCTTCTCAAGGCAACATTGCATCTGGGTATATTAATAATGTGTTGATCATAAACCAAACCAAGACTACCATTCAGCTCTACAAGCGAGAATCGCTAGCTTCCTTTGATAATGAAGATTGGGAAAGCTGTATTTCAAATCTTGAACCTGGTGATAGAGTCCAGATTATGGTGGTTTGTGGATATGGACCCACTCTGAAGAGGACTGCGGTTTATCTATTTTATGGTCCATCAGTTCAGGAAACAATGGAGATTCCACATCCTGATCAAGATAATTTTTCTTTGGTTGTCAATACTGGTGAAAAAGTGTACAGAAATTCAGCTAGGGTTAGATCCAAGAATAGATTTGTTTGCAGAATGTTTTCCAAATTCTTTCTAGAATGTTCTAGGAAATAGACGACTTAAAGATCTCTTTTCTCATGTAATCACACTCATTCATTTTCCAGCGGAAAAAAAAATTCTTATATTGAATTTCGGTTTTACTTTTCAATATTTTCTGCTTGATAGTTGCGTATCTATTTCTTTGATTTTCTGGATGTACGCTATCTGTTTGCTAATTTGACAAGTCTATGTCTGTATAAACTGTCACACACACACACACACACACACACTATGGGAGAGAGGCGGGGATTGAAGTAGACTTGTTTTAATACATACGCGAACACACAAAACTATGCATTTTAACTATGAGAGGGAGAGATTGAAGTAATCTTGTTTTAATACAAATGTCTTGAACCTACTCCAAACACAAGGGGGAGATTGACGTAAACTTGTTCTGATACAAATGTCTTGAACCCACTCCAAACCGTCACGAGAATTGTTAAACGACTATAATATTGAAAAACAAACATAACAGAAAAAGAAATGGAACATAAGATATTTTTGTTTGCTGTAATATGGACGTAACAAAAGGGTATTTAATTGAACTTTCTTTCTTAAGTTCTGTATTTCCTAAAAAATCTCAGAAAAGTCACAAAATTTCCTCTTACTTCTATGCACAGGAAGATTGTCCGCATGAGGTGAAACCTCCATTCTTTCCTCAATTGATGAATCATAAATTAAATAAACTGCTGTCTTCTTGGGAGTGAGTCCATAGCCACAAACCACCATGATCTCCACTTTATCACCAGGTTCAAGGTTTGAAATATAGCTTTCACAATCTTCATCTTGAAAAGAAGTTAGCGAGTCTCGCTTGTAGAGCTGAATGGTAGTCTTTGTGTAGTTTATGCTCAGCACATTGTTAACTTGTTCATGAGATGTAATGTTTCCATGAGAAGACAAATAAAGAACGCACAAAGCCATTCTTCTCAAGTTATAACCACTGACTTTAGGTACTTGGAAAATTACTGAAGGTCCTTCACCACTGAAGGTTAGCCAATCAGGAAGTTTGTCACCGGGAAGACTGCAATCATCAGACCCACTAATTCTCAATTTCTGTATCATAAAATTAAAAATACAGACATATTAGTACCAAAATATTACCATATATTGATTAGGGTAAATTAAAGTTTAGGTGGTTTGGCTTGAAATTATTTTGTTGATTTAAAACTTCAATACCACATGATTTTTTTAACAATACCACATGATTTAAAGCTTCAATACTGTGTAATTTAATTAAAAATAATTATGTCACTATCAAAAAATAGTAAACTATTTTTGTTTTTAAAAAGTCTGTTTCACTGTTATCTTTCTGCTACCTACTTCCCTCGCCTCCTTCGCACCTTTCACCTTGTTTCCTACAATATTTTGATGTCAAATTCATAGATCCTTTAATAACATAAGAGAGGTCATCTTGAAGCACACTACCTTTGTAACACCTTAGAGATTTTGACCAAATGGAACCCTTAAACCCCAAAGATAGCATCACAAAGCAACTAGGAAACAGAAGAGAAGCAGGGAGCTTGCCACAGTGGGGCTCAGGAAGCTATGGTGTTTCAAGACAAGCAAGGAGAAGACAAATTTGCATGGCACCATGACGTTGAAGATAGCAGATACATAAGCTTTTTTGCTAATGTTTTTAAAGAACTTTCAACATGCATAACTTCTCGTTCCAACCTCCAATTTATATGATTCTAAAGCTTATGCATCACATTTCACCTCCTCTAATCATGAGTGCAGATCGCACCTCAAAATTCCTTTATATGGAGAATTGGAACCCACAAGACTGAAATGGTCACTTTGAGATCAAAACAAGACTTCAACCACTCTGATTTCCAAACCAACATGATATTGGCAACCAAAACCACCCTTATAAGTAATAATGGATACAAAGATATTGTCCATGGAGGTTACACCCCCAATGGAATTACTCCCTAAGAATTTAACCCCCCATGAACCCCACTGTCACTAAAGGTTACATACCCATTTTCCATGTAGGTCACCAACAAATCAAAACAACTCCATAAACTAACCAAACTCATCAATACAGATGTGGCACAACTATGTCCCAGGCCCAAAACAATACATCAACAGAAATGGGTTATGCACCCCTCACCAACCATACTAATCAATTCACAACAACTCAAAGATACTAAGAGATCTACAAATCAACCATAGTTAACCAACATATGAAGGGAAGTAATAACAATGATTTCAAGCTCCAAACCACCATAGAAGTCAAGCATACAACTAAATTACACATGGTACCATACAATTACTACACTTGGCACTTTGCTACAATCAATAATACAAGTTCTCAAGGGTTTACTACCCCAAAACAACAGTGGATACTCTAATATCCCTAGAATACTAAGAGAACTAAGTCTCCTTAGCCTTTTCCCGGCTCGTGCTAGATCCTTTACTTGAAATTGTTAGCTACCTGGTGAGACATACAATCCAATAACTAGAGATAAGTCTCATAACTACTAGTACATGCAATAGACAACAAATCCCAGCTAGAACCATGTGTTAGTCACCAGTAGAAGGTAACTCTAACAGGTAGCCCCCTTCCACGTGAAGGCTGATTCCAGGGTAACCACCAAGTTCTCTTTTCACTAGTTATAACCCGGTTAAAAGCTACTACACTAATGGTTGGACCATGTCTCTCCTTCTTCTGGACCAACAGAATTGGTGGTTATTTACAGAAAGTGCACTCCCAATCCATAGCCACCTAAGTCTCCTAACCAAAGGATGACTATTTAGTGACAGAAATATCATAAGTTTTATCACCTAAGCACAAGGTCTCGTGTGCTATCTAGTGGGTTGGCATACCACGTGTTATTGAGACATCATCACCCAATTAATAACATGCCCTATTAATGGAAAACTAGTGACAATGCCAAGTGCATGCTAACATGTCAACTCATGTCATTTACCATCATGCTAGCATAGCAATATTATCATACAAGATATGTCATGGGAAAACACAATACTCACAAATATATCAATTATCCATCATGTTCATAAACATATATATATATATATATATTACTCATTATCATTCAAAGCAGAGTTGGGAAACTTATTAGCCATGTAAACATGCATATCATGATATGAAAAGTTTCAAACATACATTTTAATGAAGTTTACAAAGATAAATTTCACCCCGGTTATCTCAAGTCGCTCGACTCACATGACACCTTGGTAAGTCATTGGAGGACCAACTACATATACACAAGAGGGATGCAAAAGCCAAGTCACATACGATATACCAAGCAAGAATGAAAGCCCAACCATGCAACAAATTTAATCAGAACCATTTCAATCGACTGAGACCATTCAATGCCTATAAGGTCCAAAGTTCCCATACATCGAATTGATCACTTACCAATGGATTTATGGCTTCCAATTAACTCTTTAGAGCGTAGGGACTCCGATTTAGAAAGCTCACACCATACACACATATGAATATCCAAATCAAGATGAGTCATAATCTCCTGTAGAGTTTAAATCGGTATCCCAAGTATAACCCAATGAAAGCCACGATACCAATATCTAACCCGTACCATAAAAACACCCAAATGAACACATAGAGCTAGATTTTAACATCCCCAAATCCGTGCTCCACAAAGAATCCATAACTAAAGACTAGGGTTTGAAGAAAGAACCATACAAACACCCAAAATCCATAACCTACTGCTTGAGTACACCCAATAACACATCTTTGAAGCATTTTAACACAATTTAATTGGTAGAAAACCCTTCAAACCTAAATCCCAAGCAACAACCATGAAGAACAACTTCAAATCATGGAAAATTAACTTAACTTCAAGATTTTGGCTTCCCAAAACCTTAAATCTTGACCCCAAGCCTTAAATCTACAAAACCCTAGTAGAAAGCCAATTTTCTCCTCCTAAAACCCTGTTCTGGTGAGTCCTAACACGTTTTGATTATATAGGTTTCGCGATTGATGCCACAGTGTGAGATAAGTTTTGCAGTGCTAGTCACTTTTGTGCCAAAACCAATGGTAAAAATTTGAACTCTCATCGTGATACCAAGAAAGCCTGCTGTGATGCAGAAAGCTTCTATCCCCAAACTTCTCCTGTTCCATTTCTTTGTTCCTAGCCCTTCCGGTCCTGTATAATTCCAGTAATAGCCTTCCATGAGTCCTCTTACATAATCAAAGTGATCAAATTGGGCTGTTATAACCCTAGACCTCTCCTTCTAAATTCTCTTGCAAAAGTAAACCACTATTGCCTTGCCACACTAATCTAAAGATGATTTTTTTTTTTTACAGTAAGAGGACAACACCACTCATTAAACATGTAAATATATTCCTTTGAATGTTTAACACCTAGGAGCATCCAAATAATACTTAATCATGGAATAGATTAGCAACATGTGTTCCATGATCTTAGGCTACAACTCACATGTTGGGTTGTAAGATCTACAAGATTTTTCTAGGGACTTGAGTGATAACTTTCCTCTTTGCCATATGATATCCTAATTTCAACTTATATTCTCCATCATTGTTGTTTATCCAACACTGATTGGCCTCTCTGCTCTCCCTTGGGATTGGAATCTTCATTATGGCTTTTATCATTTCTTCCTGATATTTAATCCCGTAGTATACTTAGATCCCACCTGCCATCTTGAATAAGATTAACTGCCTTCAACTCCTACCTCTCTTCTATGTCCATCAAATCTTATAATCTATTTCCCACTACTAATGTTATCCATTTATCCCTTTACGCAGTCACTTCCCTCAGTTCCCTGTCTTCCCAGGGGTCACTAATAAGAGTGAGCATAACCTGTAGGTAGGCTTCAATATACTAGCTTGCTCTAATATTTATTGGGCCTAATAACTAAGCCGGTATGGGTTATAGCTTGAACCAATGGGTTCAACTAACCTGGATAGCTTGTATAATTTTTAAATAGTACATAAAAGTTTTCAAGTTGGTCTAATAGACCTAGATTCATCTCATGCACATGGCCTTTAGAACTTTCTCCCCTTCTCATGTATCTTAGCAATCCTTCATTTCTTATGCATACACCTTCTCCATAATTTATTACTTGATAGTTGAATAACATTTTTTAAATCACAAAAAAAATCAGATCAAACTAAATAGAGATAAACTATATAGTTTATTCCGGTAGTGCTTATGATGATATTTAGGAAGAGTAACAAACCTGAAAAATCCTTTGTGCAAGACTACTTGTGACTTGGTTGTTCCTTCCCATTTGAATCAAAAGACATCTTAACAAATTCTGTGTGGTAGCAGAAATGTGAATTTGATTGTAACAATCAGTAGCTGATCTTTCTGAGGTACTTGGTAATGTTTCCAATTGTGTACAATTTGCAACGTACAAGGTATCCAAAATTCTTGCTAAATCTTGTACTAGTTGAGATTCTGAGCCACATTCCATGCATAGACTTTGAAGTTTTGGAACTTCATTGATAATAGAAGAGAGATCATGGAAGCTTGAATTTGGTCCGTTTAAGGAACTTAAAGATGACAAGTTCTCAAAGGGTTGTTGAATTAGAGAGAAAGGACTACTTTTTGGGGACATCCAAGACCAAATGAGTGAAGGAAACACATCTCGTGATGATCCTTCATAACCATAAAGAGATATATATGCAATGCTTTTTGATCTTACTATTGAAAAAGGCACTTTTGTTATGGCAGTATTATCTGCAATTAGAGACTCCAAAGATTCCATTTGTTCTAAGTCCTCCTCCAACTTTTTAATATTTGAACAACCAGAAAGAATAAAGGTCTTCAGAGATTTCAACTTGTATATACTTCTTGGTAGCTTGGGAAGCAACTTGCAATCTTTCAAATTTAACAAAAGAAGTTTATTAAGTTTTCCAATGGTACGATGAACTTCAGTTAAACTTGGACAATCTTTCAATGTTAACCTTTCAAGATTGGGTAAATTTGAAAAGTCAGGAGTTTGTCTCAAATTGTGTGAGTGATTGAGATTAAGGATCTTCAATTTCTCCAGCAACTGCAATGAGAAAAAAGTATTTTCATATACAAAAAAATTAAATTAGAAAATAAACTTCGAAAATCAAATATATTGGTATAGAAAAATTCCAATTCCCATTTGAATTAACCTCTTTCTAAAGTTTAAATTCCAATTCCCATTTGAATTAACCTCTTTGTAAAGTTTACCATACATTATTTAAAAATAAAAAAATAAATTGAAATATGTAAAAAAAAAATGAACGGAAAAAAAAAAGTGCAAACTGTAAGTGCTTACCGGGGGATCCTTCCACACTATTTGTAGAGTGCTGTATTTTAGATCAATGGCTACTAAACTTCCTTGATAAAAATTTCTAGGTGTGTATTTCATAGGAAATCCATGCCAACAAAGCCATTTAAGATTTTTTGAAAGATATTCATAATCTCCTTCAAGGTGTACATGACTGAATTGAAGTAATCTGAGTCTCTTCATTTTCTTAAATGCCTTAGTACGCAAGCAAATGGTTTTGGTCCTTGGTAGCTTCAAAGATAGTCCCTCCACAAAGTTTGTTCCCTGTATAGCAAAACAATTTATAACAATACAATAACTAGAAGATTAGAACTAAAAAATAATTTTGAAACAAACCAATTAGCTAAATTTTTATATGATAAGAAACCAAATGAATGGTGTAGTCTAGTACTATTGATGATGTCCGATCCTTTTCTTTCTATTGGTGTATAACAATACCATAACATTTTTTTTTTAAACCGAAACTACTAGCATATAAAATACTGACCATATGTTGCAATAATACATCAAGAACCAGTACTATTGATGATGTCCGGTCCTTTTCTTTCTATTGGCATATAAAAATAACATAACATTTATTTTTTTTAAACTGAAACTACTAGCATATAAAATACTTACCATATGTCGCAATAATACATCAAGAACATCATCACGAAACCATAACCTACTGCGCTCTTTAATCACATTTGGTGATTTTTCTCGAATGATTTCTCTTCCCATATCTCGCAACAAGTTATGCATTCTGACCTTGTTCTTCTTGTCAACTGTAATAAGGCTTCGCTCTATAAGGATAGTTATTCCAATTTCAGCATAAAATCCACATTCATCCATTATATATGTTACAACATATCTATCCACTCCAATAAAGAAACAAGATATATCAAGGAAAATATTTTGAACCAAATCATCTAAGCAATCAAAGCTTATTCTTAGTTTCTTTTGTATTTGATAATTGGGAATTCTCTTGAGTTTCTCCAATACACTCTTCCAATCTGATACTTTCCGAGCGAACAAAAAGGATCCAAGGACTTGCAAAGCAAGAGGTAGTCTCCCTGAATAAGCAACTACATTTCTAGAGAGCTTAGCAAATTCTTCTTCAGGACTTGTTTGCTTAAATGCATGCCAACTAAAAAGTTCCAAAGATTCACTTTCATTCATTTCTTTCATCCTCCACACATAGTTCACATTAACGACCTTAAGGACATGCTCATCCCTTGTTGTGATGAATATTCTACTACCACTACAAAACCATTCATGACTTCCACACAAAGCATTTAGTTGATCCAAGTTATTCACGTCATCTAGTATAACAAGTATCCTTTTATGGCGAAGTCTTTCTTTCATTATACTTATTCCTGATTCAATACTATGTATCTTCAATTTTGTTGTTTTATAAATGTCAGAGAGAAGTCTTTGTTGCAAATAAATTGGGCCATTATCTTGCTCCCAAACTTCTCTAATATTTGCAAGAAAACTTCTACCCTCAAACTTGCAACCAATTTTATTGTAAATGACTTTGGCAACGGTAGTTTTACCAATTCCGCCCATCCCGGATATTCCTCCTATGAAAACATCATTTGAGGAATAATTGTAGTTCAAAGGTTGAATAATTGCTTGCAAACGAGATTCCACTCCTACTGGATGGTCGGCAACAAATAAGTCTGTCTTTTGTAGCATATTACAAACATGTTCAACAATGTTCTCAATATCCTTGCTTTCATTCCTGTCGACAAGAGTTGAGTAGGAGAAATGAGCATTTTTTATACAATCATTTCGAGTGAATCATGTTTCTAACAACATAGATCAGAATAAGAGAAATATTGAGTGTCCAACAAGATATCATGTTATTGCTACATCCTTTAAATATATTAATGATTCATCAAAGGATATCTTTTATATACTAATTCCCACTTTTTAGTTAATACAATCTGGTCTTTTAGAAGCTATATATATAGAGTTTTGACTAATTCAAGTTGAGTTAAATTAGACCACATGTAAGTAAAACTCTCCAAATGACTCAAACTCGAGACACTAACATAACAAGATCAGGTGACCAACCATCTTAACCAATTGTAGTTGGTAATTCTTATTATAAGATGTCAAACAAATCCTACTTATTTTTGGTGAAACCACCTTCATTAATAGCTGGATTTTGTTGAAGTATGGTCATATATATATGATTATATTTATAATAATTTTATCAAATATGCCTGAGATTAATGTGATGGTTTAGAGGTTACTATATCTTGAAGAAGTTATACCTTTCCTTGCTTGTCTTTCAGTAGTTATTGTTGGAATTTTTAGGGTCCACACACGTCTCTATGGGTCAGGCCAAATGGGTAATGTGATGTTTGGTTATGAGGTGCATATGATGCTCTAGTTTTGAAAGTTGGCATACTTCTCAATTAAAATACTCAGATCATTTACTGCTTAACTGTGGATATAACTCCTTCATATAGTCAATTGGGATGTCAAATTCCATAATGTCATGGCATTACATTATTTAACGAGATGCAAGTGGAAAAATCATTTTTATTGACTTGGTCAATGCCTTTAATTTGATCATGTAGAGACAAGTTTCTAGCTTTAGCCTATTATCATTCATTTGAAGTTCTTTAGTCACTAAAGCAGAAGCTTTGGAAGGAATAGAAACAAATCTTGGTTGTGTGCTATCAATTTTTTCCTACTCTCTTCTCTTTTAAGTTCTAAACACTCAACAAACACTTCTTTGAAGTGAGGATAGTAGATCCATAACGAATTCCAATCTCCTCAAATGAGGAGTTAAGACTAGTCAGAAATTTAGAGAGTCTTAATTATTTTCTCTTCCTTCAATTTGTTATTATAGTGACCATCGGTTGCACATGACCATGGGTGACTTTCATATAGGTCTAGCTACAGTCAATGCCATATCAATACATTGTAGTCCTGAGTAGCATCTTGATCTCCTTGATTGAAATATCATGGAAGAAAGATTCAATGTCAAGTAAAATAGCCACGATTCTCACAGGAATCAGAGGCTCTGGGTGCCTTCCACTTGATGGGTTTCTTTATTTTTTTATTTTTATTTTTACTCAAGACAATTACAAACCACACACAGACTTACACATCCAAAATAGTATCACACTATATTCCCACGACCTTCCACACCATCAGTGTTTTTTTTTTATATAGCATGAAATTCACCCCCCTCAAAAAAAAAAAAACCTTGAAGTGTCATGGAGTTTATCAACCATAATTGAACTACGTTGGTTTCATCCACCCAAATAGCATCATCAGGTTGATTTCTCCAGTCAAATACCCATAACGAAAAGAGCAACAAATGGCACAGTTATATGAAAATTCTGTAAATAACGGCTTGTTTTTTATGAAAAATGCAACAATTAGAAGCTTTTCTCTTTTTTAAAGCACCACTAAAATAGCACCGCTATATCGCAGTTATTCTGTGGTAATCTTTTCCTTTGCCATGGACAAAGTATGACTCTTGATGACATTTGAAGATAATATCTTATGCCATTCAAGTGATGGGGAGTGAAGAGAATTGGCACTAGTTCACTGGTGGCGGCAAGGGCATTGATTGGTGGGTTAGGTACCGGTGCATTTGGGCTGGGATTACTACCAGTGGCAGCCTAATTTGCAGCTCTTGAATGCCTATGACTTTTGTACAGAGCATATCCTTTACAATTTTGTGTTTTTATCTCTCTTTATATAAAGAGAATATGTGATATTTTATTTTAGAATCACCTAAATGCCTTTGACTTTTCGAATCACCCCCATTGGAATCCCGACAAATTCCATCACCCTAGATCAATGCTAAGCCACCAACAGCTCAAATGGGTGTAACCAAAACGATACCGTTTTACTAACAAGGTTCTGACATAATTGATAGATAAGTTCCTGAATATGCTGTCTTAGCTCTGTGTGTGGATAAAACCTTATTAGGAAAGGTAAAACCCACTACAGTAATTTATATACCTAAAAAGAATTCATTTTTAATTGTTGATTGGAGAATACCCCTAGTGTTAAAAAAAGAGACATCATTTTGGTTAGTTGGTTCCATGAGACCTCATGGTTCATTGATCAAATGGACAGTTGGATGAGTGGGAGATCTGGATGCTGGATGCTGGGAGGTTTTGTTTTCCTAAGTGGCCAAGCGCTGATAATGCAATACCTATACTTAATTTTTCCTTATAAATAAGCATTAATAGATGCTTTTGGAAAAGCTTCCCCACATCTGAGGTTCAATGCAGCTCAATCCAGATTAGTCTAAGTCTAAAATAGTGATGAGATATCGGATGGTTTTACACAAAAAAAAAATATTTTGCTTATGAATCTAAAATGAAATTAAATTTTAAAGCTATGTCTTGCAGAATCTTAGACTAAATCAAAGGCAGTATATACCCAAAGTTTACCTTGAGTCCACGACAACAAATCCAGCAATGCCTGCAGCTAAGTAAAGAGATAATCTCCACCTGAACACTTCATCTTCTGTCACTGACATTCTATTGACAACATCTTGAAATGCTTCTCCAAAGCTTCCATTTTGATGGCGTACCTCAGATGGATCTACTCCAACAAATACGGGTAGAACCAATTGACTCATACTCTTGTGGCAAGTCATTATTTTTTCTAGCTCTTGCAAACACCATGTAGAATTAGCATAATTTCTTGAGAAAATGATAATGGAAATTTTTGATTTCTCAATTTCTTGCAATAGTGAGATTAGATTATTTCCCCTCCGAAGTCTTTCATCATCTTTGAAAACTTCAATTCCAGCATTTGTAAGAGAGAAATAGAGATGTGAAACGAAATTGCCACGAGTATCTTCACCTCTAAAGCTCAAAAACACCTCGTTCAAATGTCTATAAAATATAAAATGTTAAGAAATTCCTTTTTAATATATAGAACATTGGTACATGTACATAAACTAAATGTGGGATATTTTAAACATTTGATTAGTTAGAGTACTCCTATATTTTAATTATTTAAATTTGAATTTAAAAATATTGTGACTCAAGTATTTGAAACAATATGCTATATAATCAAAGTTAGAGGTCATTTGGTAATATCATAGATGGTATGATTATATAAATTAATACAAAACATTATGATTGTATCACTTGTCATGTGCACATTATGTATTCTATTAATTTTGGCCAAAAAAAATTATACATAAAAGTCCTTTTATATAATATAATGATGTACAATCTAATCTTGAGTCTTTATAGGGTAAGAATAAGGTTGAATGGGGTTTTGATATAAAAGGTCATATTAATTTTCCATTTTAAGCTTCACATGTGCCCTCTTTTCATTAGCATTTGAACCCCCTCAAGAGTGTCATGGGTCAAATATGGGCCTCGCTGGCTAGGCCCAATCCACTTTGATTTAGTTTATTAGCATGTGAAACAGAGCCGGTTTGGCTGCTTTTTTTGAAAATAAATAAAAGTTATATATATCTTATTTAATAAAAAAAGAAGATATTAAAACTATTCATATATATATATATATATGTATAATAATCTGAACGTTATATTTGCCCGGTAAAAAAAAGTCAGAACGTTAGCAAGTAACTAAACAGTAGAGAATCCAAGTCCTCACAAGCTGTATACTTCACCATATTATAAATATAAGGTACTTTTAACTACTTTATATGTCTTCAGAAAATAAGTTGAAATATTAAATCTGTAAAAAAATTTTAATATTTTCCACCATTTTCCCTTTAATTATATTTTCTCTTATACTTCTCATAATATTTATCTCTCATATATTAATTATAGATCATGTATGAATGGAAAAAATAATTAATACACTATATAACCTTACAAGGTATCTTATATTGAGAGCTAAATAATATTTATAGAATATGTCTTATATTTAGGATAAAAAGAAATATTCTTTTAGAAATAGTCTTTTTCAGAAATATATTCTTTTAGGAAAAATAAATTTTTTAATGAAGATGTAAAATCTTATTGAGCTCACCGGACTATTGAATTTCTGGGCAAAGGTGGTGGTGGCGGAGATAATCGTTCAAACGAATCTGTTGTGCGTCGTTGTTCAAATAGGCGTTTCAAAACACTTTCCATATATGCCGTATTCTTCTTTAACGATCACTGAAAATGATGAAACACACACAAGTAATCCAAAGAAAGCCTTGAATTGAAAGCAATTATTAATTATGAATAAATTAATGAAACAGAACCTCAACCTTAATTTGAACTTTGATCATTGCTAATGACCACTAGGAGATGGAGATCTGGGTTCCTTCCATCAACCAAGAATCCTGTTGTGTCAATTGACTTGTCAGGCACGAATTAATTTTTTTACTCAAGAAAATTGAGTCAAGTAGTCAGTTATAATGAACTTGGATTCCTAATCAATGACTCGCTCTAACTCACTCTTAATTCAGTAAAACTCAATTGACTCGGTGTTTCTAATCTGAGTTAGGCGAGTCAAGACATAACACCTCTGAGTAGACAAGTTGAACTTTGGAAAAAAAAAATACAGTCTAGATCAATTAAACTACACAGATCTAAGAATTAGAAATCAAAATCCCTAAACACAGAACAAAGTCTTGCCTCTGCTGGGACTCACCTAAACCTTCAACAATACTCTGTTACACAATGCTCTGCACCTCGTGCCGAGAGAGTTTATTGCTTGTATATATTTTCCAAGATCACCATAAGAAAAGAAGTGATAGATATATAGTGAGGAAATGGGAGACCAAGAGGAGAAGAAGAGTGGAGAAAAGGTTTGAAAAAGAGAAGGAAGTAACTTTTTATATCTCTTTCAGAAAAATTGGTCTTTCCGTCTCTGAACTTTATAATAATTTGTACATCAGTTTTTTATTTTTTTTAAACACTAATTAATTAAGGGCCAACACAGGGAGGCTAACTTTTATTGGTGGTTAAATTTTATTTTTACATAAATTTGGATATTTTATTTTTATATTGTTGATTTATATTATTACATTTATTCTTTAGTAAAAACAAACTCCTCTCTATACAAAAAAAAAAAGTAAAAACAAACTCCTGAGTTTACTATATGAATTTACATTATGAATATTTTCTACTCCCTTCGTTCCGCTGTATAGTTTATTTTTTTGATAAATTTATGTTTTAAAATATAGTGCACTTTATGAATTATGTAGTATACTTTTTCTTTTCTTTCCAAGAATGCTCATAATTAATAGGTCTAAATATTTATTTATTATTAAAATATTTTATTTTTAATATATTTAATGAGGACAATGTGAGAAAAGATGAAAAATTTTTTTAGTTACTAATGATTATTTTAATCTGTATACTATAGTTAAAAGTGCACTATAAACTAGAACAGTATAAATACAAATTTGTCTGAACTCACGTATATTTGACGACATTTCAAAGGGAACGATTTAGCTTTCAACGCGGGTTGGTTATAAAATTATCTGTGCCATTAATAATGTTGTATTATAATTGATGTCATCTCTGTCTTTAATGCTGCTTTTGTCGCCCGTTGTTTACTGCAGCCTGGGAGTATGGAACCCACAATGTGGAAAATACACCCTACCTAGACCAAAAGCTTGGGTTGGAATCTTAATTAAAAAAACAACCACGAAGAAATAATGGAGGCTCTGACAAATACCCGTTGAAAGCCAATCAAAATGAATGAAATTAATTACTAGAGACTAGCTTAGAAGGTACGGGTGCACTGAAGTGTGGTAGGGTAATTTGGAATTCAATCCCTCTATAATAAGAAAAGAAAAAAATTAATAAAAACATGAGAGAATTAGAGTAAAGATAAAGGAAAAGAGATGATTAAGATTATACATCTATTCAATTCAAAATATAGGTTATCTTCTATAAATTCTGCTTAGTCCAAAATATAGGTCATTGTATAATATTAATTACTTTTTTTCAATTCTACCATTATATTTTTTTTTCTTGCAAGTCACATAATATTATAAGAATTCATTCTTCATTTATAAAAGGATAAATGGAGTAAATATGGATAGAATGAGAAATAATTGACATTTTTTTAAAACATTAAAAATATAACTACCTTTTTTTAAAATATGTAAATTAGTTAACAATACCTCATATTTAGAATTGAAGGGAGTATACTTTTACAATATCATATACAATGTATGCTTTAATTATAAAATTTATATCAAGGCACAAAATTACTATCTAAAATTTAATGACCCTAGTTGAACACATTTAATAAACCAAAATTATTATACGTACAATAATGTTTTATTAAATTTAGAATAATATTTTATTCAAAAATCATTTAAAATCTAAATTTTTTTTAACAAACTATTGAAAGAATTAAGTCGATTCTTGAGTAGATAAGGAGTGAGTGTAATAATTAATTTATTGAATTAAGCTAAATACTCTATCCAGATTTAAATATAAAATATCTTCTAGAAACATTATTTGGTTCCAAATATAAGAGATTTTATAGGATTATTTAGTGCATTAATTGGTTTTTTTCATTTATACTCCTGATTTATAATTAATAGTTAAAAGATAAATGTTATAGGGAGTATAAAAGATAATGTAATTAATAAGTGTAAATAGAGAAAAATATTAAATTTCTTAATAACTTTAATAATTCAATTTCTTTTTTTAAGATGCGTAAACTGGTTGAAAGTGCCTTATATTTATGCCTGAAAAGAGTATGGTAATTTTAAGTGATATTTAATCATTTTTACGTTATGATGATTGAAAAGTATTATTTCTTCGAAAAAATACTGAACGCTGAACAGCAACATTTGCAGCACGTTTGATTAATTTGTAGAAATTCTTATTATCTTTTGATCAACTCTATCTCAATACTATAATATGTGTGAAAAATATACAAATATATATATATATATATTTTCGATGAAAATAACTGCTTATGTGATTTCTATGATTAATTCTCTCAATAAAACATCCCAACCCCGTTTTAGCAAGAGAATCATGGTTTATTTGTGCATAATTTTTTTTTTTGGACTTTAAATTGGTTAGAGTCTTATTAAAAAGAATGAAAGAATTTCTGCCACCGCCCGCCCCCAAAAGAAAAAGTAAAAAAAAAAATAAAAGGATCAAGCTGTCATTACTGGAGGAGGTGTGAATAAACGGTTCCAGCTAGTAATTATTAAGGTCCTAGAAAGCAGCTATTGGCTTTTTAAAAAAGTGCAAACGTGAGAAGATTAAAAAGAAAAAGTTAATCACATTATAAATTAAAATCAGCTATTGAAAAAATAATACAAAGTGACAAAATTTTTTTTTTCTGCCCCTTCCCCCACCAACATTAGAGCCGCCAGAGCCACTACGTACCACCATCGCTTGAGTAACATTAATAGTACATCTAGGAATTTGTAACTTTGAGCTCATAATATGCTCTCCTAATTTTTAATATGGATGATTGAAGTTTAAAATATCTCATACATCTTATAAAAAAAAGAATTGAATCATTAAATTTATTAAGAAATTTCAATTTTTTCATCATTTTCTTTTATTAATTACATTATCTCTCATATTTTTCATAACATTTATCTCTCATTTATTAATTATAGATTAGTTGTAACAACCCCAATTTGATTCTTCTCGGACATATTAGTGGACTCATGGAAGATACTTTTACATTGGTGCAAGTTCGATGGGGCCAAGATCGAAGGAATAAATAAGAAGAGAGAAGGAAGTACAAATTCTCTCACGTCACAGCAAGAGAATTGAATTTCGCCAGAGACATTTGGAGGTAGAGAGTGCTAGCATCGTAGCACTAATAACCTCTGCCGTGGCACCATGTCATGAATTCTTTTTTTAAATAACACAAATTAGTTGACTGAAGAATGAAAAACATAGGAGACTGAAGGCTCTCTGTTATGGTTCAAAGTTCTGAGGCGTTAGGGCCCAATTTAGAGCTCCGAGAAGCTTGAATTTTGTAAGTATGATGATTCTCCATTTACTCCTTCATCTTTTTCTGGTTATAAACAGTGGATTTTGGTGTTAAATGTTGGGGGTCCAATTGAGATGGATTTCCATCGACTAAATTGAGTTCAAATGCTTTAATAATGTGTTATTATGTGTCGTTAGGCCTTGGATTATGAATTATGTAGATTATGTGGTTGTTTCTCCAAACCCTAGTCTTTAAGCTTTGGGTTCTCATAATGTTTGAACTTGATTAGGATCAAATATGGATTTATGAGTTGTTTTGAGTATATAGATGGTTGAAAATGGTATTGGAAACTTGGGTTCATTGGGTTTATGCTTGAGTTGTTGATTTGAGTTTTACTGGAGCATGTGTTTGGTCTTGATTCTTGTCTTTGGTGCTTGTATAGGGTGTGTGTATGCTTTGATAAAGCATATGGATTCTGATAGGTTATTTAGAAGTGGCAAATTTATCGATAAGTAGGTGAATTGTGTTATGGAAGATTTGGGTCTTGAAGACATTAAGTGATTTTGGGTAATTTTATTGGTTTTATTGGAAGTTTTGTTGAATGTTTGGGTTTAGATTGGTGTTAAATGTTAATTGATTATTGTAGATTGTATTTCCTCTTATATGTTGTAGTTGGTGATCCTTTGGTCTACCCAAGTGTTATGGGTGTACAACAACATGAGGTAACTGAGAAGCAATTTCATTTATTCTACATGTTTGAAAGTTTTCATATCACAGCAGAAAATAGTAAGTTTTCTTGAAATCCTCATTTTCTGAAAAATATGACAAGGAAGTGAAATTAGTTAATTTTATATTCAAGTGCATGTATATTTATATAGATGAGACTACAATTAATTAACCTATGCATATTATACTCTCTGTATTGGTGCGTGTAATATAGAGGTTAATGATGATAATGTGAATAATAATGACCATGGATTTAGCTATATATATACATATGATCAAGATGAATGTGACATGTTTGTTACTGTTGTGCATCCTAACAAAATATTTTACATGATAGAGTTATGTTAGTATGATGATAGTGATCATGATGTTGATAATGATATCAGCTTATGTGTATTTTATGATGGTATGTTAGAATAACATTTGAGCATCATCACCACATTATGCATACTGAAACATTATTGGTTGGGTGATGGTGACTTGTGATATGATGATACCACGTAGTATGCCGATCTATTGGTGGGACATGTGAGGTCTCATGTCCTGTATCTTTGCCACTAAATTATTGTCTTTTGGTCGGGAAAATCTAGGTGGTAGTGGATTTGGGAATGTACCTTCCCTAAATCATCACCAATTTGAGTGGTTAAGAGGAAGGGGACTTATGATCTACTCATTAGTAGAATGACCTTTGGCTGGGTTATGACTAATGATAATGAGCTTAGTAGTGCCTCGGAATCAATTTTCACAAATTATTGGAAGGGGACTGCTTATCAAAGTTACTTTATGATAGTAACTAGATCATGGTTCCTGTCATGATTCATATGGATTTTGCATATTATCTGCATGACATTTCTCATATTGCATATTGCATAAGTCTAATTATGCGTGTGTGTGGGTGAAACCTTTTTACAGCAAAAACCTCTTGTTTTTATAGTTGCCCCCTAGTTGTTGGGGCATTTGTCTCACCCCACATTGATAATCATTCACAGGAAAGGATTTCAGTTCTAGCAAGATGGTGCTTGAGGTAATTTCTCTTTTGGCCGGTGTATGGGATATTTAAGTACTCATGATCGATATGAGCTCATTCGAGAACACATGTTATATGTTTGTTTAGTATTGTGTCAAGTATAGAGACATGATTGGATACCATGTTTGTTATGGTTTTGTGAATCTTCCTGGTCGTTAGCTTGCGTTTCTAGTTTAGATACATGTCTTTTGTCCTCTTTAGCCCAAAGTTGTTTAGGGTTAGTATGTGTTTGGATGTATGTATAACGAATGGTGAGGTTGTATCCTCTGTTGTTTGAGTATACTTTACCCATTTTGGTGTTTTGTAATAAGGCTTATGGTGTTGAAAGAGTGTTATCGGGCATATGCTGTTAGAGATTGTACCCTAGACTAATCATTGTATTATGAACATTGTATTTCATTATGAAAAAGAAGGTGTTTTTTCTTATATTATTATATTGTTTACATGTTTTTCTTTATAATAATATCTTTGGATAAATTATTTTATCCTAAATATCCCTAGTCAATCATCTTTGTGGGAACAATGATGAATTAATGCTAGTATGATTTTGATTGATAATTATATGATACTTATGTATGAAGATACCAATCAAAATCATAGGCTCTTGGTAGAGAATAGGCACTGGATCGATCATCATGGCTTCCTACGTAGGGAACACTATACTTTGGCATAGTCAAAAGTCACATTTAATCGGGAGATCATAAAGGCTATGATCGGACATAGTGGAACTCGTGTGGAGGAAGATGAATAGTCAAGATGGAATTTATCTCTCTAATTAATGGAGAGATATATTTGGGCTCCTCGATAAGTGAGACTGAAAAATGTATGACCGTGCTCGAATGAAAGAGTTTTCATTTGTTTTGTTAGTCTGCTCGGATATCGAAAAAGTGATGGTCGAGTAACATGAAGATGATGTTTCCATGCCTCATACTTGACCTATATATCATGAGATAAAAGGGATATGATCGGGTTATATGATATGTTACATCGGATCACTGATCTCATATGGTTTGGGTAGTCACAATGTTTTACTAGAGGCCACTTGTGACTTGTGGGCTTAATAGTATTATTAGTCCACTGCCAACATCATATGGGCCTACAATATCGCACATAAGAACGGGCCAACACGAGCTAGAATGAATTTAATGTTCAATTTGGGGTGATTGAATTGTATATATATTATATTATTTCAAATATATATATATAGTTCAAATTAATTTAAATGAATTAGTTTTAAATTTAAATTAATGTCATAATCTAAATTTGATTTAGATTGGATTCTAAATTTGGATTTAAACTAATAATCTAAATTTGATTTATATGATAAATTAAATATAGATTTGATTTTGGATATAAATTAGATAGATTTAAATTCAAACTAATCTATTTAATTAGTATTTGATTTAATTTAAATTATTAATTTAAATTAAACACATACAAAATCCTATTTATATATTGATATAGACTAGGATACAGAATCAACACAATTCGAATCACCTTAAAGAGAGAGTAGCCGTACACTCAGGGAGAGAAATTGTACGGATGAATGACAAACAACGAGGGCATACGGATTGTATGGACGTACACAAACAGAGGTGCTAGTATGCTGTTTGAGTTAGACTAACTGTTCATGTGGATACCAATAGAGGGAGCTGACCAGTCATATTAGTTTCTGGGGTCTGACGAAACGAAAAAGAACACCAAGGGACACGTTGGAGGTAAATTCTTTTCTACATCTCAATCTAAATAACATTGACGAATCCATGAGAGGAAATTTCTTGATAGTTTTCCGCTACGTGTTTGCTGAAATTTCCAACATATGCCCCACTTGTCATTTATGAGAGCTTAGGGTCTAGGGCATTGGTTGCCCACATATATCTTGACGAGTCTGAGTAAGATACAAATTCATTTAGGAATTCTAATGTATTCTATGGAAAAAGGATATGTCACCGGATCGGTAAGATTGAGGTTTAAAGGGGTCAAAACCTAAGAAAGAGGTTGTATCCTTGAACAATGTTTTTGTGACATATTGGAAGGGTTAGATGACCAAAATTGATTAATGGTTGGGAATTGAGAAGTGTTAGTGACTAGTTTTGGTAAAAAAAAATGACCATTTCGGTTATGGATTTCCCAATCCTCCATGTAGAGGAATTTCAAGGTAAGGTTAGTGTCCATAGTTAAAGAAAGTATATAATGATTTGTAGGCTTTGAAATCACGCCAATCAGAGGTCTAGTTAGAGAGTTATGCACATCATAAATTCCATCCCAAAACTAGTTTTTGCTCTTATTTGACAGTAGCAGGTGGCTCCGTGGTGCCACATGCACAAGCCAATCACAGTACAAGGTCTTCTAGTCATGTCTAACCCCAGTTCCTAAGTCCTTCCGCTTATCTTCTTGCCCTTGGTGTCTCTCTTTAGTTGTTTTTCATTTATGCCTTGGTCTATATCAGAGAAAGTTACTTGCCAAAGCCGTTTTGTGGTCTTAAACCTTAGGGTATTACACCGAGAGTATGAATGAAAAAAAAATAATTAATACACTAAATAACCCTACAAGATGTCTTATATTTGAGACCAAATAATGCTTATGGAAGGTTCATATTTAGGATTGGAGGGATTATTCTTTTAGAAATAGTATTTTTCAATACATATATATATTCTTTTAGGAAAAATAAATTCTTTAATGAAGATGTAAAATCTTATTGAGCTCATCGTGGCTATCGCTTTGTTGAATTTCCAAGCCAAGATGGTAGTGGCGGACATAGTCACTCAAACGAATCTAATGTGTGTCATTGTTCAAATAGGTGTTTCAAAACACTTCCATATATGTTGTATTCTTCTTTAATGATCACTGAAAATGATGAAACACACACAAGTAATCAAAAGAAAGTCTTGAGTTGAAAGCAATTACTCCCCCAATCTAAAATATAAGTCATATTTGATTAATTGCATAGAAACTAAGAAAGATAATTTTACTCATTAAATCTATTAAAAAATACATTATTTTCCAATAGTACTTCTATTTAATGTATTGTATTTAAAATTTATTATTTCTCTTACATTTAATTGCATATAAGAGTAAAATAGGAAAAAATATTTAATATTCAAGAAATTACCAAATGGGACTTATTTTTTGAAAAAAAAAATTTTTGAAATGTAACTTTTATTTTGGACCGGTGGGAGTATTAATTATAAATGAATTAATGAAACAAAACCTTAACCTTGATTTGAACTTTTAATTGCTAGTTACCACTAGGAGGTGGAGATCCAGGTTCCCTCAATCCCACACCTTAGGATCGTATATCAATTGGGTTAGCTGCTCGATCACTTTCGACATCAATTATGACCCAAGGGATATTGGCAAGGAAAAGGAGAAAATAAAAAGGTCTTGTTTTCAAACTTGTAATTAAGTTGACTAGTTGAAGTTTTTACTCATGATTGAGTCAATTTGTTAATAAACTTGGATTCCTAACCAATTCGGTCTAACTCACCCCTAATTTGGTATAAGTTAGATTGACTTGGCATTTCTAAGTTGAGTTAGACGAGTCAAGACATAACACCACTAAGTTAAGGAGTTGAAAAAATTTTTAAAATAATATAGTCTAACTCAATTAAACTGCAAGGTCCAAGAAAAAATTAAGAAGATTTAGAAATCAAAATCCCTAAAAATAGAATGAGGTTTTGCATTTGTTCAAACTCACCTAAACCTTCACCCTCTGTTTGGTTCGAAGGATTTTGGAGGGGATTGAGGGGACAGAAGGGGAGAGAAAATTTTTTATCTTATTTTTTTAAACCAAATAAGGGAAAGTGAGCATTTTCCCTCTTGTCCCTTCCTTTCCTTTCTGTCTAAGAATGGGAGGAAAGTACTCCCTCCTCTTATTTAGTTTAAGAAAAAATATAATGAAAAAATTTCCCCCCTCTCCCCTTCTCTCCAAATTCCCTTGAAAATTTTCTCTCAAATCCACAAGTTTCGCATTTTCATCCATGTAACACAATACTTTACACAACATGCAAGAGCTAGAGTTTCCTCCTTGTATCTATTTTCCAAGATCACTATAAGAAAAGAAGTGATAGAGAGTAAGGAAACTAGGAGACAAAGAGGTGAAGAAAGTTCAGATATGAAGTTTGAAAAAGAGAGGGGAAGTAACTTTTTATATATTTTAGGAAAAATTAATCATTTGATCTTTGAACTTTATAAGAATTTGTACAACAGTCCTTGATTTTTTTTCTAAATGTTCCTTAATCTATTTAATGGTGACATGGTTAATTCCTATACCAAATCATTAATAAATCTATCCTTATAGGTGCTAGGTGACAAGACAGAGTGCAAACACTACAAACATGGTATATGGAGAGAAGGTAATGTGGGAGACACATTGATAATAAACACATCGAAAATTAATCTTTTCTTTCATATACTTTTCCTCAGTTTTTAATTTAGTCCTGATAATTATTTTTCTTTAAAAATTACTCCTCATATTTTCCAAAAGATTTAAGGGTTAATTCTTATACTATGTAATTGTTAACATATTAGCTTGTAATGTTAGCAAGCTCCATTTGAAAATCAATGACATCCCCTAATTGAAAAATAAGTTGGAAGCAAGATTAATTTATTACCTTTTCCTCTTGGGATACAACTAATTGCACTGTGCTAGAAGTTTGTGGTTATTTTTTTGTTTTGTTGGTGACTTAGAATCGTCAATTGTTCAATTAAGTACCAACATAGGGGCGCTAACTTTTGTTGGAAGTTATATATAGAGTCACCAACATGAGTATACCTACATTGATTTACCAATGCTTGTTGGTAGTTTAAAATATAATAATTAATTCATATATTTTATATTGATAATTACTTTATGTTATACTCTAGTACAAAAAGAGTTTTTAACTTCTACACTTTAAATCAGTTAAAAAATAATTGATATGGAGAAAATGAATAGTGTCATTTTTATAAATAAATTGTTTAGTTTTGAACTTTTTAGATCTGTTGTTTAACCAACCAATCTAGAAACAATTTTTTACATAGTTAACCAACCAATCTATAAAGTCAAAGAGAATAAAAAAATTTATTTTACCATTTCGAAACAAGTTCATGGCTTGCTCCTCACTCCACCCATACTTTCCTATTTTGAAAACCCTTTCTCTTCCCCATCCAAAACTTGGCAACAAGGACCTCCCCACTCCCAAACTGAAGCCGCACCACCCCCTAACCTCCACATTTCCTTGTGATTGAAGCCGTGCCAGAACCCACGCCTCCCTCACTATCATTCCTGTCAATCACTACTATGCAAATCACATTTCAACACCTCTCCTTTCTTTCCCTTTTTTGTAATACTGATCACTTTTATTATTCTACATTTAAGTAAGAACTAATCTAAAAATTCAATTTCAACTAATCTAGAAAGTGCATGTTGTACTAGTGATAGTATAAATAAACAATAATAAAAAAAAATTAAATATATAAATTTATATAAAAATAAAACATAAAAAATAAAAGCTATTCTTTAGTATTTTTATTTTTGTATTTTATTTTTTATTAATATTTTTATTTATATTATGACATTTATTCTTTAATAAAAATAAACTCTTATGAGTTTACCATATGAATTTACGTTATGAATGTTTTCTATAAATTCGTCTAAACTCTTATGTTTGATAATTCTAAGGGGACAATTTGGTTTAAATGTTCAATGGGTAAAAACAAATTATTGATAAGTAAATGAGCACTAAACTACTTATGATTAGCCATTCCAGGTTTAATGCATACATAAAAACTTAAATGCTCAGAATGAGTTAAATTCTTAATGAATTCAAGGAAGTCTGAGTAATTAAGACTTAAAGGAAATCTACCTATCTAAACATAAGGAGTAGTGCTACTTTTTACAAGAATTCAGGGGACAATTCTTGAAATGTTCATGAAAAGCAAATGATGAGCACGCGGCTATAAAAGTAAAAGAAAATTTATGCAGAATGAAATCAATAAAAGGATATATGTATAGTATTTCTGGTACTAATACTAAAGGTGTGGTTCAATACACATAAGCAACCATCATCTTGTTAATACTGTGAAGTACTTACACTATTAATAGGTTTAAGTCGAAAGACATATGTCATTATGCATATTCTTATGGACAAGAGAGGGCGCTTGATTTTCAAACTAAGTGGGGGATTATTAGAGGATAGTTTAAAAATGTAGTCCCACATTGAATAGGGACAAGGTTTTTAAAGAGTATATGAGATGGAGCATGTGACACTTGTCCAAATAGTTTTAGAGGGAAAGACTATGTGGACTCAAATTTTAAATATTTAATATTTAAAGCACTAAGTATATCATGACCGTTGGGTCAATATGACAATTTAAATAGATTTAGTTTGATTTAAAATCAGAAAAAAATACTCATTAACAAATTTTATTATGTGGTTTAATTACATTAATTTTTGGTTTTCAAAATTCTCCACCATATAAAAAGCTCAAACCAGAGGTTTCAGTGCACATCTTCCTCAACTCCTCCTGATTACAATTCTCTCTATTTTCGTGTTGTGCATGCATTGAGGTGAGATTCCAGAAGTTGTTGTCTGCTGGCATCTTAGGTGCTTAGGATAAATTTTAGGGGTGGTTCACCAAATCCTTGTAGTAAGCATAGTGAAGGTGAATAACACCTTAAGGACATTGTAATATTTATATGTTTTTAGGTAACTATCTTCTTCATAATCATCTCTAACATTATGTCTTTAACTTTAGCTTTATTGCGCATTGTTTACCGAAGCATGGAACCCACCATTGGAAAATACTCTTAGCCTAGAACAAAAGCTTGGGTTGGAATTTTAATAAAGAAACAACCATGAAGAAATAATGGTGCCTCTAGCAAACACGCGTTGAAAGCTAATCAAAATGAATGAAAATTGCTCAAGACTAACTCAAGTGGTAAAAATGTGGAGTGAAGTGTGGTAGGTTGGGAATTCAAGCCCTTTTGTTTTAATAAAAAAAGAAAAAATTAAACAAAAAAGAGAACTAGAGGTGGATAAAGATAAAGGAGAAGAGAAGCCTAAGATTATATACTTTACATTATCATATACAATGTAAGCTTTAGTTATAAAATTTATATCAAGGCACCAAATTACTATCTAAACACTTAATGACCCTAGTTGAACACATTTAATAAACCAAAATTATTAAACTTGGAATAATGTTTTATTAAATTTAGAATAATATTTTACTTAATAATCATTTAAAATCTAAAGTTATTTAATAATTAACAAACTCTTGAAATAATTAGGTCGATTCTTGAGTAAATAATTAATTAGTGTAAGTGTACTGTTAAATTTTTTGAATTAGGCTAAATATTGTATAATTTTTAGTGATATTTAATCGCTTTTATGTTAAGATTGAAAAGTATTATTTCTTCGAAAATATACTGAAAGCTGAACAACATTCGTAGCACGTTTGATTAATTTGCAGCAATTCTTACTATTTTTTGATCAACTCTGTCTCTACTATATTTAATACATGTGAAAAACTATACAAATATATATTTTCGATGAAAGAACTAAATAGATCAGTAACTGGTGTATTTTCTTTATTTCTGACATGTACAGTAATTAATTCCTAACAAAGAAGGATGTGTTAAACTAAAATTAAAAATCCCAACCCCGTTTTAGCAAGAGAATCATGGTTTATCTGTGCATAATTTATTCTTTTGGCAAAAAAGTAAAGTTTGGAACATAAAGCAATAACATTTTAAATTGGTCAGAAGTGCCTCGTAAAAGAATAATCAAAACTGTAATTAGTGGAGGTGGTATGAATAAACGGTTCTAGCCAGCAATTATTAAGTCCTAAAAAGCAGCTATTGGGCTTTTGTAAAAGTGATAACGTGTGAGGCTAAAAGAAAGTTGTCGATCCTAGTCGAATGGATAAGGATTTTCGGATCAAAATGATAATTTTATTATAAATTGAAATCAGCTATTGAAAAAATAATACAAAGAGACCAAAAAATTCTTCTCTCCTCTGCTTCCACCAGCATCGGAGCGGATAGAGCCACTATCACCATCGTTGGAGTAACATTAATAGTATATCAGTTTTAGGAATTTGCAACTTTGACAAGATTCATAACTTGTTTATTTAAAATTTATAATTTACTTTCTTAATTTTTAATAAGGAAGATTTGATTTAAATTAATAAGATTTTCAAGAGTTTCAACTTTAATTCTCAGATTCATGATTTGTTCATTTAAAATTTGCAGCTTACTCTCCTAGCTTTTAATATACTGCAATTCACTCTCCTAGCTTTTACTATAAAAGGTTAAAATTTAAACTAATAAAAATGAATTGTAAATTTAGAATAAAAAAGTTGTAAATCAAAAAATCTAAATGACAAATTCTTGAAACTTTTAACAATTTAAATTCAATCCTCCCATATTAAAAACAAAGGGAGTTAGTTCCAAATTTCGGAAACTCATATCATTAACAACCTAGCGATGGCAGCCCTTGCACTGTCAACGGGAAGTGAAGATTTGAGGACATCATTGTATTCTCACTTTTTCTTAAACATTTGGTCTCTTGTTATAATTAACTAAAAAATTGGTTCTGATTTATACTAATGAAAAATGTAAAAGATAAATAATTACATTATTAAAATTAAGAAAACAGTAAAATATCTTAAACATGTCACAAAGAAAAATTTTTTTCTTACAAATACCCATAATTTAATATTCACACTTAATTCTATTTTAACTCATACATCAGAATAATAAATTTATTTTAATTAAAAAAAATTTGAAAAAAAAAATAAATTTATAGAATAAAAGTCATTTATCTCTTATATCTTGAAACAAAATATATATTAAAAATGTCTCTTATATCTTGGAATAAAAGGGTTAATAAATTTATTATTTAAATCTGAAAATGTAATTTAAAAAGAAAAAAAAGGAAACGCATATTAGTGAGTGTTTGACATGATTGGTATCGGTGTGAGTGGGTGAGGAGATAGTGAAAAAGAAAAAGGAATATTTGTCAAAAAAAAAAAGAAAAAAAGAAAAAAGGAATGAAGTGTTGCTTTTATTTGACCTTATTTTTCCCATTGCCCAAAAAGAAATAGAAATTGAAAAAGGTCCATTTATTGTCACTAGAACGTGTCGGTTCGACTGATTAACAAGTGAATGTGGTCCGAAATTTCCAAGAAGCGAGGATTTCTGAATAAACCGATCAGGGGTTGAACCCAGTTTTCTGAGAAATTTCATCTCCTTCCACAGTTTCCACCTACTTTATCGTCAACCCATAACAACCACCTGGATGCATGACTTACCTCTCTACCATGTCTCCTGCAAGTCATCTTTATAAATTTTATAATTTATATTAATATTGATATTGACTAATGATGATGATATATATATATATATATACATATTTTTTTTATTTAAAAAAAAAAAGAGGCGTTGCTGGCCTACATCTTGGATTTACCTTAACGTATTGTTTCGTTTTCACCTTGGTCAGATTTAATAATGTAGGCATGTTTAGTTTACCTTTTAATAAATTAAATCATGATTTCGAATCATAATTTCTTTTTAAATTATCTAAATATATTTATAATAAACTTCTCTATTTTTATTTAAATTTTATATTTGTAAATTCTCTACAAAAAGATTCAGCAACGTTATTTCCAATAATGACGGTTTTCATTAGTATTTCATAGCGTCGAAGCTTCATTCCCTTCGTACTTGGAAGAAGCCTCAGAAAGAGTTTCAGCAATGGCGTATTCTGATAACTCTTCAAAACGACCTAATATGGATTTAACCTTGTCACCACCACCGCCACGGCGGTCATCAGCGCAGGCACCAAGGTTAGCTCTCATGGTGCCCCTGATCAACCTACGAGCTAGAATTCATACAGTAAGTTATGTCTTAAAATTTTTTTGGCCTGATCTTTTTTCTTAATTCTAATAGATACAGTTTTTTTTTAGCCGACAAACACAGGAAATTCATTACCAGAAATGAAATACAAAGTCTGCAAATTAAAACAGCAAAGAAAACTGAAAAAGTAAGCATAAAGACAGAGGCCGACTAGCCAACATCCGTTCTAATGCGGTGGCCAACATTCATTCCAGAACCAGAAGAAGTCAGAGGACTATCAGATTCAGCATCTAGAGAGATAATAGAATAAAGAGGGGGCGGTGGTTCAAGCACACCCCCTTTACTACTGCTGCTACTAACCAATCAGCAGCTCGATTACCTGAACGAGGCGTCCAGGCAACAACAATATCACTCTCCTTTGCCAAATCATCAAGGACATCTGAAGCAAAGTTCTGCCACCTCCAGTCACAATGTAGGCCAGATCTTGATTTAGAGATAGATACCCATTCGGCACAATCAGATTCAATAATGATGAGATCATAATCAAATTTCTTACATCTGTATAGCTCTGGAGATAGCCATTCCTTCAGCAACAAAAGAGGAATCCACATTCACAACGAAACCAAAGACTCAAAGGAAGGTACCTGCATCATTTCTACAAATGATACCAATGCTGGCTGAAAGAGACTCAGGATTAAAATAACCATCACAGGAAACTTTAATCCAACTTTTGCCAGGTTTCTTCCAGCCCTTATAGGCCATGTTGTTCGTTCAAGTTAGGAACAAAATTCTCTAACTCCCTTCCCCAAGCTTGGGTGTAATAATTCGTACTCCTACTAATATTCATAATAACATTGCTAGCATCAGGAGTCCTTCTATTGAGGATAGCATTGTTCCTTTCAATCCAAATGTGCCACAAAATCCAAACCACAGTAGCAGCACCAAACTCATCAAGCTTGTGTTCATCAGCAAGAAGAGAATGGCACCACTTACCTATATGAGGAATAACAGATTGATCTATTTGCACCGATAAAGAGCTGCCAAACCGTACTCGATGGGTCTACTCGCACTGAAAAAACAGGTGTTCTATAATCTCCACATGTGATTCACAAAATGAACACAAAGCAGATATAGAGCAATGGCATTTGGCAAGTTCATAATTAGTAACCAAGGCTTTTGAGAGACAATGCCATAGGAAGTGATGTAACTTGGGTGGGACTCTGATCTTCCATATTGCTTTCCATAATTCTTTTGGGATTGAAAAAGAAGGGCCAGGCAAATCAACATTATGCAAGGCATGGCTTTTAGATCTTGCCAAATGGTATCCCTTTTTAACATTATAGTTCCCGTCTTTCCCATGTACCCAAACAATTTTGTCCTCTCTCGTTCTTGAGCTCAAAGGAATTTTACCAATGGCATCAATTATTGCTGGTTCCACAATATCCTCAAGGCAATCCAGCCTCCACCGCCCCTCATAGATTAGGGAAGCCACAGAGCAATTACAAAATCAACCCTCAAGGCAATCCCAAGCTCTCCAATGGATCTTGTGCTCAGTCTCCAAACCACCCCACCAATAAGTAGCAATAAGGCTATTAATCTCTTTACAAGTCTTTTTGGGGAATTTAAGACACGCCATAGGGTAAAGAGGAACAGCATTAATCACAGCCTTTATAAGAACTTCACGACCTGCTGGAGAGAGAAGTCTTTGCTTCCAACCCTTAATCTTTTTGCCAATCTTATCTCTAATATAGGCCAAAGATTGATTCTTTGATCTACCCCAAATAGTAGCGAGACAGAGGTATTTTCCAGGCTCCTCGACATAGCTCATGTTGAAAGTATTACACACTCAATCCCTAACATCAGTGGGGGTGTTCTTCGAGAAGAACACAACAGACTTGCTGAAGTTAGCTTGCTATCCGGAAGCTTTGGAATAAATAGTTAAAAGCTTTGACAAGATATTACAACTGCAAGGATCAGTATCGAGAAAAAATAGAATATCATCTGCAAAGAAAATATGTGAGAGAACAGGGCAATTTCTAGTGATTTTGATTCCCTTGATGTCACCACATGCCACATGCTTCGCAACCATATTAGATAACACCTCAGCGACCAGAATAAAAAGAAATGGGGATATTGGATCCCCTTGACGTAGGCCTCTCTGTGGGCAGATATCAGCAATTTGCCTACCCGAAACACAAATATTGAAATGAACAGATTCCACACAATTCATAATCCAATTAATGAAAACATTATCAAAGCCTATTCTCAGCATAAACTCTTGAGAAAATCCCATTCAACCCAATCATAGGCCTTACTCATGTCCATTTTAAGAACAAATTCAAATTTCTTACCTGCATGCTTATTCTTCGGATAATGGACTACCTCATGAGCAATCACAATATTATCATAAATAAGTCTACCAGGGACAAAAGCACCCTGGCTGCCAGAGATATATACAAGAATTTAGAACACTTTTAAGTCTATTGGCCAGAATTTTTTAGATGATTTTATACGCAAAATTACACAAGCCAATTGGTCTTAGCTGGTTCACAGTTTTAGGTTTATTAACTTTAGGGATGAGCACAATGTCCATTGTATTTAGATGCTTAACAGAGGACGTGCCTGAAAAGAACTCCTGTACCATAGAAACAACGCTGTCCCCATTACCATTCCACTTGCTTTGGTAGAAATGTCCTGAAAATCCATCAGGACCTGGAGCTTTAAAACCCCCTAATTAAAAAACAGCATTATAAATTTCCTGTCGATTCACAGGAGCTGAGAGCATCAAATTATCCTCATCAGAAATCCGTTTATCAACATAAGCAAGAGCAGGCTCAAGGTTTCTCTCGCCCAAAGTAGTAAACAAGTGCCTGTAAAAATCAATAATGCACTTCTCGATATCCTTCTCATTATCAATCCACATCCCATCATCCTTCTGCAATCTAAGAGTGGAATTTTTTTTGCCTTCTTTGAATTGTGCTCAAATGAAAAAATTTAGTATTTCGATTCCCCCTGCTTTAACTAATTCACTCTAGACCGCTGATGCCAATAAGATTCTCCTATAGCCCAAAGTTTATCAATTTCAGCTAGAATAGTCTCAGCCTTATCAATTGATTCTGCATTCCACACCCCCTGCTGCAATTCTGAGAGTTGGAGCTGAAAAGAAGGAATGGTCTTGGCACTATTTGGAAAACTGTTCTTATTCCATGACGAAAGGGCTTTTCTACAGATATTGAGTCTATTAATCAATTCCAAAATCTTTTCAAACTATAGGGGGTCTTGCACCATTGTAACACAAGTCCACAAAAAGCGAATGATGATTAGAACCTAGAGGCTCAATATGGAAAATTTGGGACTTCCGAAATACCTCCTTGAGATTAATATTCCTAAAAGCACGATCCAGGCGTTCTTTCACATGGTCTTCATTAAGCCGACGATTACACCAAGTGAACGGGGAACCATTAAATCCCAAATCGATAAATCCACATTCAGCCACCAACTAATGAAAATTCAGAATCTTTCTTATAGCTCTCGGTATTGATCCCAACTTTTCCTATTGGGAGAGGACATCATTAAAATCCCCAATACAAAGCCAACTTCCATCAACAATATGTGAAAGCTCCGTTATGCGCTTCCAGATCACCTTCCTATCTTTCTCCTTTGGGGATGCGTAGATGAAAGTAATATAATTTGGAATATCAAGAACAGAGGACTTCAAAAACTCACATGAATAAAAGTAATGAGAGGATAAGAGTGAAGAGACATCAATATCATTTCCCCACCAGAGAGACCACGAGGATCAACAGTAAAATCATGATTAAAACCACATCTACGCTTAGCACCATGAACTTTGGCTAATTGTTGCTTAGTTTCCATTAAGAAAACTAATTAAATGGGGTTTGAATCTCCTACAAGATTCCTTCAAGAATTTCACTACCAAGGGAGCACCAATACATTGGCAGTTACAAGAAAAGGAATTCATGGCGACCTGGTGGCTGAAAGAGGCCAGCCACCAGAGCCTTCAATAATCTTCGAATCGGACGCACTAGTTCCATCTTCTTTCCCTTCATTTTCACAGTTTAGAAAAAGGAAATAGTTGTCTTTGAATGACAATATACGTTGAAGATAATACAATGACAATAGACACGACTGATTTTAACTTTGAAGTGAGAAATGAAAAAAAATATGTATTTTATACAAGAAAACATTAATAGTCAAGATTTATGAAATTATTGAGTATTAATGTATAATTATTTCTTTTGATCTTGATATTATTTTTTAAAAGATATATTTTGATGACATGTGTTATATACTTTGGATGAATAAATAGGTTTTTACTAATTATTAATTATTAATTTCTTGTTCTAGGCCAACCTATGGCCTGGTATGGCTTTGGCCAGCCCCACAGTCGGCCATCGGCTGGGGACAAGAAAACAATGAGGTGTTCTTGATTTAATTTGACCCATGAACATTCTTAGTTTACTGTATTAGATGGAATTTTGTCATATGATGATTTTTTTTTAAAAAAAAGTAAAAAACTAGTTTGAAAGTAAATGCGATGATACATTTTGAAGTACTTTTTGTTTTGCTTTTCTATATAGTGTTAAGAAGTATTAGATGGTTATTCTATGTGTACACCCACACAAAAACACTCGATAAATTAGAATAAAATTTTCCAACTCAATATCAATTGCTTGATCGATGAAGCCTAGTTACCATGTGTCCTTTGGAATGCTATTCAATGGAAACGGGGGAAATGTGGTGCAATGACCAATCCTGTATTAAAGTGTTCTAAAATTTAAGTATAAAATAATCTCTTATAGTTAATAAAGGGAAATATTTAACTACTTATATATTGTTCTTCATTGTGACAGGCAAATGACAATATAAGGGCTGTTTGATATAAAATGGGAATGAAAAAGGGGGAAAAAAATAGGAAAGCTCTCTCACATGATCATTTTATCATCTACTAAACACAAATTTTTTTTTATAATAATCTTAAATGAAATACAAGGGAACACACACACACACACACACACACACACACACACATATATACATATGTGGAGAGATTAAATATGGATTTTAATATTTTATTAGTATCTTCCTTGCTTCTACTTTGGCCCACCTCACTTGAAATCTGTATCATAACACTTTTATACCTTTTATCACATTTTCCCTATTTTTTTTAATAAATTCATTTTATATATACCAAATGTCCATATTACGGCAAAGGAACTTCACCGAGCCTAGGTATAGGTGAAAGTCACATTGGATACAAATGAACTATGTGAATTATTCAGAAGGAGAACTCCCAGAGAAGAAGAATAAACTTTCAAAAGGAGAAGAAGGAAATCAACAGAGAGAATAGAAAGAGACTCAGGGAAATTCCATAATAATCTTCACACACCCCCAGGGTTATGCATCTCGTAATATAACCTCCATTTTTCTCACCCTCAAAAGGCCATGAACGAATTCTTGGCCCATTCATTTTAACTCCCATACTTCTACATTGGCCCATCTCACTCAAAATTTGTATCATGACAATTTAATATCTTTTATCACATTTTCTCTCTCTCTTTTTTTTTTTAATTCATTTTCCATATACCAAATGCAATATCAAAGTAATCTTTCCTTTTGTGCCATTTGCGTTGGACCCTCTATTAATAATAGAGAAAATATTAAAGAACAAATATGAGAAAAGAAAAACATAAATGGAATAACATTCATGACCAAATTCTATATAGTTTTCTCTATTTCCTAAAACGTTTTTTAAGGAATTTGGAAAACATTTTGTGGTTAAATCCACTCTTAGATCTAACCTCATGTGGATTTCTACACACGTTCTCACCACTACTGTGAACCAAAGAAAAATTATCTTGATCAGGATGTGGAATCTCCATTGTTTCCTGAATTGATGGACTATAAAATAGATAAACCGCGGTCTTCTTGAGAGTGAGTCCATACCCACAAAAAACCATTATCTCCACTTTATCCCCAGGTTCAAGATTTGAAATATAGCTTTCACAATCTTCATCTTCAAAGGAAGTTAGCGAGTCTCGCTTGTAAAGTTGAATGGTAATCTTTGTGTAGTTTATGATCAACACATTATTAACTTGCTCAGATGTTATGTTGCCATGAGAAGACAAATAAAGAACGCATAAAGTCATTCTTTTCAAGTTATAGCCACTGACCTGAGGTACTTTGAAAATTACTGAAGGTCCTTCACCACTGAAGGTTATCCAATCAGGATGTTTATCACCAGGAAGATAGCAATCACTGGATCCATTGTTGTTCAATTTCTGTACGATAGAAATTTGCTCAAATTAACATTAATATAACTATTCATCAGATCCATTAATGTTAGGTGGTTTGGCTCCCCATGGTAATTTCTAAATGCTATATTGATGCAATCAATATCAATCATCAATCAACAATCAATATATACAATAAAATTATAAAAAAATTTAAAGTCATACTATGGATTAGCTATAAAGAATGCCATTAATTTTAGATTCTATGTGATGCACATGACATATTTCTAGTTTAGTTAAATACTACTATGTAATCATTAAGTAATACTCCCTTCGTTCTTTAATATAAAAGACATGAGACAAAATCACACAGATCAAGAAAAGTAATAAATTTATCTGGAATATAAAGTAGTTTCCAAAAATACCCTCATTTAATGTTAATAACTCTTTCATCATATAATTAATATAAATAAATTATATTGAAAATATACCATCTTAATTAGGGGTATTTTTGAAAAAAGTCATTAAATATACCAGACAAACCCCATGTGTCCCTTATATTTTGAAACACGGAAACTTCCCCAATTGTCCCTTATATTAAGGAATGGAGTGAGTATCTTTATCTTAATTTCAATAAAAAATAATGAATGGTTTTTCTGTTTTTGGGAAATTATGTTTTATTGATTTGTTAAACAATTTCATACACTTAATTTTGAGTCCGTTGTTAAGATTTAAAATTGAAATTATCAATTTAATCTCATAAATAACCTAAGAAGAATGCGAAATAGATTTGGTTCCTTTAGAGTTATAAATTTTTAAAATGTTTTTGAAGTAGGAGAAAAAGATGGAAAAAAAGGAAGTGGGTGAAAAGAGATGGGAATGGCCTCTATATACTCTCGTTCTCTCTATGTCACGCGCACACACCCACACCCACACCCGCACACTCATCCGAGAGAGATAAAAGTGAAAGGAACTTCTAACGACTGCTTTAATACTCAAAATTAATTTGAATAGAAAGAGTAACTATAGAATCCACTCTAGTAATCATATTAATGATAGTGCAAAAGAAAGACTAACCTGTAAAATGCTTTCTGTAAGAGTACTTGTGACTAGATTATTCCTTCCCATTTGAATCAAAAGACATCTTAACGAACTTTGTGAGGATACAGAAATGTGAGTTTGATTGTTCGGATCAGCTATTGCCAAAGTTTCTGCACCTGAAGCTGATATCACTGATGCACATGGCAATGTTTCCAATTGTGTACAATTTGAGACATACAATGAATCCAAAATTCTTGCTACATCTTGCCCTAGTTGGGATTCTGTGCCACATTCCACGCACAGACTTCTAAGCTTTGGAACTTCACTGAAAATAGATGATAGACCATCGAAACTTGAATTTGGTATGTTTAAGGAAACTACAGATGACAAGCTTTCAAACGGTTGGATAAGAGACAAAGAGTTAGATTTTGGGGACATCCAAGACCAAACAAGAGAAGGAAGCACATCATGTGATGTTCCTTCATAGCCGCATAGAGATATATATCCAATGCTTTTTGATCTTACTATTGAGAATGGCACTTTTGTTATGGCAGTATTATCTGCAATAAGTGTTGTTAGGGCTTCCATTTGTTCCAAGTCCTCTTCCAACTTATCAATATTTGAACAACCAGAAAGAATGAGAATCTTGAGAGATTTCAACTCATATATACTTCTTGGTAGATTAGGAAGAATCTTACAATCCTTCAAATTCAGCAAAAGAAGTTTGTTAAGGCCTCCAATGGTATGATGAATATGAGACAAACTCGAACAATCCTTGAGTATTAACCTTTCAAGATTGGGTAGATTTGAAAAGTCAGGAGTTTGTGTCAAATAATGTGAATGACTTAGATTGAGGACTTTCAACTTCTCTAGCAACTGCATCCAACAAATAAGAAAGGTAGTTTCATATACGAAAAATATAATTAGAGAATAAACTACACAATTTGAAAGGACAAGATAATTACAATAAGTAGAAAGAAAAATGATAGGAACAAAGTAACCGTAATTGCCTACTTGAGGATTCTTCCATACTATTTTGAGATTGCTGTATTTGAGCTCAATGGCAACTAAACTTGCTTGATGAAATTTGCTAGGAGTGCTTTTCAACGGAAAGCATTGCCAACAAAGCCATTTAAGATTTTTTGAAAGATACTCATAATCTCCTTCAAGTTGAACCTGACCAAGCTGAAGTAGCCTAAGTCTCTCCATCTTTTCAAATGCTTTGGCACTTAAAGAAACGGTACTGGTTCTTGGTAGCATCAAAGATAATCCCTCCACAAGGTTTGTTCCCTATGAAATAATTAAGGAGCATGACAATGGATGCGATATGGAGCTAGAAAAATCTAGTATGAGACCCAAAACTAGATAGTACAAAAAAACTATAATTATTTAGCTCCAAACTCATCAACTAAATTTTATACTATAAAAACCAAATGGATGATGCAATCCAATCATTCATGGTTTTTTTTTCTTCCTTTAGCATTTTATTTTGTGAAGAAAATAAACTAACAACATTATAGTACTTACGGTGTGTTTTGATAATACATCAAGAACATTATCATGAAACCAGAGCCTTGTACGCTCCTCAACTATGTTTGGTGACTTTTCACGAATGATTTCTCTTCCCATATCTCGCAACAAGTCATGCATCCCAAGTTTATTCTTCTTGTCAATGGTCACAAGGCTCCGCTCTATGAGGGTAGATATTCCAATATCAGCATAAAATCCACATTCATTCATTATTTGTGTTGCAACATATCTATCCATTCCAATAAAGAAACAAGATATGTCAAGGAAGATATCTTGATCCAAATAATCTAAACTATCAAAGCTTATTTTTAGCTTCTTCTGTATTTGATTATTGGGAATCATTTTGAGTTTCTCCAATGCACCCTTCCATTCTAATTTTTCCCTAGCAAACAAAAAGGATCCAAGGACTTGAACAGCAAGTGGCAATCCCCTTGAATAAGAAACTACATTTCTAGATAGCTCAATGAAATCCTCTTTTGGACTTGATTGCTTAAATGCATGCCAACTAAAAAGTTCTAAAGATTCGCCTTCATCCATTTCTTTGATTCTACAAATATAGTCCACTCTAATAACTTTAAGTACATGTTGATCCCTTGTTGTGATGAGTATTCTACTACCAGGATGAAACCATTCATGACTGCTGGACAAAGCATTTAGTTGATCCAAATTATTCACATCATCTAGTATAACAAGTATCTTTTTATGGTGAAGTTTTTCTTTCATCATACTTATTCCTGATTCAATACTATGTATCTTCATTTTTGTTGTTTTATAAATATCAGAAAGAAGCCGTTGTTGCAAAGAAACTTGACCATTATCTTGTTGCCAAACTTCTCTAATATTTGCAAGGAAACTTCGACCTTCAAAGTTGTGACCAATTTCATTGTAAATGGCTTTGGCAATGGTTGTTTTACCAATTCCTCCCATCCCCCATATTCCAACCATGAGAACATCATTTGAGGAATATTGTTTATTCAAAAGTTGAACTACGTCTTGCACACGAGATTCTACTCCCACTGGATGGTCAGCAACAAATAAGTTTTTCTTTTCCAGAACATTACAAACATGGTCAACAATATTCTCAATATCCTTGCTTTCATTCCTGTCATACGAAGTACGAACAGAAGCGATGAACATTTCTTCTGATATAAGCATGTTGAGGGAACCATGTCACTAACAACATAGATTAGAGCCAGAGAGGTGAAATATTGAGTGCCCGACAAAACTATATAAGTTGGATATAAGATATATATATATATATATGTGTGTGTGTGTTTGCTGTTATGATATACATACCTTTCTAACAATTGACATACAAAGGAAATTAGTCATAATCATCTGGTTTACCTAATTATAAGTGAAATTCATGCAACCCAATTATTATCTCATTCAAAACTTCCAGAAGGAAGGCCCAGGCCCACGTCCGCTGTTATAATCTTGATTGATTTTATTGTTTTATTATCAGCCTCCTTCTGTTTATAATCTTGATTGATTTTATTGTTTTATTATCAATTAAAAATGAAAAAAATTAAAAATTATTTTGTAGTTATAATTTTAATGATAATTATTTAAATAAATTTTTTTATTTTTTTATTTCCAAAACTTATTATGAAAAATATCTATAAAACTATTTTGAGAACATTAAGACTGGGAACGGATTCAAACAAATTCCATATGATTCACTTCAAAGTTGAAAATTTAAGCACGAATTTTTTTTTTCTCCATGAATTTTTTTGAATAACCTAAACAAATGCGAAGTGTATATATATATACTAAAAGTTTACCTCGAGTTTATGACAACAAATCCGGCAATTCCGGCAGCTTGACGAAGTGATGTCCTCCATCCACGAACTTGGTCTTCTGTCACCCACGTACTGTTTATAAGATCTTCAAATGCTTCTCCAAAGCTACCATTTTGGTGACGAACTTCAGAGGGATCTACGCCAACAAATAGTGGTAGCACCATTTGACCCATGCTGCTATGACAATGCATTATCTTTTCCAGCTCTCGCAAACACCATCTAGAATTACCATAGTTTCTTGAGAAAACAACAATAGAAATTTTTGAGTTCTCAATCTCTCGTAGCAATGATGAGTTAATGTTATTTCCCTTCCACAGTGTTTCATCATCCTTACAAACTTCAATCCCAGCATTTGTTAGAGAAGAATAGAGATGAGAAATGAAAGTAGCTCGAGTATCTTCTCCTCTAAAACTTAAGAACACATCATTTACGACCCTGTAAAAATATATTGTATTTTAGTTTGTGTTTGATTATATAAATGTATAGTAATATTCTCGATACATCACAAAATAGTCTTTTCTTTACCTGTAACTTTATTAGCTAGTTCTTCATATAATTACTATATATTAAAAACAATAAAATTTAAAAAAAGTGTGTTAAAAAACTTTGTAAATACAGTCAATTACACAAACTGACCATTTATTTTTAAAATTTTACATTTTTTAAGATAAATGCTTTCCGTGTAATTAATGTTGACTTGCAATAATTAGTTTGAAGTATAGTTTTGACTCCAGGAAGTTGATTTCCCTGGCTATCACCAAATCTCTATTATTAAATTGCCAAATCTGAAGGAGTAATTTAGTTGAAGAAAATAAGTATTTCCGTTAATGGGAAGTGTCCATATCAATATAAACTCCAAAAATTGTAGTGAGCCACATTGTTTACAAATATTGAACAACCTTGAGCTCTATACAAATGCACAAGGCACACTATACTTTCAATAAAAAAAATTAAATTAAACAAAAGTTTAGTGCAAAATTTTGATTTCAGGAGAAAAAACTATGTGTATATATATATATATTCTGAAAACACGACTCACGTATAATTTATTTTAACAATTTTTATTTGAAAAACATTTTAATGCATGGCCCTTAAAGTGGATAAAGGAGGACACAATAGAGTAATTCAGCCAATTTTTTAACTGAGATATTTGAATATTTTTCTAGGGTTCATACATGGTGACTATATTAGGACAGAGATTGATAATCCTAAGGTGATCCGTCCAGAGTGCCTAGGAGAGGCCGTTTTATCGGATAAAATTGGATTATCATTCTTCCACTAAGAAGAGTCTCCATTTATTGATCCCTAGGGTTCTCATTACTGGAAAGGGACCCGAATTGGTATCAGAGCCTAACCAGGCCAGATAGGAAGGAAGATATAGTTATGAAGGAAAGATTGAGAGAGAACTCTAGAACATCATGACTGAGTTATCAGAATCTACCTCGTCCACCCCAGTTAGACTTTCCTCAGCCTTCTCCCTAGATAAACTCCCTTGTTCAGTTAAAAGAATACTCTCCAACAAGATTGACAATCTTGTTGAAATCACTCATATCCCGGAAGAAGTTCGGATTGACAACACTGAGTTACCCTTGCTCAGTCCCTATGCAATCTTCTACCAAGACAGAACCTATGCTAGATCTCTTCGCCAGAGGATAGCTAGGATTATACACACCCTCATGCCACAAGTAAAAGAATATGTCCAAAGTTCCAAACTGGAACAGTGTGGACTTAAAGCCACAATGGCAGAACAGTATATTACACTGGAGATCCCTCAACTTCTGATCAACACTTGGAGGCAACAAGGATATACTCATATCCATATCGGTGCCATTAGGTTGGTACTCACTCTTCATGGAAGGAAGGGTATTCCAGCTACTGCCAGAGTTGCAATACTCGACTCCACTTATAAATCATACTCAAATGCTATGATTGGTGCACTGCTGACCACTTGTAGCAATGGAAGTGTGGTTATGACTATTGCTCCTGACTTTAATATCAAATTGGATGATGCTACGCTACCTCATCGATTAAAGGTGCAAATTCAGATTCATGGAGCAGAGCAAGATGAGAAAGCCATCATGGCGACCCTGCATCACCAAATGATCTATCGATTACAAGATCATGCGGTGAACTTAGAATTTCCAAACTCTACCTCATATGCACTTTACATGGTATCTAACCAGTCGGATACCTCTGTGATCCAAATCCCTAGGAGGATTCCAAAGGAAGAATTGGCACAGATTATGCCCCTAGAATGGATCAACAACTACGAGAAAGAGTTCCACTCTTCTTGTAAGGATGTACACACAATTGATGCTCCAGTCCTAAAACGCCTAGAAAATGGAATGGTAAAATCTACTTTCAAGAGGCCAGGACAACCACCAGCGTCCTATTCAGGACAGATCTTAACAATCAATCCAGCCTATAAGCATAAGGAGAAATTTCCCATTCACTCAGTAGATGCAGAAGCAAAGCCATGTTTTGTTTCCAAAGTACATGGCCATTTTGTATGGGATGCAGCTCTGGAAGAATGCGACCCAGACTGTGGTTGCTATGATTGGAATCATTGGCAAGGACCTGAATAGAATTTATACCAAAATTCTCAGGCAAAACAAACTCCATACCTTAAACAGAAGCTTTCCTGCAAACCTTTCAAAGCCAACCAGGATCATGATTTTGATCATGGTCCAAAACAAAATATCCGAAGAAAGAAAAAATGGGTTGAAATACCCAAAGAAGAATCCATGCCAACCACTTTTCATCAAATGCTTCAGAAGTTAGGTCATTCGGACTTAGCTTCATCAGTCTTTGCAGAAGAAGATTTCACCTTCTCAGCCTATTCACCAGAACCAGTTATTCCAACAGTTCCATCAAAACCTACCCAAGTTCTCCCTTGCATAGCAATGATTCGTCCTACGTATGAAGAGGATTTTCCTCCTTTGGAACGAAGGACCAATGAGGTATCTAGATACACCTCCCGACCATTTGTCCAGCAAGACCAAATGACTTCTCAAGGTGCAAGGACCACAACCCAATCAGAAGAAGTTCTAAACTGGCACACTGAGAATTCAGTTAGCCAGAATAAAGTCCTCCACAGGATAAACACTCGACTAGAACAACTTCATGATAAGACGGATGGGTTCTTTGGAAAACTAGAAATTTTGGACCAAACGGTCAGAAATCTTTATGAGAGTTACTCTCACCGGGCTCAGAAGCTTGATCAAGAGCTTCGAGGATACATTGATGCCAGATATACAGGACCATTATTCCTCCAGAAGGAACAGGAATTGAAACAAGTGAAAGAGGAATTGAAAAGAATAGAAGCAGACTTTTCCAGACAATCAACCATCCATCATCAAGAACCATTATTCCATACCCCATTATACACACCATCCTTTGTGTCCACCATACCATATTCCTCATCCTCAACCAAAGAACCTTTCAAGATGAACTACCCAATTTTTCAGCAACTCAGAAAAGAAAGGAAGCAGCAAACCCAGAAAAATCAACCAATTCCTCCAGTCCCTCAAACATTTGTTCAAACCCAAGTATCTCTTCCCTCAACCTCATACACACCAAAATACATTCCTCCACAAAACCCCTTGAAAATACATACACCACCATCATCACCAGAAAGACAACCACCACCACCAAAAGATTTCTCAGAAAATAAAACCATAGCCACCATTAAACCCATGTCTGAACCCTCTACTGATCTGGAAGGAGAATTGTCTTACTCAGAATCAGAATCTGTTACCACCACAGATTCCTCTTCATCATCACTACCGTTAAAACAACGTCCTATCTTCATGGTTGATATAAATCCTCCACCATTTGGGGATCAACCACAAGCATCAACGGTAGAAGAACCTGATCCTATGGTTCAGGAAAACACTGAGTCAGTTCATAGTGAGCATCCAAGTTTTCATAAGCCTTCTAATGGTCCATATTTTACATTTGATGATCTTCCCCATCATCGCTGGAGAGAGAAGCTTCACCAATTTGGCACATGGTTAGATGTACAGATGAACGACCCTGAAGCCAATAGACAAGAAGTGCTGACTAACTTCTTATCCAGATTGACTGGAAATCTAAGAGAATGGTTTACCAGTCTTAGTGAATACCAAAGACTTCAAATGGCTCAACATGATATACTCACTTTCTTGGGTATTTTGCACAAGGAATTCATTGGGGATTTCGGAATCATTGATAGAAGAGCTCGACAAGAGTATTTTGAGATGAAGTGTTGCTCACTGGAGAGACATGATCTACAAAAGCATTACAAAAGAATGGCAGAGAAATATTACATGCTGGGAGGAGCCAATGATGTCAATTTAAGGCATGTGTTCATAGCCTCTTTGCCAGAAGAGTTGTTACCAGAGATACAAAAATCCATCAATGCTTTACAAAGAGACATGATGCAAATATCTCTGGGGGAAATTTATCAGATGGCGCTAGGAGCATTAGACAGACTCTGCGAACAGCAGAAATTTGTCAAGAATGTGCTCAAGGAGAAAACTCATCTTTACAAAGTCTGCAAGAGGCCAGATTTAAAGATTAAATGCAAAGACAAAGAAGATTGTTCATGCTCATCAAAGAAGAAGTCTCACTTCTTTCAGTATCCAAAGAAGAAGAAGTTCTATTCAAAGAAACGGAGAAAACCTTTTAGGTTTTTCAAAAAGAGAACATCTTCAACCAGCAGATTCTCCAACAGATGTTAACTTTGTGGTCAGAAAGGGCATTATGCAAAACAATGTCCAAATAAGACCAAGAAAGGAATGAAACTATTGACAAAGCTCCAAGAAATGTATCTCTTATCTCCAGAAGAAGATTTTGAAGAAATCTATGAAGAACAGAAGGAGAAAGATGAGCAAACAGTTATTGTTATTCCTCAATCTGAGGATTCCAGTTCTGAAGAAGAAGAAGAAGAAAATTATTATTGCAATCATCAAATTTGCAATATTAATTTAGTAAAGTCCATTACCAAGGAAATCCCTTCTCCGAATATCAAAGTGCTAGTCTTAACAGAAAAGTATGCCAGGCCAATTTCAGTTATTGGATTCATGGACACAGGTTCATGCAGAAGTGTTATGAATCCTGACATTTTACCAGAAGGAGAATGGATGCCACATGAGGAATATTTCTCTTCAGCAGACGGAAAATATTTCTCTATTAATCTTATTTCCAAAAGGAAGATTGGAGTTCAGTTTTTTCCTAATTGTGTGGTATGGACAAGAATTCTGGGCAGCAATTTACCAACAAAAGATTTACTGATAGGAATGGACGTGTATCACAAGGCAAAGAAGTTACAAATACTTCTAAAAGGAGTTCGTTACAGAAATCAGTTTATGCCATGGGAACCTATTAGCAACTTATTTGAGCTTCTACAAGTCCCTTCAGATTATATCCCTATAAGGGATAAGTTGCTACCTCTATGTCCAGAAAACCATCAGAGTTTTAAGCATCCTCATCCATTATGGAAGAATGAAGAATTTTTTGTGAAGCTTCCATTCAAGAGAAACGAGGATATTAATCCTATCAAAGCATCTCACCCAGGCATGTCCCCAGAAGACTTGAAGCTAGCGAGAACAGAATGTGCAGAATTGCTGGCACAAGGCCTAATTGAGCCCACAACTTCACAATGGGCTTGTTACGCCTTTTATGTTGAAAAGGATGCAGAAAAGAAAAGGAAGAAGAAAAGGTTCGTAGTAGATTATACTCCATTAAACTATTTCCTCCAAGATAACAAGTTTCCATTGCCAAAGATCAACACTCAAACTGTTCACTTAAAGAAGGCCCAAATCTTCTCTAAGTTTGATCTCAAAGCGGGCTATTGGCAATTGGGAGTCCATCCAGAAGACAGATATAAAACAGCTTTCTGTATACCCAATGCTCAATACCAATGGACGGTTATGCCATTTGGGCTTAAACCGGCCCCATCACTTTTTCAGAAAGCCATGATAAAAATATTTGAGCCCATTATACACTCAGCCCTGATTTACTTAGATGACATTCTCCTATATTCAGAAACTGTTGAGGCCCATAAAACCCTACTGGATCAGTTTTACAATATAGTCCAGAAGCATGGGATAATGCTCTCAGCATCAAAGAGCCAGATGGGCTTAGCCCAAATAGAATTTTTGGGAATGACTTTCTCAGCAGGACAATATCAGCCTGGCCCACATATAGCTACAAAGCTATTGGATTTTCCTGATAAGCTGACAAATAAGCAAATACAAAGCTTTCTCGGAGTAGTCAACTACATTCGAGATTTCATTCCACACGTCAGCAACTATACAAGCCAGCTGTCCAAGATGTTAAAGAAGAATGCACCTCCATGGACGGATCAGCAAACTGCAGCAGTAAAGAAGTTGAAGCAGATTGCTCAAAATCCTCCACCATTGAAAATACCTGATAAAGGTGAATTAATTCTGTAGACTGATGCCAGTGAAAACCATTGGGGAGCAGTATTGATTGAACAAGATGGAGACAAGAGACATTACTGTGCTCACGCCAGTGGAGAATTTAAACATGCAGAGAAACACTATCACACCATTTATAAGGAGATCTTAGCGGTGAAACATGGTATTGAAAAGCTTGGGTTTTATCTCAGCTTTACAAATTTTACAGTGAAAATGGACAATACATCATTTCCAGCCATAATGGACCAGAAAAAGAAGATTCTCCCAGAAAAGCAATTACTCAGGTGGAAGGATTGGTTTTCCCGTTATAAATTCTCGGTGAAACATATTCAAGGGAAACATAACCTCTTGGCTGATTTACTCTCAAGACCCCTTCCAAAGAATCAGCAAATACACCATCTCAGGCAAAACCCTTTGTTCATACTGACAATCTCAGAAATGCCTAAACACCCTCCTCCATCAACTCATTTAAATTATGACCTAGTATTCCCTCCATCTCACCATCCTACTACCATAGCTCAAATTAACAGTTTAGCCAGAAAGACTTTGTTCTTCTATTTCCATCTCTTCCTGAATAACACTGGTATTACTCCTAAGCCAGAATACTTTGATCCTCAGTTACCATATTTAGTTATTCCCTTCATTAAAGGGCCAATAACTCCTAAGTTTATATGGTACGTATAGTCAATGTCAACCTTGTTTGCATGTGCTCTTGCACTTCCTCTCAAACAGACTTACCATTACCTCACGGACAAGAAAAATAAGAGGTCCAACCTATCCATTTTCTTATCCTGGTTTGCACCACTTGCAACATGGAGAGGAAAACTGTACAACACCATCAATGAGAATAACCTCTGGAATATTCCCTCCTCCAAAACCAAGGCCTATTCCTTTTTCATTGTTCATAAACCTTACCAAACAGATCACCATGACCTTGTTTACACTCCTGTCCAGTCTCACCTTTGGGGCACTGCCCTACACTGGCCTTTACGCCAGAAACAAGTTATTAATGAATTACGTGACTTTTTGTTAGATTTAAATAATTTTGCAGGTGATAAAGGAGATCAAGTTTGCACTTCTCTCGAACCTTTGCCAGGAGAATTTTATGATCCAGATGAAGTAATGACAGTCGGACAAGCCATTTCCTTTGAGTGGCCACAACTCAGTTTGACACCAGCAGAAGATCAAGGAGAAGCCTCTACCAGCAGAGACACATATGTTCCTCAGGATTCATCAGCATTTATGGATTCCCAGGATCCATACGAAATAGATCCACATTTTCTTCAACAGTTTTTTGGAACAACTCCAGAATGGACACAATATCCAGAACCTCCAAAAAGAACTATTGAAGAAGAACTGGAGATAATCAAAAGGCAGCAGGAGATGATAATGGCAGGAAAAGGACAAGAAGATACTGATCCTGAAGATGACAGTGACTATGAGATGATGAATGCGTCACCAAGTCATGAACCAATAATTAAAGGAGATTAGATGGCTCATCTAACCTCTTTGTCATTTTGTACAGCTGTTATGGTCTGTTTGATATGCCGATAGTCACATGTTAAATATGTATGGTGACTCAGTTATGTGTGGAAAAGAGTGCCGGCCACCTTGTCGGCCATGATTGTACTTAAAGTAAAGACAGTGAGTGGTGAGTCATAATAATTGTACTTAAAGAAAGTTAGTGCATGGTGAGTCATGATGTAAGAGCCTTGTCAGTTTGTAGTCCCTCACTCTATATAAGGGACGCAGTTTGTAATCTCGGGATAAGCTGAAACTCATTCAGAAACTCCCTTTGTAATATACAATGCTTAAGTTCTAAATTCTCTCATCTCTCTCTAGAATTCCAGAATAGCTATATCTCCAACCTATCTATCCTAGTTCTCGAGTATGCTCTACTCTCGCCTCTAAGGAGGATCTTGAGTATCAGAAAAGGAATGGAAACAGATCCAAATTCCAGTAACTTCTTTGTAATATTATTCTAGGGTTCATATTTTATTTTTAAAAAATAAAAACATTAAAATAATTTAAACAACACAAATCAATTAAAAATTCACTGTATGAGAGGCAAGGACCCACCGGAGATCATAAGGGTCCTCTGAGAATGAAGGCCACTCGGAATAGTCCTCTTCTTCGCTACAAGAAAATGAAAGACAACTCGGAAGTGAAATTGAATCGTTTTCATTCATACATTCATCCAATGCAAAAAAAAAAAATCGTAAGAGAGTATGAAAGATAATTATTTACTATTATTTGTCTCTTTTTTAATACATCATTTACTTTTATTTTTATAAATGTGGACGATCCGTTCTGATATTTCCTCTCACTTTTTTTTTTTCGCCAAGAATTCCTCTCACATTTAACAGCAGCAGCAGCAGCACCGTAACTAATGGAACGAACCCAGGAAACATAGTTTTGGCATATTAATTCTGTGTATTGATTTGTGATCTAATCACTATTATTTTCTTTAAAATCTATATTATCCCTTGAGTTAGATGGGAAGTGGGATCAACATAAATATTAATTGAATCCTCTATTTAACGTCAATTTCTTTTTATATATTCTAATCTTTTTTAATTTTTATTTTTTCTTAATTACTTCAGGGACACTTTGCATTTTAACACATCGGATCAAGCAAAAAAGACCGGACATCCCTCAAGGTTTAATATTTGAACCTTATGAATGGTAAAAGCAATGCTGGGAGAGTTATCCATTTTTTGGGACTTGACCATACTTTTTTTTTTGCCACTCAGGAGTTTGACCATACATGAATCTGAATTAGTTAGTGATAATGAATATTTAATGATTCTCATTAAAGAAAAAAAAAAAGACATTTGACACATAACTATTCAAAAACTTAGAAACAAAAAAAAATATTTAGCTTATAGGTAAGGTGGAGGGGATTCCTCATACCATTTAAGCAAGGTTACACCAATTTGAGGGGAGTCACTTGATAACCCTCAATCTCAATCTGGGAAATTCAGATGTTATACTCTAAGTTTTAGTATTTTGATATCATTAATTCTGATATTTTGACTTATTATCCTTAAATTTTGAATATATTTAGATTTAAATTTCTTTTGAGTACATTCTTGAAAATTTTTGTGAAAATTTTATGAAGCCTAACAAATACAAAGTTGAGTTGATCTATAAGATGATAGTCTAAATTAGTGAGACTATCACACTACTAGAAGAGCCCAAATGTGATTTTGGCTTATTTCTAATGAAAAAGGAAATATAAAGAACCCAAATATGGTTTTAATAACTAGTTATTGAAAAAATTAAATAGGTCACCTCCACTAAGTTAGAGTCTTAGGTCCGTCACACTTATAATAGGTTTGAAACTAGGATATCAAATAGTTATTAAACAAAAGAAAAAAAAATAGTACTGGATGACAAGTTTAATATCCTACCCTACTCAAATTTGAATTAATTGGTAATAGCACATACTTAATAGTTAAACCAAAAAGGAAAATTATATATGATCCAAAACTCACACCAAGAGAACTGACCTGTGCTCCGGCCATGGCCAATCGATGTCTGGTGAAAATTCTTTTCTACGTGGACGTTCAAAAGATGGCAGTACCGAAACGCTATCCATGGCTTCTTCCCTATTCTCACTTTCTAAGTCTTCTTCCATATCACTTTCCAAGTCTTCTTCAGCACTTTGAAAGTCTTCTTCTTCTTCCATAGCCCTCTTCAATGATCTTTCGATCGGTACGTATGATATGGATGTTCTCTGAAAACGATGAACTGTGAGTTGGAGATTTTTGGTTCGAAACAGATCTGAATGGAAATAGTAAAACAAAACTTCGAAACTCTGGTCCTTACCTTAGGGTCGTAATTTATTGTCAATTGCGTTGACTTCTCACGCGCATGGATTCAATGAACCAACCAAGAAAAGGGACGAGCAGGAAAGAAAAGTGAAAAAAAGAAGAAGTCAAAAACGTCATCGTTTATTTATATATACAAAATATTAGATTAAATAACTTTCAAGATGCAAGCCAGCGATGCGGACCATGCGGTTTTGTTAGAATAATAATGTGTGTTCATATCATTATTACTATATTTGAGACTGAGTTAGTTTTTCTACGTCTTTTTCTTTTGTTATTAATAGTGCCATAAGTTTTAGGTTAGCTTTCCAAGTTTCGATAACCATTGGCAAAATCGCCGACAGGTGGCATCTGGGCGTGGGAAAGTCTCCCCATTATTGTTGTGGTTTTTTTATGTGAACGCTTTTGTCATATTTTTTGGTGGGCGAACACATTGTCATTTTCCACAATCGAAATGGGGAAGGACTTGGCATTGGAGGGCCTAGTGACGAACGAAAGGCTCAAGAGGTTACATACAATTGGAGTTCATTTCAACACATTGAAGGTCAAAAGTTATACTTGGTCCGTTTCAAAATATAAGGCATATATTTTGAGATTTTCTTATCACAAATTTTTGAAAGGTTAACTTTTAAAAAATATGAGTCATTTTGTATAATCTATTTAGTATTTAATATTGGTTCTCCAATTTTAACCCTCTTGGGAACAATCGTAAGAGTTATAATGTAAAAAAATTAAGAGAAATACAATTAAAATTATATTATAATTTAATGAGAATAATTTCAGAAAGTGATGATAATTTTTTTAAAAAAAATTGAAATTTCCATGCATGAAGTAAGTAAATATGAGTTATAATTTGAATTGGAGTAATAATAATCTTATAAAGAATGCAAATTAGGCATTGTCCTACTTGTTGGAGTACAAATGAATACTTAAAAGACCATGCTTGATGACCCAAGAGAAGTTATTACGCCATGTGACAAACAAGTTAGGGAATGATATATTTTTTTTTTTTTGCTAAACAAGAAGTCTTCACAGAGTTAGAGCATGATTTTGATCTATCCAAAGAAGTCTTCAAAAGCCCAAACTTACTCTGCCGACTAACTTAGGTCATAAATCATTTCTAAGGTGCATGTTCTTTTGCTTAAGGTATGCAGATAGAGGATTGATTTCCAACATTTGTGGATGAAGCAAATTTAATTGAAAGGAGTCTGTCTATCCTTTACTCCTAGTTACCCAAGGGAAATTGATTCTTGCTAGCAATGGAAAGAAATATTCATCATTCATGACTTACAAAAAAGAAAATACTTCCAGAATTGCTTTTCCAGCATTCTTGCAAAATTATCCCGTGAGACTCATGAAAATACATGAGAAGAAAATTGATTTACTAGAACACTCAGAGATTTCTTTTGATGCGAGTGTTGAGAGAACAAAAAAAAAAATCAGTTTATTGAGATGTCAAAAAAAAAATCTACAAGAATGATGCAAACATTACCAAACAATATGGAATCTGCAGCAAGTTATCAAAAAGTACCACTAGGATGGACATCATTTTCAGTTTCTTCAATTCCGACAAAACTTTTTCATGAAAAATAAGAAAATTTCAAACTTTTCCTTCTCACAGAAAGTACATGAGAATAAAACAATTGCCAAAATTTTTACTTTCTCTTAAGAAATTCCATAAAAATGAAAGAAAAGTTTAAAACTTTACACTCTCCCGAATGATTTTTTTTTTTTTCATGAGAATTTCACTAACACCGTTTACTGAATCTCTATCCTCGAGAGCGTCCACATGTAATGGCACCAAAGCGTAGACATGGTCTTTTCCCAATTGACCAATGTAACTCAAACAGAAGAGAGTGATATTTGAAGGCACCATTCTGCACATTAAGCTCTGCTATGCAAAATTCTTTCATTATAGGTTGATCAATTTTCTTCCACTAAGGCATTTTTCACAGTACCAAAAGCAGAATTCACTGACCCACGAGCAAGTGATAGGAGGCTGTATGCTAATTTAGCCATGAGTTCAGGTCCTGAGTATACAGATGTATTAAAAATTCATTGGAAGAGCTCTACAGCTTTAGTGATTATACTCAACTCGATCCAAATTAGTTAGAAGCCAATGTAACTTTGTTTACCATCCATCTTTCAATTTCAGAAAGTATAAAAATTCATTCCCTCAGAATTTGCCTCCACACCCCTCACCATTACCACAGTTTCACCACTTCCAAAACTACTTCCTTCACTTCCTCATTGGATGAGTAGTATTCCAAAACAGAATCAGCGTGAGTTCCCCAGGTAAGAACAAGCATGTAAGGCTTCCACCAATGGAATTAATGGAACCTGAACCATATCCGCTTATGGTTCAAGATCACACATTTTCATTGTTTTTCTGGGTCTACTTAAGTGTACCTCTTCATCATCACTACATTGACATTCCTTAGATTTGACCCTTGTATTTGTGCACCTAATTTCATATCTACTAGAGGCAATAGCATTCTTATCGGCCTCTGGTGTAGGCTCCATGTTTTCTTCAATTGATTCAGCAGATATCAGATAAATTGCTGTCTTCTTTACAAAGAATCCATTCCCAAAAACAACAACAACCTCCACATTGTCACCTGGTCCCAACTTTGACTTGATATCCTGGCAGTCTTCATCACTAAAGGATGTTAGTGTTTCTCGCTTGTAGAGATGAATGGTACTCCTAGTGTAATTTATGATCAACACACCAATTGGATACCCAAATGCCATTTTGTTTAGGAAAGGCGAATATACAATGCAAAAAGTCATTCTTTTCAAGCCAAAGCCTATAAGATTTGGAACTTGGAAAAATACTGGAGGACCTTCATCCTCGTAGGATAACCAATAAGGATAATTGTCACCAGGGAGAAAACAATCACCAAACCTGCTGGTAGTCCATACCTGCTGGTAGTCCATACCTGCACCATGTCATAAACATAAGCACTTATTTAACTATCTAATAATTAAACTCAATTTTGGAGGGAACGATGAGGGCTTAATTAAACGTGTAGTTTAAGATACAGACAGGATGTTGAAAAACTTAAATATACAGTCTATATAACTAAACAAATCTGATAGCAAAACATTAGGACAAGTTTCATGACTTCTTTTTCATATGATATTCTTAATAATTGTAATAAAAAATGAGAAATGATTAATAATTTACATTTTATAAGAAAATGGTTAATGCTTTAAATACATAATCTCATCAGAAATAGATAACACTGGATTTAAAAAAAACAAAGCACTCACAATAAATTATATCTCCAGAATATCGGAAGAGTAATATTCATTTTAATGAATTTGGTTGAAGAAATATTACAATGGTATAATGATACATTTGTCCCATTTTATGGGAATTTCGACCTTTGGCTTTAAACCCTACATTCACTCTGTTTTTATGTAGAGACTGAAATCTTACTCTATAAAATCCAATAGGAGGGAGAAGCATCCCATTTGAAAGAAATGTTAATGATGTGCTTTATTAAATAAAAAAAAAAGCAGTTAAAAATCATGCATCCTGGTCCGTTAACTTGGGTTTGGCCAAACCAGCTTATATAGAAACACATTTGGTAAGTAGAAGAATAACATTACAAATTCAGGTAGAGTAACGATTATTAACCATAAAAATGGCTCAGTTTTTTTTTTTTGGGAAACACTTAAATCACAGCCTGACATTATAAATGATACGCACGACTTTAAGAGAAATGAAAGGGTCAGACTTTTTGAGGACTGAGTATCCCTATTGCTCTGATATCCAAATATAGGTAGCAACTCAATATAATCAATTGTTGGCCTGTAAAGAAAACAGAGGGAAAATGCAGAACATGATTTTTTTAAGAGGAAGTGCTGAACCTTCTTCTTGCTTCAGACCCACAATTTTTCTGAATACCATACTCTATTCCATCTCTTGAATAAAAGGCAGAAGGCTTCCTATTGAAGCTATACACAAAGACAAAATAATCTCATCCATAGAAAGACTAAAGGAGTATTGTTTAGAAACAAGACAATGACAAGGATTTACATCTAGAAATAGAATACTAAACTAAAATTCAAATTACCCCAAAAATAACAGGGACCAAAATGCCCATTTTAACATGAATTAACCACCACAGAAGACACAGTCTATAGGCCGGGTACCAAATAAAGGTGATATATGCAGTGATATGTGAACAGCTAAAATTACATGCAAGTCTTTTGGGAGCTCCTAACCATTACCTTGTAGAACCTGTTCATCTCTTTACTATACTTATGCAATGTGGATGGGTGTGTGTGTGTGTGAAATCCGAATTTTGATAATGATTGCTGCAAACAAAATGATCAAGTACCATTAGATTTTATACAATATATGCCTACAAATACAAAACAGACACATATCTTGACAGACTCACGTTTGTTACTAACGTCCTTACTTTCAAGTGAACTCAAAAACCATATATTCTATAATAAGCGCCATACAACTCTTGAGGACATTTTGGTAACTTTCTATGGGAGAATACCTATTCTTCCACAAAATGAATCGTAAGGGTGCAAGAAATTCCTGGCAATACATGACCTGACTACTACTAATATAACCACAAATTTCATGTTATATCCAAAATGGAAGGAATGGATTTCGTGTTATCCATTCCAAGATAGGTACAATTCTAACAGTGTATGAACATGCATGTATAGGTAGTCTGATAGATAGATGGAATGGAGAGAGAGTGATGGAGGTTAATGATTACAAACCTGGGAAATTGTCTCAGTAAGAGTTCTTATAACTTGGCTGTACTGTCCCATTTGAATCAAAATGGACTTAAAGGAATTTTCTGATCCTGAAATGTGAACATGTTTGCTGCAATGAGTGGATGAAGAAGCTTCCATACATGAAATTTGTGATGCATTTGGTGTTTCCAATTCAGTACCATTTGTGGCATATATGGAATATAAAATTCTTTGTATATCTTGAGTTAGTTGCAGCTCTGAGGGGGATTCAATCTGAAGGCTTCGAGCTTTAGGAAGGCTGCTAAGAATTGACGGTAGATTATGAAAACTGTTATTTTGTACATTGAAAGAAGCTAGAGATGACATGCCCTTAGATGTTTGTGTTAGATATGCTGGCTTTCCCAGAGGGGGGTGAATTGGAAAGATCAAAATTTTCTGCAAAATGTCAATAAAGTGAAGAAAGCAAATGTGACAGTAAAACAGAGTATAAGTGAATGACAAGTAAAAGCAGTAATAGAGAAAGGAAGACACAGATGTTTATCCTGGTTCGGTCTCTTAATCTTGACCTACGTTCAGTCCCCAAGCCACCACTTGAGATTTTCCACTATCTTGCAAGAATTCAGTGGACTTCTTACAAATGCCACAATACAACTATGATACTCTGTTTTTAGAGCTCACACTTTCTCTCTTTGCACTCTAGCTAAGTATTTCTCCAATCCCTTGTGATATCCCCTCACAAGAAAATCTTTCTTCCAGATGAAGATAAGATTGTTTACAATGGATAAACTCTCTTAATCAAAGTATATATGAAAGTTGGAGTATAAAGAATGAAGTATGTGAGAATAAGAGACTTTGAGTTGATAATTTGACAGAGTTTCAGTATATACAATGTTAAAAATCGTCTTCCACAACTTCAAATGATGTTATATTTATAAATTTTAGGTCTTAATTATACGTTAGAGACAAAATTTATCCGTTGGAGAAGTTACCCAATGGTTACTCTGAAAAACTATCCGTTCACCAACCGCATTTAATGCTTTTAACATTCAAAGTTCGAATTTTGGTTGGTCAACAGATGAATTTTGCGGAAACCGAAAGCTAAAGACTTTAACATTGAACATTCAAAGTTTGTCTGTCATGAAACAAAGTTCGAATTTTGATCTTTGAAAAATGTTTCTATGTTGGAAGATACGAATTTTCAAGTTTAAGGTTCTTTTGGAAAATATGAACAGTTGTTCCTTTTGCTACAATGCCTTCAAAATTCGAATTTTGATACCTAAAATTCGTCTGTCAGTGGGCAGTTCAATAAGGCACAATAGTTCATCTATTCGAAATTTGAATTTTCAAAATGTAAAGTTCGTTTGTCAGAGAGACATCTTTTCAGATTTACTTCAAAGTTCGAATTTATAAACACTATCATTTGTATGTCAACATATCATCATAACAGACTCATAAGCTTTGTTTCTGAAATTCAAATTTTTATGTTCAAAGTTTGTCTGTCAGTGAGCCGTTTTAATTGTCTTTCCAAACTCAGTTTTTAGATGAACTTTGACATATCCTCAGACAAATTTTTCATTTTTCATAAGTTGTATTTTGTCTGAAATTTGAATTTTTAAAAGCCAAAGTTCGTCTGTCAGAGAAGGCTCTTTTCAAACAAGATTCAAAATTCGAATTTCTGTAGTCAAAGTTCGTTTGTTAGAGAAGGCTCTTTTCAGACAAGATTCAAAATTCGAATTTCTGCAGTCAAAGTTCGTCTGTCAGGAATGGCTTTTTTCATACTTGTTCATTTTCAATACGAAATTCGAATTTTCAAAGTCAAAGTTCGAATTTTCAAAATAGCATATCAATATAAACGTTTCAAATTTTGTCTGTTAGTGGGTGTTTTTCAAATATTCCATGGATTAACATTGAATAATAGTTTTAAAACATGTTTTTGCCAATTCAAAGTCTTTTACTTAAATTAAACACGGCTGTAGATTCTACATCTATTCTTGTGCTAGTTTTTCTTGAACTTCTCCACTTGAGATCATTTGTGCACCTTTGATATCTTCTCTCCAAGCTCTAGAAAATTAGTTTGGAATCATCAAAACACTTGATTCAACAGTTTGAACAAGAGACATGGGACTATTTGTTGGTGACATCCATGACCAAATGAGAGAAGGAAACACATCTCTTGATAAGCCTTCATGGCCACACACAGATATATACCCAATGTTTTTTAATCTTACAATTGAATAGGGAGCTTGTCTAATTGCTGTGTTATTTGCAACTAGAGTGGTCAATGATTCCATCTGCCCTATGTCTTCATCCAACTTATCAATCTTTAAACAATCAGAAAGGAGGAGAAACTTCAAAGACTTACTCTTATAAATCGTTCTTGGGAGATTAGTAAGGCTTGTGCAGCCCTTCAAATTTACCAAAGTAAGTTTTTTGAGATCTCCAATGGACTGAGAAACCATAGACAAACTTGGGCAATCTTTGAGTATTAGAACTTCAAGATTAGGTAGATATGAGAAACCAGGAGTTTGGATCAAGTAAAAGGAATGACTAAGATTGAGGATCTTCAACTTGCTCAGCAGCTGCGAAAAAATGAAACTTCGGATAGATAATTAAGAGGAGACCTAAATCGTTCTGTTCAAAACCATAAAAAACACCCCTTAAACTCTCAAACTTTCGTATGAGGAAGAAGTGTAGGCTGTAAATTTTAACATTTTTTTAATCATGTGATAGACATTTAAAAGGCACAATACACATTTTCCCTTGTAAGTTTATTCTTATTACAACTTTAATTAATTAAGTTTAAAACCATTGAAAACACCCACATAAACCAAAATTCAGCTTAAACATCACAAAACAATCCAGACTAGAACATTGATGGATACTCAAGCATGATGGAAAGTCCTCCCTAAAAAATTAGCTATTGAGATAGGAGAACCAACCCACTTAAATGCCCCATTAAGGATCTCATATTACTCAATGTAGGACTTAACCATCCCATTTTACCTAAGCCCTCAACCCACTTAAATACCCCATTAAGGATCTCATACTACTTAATATGGGGCTTAGCCATCACATATTACCCAAGTTCCCATCAATGGGTCCTCAGTGACACTACACTCACAAGAGTTGGTGACGTTATACTCAACTTTCTCATCGATCAGAATCCTCCTGACCTTTCGAAAGAGTTGACCACCAACTCTAATACCAATTGATAGGTACTCGAATGGGATAGGAAACCCTCCCCAAAAGATAGTTATTGAAGTGGGAGAACCGATCCACATAAATACCCCATTAAATATTTCATACTATTTAATGTGAGACTTAGGTATCCCAAACTACCCAAACCCTCATCAAACATACCCAAAGCAATTCATAAACCCAGGACTCCAAGTCATGGTAGTCAGATTTTTAATATCTCACACAAAACTAAATTTGTGATTGGGATAAACTTTAGCAGTCAAATGTTTTTCTTCAAGAAGAGTCTATCACATGAGAAAAACGTTCAAAATTCAAGAGCTATTAACAAGTTCACTTATTATGAAAGAATAGGAGCGTGTTTTATATGCTTTTGAACTTCTTTTACTAAATTGCAATCAGGGCATACTTAAAGAAAAGTATATATTCCCCCTTAGGAAATAAGGAAATGAAATAAACGGAAATAGTCATTAAAAAATATGAACCCAGAGGGGTTCAAAAATCACCTAATCTATACCTGGGGTTCCCCGTCCAAATTTGATTGAGATTGCTATACTTTAAGTCAACAGCAACTAAACTTCCTTGATAAAAATTGCCAGGCATGTATCTTAATGGAAACCCATGCCAACAGAGCCATCTAATGTCTTTCGAGAGATATTCATAATCTCCAACCAGTTGAACATGATCAAGTTGAAGCAATCTCAGCTTCTTCTTCTCCTTAAATGCTTTGGCACTTAAACAAACATTGTGAGTTATGGGCAACTTCAAAACCAATCCCTCAATGGATGTAGTTCCCTATGCATTACAACAAAGCAATTAAAAATAAAAGGTATGCCTTTGTTATTTTGTACCTAGAAAACACTAGATAAATGTTGAACTTGAGAATACAAAAGCATGTGACTAATACAATAAGGATTCTCAAACCTTCATCACTTTATTTGCAAATTAAAGGTAGGAAGCAGATATTGAAATGGAACGAAATCAAATTTAACATTTTTGCTAGGAGAATTAAATCAATTAGATGGTGAAATAAATGCATTAATGTTCATTTTGCTTTCATTTAGCATCAAAACTTCATAAAACAAAATGCTTGTGAAGAAGATTCTTACAATATGTTTCAAGAGCACATCAAAGGCATCTTCATGAAACCATAATCTACTACGCTTCTCTGGCTCCTTTGGTGATTTTTCAAAAATGATTTCTCTTCCCATGTCTCGTAGTAAATCATGCATTCTAAGCCTATTTTTCACATCAACAGTTACAAGGCTTCGCTCTTTGAGGACACACATATTCCAATCTCCGCAAAAAGTCCACAGTCATTTAATATTTGTATAAGATAGCTTCTATCCATACCAATAAAGAAACACTATATATCAAGGAATATTTCTCTCTCCATATCATCACTTAAACCATCAAAGCTTATTTTTAGTTTCTTTTGTATTTGATCATTTGGAATTCTTCAGTTTCTCCAATGCACTTTCCCACTCTTATATTCTCCTATCAAACAAATAAGAGCCAAGAATTTCAAGAGCTAGTGGTAACCTTCCAGAGTAAGCAACTACATCTCTTGAGAGTTCAATGAATTCTCTGATAGGATGTCCTTGCTTAAATGTATGCCAACAGAAAAGCTCAAGAGACTCACTTCTGTCCATGTCTTTCATTCTATATATGTTATCCACTTTAAGGACATTAAGTAGATGCTCATCTCTAGTCGTAATGATTACTCTGCTTCCTAGACCAAACCATTCACGACTTCCACACAACGCATTTAATTGGTCCAATTTATTTACATCATCAAGTACAATAAGTGCCTTTTTATGGCAAAGTTTTTCTTTTAGTAAAGACTTGCCCCGTGCAAGGCTATGCAGTTTCATCTTTCTTGCTTTAAGAATATCTGAAAGAAGTTGCTGTTGCAAATAAACTTGACCATTGTCTTGCTCCCAAACTTCTTTGATATTTTCAAGGAAACTTCTCCCCTCAAAATGATGAAAAATTTCATTGTAAACAGCCTTGGCTATGGTGCTTTTACCAATCCCGCCCATCCCCCAAATTCCTACAATTAGAACTTTATTTGATGGACCAGTTAACAATTCAAGCAATCTACTCCCACTGGATGATCAACAACAAACAAATAAGTGCTGTCTTGTATTCTCAAAATAGAGTCAATAATATTCTTGATCAGCAAGTTTTCACTCCTGGCAATGATATTGAAGAATCAGATAAGAGGAGCAGTTATTTTATAAGCTTGATGAGAAGTAATTTGAATAAAGCAATGAACCAAGAACAATTTGTAATGGAGCAGTTTTGGCTATGATTACAGTCTCTAGCATTGGAAATCGAAGCCAAAAACTATTTGCAGTAAACTTGAGTTACATTGTCAACTTTCATGACCTATATTGTAAATTCACAAGAATAAATACAAATCTGTAATCACTTAAATAGTTCGATTTTTCTTTTGTGAAAACAATCTAATATCTGGATTTGAATATTCTCGATCCCCAAATGGATGGTAGTTCTACCAATGTGATTTTTTTTTTCAATCCATAAAGTTCAAGTCACTACTAGAAAAATGGCATTTAGCGAGGGACAAATCCTTCGCTAAATGCCATTTATCACTCGCTAAACTGAAAATAGCGAGGGATTTTATCCCTCGCTAATTTCGTCGCTAAAAATGGCGTCGCTAATTTTAGCGAGGAAAGAGTTGATTCCCTCGCTAAATTAGCGAGGGATCTAATCCCTCTCTAAATTTAGCGAGGAACTTATTCCTCGCTATTTCCTCGCTAAATTACAAAAAATTCAAAATTGCCATGTCACTACCAAGACCACGCCACGTCACATTATTGCCATGTCACCCGCCACCCATGCCACATCACCGCCACGCTACCGCCACATCACCCTACCACCCATGCCACATCATCGTGATTGCGACACGTCACTGCCATGTCATATAATGATTTCAAATATGCATATACTTAGGTTCGAACCCATGACCTCCTGCTCTTAGTGCCTTTATATTCAGACTTTTGCCAATTGAACTGTAATGTATTTACAGTCTTTATATGAAATATTAAATATATATTATTTATTTACACATTAATACACACATATATTTATAAATTAATATATTGTTAAAAAATAAAAATATATTATAATTTTAGTTATTAATATCATAAAATATTTTATATTTTGAATTTTGTAATAAATGAATTTTCATTTTCATTTTTTGCCAACAAGTTATAAAAATTAATCTCACTATTTTTATTAATTTAAAATAATCAATTGATAAAAATAATTTTATAACATAATTATTAAAAAAAATTTAATTCATTAAAATTAAATTTTTAATAAAATAATTTTAATTCATTAAAATTAAATTTTTAATAAAATAATTTTAATATATTAAAATTAATTTTCAAAAATTTAGCAAGGGACAAATCGCTCACTAGATTCCTCGCTATTCATAATAATTTAACGAGGAATAAAAAATTCCTCGCTAATCTCTCGCTAAATTAGCGAGGGAAAGGATATTTCTCGCTAAATTTAATTCGTCGCTAATTTCTCATTCTTTTTGATCATTTAGCGAGGGATGAGTGATCCCTCGCTAAATTCCCTCGCTAAATTGCATTTTTCTAGTAGTGGGTTCAAAACCTCATGTGAGGGGTATAGAATCCCTTCCACTCAACCCAACCCATCAATGGTAAATATTTGGAAATATTTATTTGTGATCACTTTTGCATTTGCAAGATCTCTAAAAGATAAAATTAATAATCAACAAAAAAAAATTATATATATAGATACATGAGTCCCTTATATGACCTAACTAGTGTTTGTACTTGAAAAGTTTTGTATATGAAATCCTTTTTATTTTCTTTTAAACTAACACCAAATGGAAGAACCACCTAACAATGAAATTTTATCAAACTACTATAAGGCCAGCGATACTATATATTAATGAATGTTGGGCTATGAAAGGGCAACAAGAGCATAAAATAGGAGTAGCAGAGATGAGAATATTGAGATGGATATGTGGTTATACAAGAATGGATAAGATACGAAATGAATGTATACGAGGAAAAATCGGAGTAGCACCTATCGAGGAAATAATGGTAGAAAATCTTTTAAGATGGTTTAGGCATATACAGGGGCGGACGCAGCCTTGACTAGTCGGGGGGGCCAATTTTCTTAGTTAAGTAGTAAAAATATATTTTTAAGAGACTCATAACAAATTAAAATCTAGACCCTTCTTTCTTTCATATCACAAAAATCATTTACAAGAGAATCCATTTCAAACTTTTTCATAATTTCCTTCTCAAAATACACAAGAAAACAATCAGATAGATATTCATCTTCCATCTTGTTGTGCTGCATAGTCTTAATGAAATTCATAGCCAAGAAAGATCGCTCTGTTGTAGCTGTAGAAACTGGAAGAGTGAGAATAAGAGTTACAACTTTATGTACAAGAGGATAAATTTTTTATTTTCTCATTTTTACCAACTATTGGCATAAATCAGAAATGGTAACCAATGTTTGAAAATCAGGAAGTTGTCGTATATGATCAAAATGCTCACATTGCATCTTTAATTGTATTATTTCATGTTGCAGAAAATCTTGTTGGTAGAACTTTTCTACCAGCTTGCAAATATCATCAATTCTAAATGATTTGCACATCTCTCTTGGATCCAAAGCTGTGCTAAGAACAAGCAACTCCACTATATGTTCACTGAATCTATTATTCAATTCTTGCAATTGAGAATCTATCACTGCGTTGAAAATGTCAACTTTATAATGATGCCCTATTGTAAATTTATCTTATTGATGACGAGCCCTTCTTCTTCTAGCAACATAATGAGCATCAAAATTTAGAATAGGTATATTAACTGCTTCACAAAAAGATTTCACATTCTCAACTAATTCTTCCCATCCATCATCCCTCAATTTCTGAATAAGAAACTTAGTAGAAGAAACAAGATCCATTGCATTCAAAATATCTTGAGATTGTTGTTGTAGAGCTTGACAAAGCAAATTAGAAATCTCTAAAATTGTTTTCATAAGATGCATAATGAAAACAAATTCAAAAAAAATTAGCACCTCATAAGCTGCATCTGCATCTCCACGTTGAGCAAGGTTTCCATCTTCAATTATATTCAACAAAATTTCACATGTTGCACTAAACATATTCATCAAGCTAGAAATAGACTTCAAATGAGAACTCCAATGAGTATCTCCAGCCCTTTGTAAAGTACCAATTTGATTAAGCTCTCTTCCACTTTCAAGCTCATTAATTTCAAGTAAATAAGCAATATTTTCAGCATGAGTAGCTTTTAATTGATCATTACGCTTACATGAGACTCCAACAATATTGATAACATTATTTAATGTAGTAAAAAAATGATAAACAGGAAGAACTTCTTTACATGCAGCGACTAATGCTAATTGTAGACGATGTGCCATACAATGTACATAATATGCATATGGACATTCATTTGAAATCAAAGCTTGTAATCCATTCCATTCTCTGCGCATATTACTTGCACCGTTATAACCTTGTCCTCTAATATTTTCAACATTAAGATTGTATTGAGAGAGGAGAGAAACAATACCTTCTTTTAGTATTATTGCAGCTGTGTCCTTAATATGAATAAGCCCAAAAAACCACTCTTGTACATATCCATCTTTGTCAACATATCTCAAGACAATAGACATTTGCTCCTTTTTGCATGCATCTCGAGCCTCATGAACAATTATACAAAATTTCATATCACCAATTTCTTCATGAATAACATTTCTTACTTTGGTTGCCATTACATGCAAAATTTCTTTTTGCATTCTTGGCGATGTATATGATGCATTTTTTGGAGCTTTTTCCAAAATGCTTGCAACTTTATCATTGAAAGAAGATATGAAACTTAGTAGTTCCAAAAAATTGCCTCGATTCTTTGATGTGTTAGACTTATCATGGGCTCTAAAAGAACAACCTTGAAATGCTAGCCACCTAGTTGCTTCAATTGAAGTTTTCAAACGAAGCCTATTTTCTGCAATTTCTTGATATGTGAATTTTTCAAATTTGTGTGCAGTATGTGATACTTTGTTCATGAGACCTTTACATTTTTTTCCTGCAATTCAATGTGGAGAAGTGATATCCTTTTCAATATGGGCTAAAAATGCACAATTTTTTCCATCCCTCACCTTTTTCCATGATCGAAAGCCATTAATAGTAAATGCATCTAATCCAGATGGTCCATTTTGGGAATGAAATACAAAACATGGTAAACAGAATGCAGCATCTTTGCTAGGAGAATATTCAAACCATGATGGAAACATCGCAAACCATGATGCTTGAAAACTACGGGCATGTTTTTCCTTAGATTTTGGGTACTTTGAAAGATTGATTTGATATGGGCCAGCCCTAATATAAGCTCTCCGGACTTCATCACGCATTTCAACAGGATATTCCCATATTTGTTGTCTCAATCCTGGATCACGTTCTAATGAATTGATATCAAAACTACCATTAGTTTGAACTCTTCCATGTTTTGCAGGAGGACATTCAAAATTTAGAGGTTCAATTCTTAGGAGAGGATTTAATGTCTCATCAATTTGTGGAGTCTCAGCTTCAACATTCTTCCTTTTGAAATATGAATGAATTGTGTTTTTTATCTAAAAGAAAAGAAAGAAAAACTACGATAAGAGCCATACAAAGGAAAAACTTTATATTTAGAGGAATATAAGATTATTATAAAAAAAATATAGACTAAGTCTAATATATTTAATTCCCACAAATAAACTTATTAATTTTTTATATACTAATTACAAAATTAAAATACCCTTTCTAATTTAAAATTAAATCCTTCCTTTTGATTATTTCCCAAAAAAAAATAATACATGCGAAAAGATTAATTGAGAAAGACATATTCTTTTTCATTGTATTGTTGTGTTGTGATAGTGGAAGATTAATTAAGGAGTAATTTAAAATTAATAACTCTACTAGGCAAAGATGAAAAAAAAGAAATTATTAATTTCAGTAAAATAATAAGCTATTAATAACTCTTTTCCTAGATTGAAGTTTGCAATGAGTGATTTGTTCTTATGATTGGTTTAATTGTTCAAGCAAATTAGTATTTAGCAAAACAAGATGAAAGAGACAATGTAGTACTTACCTTCTCCAAATCCCAAGTGGATAGTGGTCCCTTCCTCCTTGTGGCAACTTTTTGAACTCCCTCTTCAATTATCAACTATGAAGCATCAAATCTTCAATCACTTACTCCTTTTGTGGTCCCTTCCCTTGTGTGTATGTAGAGTGAGTCCCGTGTGTGAGTGCCGCATGTGAGAGTGACTGCTGCAACTTCTCTCTTTTTTTTTCTTAATGTTGTGTTGTTTACTTTTATAACCTAACAAACCCTATTTTTATTTGGTATTTTCTCTTGTGAGCTTTATATTATTTTTATTATGTATTTTATTTAGTCTTATTGTTAGGCTAATGACTAAGTATGATTGTATGACAAATTTTGGGAGAGGCCCAATTCAAAATCAACATATTTTTTATTTATATATATATATATAAATATATCTATATACATATATCATTATTTTAAAAAAAAATTTTGGGGGGGGAGCGCCCCCCTCACTGTCAACCTGCGTCCGCCTCTGGGCATATACAAAGAAGAAAACAAGAGTAGTAAGTAAGAAGAGTTGATCAAATAACTTGAAACCCTATTAAAAGATGTAAAGGAAAATCAAAAAGAACACTAAAAGAAGTTATAAGGCGTGACCTGATATGGTGTTTAATAGAACCCATTGGCGTCGTATGATCTATGTAGCCGACCCTACTAAATGGGATAAGGCTAATGTTGTTGTTGTTGTATTCTTGACTATTTGTTATTCTGTATTTTAAAATGGGGTAACTTTTCCAGATTTTCCCCATTTACTGGGCTTGAATTTAAAGAATATTATTGGTCAAAAAAATTTAAAGAATATTGACTTTCTTCTACTTAATCAAACTGCTAATTTTATATACTCATCATTGTCAAGAATATAGAAGATTGTATGAGGAAAAGATTACCCATGTGAGCAGCAATTACTTATTCACAATATGATAATAGGTTGAAAAAATATGATTTACATAAAAAATTTAGAAATTTAAACATTTTGAACAGAAAAAATATAAAAATAAAAAAAAAGTATAATTAATATCTTGCGTAAAAGATGTGAAAGAAAATTATCAAAAAAAAGAGAGAGAGAGAGAAAAGACCAAATACTCAAATTAACAATATTAATAAATCATTTGGCTTTCTATAAATTTGTTAGATATATAGATATAGATATAGATTTTGAATTTTTTTAATAGCATACGATTGCATGAGGCTTCATTATATAATTCTGAGTTGTGGTAATTTTATAGATGTAAGTATTTTTTATATCCTTAGACAAAAGAAGGTAAAAAAAAAAAAGATTAGTTTTGAATGATAATAACATAAATTAATAGATATTACATATTTTAATATTTGTATCATGAAATAGGATTAATTTTTCTATGTGGCAACAAATTGGTTAGTATAATATATTATAATTTATAAGTTGATTATTTGTTTTATATACACAATGTACTATTGGCCAAACAGATATACATGATCTATTATTATGTATTAAAATTATATATAACCTTAAGATATGAGATTAAATCTATTATGTTTCGATGTACAGGGCTTTACCAATACTTTTTATTTTAATATTCACAAGGCAAAATCAGGGGAAAGGAAAATTAGTGGATTACAGCTAACTCTTGTGAATCTGAGCCCACCTCCATCCTTAACTCTTTTACAAGTCCAATGTCATGTTTTAATGGACTCGGGTTTGGAAAAAATAAATAAATACAAGGCACAAAACATATTTGTTCTTTATATTTTGGATCAAGAAAAAACTCATATTTATTTTCTGCATTTGAGATTAGAGGGAGTGTATATACACTCAAAACTCTCTTGGTTTAAGCAATCTGGGCCTTAATCTTTCTGAATACCCTCTTTTTACTTCTACACTCAACAAATGGTTCATCTAACTAAAACCTGCCCAATAGCTTCTGATCAAACCACATTGGGCAAGGGTTAGAAAATCTAACTTGGCCCGAGATATATAGCTTTAGAGCCACTTCATAATTTCTGCCCTTCTTGATATGCATATAATGAAATAGCTCATCTCAAAATCTGAATTGTCCCTGAAAAAATTGGACAATCCAAATTTTATTTTATTCTTTATCAAAATAAAAATTTAATAATTTTTATTTTAATAGAAATGTAATGTGAAAAAATATAATCCATCTTTAAAAATAAAGTTTTAACTTTAAAAAAAATTTTCAAATCTGAACTGTCCATATAAAATTTACATGGTTCAAATCCTGTCTCAAGCGAGGATGAGCATATGGTAAGTGCATAATTTGAATGATAAACCATGATGAGCAGTAATAATGCTGTCTAGTATTCTCAAAATAAAGATTGATGAATCGGATAAGAGGAGCAGTTGTCATACAAGTCTGATGAGAAGTAATACAGATGAGGCAATGAACCAACGATAATGTTATGGATGGGCCTGAAATGAATGACGAGGAGGCAGTCCATGTGTTGAGGGGCCCAGTAAGCTGTGGTAGCCGAAAGGACGCTTTGGTCAATCCACTGAGACGTAGCAACAGAATTCGCAGATCCACGTGGAAAGTTAGGGAAGGGGAAGGAATATAATCTGTTAGAGATTTCCTCGTGGGTGGGGAATATGTGTAATCTCTTTCAAGATCTTCTCTCTAGAATTTTCTTTCTTCCTTAATACTTTCTTTGAATTCTCAATTATCCTTCTAGTTTCTATATATCTTGTTGAATTTTGCTGAGAATAAACTGTGTTAATTTTCTCATTGCAACTGAATTGTTAATTGCAAGAATAATCATTACAGATAACTGCTTGTAATAATCGATCCATAGCTACCAAACTCATAGTTAGTGGCATCGTATAGAACTACTTAGTTGAATCTTAGATCTTTTTCTTTTCATCGAATGATTAATGCTACCGCCGAGTAGGCAAAATCCTGATTAATACCACTAATAACAATTAACATAAGCAGTTTAATCAAAATTTTCTACTCATATCCGTCTTGCACAAACACACAAAATTAAGATTACCTGAAATTTTTCACATCCCATCCGGCAAGATTAGCAGCTGTAGTGAGCGCATGCCTCCAACGCCACACCTTCTCATCAAAGCGGTACAGTACAAGTCGATCGAATGCCTCTCCAAAACGATCCTTCTGCTTGCGTACATCTGACGGATCAACATCATAGAACACAGGCAGGACCACGTGACCGATCGTTCTGTGACACTCCATGATTTTATCCAATTCCCCTAAGCACCATTCAGATCCGCCATAGTTGATCGAGAAAACGACGATACAAATCCTTGAATTCGATATGCCTCGAAGTAATTCGTCTCCGATCACATTTCCCCTTTCTAGTGAATAACCGGCATCGTCCCGGAAAGCATGGATTCCAGCACTAGTGAGGGATGAACGGAGATGAGAAATGAAGCCCTTGCGAGTGTCTTAGCCTCTGAAACTGAGGAAGGCATCGTAAATCCATTTCCGTTCGGATTTGGAGGATGAACACCGAGAGGAAGACATCGATGTTTGGGGGAAAATTGGCGGCAAACAAGGGAAAGGCAAAAGGGATGGGAAAGAACAAAATGAGTTTATTACTTTATTTAACATTTAGGACGAAGACCTTTAACTGACTCCTCTTCACCTTTCATACCGTCAACTTCGAATTTTATTTTCACTTAATTTTAACGCATGGTGGCGGGGGAGGGAGTAAATACTGGATACTTTATGATGCAGTGTGAAGCGTACTGGGTCTTCAGCAGTGCACAGTCACACTTTATAGCATATGGCGCTTTTACATGGGAGTGCACCACTTACCCATCTTATTTTAGTAATATTTTCTTAATTTATACCACGCGCCCCTGGTTTTTTCTTAGGAAGTGCACCACTTTAATATTTTATTTTAATAATATTTTCTTTAATTTACACTTATACCATTCATCCTTGGTTCTTCCTTTCTTTTCCCTTTTTTTATCAATTTTTTGAAGCAATAGATCAATGAAGCCTAGTAATTTTTTTTACTAATAAATATTTTAATCTCCTACCTAAAAAAAATATCAATACTTTGAACCATCATCAACGATAGAATAAAATATTGCTGGAAAAAATTAAAAAAAATTATATTTTTATGTGATTATTTGATTTTCGATACTACCAAATTATATTTAAATATTGTTAGATACGATTTGAAACTTTTGCTAATATAAATTTTTTCATTTATAATATTTAAACTCTTAATCTTATGTAAAAAATTAAGTTCCTTTTCCATAACCCAACAATATAGCTAATAAAAGTTGATCACGTAACCCAACCACATAGGAATTAAGGGAATTAAGTTCCTTTCAGTGTGGGAGACATTTTTTTTTATAGGTAATCAGTGTCAGAGAAGAATGTGCTTGAAGAAACGGAGAGAAGAATTGGGCAACTATATTTTTCAAAAAGGAGAACTGGGCCCACCAAAACCCAAAAAAATTGGGTTAGAGGTGGATGGGTCATTAACTAATAATGGGCAAACAGAGTGGGAAGGCCTAATAAGAGACAAGAACGGAAGATTTATAATAGGTTTTATGCATAAATGAGGTGAAAATTACTTGATATCATTGAAGGCCTAGAACTATGTTATGATAAAGGTATTAAAAATCGAATCGGTCATTGGATCGGATAAAATAATAGTTCAAGGTTCAATAGTTAGATTGAGGTTGAACCGGTTGTGAATAAATTAATATATTTTAAATAATATAGATAAAAAATATGAAAGATATTTATCCATGATCATAAAATTAATATTCAATCTAAGATGAAAAATAAATTTAATAATATATAAAAAATTAAAAATGTTATTAATAAGTTTTACAATCAAATATTAAAATCTAAACAAATTAATATTCATCTATAATTATATTTTGAATTGAAAATAGTCAATTGATATTCTATTTTTATATTATTTATTAAATAAATGTATTATTATTTATAATTATGTATCATAATAATACTTATACCATATTATAATATAGAAAGAAAAAATTTATACAAAAAATAATGCTATTTAGTACCAAAAATAATGTTATTTTATCTTAAAAATTAAAAAAATATTTAAAAAAATTAAAAAATTTAAAAAAAGAAAAGAGGTCAAACCGGTTTTGTACTGATTCTTGACCGGTTTTGCTCCAATTCGTACCGATTTTGAAGAGCTCTGGTCTTCATCTATGACTAGACCGGACCAGGGGCTAATTCCCGGTCAGACCCGTCGGTTCGACCGATTCGATTCGATTTTTGATACATTGGTTATGATATTAGGATGAAGGTTTTTGCCAAGTCGTAATGTCTAGTGACTTTGTATCATTATCAGAGACAGATACCAGATGTCATACATGAGGAACCCCATGGAGGAGGAGTGTAATTGTCTTTCGGTGAGCAATTGGACAATTGACTTTTGTTCTGTCTTCAAAGAAGCAAACAATTGGGCCGATTGGTTGGCAAAGGCTTCTCAAAAATTAAACATCTATTTATGTTTCCCTAATCCTCTCCAAAGAGTTGCAGCTCTTGTATGGTTTTTAACCCATCCCTTTTCAATTAAAAAAATATAAATTTCATATGTTATATTAAAATTAATTTTAAATTATATATGTATAATAAAATGTGTTTTCTATCAAATTATGAATCATGCAAGTGACTTATCAGATTTTGAATAGACTATTATATTTATATGATACTAATATTGATTTATTGTTTAACTTAATCAAAGTCGTGAGATATGATTAAATTTAATTAGCATTACGGACAAAAGGCCTTAAGCTAGCCTCCTCCCTGGAAATTCACTATTTTAGCCCGTTAACTTTGTATTTTATTTTTGTTAACTTTTAAGCATACTCAGGGGAGAATGAGTCATTGATTTTATGTATGTATATAAATTATAAATAATATGATTCATTTATGATTTTTGTACAGAAAAAAAAAAATATATATATATACCTATACCATATTAATATTGATGTATTGTTTAACTTAATATATATTTTTGTCAAGGTCATGAGATATAATTAAATTTAATTAATTTTACGGGCAAAGGCCTTAGCAAGCCTCTTTCTGGAAAATTCACCATTTTCCGTTAACTTCAACGCGTACACGGGGACTATGAGTCATAGAATTTATATTTTATGCTGATATCTATATATATTTAGAAGCAAATGCTGTAAGTGCTTAGCTATCATTAGCCTCATGCCTCACCTAAAAATGCTATGTGATAATTCAGAAATAATCAGAGAAAATATAATATAATAGAATAGAATAAGAGAACTACAATAATATAATAAGAGAAAATTAAGAAAGGGAAGACGAAAACTAGAAACTGAATTATAAATTCATTGAGAAAAGACTGCTCTGTTCTTTTTTTCTTTTTATGCCCATCTTATTATTTAATGATTACAACCAAACATAAAATAACTTCTACTTTTTATAAAATCTTTAAACAATAAATCACTTTTTAAATAATCTAAAACATACTGTTTTGAAGTTTTTCAAAAATCACTAAGTTCAGATGCAAAATAAAATTAAAGTTAAGATTAGTCAGGGTTTAAAAGGATAAATTCCAATGTTTAACTCAAATATTAGATTAACATGAAGATAATAAATTTTATGATTTGTATTTATTTAATTGCATAAAATTACGATTTGGCATTGCAAGTTACTGTGAATTGACGCTGTTGCGCAACTAAGCAATGCAACTGTGTTTTGTGATTATTTATATATTGACGTGGAAAGCACGACAAAATTCTGAAAAATCAAATATTTTATAAGCTATAGGACTGCATAAGAGACCCCTTTGCATTTAGGTACTTAAGGTGTTGAACATCAATTGTAAATTTAAAATATACTATAATAAATATCTTATTTTTTTCAATCTTCAAAAATTTTAATTTTAAAATCATTCGTTGTTAACTATATGAATAATAATTCTTTAACTGACATTTTTTAAAATAAAACGAAAGAGGGAACCAGCTTTTTTTCATTTTCAATGAGGGAACCAATTACATTTGAAGCTTTATTTTATTGCCCTGTTGATGAGAGCTAGCTATAAAAAATATTTGCAGCATATATAAGTTTTATGAATAACTTTATTATAACATTTTTCATATTGTCTTATCATAGTTCTGATACAAAACCTTCAAACTAAGTTCACAGAGTGGCTTTATGTTCTGCAGCTTCAGTCAAGGTGCACAAGTTATTTTTCCTTATGACTTCCATTTCTTGTACCGGCTCATAAATTTGGCAATAAATTCTGCAAGAAAATTCATTATCGCCAATTTGACTTAACGAGTTAAATATGATCTTTGCAATAACATGTGTTGATAACATAAAAACAACTTACAAAATAATAAAAAAGAAATTGTTAAAGCCAAAAATTAAAAAAAAAAAAAAAGAAGGAAGGAACGAGGGGACTTCATTTTCGGTCACACAATAGAAAGGCAAAATAACAATATAAATGACATTTTTATTTATAAAATTATTCTTTATTTCATTTTGCTTTCTATTTTATTCCAATTCATGTCAAAAAGAGGAAAGGAGAGGACCAGGAAAGTTTTAATGACCTTTTATTTAGTTGGATCAAAGGGGAGTAGAAGTATTTTACTGATTTATTAGTTGGTTCATGAGGTTAGGGGAGTTAATTATGATTTTACAATTATATACTTATATAATTTCAATTCTCTTTTGTAATGTTCTCTTTTATAAAAGAATAATTAGAATTCATTATTTTTGTAATTTGTGAATCTTAAAATCTTGTATCTTACTTATCATTTTTTTCTTTTGCCACAATTTTCATCTTACATATCTATAACAAATTTTTCTTAATATGTTGTTGAAAAGATTATTTGATTAATTTTAACATATTATCTTATTATAAAATATAACATCAACTTAAAAATTTTTATTACAATATCAATTTTATGATAGTATATTAAAAATGGTTTTATTTGAGTGCGACAGATAGACGCCACTGAGGGTCTCATACTGGGTAGGACTGTTTTGCAATATTTCAAATATGTGAGAATAATTTACTCTTCATGTGTCAAAATTAAACCCTTCCACGTTGAAAACGCCCAAGTTGGAGGGTATGGGGATAAGGGGAAGGAGAGGAAAAAAAATTTACATTTCATTTTCTCTAATTTTCCCATCCAAACTAGGTCTCCCCTCCTCGTCCTTCAAAATTCCCTAATCAAACAGTATCTTAAAATTACTTTCTTATCAATTAATATCATTTATATTTTCTTCAATGAGTGTTAGTTCTAATAGAAACGGTTAGGTTCTACTTAAATATCAGCTTAATCCAAATTAGTATGAATTCTAATAAATTCTTTAATTAAAATAAAGTACGTTTAGGATGCAAGTAATTTATTGCAAAAAAAAATATCATTTATATTTTCCCATATACAATATGGTTTAATTTAAAGCCAGTAATATAATTACAATTCTAATTTTAAACAGAGTAAAATACATTCACTCCCTACAATATTTTTGAAATTACATTGATTTTTCCTTTACTTTCAAAATATATACTTTAATCTAATTTTTAACACTATTCATATTATTCCATTAAAAATTCTATAATACCTTTTTTTATGGATTAAAATTTATAATAAAATAACTTAAAATTATTGATTTACCCTATTGATTTGACATGTATTATCTATAAAAAATTCATAATAATATTTTTTATTGATTTGACATGAAAAATGCTAAAACATTATTAAACAATTTTAAATAATTAATTATAATAACTATTTAAATATATGAATTTCAAAATATTAAATTAAAATCAATAAAATAAAAAATTGCCCAATCAATCAATATAAAACATAAAAAAAATGTAAGACATTTTACAAACTGTAATCAATACAACTTATCTCAAACTATATATGTGTAAATGGAAAGAATTCATTCTAGTTGAAAGTTAAAAAATTAAAAAAATGTGCTGAAAATATGAGTACCAAATCAATATTTATTTATGTAATGAGGGATATTTTACTTTGTAAAAAATATTAAATTTGGTGAGTTGATGATTTTATTAATGATTGGGTGAATGAAAATAAAATTTTAAAAATAAAGAAAAGATCTATATAACATAACTTTTGATTTTTTTTTTGCCAAATAACATAACTTTTGATTACATTGAGATCTAGATAGGTTTCTAAGATAAAGAGAAAATTTCTTTAATTTAAGTAAAAATATAAAGGAGATTACAGTGTTTTTTTCTCTTTTAACTATTGTTGAGTTGGATACTTGGATTCTGAGCTTATTAATTTTTATATATACACTCAACTTTTAATTTTATTTTGGTTATTTAAAATATAAAATGTTTAATTAAATTTTCTTTTCGAGCTAACGTCAATATGTTCTATTAATTTTGTGAATTTGATTAATTATGCATGCCAATAATTTATTATATATTTGTGTTCCCTCTTCTTCTCTAAACTATAGATACTGAAAATATTAAAATAACATGCGACTTCATCTTCATAATTGAATTAAAGTATAATAATTAGGAATAAATTTTTTTTTAACTATGAGGACCCAATTTGCAAATATAAGTACAATAAAAACTAATATAAGATTTAAGTGAAGTGAACTTCAACCAAAAAAAAAAATTTAAGTGACAATAAAAAGACTAAGCAAATAATTTAACTTTGAAAGTTTAGAGGAAAATTATATATATGTTAAAACAAATATACAATCAATGTTTGGCTGAAAATAACAAAATTTAATTTAAAATTTGAGTCATATACAGATTTTTTTGGCCGAACATATAGATATAATTTTATACATTTAAAACTAGAAAATAAACAATTATAATATCTTAAATTTATACAATTAATCACAATCATTAATAAAGTAGTTAACTCACTACTAGTAAAATGACATCAGATTAAAATTCACTCCTTAAATGTCATTTTTTATAAGTTTAAATTATATACAAATAATCTTTTAATGTGTCATCACTGTTAGAGAAATGATAAATAAACTTACTACGAGAACTCAAATTTTGAGGACCAACTGTTAAATTTTAAAAATAAAAAGGCTTGTAAAAATAACTCAAAATTTTAAAAAAAAATACATTTTAAACTTTTAGCTTAAACTATTCACATTTCCTTTGATATTTGATGAAATTTGAAATAAATCATATTATTTATAACTTATGAATAGTATGATTTCTTATATATTTTATATTTATATTGGTATTAATATGAATATTTTTTCAAAAGAAATTTTGAAGGGAATGAGAAGGCAGAAGTGAGACATATATCTCTGATCAGTGCAAATTTTAAAAATTCAGCAATTTCAGAAAGGCATAGTAAAGTCCGTTACCTTCAATTTTTCTGTAACTGCGAGTAACATTCTTGTTTGTGATCACTTCATTATTCCTTTGATTCAACTGATCACCTGTTCTCTCGCCAGCTTCCCCCAATTGCATCATACTATCCGATTTTATTTCATCAGCTTTCTGAAATATAAACATTGAAACTAACGACCATGTAGCAATATTTACCTTCAATGGTTTTAACTTCACCAAGATTAATAAAGAAAAGGAAAATGAATATGTAAAACCTAGACTATGGTTTCTCTCGTAATTCCTCTCTTCAGTCTATGGCGGATGGGTAAGAAGATCAGAAGAACTTTGAAAAGCGACGAGAACACTCTGTCACAGATGGAAAGATGATAATGCGAAGACAGAGAGAGGGAGAGATATGCCAGTGTGTGCGTGGAAGTTGATTTGAGGAAGAAATTGGTCCTGGAAGTGTTGGTCTTTAGTGATTTGTCTCAGGTTAAATATGAGGGATTCAATCTTTTGTGAAATCCAAGATTAAACACTAGAGCATGAGTAACCTAATAGCATGGATTAATTTCTTTCGAGGTATGGAGAGTAAAAAGCAAACCATATCCAACTGGATTTACTCCATACATAAAAACTGGGACTCGAACTGCTTAACGGATGAAAACCTCTACAGCTCACGCTAATCTTTTGAGTCATTCAAGATTAAACAAATTTAAACCAAAAAAATATGAAAAAAGAAAAAGCATAAATAAATAAAGGAGTAAGTAGAGTTTGAGGATCTACATTGTTCTTCTCGTCCACAAGTTCGGCAACTTCTGACCTTTGCGATTCATCCACCACAGACGTTAACGCCGCTACTAGAGACTGCATGCATGAAGAAAACAACCTAATTTATTTGTCCGAAAACAATATCTATGTAAACAGCAATATACATATATAAATACACACCATATAAGAAATTATTACCTTGTAAACAAAGTCTGGGGGAACTTGGTGCCTCATCAAATTTTTCAACTTTCGACGAATGAAGTATAGCCTATTCATAATGAAACAAATGATATCGCAAATGAATAAAATATTCTACCAAAGAATTATACAGGCCTTGTCAATGATATTCTTTTATTGGTGAATGGACCGGATGATGAAAACTTACCTGGTCTTGTAGCTTTTTGTGCATAAATAGCTATATCTTTTTTTTTTAATGAACCAATCACTATTTTTTTTATATGAACCAATTACTAAAGGTGCTAATTATATTGATGGTAGATAATATGGAAAACAATTATAATTAGATGTTGACTTTGACAACATTTATGGAATTTAAAAACTGAGTTGTACTCATCATAACTTTAAATATGGTAACTTGTTATAAATTGTATATTTTATATTTATCAATTAATATTGATATTTTATCATCTGATATTGATTAGTTAGTGACTTCAAAAGGTGTCAATTCGGCTTGAATTGTAATTATAAATAATTAATGAGATTTTTAATTTAAAACCATAAAATATTTGTTTTTAACATGCGAAAGATTTTTCAAATATTGTACCTTAATTGATTCCCCAGGAATAAGAAATGCGCCCTCCTAATAAATGAATTGGAAAAATAATAAACAATTTTATAAATGCTTGTTTTAGAAGAACAAATGTATTTATGAGTTAGAAAAAAAACTGTATGTATTCTGCAATATATTTAAGTCAGCTAAAAAAATTGAGAATTACAGTTTCATAAAATAAATAATAAAATTGCATTATAATTTTTAAAGCTTGTGCCATCCTTTGAATCTTCTATCCCAATAAAAGCATGTATTTAACAAAAAAAAAATAAAGTGTAATTATATTTTAAATGCACTTCTCCTTTTTATATCTAATTTATTTTTCAAAATTTTCTTACAAATATAGCATGTTATTATTATTTTTGTGACTACGGAAAAAAATTCAAATTCACTATGCAATGACAAAATCACTCACTGTTTTGAACTTTGCTCCTCAATCATATTCTTAGCAATATTAGCAATATCTTCTTCCCATCCAGTAGCTATGGCATGCTGTGCTTCTAGGGCATCCCTTTAAAATAAAGTTAATCATTAGAGTAAGAAGCAACTATAAATAAAATCATTAGTATCAATCAATATAAATATAAAATATAAAATTTAAAGCAAACTATACGATTTATAAGCGATGGACAGTATGTTTCATATCCAATTTCATACAACACAAAATGCTATGACATATCAAAGGAGAAGATTAATATATTGAATATTTCAATACTTTATAAAACTACCCAATTACTTTTAATGCAAACAAAAGGGAAAAAAGACCAAAAGAAATCTTATTAAGCTTGTATTTTGATCGTAGCTAAATTAATTTGAGGAAAAAATATTTCATCTCACTTGTTTCGACAAGTTGCTTCAAGTGAACGAATTGCTTGCCGTAGATTGTTTTTTGACTTCCGAACTATTTTTACGGCAAAGTTGGTGGACAGTTCTATTCCTTCCTGTTTGGCTATGAATTCCAAAATCTCAACAATCTGTTTGCATCAAAGGGTTAGAACAAAATCAAACTATGTGAAATACTAATTAACATAATGAACTTATTGGACCATTTTGGCTTTTGAAATATATGGGAAGCTCATCAACCAACTTAAACATCAATGATACGAAGCAAAGAAACATAAAAACCTAAAAACATGTGACCGGATATGAGGTCGATATTTAATCATAATACTCATCAACTCTTTTCTTTTTCTTTTTGAATGCATTGTATACCTTTTTTTATGGATAATATAAAGGATTCATTTCGATATTTGGATGCAAAGTAATTTAATGGCAACAAGAAAAACTAGCTGATTTTATTTTTTATCAAGCGTAATGATGAAATTTTAATTGCAACTCTTTCATATAGTCACAAAATGTAAATTGTCAGATTGAGAATTTTCAAAAGTTGCCTTTAAAATTGTCAAATTTTACTTTCATTCTCTCTCTTCAAAACTTTCCAAAACAAAGCCAAAGGTGATAAAAGCGAAACCACAGAAACTCTGACCTGTTTGGTTGAAGAAGGGGAAAGATGAACAGTTTTGCACAGTGCTTTGACAAGTCTAAGCTTTGATTCATCAGAGCAGCAAAAGAAGACCTTACTACAACCTCTATACCTTTCCAGCATCCACCTAATGTACAGTAAGGATTCTTTTGGCAGCCTCTCTGCCTCATATAGAACGATTGCTTTAAGAAACAATCAGGGAAAAGAATTCAGTAATTAATTAATTAATTAACTTACTTCACTGCCTTCAAAACTATAATCCCTTTGGGTTTAGTGGTGAAATTAATTAAAGTTTATTACCTTGGCAGTTATCTGGGCTACAAGGAAGTGTGTTTATGATGTTGCCATATGTTTCTTTGAAAAGATCATCAATGACATATTTCTCATATCCTTTTGTGTCTGAGAGATTGACCTCAACATGATGGGGTGATTTCTTTATGGGCACTTCAATGCTACCCTCCATTTCTCCCTGTACAAGTTAAGCGTAAGGAAAGAAAATTAAGATCTTCAACTTTTAAAATGGGAAATTCCCTCTCTCAATTATTTTCTTTTCTTGGTAACTAATTTAAGAATTATTTGGCATGAAGAATAGCAATGAATGAAATAGAAGTAATCTGAAAAAATAATTTTGAGAATTAAACAGGTGTTTTTAATTTTTTAAAAATAAAAAATAATATTAGTGAGTAATAATTAAAAAAATACATAATAGACACTGTGCAGAGAACATAAAAGGAGAAGCATTTTCCATCAATATAACCAAAGAAGACATAAATCCTTCAAATTATTTTCTGAAATACTTCATCAAATTTATTTTTTCAGAAATATGCAAAAAAAATTTTGGTAGCAAGAAAAGAAAATAATTATTCTATATGGTAAACAACAAGATTTGTAATATTTATTATACTTTTTTTTATCATAATTTCATAGTAACTTTTTTATTTTATTATTACAACAATCCAAAACCACGTTTTCCTAATGTGGAAGGCAGAAGGTTTGAACACGTGGTTTGCCAACCCAAACACACGTTCGGCGGCTAGTTCATCATTTGAAAATTTAATAGCAATAAACTCGACATATTTGTTCCAATTTTGCCTGCTTAGAAATGTGTTTTAGTGTTTGGTTTCGTGGACTATTAATCTAATCTTATCCTTCATTTTCTTTGCAACCTTCACAAATAACGAGTTTTTTCACTTTCTGCGACTTGATTTTTATTATGTGTGAAAAATTAATAATCGATATATGGTGATGCATAGAGAACAAATATATCTGATAGCTAGTGAATACACGCCTTTACCTTTAAGCTGAAAGTTCTACTTTCCTCCGTGATCTGTTGTGCAGAAAGGAAACAAAATTAGCAATAATATAAAAAACCACATCAGAATATCATCTGTAGTGTTGTTTCTTCACAAAACTCTCTCTCTCTCTCTCTCTATATATATATATCTGTATATATATTAAAGTACACATATAAATACCTCCATAGGGCCAAAGACTTCTCGAAGCATAGCCCGTATCATGGACCTCTTACCTGCACTTGGTGATCCAACAAATAGAAAATGGTCACACACGCATCCATTCCTGACCTGTATGTACATGTTTCAGAGTTCGAAGTATATTCATCTTAGAATAGAAACAGAGTATGTCACCTTCAAATGCAACTAATTATCCAATCTGATATCCACTTCTCATATGGAGACTGTAGTCATATATATTATAATGATAGATTTTAAGAAAAGCTGTAACACAAGTATATATACTAAACTATAATAATGGTTTGCAAAAGTAAAAGTAAATACAAAATTTGCAGTAAGTTCTACTATGCACAAATTATGAATGTAACGACTCATTCTTTATATTATATGCAATACACGAAAAAAGAAAACATGTTTAGTTATGCTTTAAAAGTAATATACAAATTAAATTTTTTTTTTTAATTAGATCATCTGTAAAGAATTTTTTGAATTTTTTAAAATGAAAAGTAAATTTTTCAACTTTTAATATTTAAAAAACAAATTCTTTATCCATTTTGTTCTCGATATTATTATATCTATTGATTTTTAAAGCTAGAAAATTGAGATACTTAACTGAAGTTTAACTAATCCTTCAGAAACAACTCTAGATAGCATAGCTCACACAGTAAGAGATGGATCACCAAATGGAATCCAACCCAAGTCTCCATTGCAGCAGATACATCGCACTCACCTATTGAGAGAGAGAGAGAGAGAGAGAGAGAGAAGAGGGGGAGAAAAAAAGAGAGAACTCACACGCTCTCTTTTTGTATTGACCATCCATCTCGCCCATTTTCTAATAATATCCTTAGTATTTCAATTAATTAGGATATTTGTGTCAATATATAATTTCAATTAACTCAATTTAAATAACTAGATTACTAACACTTGCGCTACACTGGACACATTAAGATTTTAAAAAATATCACAAAATTTATATATATGTATATAATTCAGTAATGATGGCTTCAAGAAGATAATGACACTGGAATGTTAAAATAGATAATGAAAGGAAAATCTTATGGCTTGTAAGCCTGTGCTAGTGTGCACAAGCCATGACTTCATACAGTGCTATATATTTTAGATTAAAACATATACTTAAATATGAAGCCCTGTTGAGTCAAAATTAATTAATTAATCAAAGTATAAATTTGTTGATACTTAAACTCTATTGAGTTTGTAATATTTAGTTAGCCCATAAATTACCAGCCACTCAATTAAGTCCAACAATATCATATACTACTTCCTCTATTGTGGAAAACTAATATCTGTTGGCATTGCCATCTATGGAGAGTTTGGCATGTCAATTGTAAGAGAACTTGAAGTGACATAAAGTGGCAACATGGAAACTGAAATAGAGAAGAACCTATTCTAATCAAGTCTTTATCATTTAAAAAAATTTTAATATGGTCCTCGTCAACAAAACACTCATGTGCCATTAAAGTCTACCGATGACTATGCCAACAAAGTGATGAAATGATAGAGAAATTCACATGGCAAAGCTTTGGTTGAAGTGAATTGATAATAAAAGATATAGATTTAACGTATGAAAATAGCATATGATTAAGTTGCTTTAATTATCCATTATAGAGACCAAAACTTGAAGGACAACAAAATGAAACAAATCTCAAAAGCAAGTGCAAAATTTAACAATTAAAGTCAAAAAAAGAAAAAAAAAAGGCGAGGTTAGAGAATCATGCCTAGTAATGATCGATCATGAGGGAGTTTAGTCTCACCAAGGTTTGCAGCTGAATGGCTATCTCTCTATTGCAGATAAAGTCGTCCAAGGCCTTAGGCTGGTATTTGCTTGCCCATACATACTCTTTGTCATTTCCTTTCTCAGCAGTCATCTTCAACATCTCCGGTTTAGTCTTTCCATTACCATCATTGCGTAATGATTCTGATAATTCTGGCACACCTGTTCTCCTTTCACAAACTGTCACACTCTCTCTCAAGGACTTCTCCTTCTTACCTACCAAAATATTCTCACTAACCTCCTCCTTCTCAGTGATTTCTTCGAACAGTTTGGCATCAACCTTGTTTGATTCTGATACATCGCTGTTTTCACAAATTCTAACACTCTCCCTCATGGACTTCTTCTTACCCACCAAAACATTCTCACTAGCCTCCTCCTTTTCACAAACTATCAACATCTCCGGTTTAGTCTCTCCATTACCATCATTGCGTAATGATTCTGATAATTCTGGCACACCTGTTCTCCTTTCGCAAACTGTCACACTCTCTCTCAAGGACTTCTCCTTCTTACCTACCAAAATATTCTCACTAACCTCCTCCTTCTCAGTGATTTCTTCGAACAGTTTGGCATCAACCTTGTTTGATTCTGATACATCGCCGTTTTCACAAATTCTAACACTCTCCCTCATGGACTTCTTCTTATCCACCAAAACATTCTCACTAGCCTCCTCCTTTTCACAAACTATCAACATCTCCGGTTTAGTCTCTCCATTACCATCATTGCGTAATGATTCTGATAATTCTGGCACACCTGTTCTCCTTTCACAAACTGTCACACTCTCTCTCAAGGACTTCTCCTTCTTACCTATCAAAATATTCTCACTAACCTCCTCCTTCTCAGTGATTTCTTCGAACAGTTTGGCATCAACCTTGTTTGATTCTGATACATCGCTGTTTTCACAAATTCTAACACTCTCCCTCATGGACTTCTTCTTATCCACCAAAACATTCTCACTAGCCTCCTCCTTTTCACAAACTATCACTCTCTCCCTCATGGACTTCTCCTTACCGACCAAAACATTCTCACTAATCTCCTTCTTGTCAGCGATTTCTTCGAACAGTTTGGCGTTAACCTTGCCTGATTCCGATACATCTCTCTTCTCACAAACTCTCATTCTCTCTCTCAAGGACTTCACCTTCTTATCCTCCAAACCATTCCCACTAGCCTCCTCCTTCTCAGTCATTTCTTCGAACAGCTTGCCATCAACCTTGTAAGGCACCTCTAAAACTCTCTCTCTCACTCCCTTCTCTTCAACGTCCTCCTTCCTCTTCACTTTCTCGCCATAAATTTCAGTCACAATTTTACCACTCATAGGTCTCATTGACGAAGAACCCCATCCCAGAACAGTCGATTTCTTCACATTCACGTCCTTCCTCCTCAACCAAAATCTCAAGTTCTTCCCTCCGGCACAAGGATCACTCCGACCATAAAGAGCGAGAGAATTATCAGTGAGGCCTGCGTAGTACCGACTGGACTCACCTCCTGAAGACGACGATGTTGAAACGAGATAATGATGTAGAGATAGAGCGTTAGTCCGAGGAGGATAAGCAGGACATGAAGCATTCTCGTTAAGGGCAAAGGATTGATCTGTGAGGCCTTTGTAGTAAGGACTACTGCTAGATCCGTGGTGATCGTGATTGGAATTCAGAGACGATTTTCTTGTTGGTGGAGGATGACGAAAGAGGGATATGGAAGGGGAAGAGTTTAGGGACGACCATGGTGACATTTTGCTTCGGAGTGCGGGAGGAGTGAATTTCAGAGAATGCATGGAGAAATAGTCAGAGAAGGCGATGGATCCCATAGAAAGAGTACAGGTTAAGCGCTAAGACCAAGAGAATCCATTAAAGAGACGTGATGTGAGGTACTTTTTTTTTTTGGCCGGGTGTGATGTGATTTTTTAAATTCCTAATGTTTGTGAAGGATGACAAATAAGATCAGGAAGCAAAATGCATCCAAGAGATTGAAAGAAAAAAAAAAAAGACGAAATAATAATTTATGGAATACTGTAATTATAATGGACTTTCCCTTCTTAAAAAGTATTGTCGTTGGATTTTTTGTAACAAAAAAATTTAGATGGATTGAGTTGTAAAATTCTTATTTAGATTTCTATGTCACTTATTTAAATTTTATTTTATTTTTAAATTCTAATATTTTTTTATTTTTAAAAGAGGAAAATTCATTAAAAATATTTTTAATTATATATTTAAAAATAATTATTTAAAGATGAAAAATAAAATTAGGACTATCTAGATTGAATTTTTACAATTCAAATTTATTAAAAATAATAACACAACATTTTTTTATTGACACAATAGTATCTTTTAATACCTATGTAACATCATACATATATATATATATATCGAATATGATACAATACAATATAAAAAATACAATAATTTTTATAATTTTAGAATATGGGTATAGGGATATATACATATATATATAATTATTTACGTAATTATTTATATATAAAAAATAAATCAAATTATTAAATAAAAAAAGTATTAAATATTCTAAATATTTAGGTTACTAGTTGAAGCTTTCACTCTTTATACAAGTGATTGGTAGTTTGTTTAATAATTTTTGTATATGGAGTTGACCTAATTATTGGGAAGGATCCACCTTCTACCTTCAGTATCCAAGAAATATTAGTCTCTTCTATCAACATGGTATATTCTTGGTTTAAGACCAAATATAAATAACAACATTTTTTAATTATAAAAATCATGGCAAACAATAATTGAAAGAATATATAAAGAAAAATAAATTATATACACAATTATATTTTAATGTCCACTACTACATAAATTGGCTTTGGTATGCTTTTTTTGGGTGTTTTGGTACGCTTTTGAAGTGTACCCTATGTGACCGTTCCAAAAATATTTGCGTGTGCTTTAATAAGAGTACCTAAACACAAGTTCTATTTGGGTACGCTATGACTCAAAAGCATACCCAATATTCAGTTTTTGGGTACTTTTCTAAATAAAAGCGTACCAAGAGATGGACCTTCAAATACGTTTTTGTTGATGAGCGTACCGAAAGTTCTGTCATTTGGTATGCTTATTACCCAAAGCGCGTCCAAAGCTCCTTGAATTTTTTTTTTTGAAATATACGTTCTTGTAATCTTTCATTTTCAACTTGATACATATAAATTTACAATATATCATTTTCATCCATTCAGCAATTTCCACAATACAGGATGAATCACAAAAATATTGTTGGCTAAAAATTAGTACAAATTAAACATCACAACATTTTTAACACACAAAACAAGTCAAAAGATCTCCTAATAATGTCTAAAACAACCCAACAAAGTCCTTTTATCTCCATAAGAAGCCAAAACTTTTTTGAACAATGTCTCAAGATTACAAATATCAACCTACATAATATGTTCTAACACATAACTTGACCACTCTTCTTGAAGTTCTTTGATCTTATCTTTGGTGTAGAAATCACAATACGAGTCCGAGAAGTACTATAAAATGAAACATCACAACAAAATTAGTGAAATAAATATGATCAAATTTAATTAATTAAAAACTTGCATAATATATACAAGATCTAAAGAACATACTTTATCTGGAATGGTAGATTGGTCATGTAATATGATATCCTTCATAAACTTTAACACATAATATCCACAATCAATAGTATTTTGCTGCTGAGGGCACTATAAAAACAGCAAAAGATCATATATCAATTTATGCATGCAATGTATTTATTCACAATAACTTCTTCACTTTAATTCTATCAATGCCAGTACCTGTATTGAAGTCCATTTGTATTGTGTGGGTTTTGATTTCGTTGGGAACCATAAACCACGGCTCCCACGAAAAGTAGTCAAGGAACTAACAAGATTAATTAAAAAAATTAATGCAAGTTACTATTTAGAATATCACACAAATAAATAGATGTATGAAGAAAATAAACATATATGCTTACTGATTAAAGAGCTTCATTATTATATCGGGAGCTGGGTGTAGGTTAGCATTCATGGAATCCAAATAATATATTTCTGGAGTTAAAGGATTAATGACCATCAACACCCAATGTTCCCTAAAAATTTGAAATGAAGTGTAAGCAAATTGTAAGTATTTCACATTGAAAGAATTCAAAATTAGAAATTTTACTAATAAATGACTCACCCCGAATTATAAGGTGCCAGAAACAACATATCCTCCACTACTCTTGCTCCAAATAAATCAGACAAAGATCGTGATTGCTCATATATCTTGCTGCCTCCATGTGATGATATTGTATGGGGGTTGACGAAAGAGAATTTACTTGTCAACCCATTAGGGACCAAAAAACTATGGTATAGGTACCTTAAAAAAATTACACAAATTGATTAATATTGTTCACATCAAATGGCAAATGAAAAAGCCAAAACTAATTTCAACGATGAACTATCATGCAAGTACCTGAGATATACATTGATGACTGTGGCACCTATCCATTCATGATCAAGCATTTCATTTATTTGCTCAATAGCAAGATGATCAACTACTTGTATGTTGTAAATGCCATAATGAAAATTTATTTCATGTGTTTTACCACTTGCTAGATCCCTTTTTGCTAGGATCCTTAGAGCAATACCATTTGGCCCACATGTGTTATGATTAACTTCAAGGATGGGCCTTTTCATCAGTGGTTTGGCAATCGATTCCTTCGATTGTTGAAGTGTACCTTTGATTTGTTTCTTCACTGGTGTAGCGATAGATTCCTTTGACTTTTGGCTTGTCCCTTTGATTTGTTTTTTCCTCTTTTTGGGCTGTGCAATTTGAACAAAACAAGAAATTAATTCAGTTAGTTAGGGATTGACAATGAATACAAGTGCAATGCATTATAAGGATAGGCCAATTTCCTTACCGTTTGTACTAGCTCAATGAGGTTGCTTGGCCATGCTACAAAATAACCTATTGCATCACCAACTGTTGTCACTCCATCATCAGTAGGTATTGGCAAATTAGTTCCTTCCTCATCTACTTTGTCAATTAGAACTTTCAAGAAGCCATTAGGTAGTGGTACATTATGTAGAATTGCACCAGGAGTGTTAAACACGCTACCCTTTGCAACCACACGACGTGTTGGGGTCTCCAACCATAATTGGCACTTTAATTCACCCTATACTAGTCATAAAGTAATAAATGATGAATTTATGGAAAAAAAAACTATAATGTACTTAGTAGGGAAGAAATACCTCAGGAAGTTGAGATACGAGTGTGCAACTATCTTTCATACTGGGGCTACCTTCTGTCGCTAACTTCCCTGCCCCTAGCATGAGTTTCATATTTTTAAACATCTCATCATATTCATTGAAGCGCATGGATTGTTGGTATAATTGATGCTCTAGGGTGGACACTTTTTCTTCCAAATGTGCAACTTTCTTTTCAGCTTGAGAATTTGAATGCTTTCGAGTCCCGAAGTAGCTTGTTTGAGTGACCCCAAATCCAACACCTCTAACACGGCCAGGGACTTCAGGGACTTGTAACACCCTAGCGAGTATATCGTTACGCCCAAAGTTTTCAATCTCATCTGCTCTTGATTGGGATAGAAACTCCTATAATACAAATTATTAAGTAAATGTTAAGACTTATATTTAATAGAACAATGATAGATGCATATATTTAATACTTACACATTCATCCCAAACCCTTTGAACACGTTCATCCTCAATATTACCCTCTTTGTTTTCTCTTCCTTTCTTCCATAGCACATGACGAGAAATTGTGGATGCTTCTGATCCTGTCTCTTGGATCTAATTATTAAAAACATAAAAATACAACAAATTAAAACATTAAAAACATAAAAACATTTAAAGCAAACGATAAAAAACAAATAAAAATCACTCATAAAAAATACAACATATCAGAAACACATATTATATGTACTTACCATTTGTTGCTCAATTGTTGAATATGGTGTACGTCCCCTTCGATAAGGATATAGTGAATTGGATGCCCTTTCTTGATTTTCCTCACTTACTTTCTATTCAAAATGAAAAGTATTAATAGAAAAAAAAACTGAAAAATCAATAGGAACAACTATATTGGTAAAACATGATATTACCAAAAAAGACGGATCTTGACGTGAAAGAGCAAACACATCCCATTGTTCTTGAGAGATGATATTAGACTGTGTTTCAGGAGGATGTTGATTGATATTTCCACTAGCATCCCTTAAACTTAGCTTTGTAAGATGCGAACAAAACCTTCTAAAACGCACAGCAGCTGCTTTAAGTACAAATTTCCTCTGCTTCTCATCAATATTAAAGGTTCCCTGCAAGTAATATAATTAAAATGTGAGGAAGCATGTGTAAATAATAAACAACATAATTGAAACAAGTAGAGTAATTAGTGTATTACCGCTATCTCATCCCAAATGGCATCCTTAATTGGATATGAGACATCTTTCCATTTGTTATAAATAATTGGCACTGTTCTTTGTGTGACAACCCCAATCCAACTTGAAAACTTCTGTTCATTGGGGTCAATAGGTTGACCCCACCTATTCCATCCAAGATCTAATTTACGACCAGTACTTCTTATTCGAGTAAACTCTTTCATCATAGTCCTCCCCCACTTGGCTTTATTCTCTTTAGCACTACGTGAGGGAACATTGCTATCATGTGGTGGAGAAGCCATTTATCTACAAAATCATCGTTGCACAATAAGAAAATTAAAACATACAAGTAACAAAGTATTAATTTAAAAGAAGAAAAATTTTACATGTTTAAGGCAATCATTTTCTTTTTCTTGTCAGTTTTATACTTGTGCTTCCTTTTCTAGTCCGAATTAATGGATTGACCCAAATCCCTTCCTTATGATCATCTCTCAAATATAATGCATCATCATTAGTGAAATCACTACCAAATGATTGTGATGTCCCAGAAAAAGGATCATCCTCAAAATCAATATCATGACTATTGGGATCAACATCTTTCTCATCATGTATTTTGTTAGTTAAAAGAACAATAGACCACTTTTTATTAGCAGGATCAGTGACGAAAAATATTTGTCGAGCTTGTGATGCTAAAATAAAGGGCTCATCTTTATAGCCCACTTTATTAAGATCCACTTGGATAGCTCCTGTCTCATCAATTCTAAGGCCACTGTTGTTATCAACCCACCTACAACCAAAGACTGGCACACGAAACATGATGTAATCTAACTCCCATATGTGCTCAATGACCCCAAAATATGACATATTCGCGTAGATGGGGTTCTTATCTTTGACACTGGATATATGCATAGATTGAGTTACAAGTGTTAACCCACTATTTTGCATTGTACTTCGATCATCTTGTTCTTTTGTATAGAATGTGTAGCCATTAATCATATAACCCGTGTAAGAGAAGACATCCACAGTTGGACCCTTTGCCAGCCATCTCAATCTTTCTGAAACTGAGATAAGACTATTAGTGGTGTTTGACAAAATGTGATCCCTTAGCCAATCAATAAATAGCCGATTATGTTCTTTCATTATCCAACTTTCATTCTTAGTTGGGTTCAAACTTCTTAGTATGTCCTTGTGTTTTTCAACATATGGCTCAACTTCATCCGTGTTGTGTAGGACATATAGGTGTGCTTGCTCCCATTGTACCCTTGATATGCTTACTATTGCATTTCCACTAATTCCTTCCCCTGTTGTTTTTCCCATATGACGAGACTTTGGAAGCCCTATGTTTTCAACATTAGAGAGATATTCAGTACATAACTCAACTGCTTCTTCCACTATGTATCGTTCAACAATACAACCCTCTGGCCGACTTCGATTTTTCACATACCCTTTTAATATCTTCATATAACGTTCAAGTGGGTACATCCACCTCAAATAAGCAGGTCCACATAGTTGAATCTCTCGAACCAAGTGGACAGTTAAGTGAACCATTATGTCAAAGAATGAACACGGGAAATACATCTCAAGTTCGCATAGAGTGATAATAATTTCTTTTTGCAATGCTGGCAACTTTGCCGGGTCAATCACTTTACTGCAAATCGACTTAAAAAAAAAAGCATAATTTAGTGATAGTACTCTGAACCTTTTTAGGCAAAATGGAACGGATAGCAATCGGCATTAAATGCTCTATAAGAATGTGGCAATCATGAGACTTAAGGCCTTTGAGCTTAAGGTCTTTCATTGATACAAGGTTTTTTATGTTTGATGAGTACCTCGTTGGAACTTTAACTCCATGAAGAAACTCACAAAAGGCAATTTTCTCTTTCCTAGATAATGTATACGCTGCTGGAGGCAAATAAGTATGGCGTCCCTTCTTTACTGGTGCTAACTCTCCTCTTATTCCCATAGTAACCAAGTCCAACCTCGCATTGACTCTATCCTTACTTTTTCCTGGAACATTGAATAATGTACCAATAACACTATCACAGACATTTTTTTCGATATGCATTACATCAAGGAAATGTCTCACATATAATGACTTCCAATATGACAGTTCAAAGAATATTGACTTTTTCTTCCATCCGCTAGTCACAATTTCTCTTGCAAAAGGTTTGCTAAAGGTATTATTCAAATTCTTCACCTTCTCAAACAATTGATCACCGGCCAAAGGCTTAGGAGCTATGCCCTCTTCTGCGTTCCCATTAAAAGCTTTTCTCTACCATCGGTAATGATGTGTCGGAGGCAAAAATCTACGATGACCAAGGAAAACATTTTTCCTACAATGTTCTAACCACATTGAATGTTCGCCCTCTTCACATATAGGGCACCCACATTGTCCTTTAACACTATATCCCGACAAATTACCATACGCTGGAAAATCATTAATCGTACCAAACAACATTGCTTTCAAATTGAAACTTTCTTCTCTATATCCATCATACACCTCTACATCAGTCTCCCACATTAGCTTCAAATCTTCAATTAAAGGAGCCAAATATATGTCTATATCATTTCCAGGTTGTTTAGGGCCAGAAATTAACATAGACAACATCAAAAACTTGCGCTTCATGCATAGCCATGGAGGTAAGTTATAAATCACCAAAATTACGGGCCATGTACTGTGGGTACTACTTTGCATACCATGGGGGTTTATTCCATCAGTAGACAATGCAAGGCGTAGGTTTCTCTCTTCTTACCTAAAGTCAGGGAAGTCATAGTCAATTCTTTTCCATTGAGGAGAATTGGCAGGGTGGCGAAGCTTGCCATCTTTTATCCTTTCATCTGCATGCCATGTTAGTTGCTTTGCAACTTTGGCACTACTAAACATGCGCCTGAATCTCGGAATGATTGGAAAATACCATACCACCTTTGTTGGAGTTGATTCTTTCTTCATATATCGAGAGGCATTGCATTTGGGACACTTATCTAATGATGTGTATTCATTTCGAAATAAAATGCAATCATTAGGACAATCATGTATTCTCTCATAGCTCATGCCGATAGAGCACAAAATTTGTTTAGCATCATATGTTCGGCTAGGAAGCTCATTATCCTCTGGTAGCATCTCTTTGACAACTGTAAGTAATTCTGTGAAACTCTTGTCACTCCATCCATTGCACGCCTTCAAGTTGTACAATTTTAAAACCGCAGATAATTTTGTGAATTTAGTACAACCAGTATATAATGGTTTCTCCGCATCACTTTTCAACCTCTCAAATATTTTTGGACAATCTTGAAGATCCTCCTCAACCAAATTTACAATCTCTTCAAGACGATCGGCCTCATATGTCCTTGTATCAAAATCATTTGATGTACAACTCGCACTATAACCCCAAACATTAGACGCATCCTTGGTCTCACCATGTTTAGTCCAGCATTTGTAGCTTTGATCAATTCCATAACGCACTAAATGACCTTCCAACTCATCTGCACTAACTTGCCTTTCATAGCAACAATCCAAACAAGAACATATAATTCTAGAAGGATTTTCTGCATGCTCAACTACAAAATTGATGAACTCTCTTACTCCATCTATATATTCCTTCGACAATCGATTGGCAGACATCCATTTTCGATCCATACCCATAAGTTGTGAAAAAATTTCGGCAGAGTCCCCCCTATAACTTGGACCTCCAGATAATTCTACAATACCAAAAGATAAATTGTTTTCAGACATTGAAAGATATTATACAACAACCAGAATCACAACAGCATTTAGTCCAATCCAATCACAATTCTAAAAAAAAATTCAATCCTTAATATAAAGTCTTAACTCAGCAACCCAACTATGTCATAAGCAACTAAATATAATATATGTGAATGTAAGATTAACATACCTAGAGAGATTGTTGTACCCAATGTCACTTGCAATTCCCTTTAACACTACACCAAAACAACCATTTTCTCACAACCATAATCCATGAGAAAAGGGATAAAAATCTGTGAGAAATCATTTTCTCACAGAATTTCTCACAAAAACTTGGGTGTGAGAAAATCAGCCGTGGGAAAATTAAATTTCTCACAAAATTTAACCGTGAGAAAATTTCTCACAGAATTTATGCACATTTCTCACAGACGGCATCCATGAGAATTTCTCATAGAAGACATTTCCATGAGAAATTTCTCACAAAACATGTTCCATGAGAAAGTTCTCACAGACATATTTCCGTGAGAATTACTCGCGGATTTCCATCTATGAGAAATTTCTCATGGAATAATCCATGAGAAATTCCATGAGAAACTTGAGAAAAAATACAAAAAAAAAAATCTCACAAACTATATACGTGAGAATGCTGCAAATCAACTATGCAAAATAATAATTTCATACAAAAAGTCTCATTGATATACAATAAGATAGAATTATTTTCTAGGACACAAGCTATAATAAAAAGTAATACCTAAGATACAATTAATTTCCAAAAAATATTCTTATATAAACTAATACCCATGATACAATTATCCCAATCATATTAATCCAATGTCTCTAGCTACCGTGAAGGAGAACTCCAGCATCATAACCCACGGCATAGCATCATATCCCATGGCATAGTAGTACATGGCATCATAGTTAGCAAATCACATCTCCCTTAAGAGCTGCATATTATGATTAACCAGCAACTTTCCACCCGAACGAAGCCTTTGCAATTAATTCTATCCTGAAGCAAAAGTAATGGCATGTAAAATATCATAGTTGGCATAAAAAATATATCTTATATAGCTTCAAATTGTTTTTAAGGCATATTGTGAAATATAAGGTCCATAACAAAAACTAAGTTCCATTGAAAAAAACCTCTTACTTTTGACAAAAGATTATTATATACAATGGAAAAACAACCCAAAAATAACAAAATTTCTGCCCTAATATTAGAACAAAGTTTCAACTTTAAGCAGCCAACAACACCACAAAATTAAGGAACCAAAGTAGCAAAAGCTTTAGAAGAATAAGTTACCTCTTAAATCCTTCTTCTCCTTAATTCTTCCACAAATGAAACAATTAGTCACAAGTTTAATGAAACCACCAGAGTTTCATGTCTTGATGATTGCCTGCTTTAAAAAATTCAGAATTAGGAAAACATGGTCACAAATAAGCAACATGACATACTATTAACAACTGCTTTATTCCTAGGAATTGTCGATCAGCTTCAGAATCATTAACCAAAGTCACAACAATGTATGGACAAAGACTCTAAGTACAAGTACAAAACCCACTTTACTATCAATGACTGAAATGACAAAATTGTTTTCACACCTCTTGGTACCTGTTGGCTATACAAAGGGTCAATAAAAGGTTATTAAGATTAACGCATTAGGTGAGCCTTTTATTATCTTTGGTGTAATAAATATGTGCCAAAATATTATATCTACCTTGAACATCATAAGAAAGCCAAGTTCTTTCAGGTTCAACTAGGACATAAGTAACGTGGGAACTTCTACCTGTGCATCTTGTCAAATATAGACCTGTAATTGTGAACAAAGCCATTTTAGTGCAAATCAAAGATTTCAAACCTCAAATTGGAGATTTTTTATACGTTGGAGCATTGCTCATACATGGGACTCCCATTATCTGATTCTTGGTGTGGAAATCTCTTCTCTTGGCAACTCTTTAGAATACTCATTCCATCAAGGTCAGTTAACCAAAAGAGTCTGCAGCTCTTGCAGCAAATCTCACATTATTAAGTTATCAACATACAATGGGTCCAAATAACATCGAAAGAGAATAATCACCACACGTGCCATCCTAACTTATCCATTGAAAGAGAATAACCATTGCAAATTCAAAACTGATCTATTTGCATCATTGGAAAGCACCATATTCTTTGTATGACATCACTCATATTGGAAAAGAGATTTACACTATTTGAAGAGAAACTAGAACAAACAAGGCTAGTTTTGTTCAAAATTTGCCAAACTTCTCCCTGGTTTCATTTTCTTGCTCTTAAATGCAAATTGGATGTATATTAAACACATGATTTTGTGCTCAAATATATAAATAAAATTTAGATAAGAACATCCAGTAAACTGCAGAAAAGATACTCAGTTTTCATTACCTACAACACCTCTGCCACCTAAGAGCCAAAAGGATCAAAAGGAATTTAGGAAATTTGGACTAATATTTAGGCCCCAACTTTTATTGCACGGATTTTTAACAAGGTAGCTATATCTTATATTTGACTTTTGAAGAATCGTTAAATCATTTTGAACAAACCAAATTCAAATCCTCTCACTCCACTTCCTCATCTACCCAATAATGAATCAATGACAAAGGAACCGCAAATCACCATAGCAGACACATAACAACATACATTAGCATTCAAGATAAAAATATTTATCTAGAGCAACTTTAAGACTAGATTCCATAGTAGACAATAACGACCCACAAGCAAGCATCAATATAAACTTTATGCCTAGAGACCAAAATCCTCATATTTATAAATTTCAAACCAGAGGTTCTTCAAATGGCTAGACATTAGTGAAACTTGGCTATAGGTTTACTCAAAACAGGACAGACCCTAAATAAAGAATATACAAACAAGCAAAAATAAAGACTCATCAACCAAGATACAGCAGCAGGATGGAACAATAACAGCACAGCCCCAAAATTTATCAAGTCTCATATAGGATACAGAAGGCAAAGTTCCTGAATCATTTAAAACTACCCTAAAACTAACTGAAAAAATAAGTATCCATTAACATAGAGCAGTTACACAATCTATGATTCCATAACTAAATTCAACGGACAAGAACGTGTTTTACCTGGCCGAAGTCTCCTTGCTCTTTCTCTTCCCATTCAAATCACTCAATCTCCTCCCCCCGCTCCTTCCTCCTGTTATGCCTTCCTTTCTCTGTAAATGCTTACTTGTAGGACTTCAAACGAGTTGAGAAAACAAAATGGAGCACCCACAAATGAAAGAAGCAAGCCACAAGTTAAGCAGAAGACGCACGATGAGGAAGCTCAATCGCTTTAATGAAGGAGCAAGCCACAAACGGAACAGTAGAACAAAAACTACAGCGGAAGAATAGAACACGCAACGAATGGAGGAGTGAAGGAGCAATGAACGTGCGAATGAAATTAGGGACTGCGAGTAATGTGATCTCTACCAAGTGAAATTAGGGCTTGCAAGAGAGAAAGAGTTGCTCAAAATTTCTACCGCTAAGAATGAAAAACTTTTGCCTTTCGCGGAAGGCAGGTTGGGTATTTAGTAGGCAATAGCGATGGATACAAAACTATTTATATTAATTTAGTGAGAAAATAAATCTCACTATTTTCTCATAAATTATATTAATTTAGTGAAGAATTAAAAATATCCCGCTATTTTTTCTTGGTTAAAATTTCCTAGGTATTAGAACTTTCATGGTCTCCTCAGTTTCCATCTTTTAATTAGGAAGAGTAATTATATAATTATTTTAATAAGAAAAGTTCTCAATTTAGGAAGAGTAATAATATAATTATTTTAATAAGGAAAGTTCTCAATTTTATTTTTTAATTTCAACCCATAAATTATTTAAACACTAGGGTGAAATCTCTATCTAATATATATAAATAATTAAATATTAATTTTTTAACAAATATATAATTTAAATATTTATTAAATTAATATAAAATTTATTGAAATTATTTTTGCAACATAAAAATCTATTAAAATTAATACTCATGAAAAAATACAATAATTATAAAATTGTAATAACGTTAAAAAATAAAATTGTCTTAATATAACCAAAATTTATATTTTTCCATTAAATAATATTTACTTATCTTTTGTATGGTATAGTAGTGAATTTTTTCTATGATAAATTTTTCAATTTGAATTATTAAAAATGTATTTTCTATTTTTTAATACCATTTTCTTTTGTTAATAAATTGAGAGTATGGTCAAAATTAAGAGGTGGACCATGTTGAACTAACGGTAGAAACTACAAAATTAGATAATAGAAAAGTGAATTTGTGATTTACCAAAGGAAGAGTTGGTGGGTGCTGTGATGTGCATAGATAGTGGAGTGAGTTTCAAATGAATTAAGAGGGCTTAGAGCTTCTACACAATTTCTTTTTTTTAAAAGTAAGTGACTTCTCATGGAACAAACTCTGTGAGAAGTTACTAAATAATATAATTTTATTACTTTTTTTTAGCTAAAATATAATTCTATGACAAAATATTTTTTCTCATGGATAAATATTCTATGAGAATTTCTCATGGAATACATGTCTATAAGAAATACTAGCAAGTAAAAAGAAAAAATTCATGTTATACTTATGAGTTTCTCATGACTAAAAACTTTGAGAATTTCTCACAGAATTGTGGTCCGTGAGAAACTTATGCAAATATAAAAAAAATTCATTTTTTCTGTACTTTTTATTCTCACGACATAATGTTCCGTGAGAATTTCTCACAGATAACTAAACCGTGAGAAATTCTCATTGAATATAATTCCATGAGAAATATACTCAAGTCAGGATGAAGAAGTTGTACATAGTGAAATTTCTCACGGATCCAAAGTCCGTGAGAATTTCTCATGGATTTCTACCTATGAAAAGACTATTAAAATCATTTTACCTTTTTTTTTATTTTTCATGCTTTCTAGTGGATGTTCTCACAGTGTTTTCCGTGAGAAACATTGGCGCCAACTTCCCTCCAAGAGGCGCCAAAAAATCTCACTAATTTTCTCACATATTTCTCACAAGAGTTTCTTTCTACTTCTCTTCCATGAGAATTTTCCGTGAGAAACATCTCTAAGACGATTTTCCATGAGAACTTTTGTGAGAAATTCTCACCAATGTTTTGACTGTGAGAATTTTCCATGAGAAAATGACTATTTTTTTGTAGTGTATAAGTCAATGACTTTATTTTCTGCCTCAAATCTTCTCAAATCTATACATAGATATTAACTCCAACCACACAAAAATATTAGAAAGCCAATGAAAACAATATTAATGCAGCTAAAGAAATAGATTTTATTCAATTTAAGCAACATGTTATCATATCATGTGCCCTTGAAACATCATCATCATCATCCAACCAACAAAAATATTAGAAAGCCAATGAAAACAATATCAATGCATATAAAGAAATAGATGGAATTCAATTTATGAAATGAGAAGTGAAGAGAAAATAAATGGAAAGGAAAGTGGATAGAAATGAATTAAATCTTAACAAGTAAAGTAAATTTTTGTTAGATTGTTTTTAAATTTATTAGGAACTGTATCATAAGTTAAAATATGAGACTATTCATATGAGGCAAGAGTCTTTAACTTGAAAATTGGGAAGGGATTAGATTGTTTTTTAACAAATTGCAATATATAGTACTGTAACTAATTATACTTTAAAAAAATGCATAGAAGACCACTTTATTTTACATTCAAATAATGTATATCAATATAAGAGAGATGACTAAACAAAATATTAATTTCAATTGACTGTATTTATAATATAAAGGTGGATGACACTTACTGTTTATCCAAAATTCCCATTGGAACCAATTCTATCCAGGGTGGTCATGCATGTCACCACAATATAATTTGTAGGATATACATTTCAAAGCATTGACCAGCTCCCATCAAACCATATCCTATTTAATTAATAATAAAACCAACGAACATGATGATGAACCTCAAATTGGAATACAAAGATTCCTCCAGAAGTCAGAAGACCCACACTTTTAAAACTAACCTCCAAAATGAAGATCCCACTTTAAGGTAACAAAATATTGATTATCATCTTCTAAATTGGAAAAGAAAGAAAGAAGAGATAAACTTTCAAAACAACTTTTATTGATAATTGATAAAAATAAAATTTGGATGTTTGGTTTGTTTTAGAATTTTAAGTTTGTTTTATAATCTTTATTTAATAAATATGTCCCACAATACCACATTCTTAGTCCTCATCCAGATCTCATGTTCTTAATAAAAAAAATCTTAAGTTGCTAACAAAACAAGCTATAGGTTTTCTAAAAATATAAAGAGGGAAATTACTATCAACTATTACTAATCAACAAACCTGTACTTGTCCGTAGCTTCAAATATATTTGATCTCAACTCTGTCCTGAGACACCCTTACTCAATCTGTCCTGTAATGAATGTCATAGAGCACCTGTAGCAATTAAACAAAGCAATATGAAAACTTCAGCAGAAAAAGTAAAGTGCAGATTGTGGCATATAAAGAAACAACAACATGTTAATTTGCAGTTATATTATTTAACACAACAAACAAAACAACCTACGGTGGTGAAGCTACAATGTGCAGAAACCCAAAGAAAACTCACAATGTCAGATAAATATGAACAATGTTTTGACTCAGAGAAAAATAAGATAATGTGCTTACTAGTCATATAGAACTAACAATAATTCAGACTAAGTTTGCGAGAATAAAAAACATTAAGACACAATGGAGAACTCACTTACTGGGCACATTCAACAAGTTTTCCAAGATTTTGGTTGTCCAATATTTGCCAGAATCAGATTCTTGTTCTTATCAAGATACTGCAGTGTGTCACAATAAGGCATTTAAATTACACAAATTTACTGCCTATTTGAGCATAATCTATCATGTCAGTTTAATGGACTGAAGCAATGATTATTGCGAGAAGCAGAAATAAAAGAAGATATTGTTAATAAAGGGATAGGAAAAAAATTTCGTAACTTCAAGTATGAACCTATCAATTGACCAGACAAATATAGAATAAATGAATAATTTCACAATAGATATCTCTATAGAAAAACTGTTTAGAAACCATCTTCATATCCGAGGGGTTTAGTATCAAATCATATTCCTTCAACAGACATGATAAAATCCAATTATTTGCAGCAACCAAACAAATAAGCAAAAAGATGTAAACCTCCAATAAAACAATGTCACCCATTTTCTCAACTAACAAAATAATCATGGACAACGTACCATTTCTATTAATCATAGACAATCCCTGCACATAGTTGTCCTACGTCAAGAAAGTTAGAAAAATATAACAAATTACAAGAGAATAGAAAAAACAATTTTCAATAAAGAGCTTATATGCACTAGATCTTCAAATATCTCAAAATATATTTACTTTTAACTGATATACCAACATATAGTAAACACTACCAGAAACTAAAGAAGCTTCGGTGTGCAAGGATCGGTTTGCAGAAACCTACAAGGCACCAGTTTCGCAATCGTAGGGTGGTGAAGCTACAATGTGCAGAAACCCAGAGAAGACTCACAAGGACCAACGAATCTTTAGGAACCAGAGAAGACTGGTCAAGCTACAGTGTGCAGAATCCCAGAACCACTAGTTTCACACTTGCCACTGTGACCCATTTGCAGAAACCCATGACAACCCGCAAAGCTTCGAAGACCCGTGAAGACTAGTGAAGCTTTGCTAATCCAATGGAGGCAAGACACAGTTCAACGAAGAGCATTTCACTTCACTATGATCCACTGAAAGTTACATTAAACATTTTTCTTCATATATGTTCTTAAGAGCATCAAATAGATGAAGAAGACACAAACCCACGAAGCTTCGGTGTGCTAGGATCTGTTTGCAGAAACCCACGACACACCAGGTTCGTAATGTTAGGGTGGTAAAGCTACAGTGTGCAGAAACCCAGAACCACGAGTTTCACACTTGCCACTGTGACCCATTTGCAGAAACCCATGACAACCCATAAAGCTCCGAAGACCCGTGAAGACTGGTGAAGCTCTGCTAATCCAATGGAGGCAAGACACAGTTCAATGAAGAGCAATGGAGCTCTAAAAACCCATGAAGAGCGATGCAGCAGCAAATCAAATGAGAGGATAGCTTTGATAGTCCAATGAAGCTCTAGAAACCCATGTAAGAGAAGAACCTTCGCGTGTGAGAACAAAGCACGCGACCGATGAAGAGTGATGGAGCGCTGACTTTGTGAGACGAGGAGATTCACGTGAGGCAACAAAAATGTGGATGAAAGACTGGTCCAATTGCTTTTCTATGAGTTTGGTGCCAGTACATACATAGAAGAGGGCGGGAGTGGTTTTAGCTAGGCACTAGGAAATAATTACGCAAAGTGTAGAGTGTACGATCTGGAGCTTAAGTTTCGAACGGAGTAAATGTACTGTAGCTTTTTTAATTGAGTTTTAGATATGCTTAAAGAAAATGGAGTACCGACACCCTACTATTTCCGTATGCTTTTAGATAAAGTGCACCTATATCTTCTTGAGTGCACATATTTTGGTATGCTTTTTAAAGGAAGCATACCAAAAAATAACTCTTTAGCTATACTTTCTTATATAAGCATACCCAAAGATTATTTTTGGTATGCTTTTTGAAAAAGCGTACTCATACGTGCGTACCAAAATAATAAATCTGTAGTAGTGGTCATTCTTAAAAAAAAATAAATTTAAGACATTAAAATGCATCACATGTTTGACTATAGGAGTTAATATATCCTCTCTCTAGACCTTAATACAAATCATTTTTAACTAGCTTAGTAGAATAAAAAAATTAGTTGCATCAATCAAATTGTGTAAAAATTGTTTTGATTTTTATCATTATCCCCAATAAATACTATAGATTTAATAGGATATTATACTACTGAAAGTAATTAATATAATGCTCCATAAATAATTTTTAAGAATAGCATTTTGGAATAAAATAATAAATACTTGACAAACTCTTGCAAAGTGAATAATATTTAGAATTATAAATCCTTCCAAAAGATTACTTAATATATATATATATATAAAGGAGTGTAGGGACTATATATGTATATACACACATATGTATCGTTTGAGAGGTTAATGTGTGTGTGTATATATATTAATATATATCAATAAAAAACAAAAGAACACTTTAGACAAAAAAAAAAGTCGTTTTAGGTACGAAATCCTAACTCCACTAAAAAATTGGGGATAAAAAGATGTAAATGACAATTTTTAAAGCCGATGGAGTTGTGTCCTAAGTCCTAACCACGATTTTTTATGTATTATGTTAAAGTAAAGAATTATGATATCTCATAAAAAAAAAGAATTATAATAAACTTTTTCCATTAACAGTAATAGAATTGGAATTTTGGAATGCGACTCACGTGAGGAAGTTTTGCCCAATTTCGTAAGTTCATTTGGCAAAGCAAAGAAAAAAAAAAGTAATAAGTGGTTAAAAACTTGTTATGACATATTGAACACTTTTAATAGAAAATTTTACAATAAATTGTATTATACTATTATTCATAGGTTAGAAAGATTGTGACTTATTTTTTCATATTTCTTATAACGTATGAAAAAAAACTTTTCTAGTTATTAAAATTAAATATCTTATTTCCAAGTTGATAAAAGAAATTTTTGTAATAATGTAAATCTTGTTAAGTTTTATATACTCCCTCCGGTCCAAAATATAAGAGATCTTCTAGAACCTTTCTTTGGTCCATAATATAAGGTGTTATGTAATAATTAGTTGCAGTTTACCTTTTTTACCCCTATTCATTAATGACCAGTCTCATAATTTGTAATGAAAAATAGTGAAAACAACTTTAATTATTAGTAATTAATGAGGGTAAAAATGGAATGTTGAGTTTTTTTTAAGAAGTTTAAGAGTCTAACCAACTTTCCTTAATATGCGTGAAGTAGTTGAAAACCCCTTATATTTTGGATCAAAGGGAGTATTAAGTATTATTATTTATAAATCATGGAACATAGATATTCTTTACTGTGACCTGTATAATTTAAAATGATTTAATTTGAAGTATACATTTGTCAAATACAAACAACAAATGTAGTTGGGGCAAATATCAGGCTATACAAAATATTGTTCAACGTTTGAACCAATTTTCCTCAAATGATTTTATCCTGTTTGGAATTTGGGAGATGGGAGGCAAAGGCGGACCTACGTTGTCCTGAGTGGGGCAATTGCCCTCACTAACTTTCAAGTAATTACATGTATACAGGTATTGAAATCCCTATTATGCCCCCATTTAGCTACTAGTTTTGAACCCACTACATCCAACAAGCAGAAGGAAGCGGTAGAGCAGCTAGAGCTAGAGCGTGACTATTTTGCAGCATAGGTAATATATAAAATTTCTATCTTTTTGGACAATATGAGATGAACTTGATTGCTAGGGAAAGGGAGTAATGGTTGAGACTTGAGAGATTCAAATTTCATCTTCCTTTTGGGAGTTGAATTGTTGAAGCCTTGAAGATTCATAGATCTGGTGTAGAAGGGAGAGAGACGAAGAGTTGGGGAACAAGAAAAAAGAAAAGAAGTTGTGAAAGCTTCTCGTAAAAGACTAATAAAAGGTTTCAAGTGAGTTTTTTAAAGAAATTTTGATAATATCACTAACTTTCTAACTAGCGCAGGAAACATAGATCTATGGGCTTTTTTGTTTTCGTATTTAATGCCATTTCTAATAGTGGTGACTGGTCCTGAAAGGAAGTAATATCATAAGGTAGTCTTTGGGTTGCTCTTTATTTAATTTAATATAGTTATAAAATTGTTTCTTTCTTTTACTTGTTTATTTTTATTAAAATAAAAATTATTTATCTATTTATGATATAATTGGAAAAATTTTTGAAGAGAAAATTGCTATTAAAGAATACCAATCTTCATCTATGCATAATGAATCAAATCCCTAGCAACAAAAAATTAAAATTAATCGATAAAATTTGCCATCATATCAAGGGAAAAAAAGAAATCAAATTTCAACCTATTATCCCAATAATCAAGATAAGATACAAACATCATACTTGTAAAATGGATCGAAAAGATTTTCCCCAAAAAAAAAATTGGAAATTGTTTAGAAGATTTTGCCCCTTTTTATTTAATTGATTTGACAACTAGTTAGAATATAGTATATAAAAAGATATATATTTTACTTATTTTGTTACCTTTATAGAATATAGCTAGTATATAAAAAGATATATATTTTACTTATTTTGTTACCTTTATAGGTGTAATTTTGAGAAGCAATCAGGTGGTGATTAATTTGTTTGAGAAGGATTTACTATTTGTAACAAAAAGAAAAGCTCTTTTTATTGAAGAAAAAAAAGCTCTCATCTCATGTTTGACATCGTAATAATGTTCATAACATTGTTTATAAGTGTCTAGATTTGATTATTTTAGCATAACTTTGTACCATAATAACTACTATCATTTAAAAAAAAAAAATTTTGCACCAACTAGCTTAGGATTCTAGGTCTACCAGGAGTAGGCAAGACAACCAAACTAAAGAAATTTACAATGAAATTTCAAATTGGTTGTAATTTTGAAGGTTGAAGTTTTCTTGCAAATATCAATGAAGTTTGGGAGTGTTGAAAATAATATGTAGAAAATGAAAAAAAAAATCAGGAACATGTAGAGAACACACTGTCCTAAAGGTATTAATCTGCCTCCACTAAATTTGCTACTGGATACTAGCAAACCACCCCTAGGAGTAATCTTGAAATACTTGAGATACTAAATAGCAGCTTCTGATATCTAGTTGTAATGCATAACAGAAAACTAAGACGAGAGAAGTGAAGGAAGATGAAGAATTTTCCTGTGTGTCTGTGTTTCTAGTCTGCCCTCATAATATAGCTAACGAACATGAAACTGAAAAAATTAATAGAAATAAACAAAATATTAATTTCTGAATGTTGGAAATGAAACTGAAATCTGTTTTTGATTTTGAGGATAAAATGTGCTAATAATAAAAAATATCATACCAGATGCACTAAACTAAGTGCTAAGCATTTAAATATTAGTTTTAAACCCACTTGATTTTCCTTTAACAAACTATTTGACATGTATCACTCCTTTCTTCTTATAAAGCCTTTGAAATTGTTGTCCCTATCCAATGTGAGACTTTGTCCTAGTTTTCAAACTATTTCAATAGGGAGGGTGATAATGGTTCAATTTCTTTACAACAAAAACTTCTTTCTGACATTTATGTAACAACAAAAATGAAGATAGGTAGTACTGAATTAGGAATAAGTATATTGAAGGAGAGGATTCACCAGAAAAGGAAACTTCTTATATTGGATGATGTGAGTAATTTTGATCAACTAGCAGCTTTGTGTGAAAGTCGTGAATGGTTTCATCCTGGTGGTAGAATATTCATCACAGCAAGGGGTAGAAGTATACTTAGATTTCTTAACGTGGACTATGTCTTGGAGACGGATTTCTTGATACTGAATGATAATGAAGCTTTAGAGCTTTTTAGTTGGCATGCATTTAGGTAACCAAGTCCTAAAGAAGATTTCACTAAGCTCTCTAGAGAAGTAGTTTCTTATTCAGGAAATTTGCCACTTGCTTTTAAAGTTCTTGGATGCCTTTTATTTGCAAACGGAAGTTTCAAAGTGGAAGAGTGTATCAGAGAAACTTAGAATAATTCCCAATGATGATATACAGAAGAAACTAAAAGTAAGCTTTGATGGTTTAGATGATTTGGATCAAAATATTTTCCTTGATATACGTTGTTTCTTTATTGGGAGGGACAGATATGTTGTGATGGTTGTGGATTTTTTGGTGAAAATGGAATAAGTATCCTTATAGAACTGTTGACAGAAAAAATAAGCTCAGAATGCATGACTTGCTGCTGAGACATGGGAAGAAAAATTATTCATGAGAAATCACCAAACGTGATAGTGGAGCGTACGAGGCTATGGTTTCATGATGAAGTTCTTAATGTATTATACGGCAACAAACGGTAAGTGTTTCATATGCTAATATTTTTTTCCGAAAACTGGAATGCTTATAGAATTGAGTCGATGGGTTTAGCACTTCACCTATGACTATATTTTCCAATGTTCATCATTTCACAGGGAACAAACTTTGTTGAGGGACAGGCTTTGATGCGACAGAGTAGCGATTCCATTCCTTGGAGTGCCAAAACATTTGAAGATGAAGAGGCTTAGACTACTTCAACTTGTTCATGTACATCTCGATGGAGATTATGAATGTCTTTCTCAAAATCTTAAATTAATGGCTATTTGGCCATGGGTATCCTGGGAGAAACATGCCTAGTCAATTTCCTCAAGAAAGTTTGGTTGTCATTGAGCTCAGATATAGCGGTCTCAGATCAGTGTGGCCTAGCTAATCCCCATGCTAGCAGTTACTAATTTAATAGCATCTCAAGAAAGCTTATGCTCTCATATAACTTATTGCATTATGATTTTGTTTTTGTTTTTGTTTCAGATGCTAGAGAAGTTGAAAGTTCTGAATCTTTGTCACTCACATTCTTTGGAACGAACTCATACATTAAAATTAGGAGGGAGAGGCATTTAATAAAATAGACCAAAATTTGGTCCTTCCAAATTGTTCAGGTTGAGCATGAGATACTGTTTGACTTGATATAGCCCGGCCGTGTACATCCTCCATATTTGGTACTAATTACCAAGAAAGATCTAAGGAAATCGAATGAAACTGGAGAAGGAGAAAAAAAATTTCCCAAATGGCACTGCAAGTGGCCGTGCGGTGTAGAGTACGTGCGCCGTGTGTGTGTGTCGAAGTCACGAAAGCATGCTCCACGCGCTAATCTATAGAGAGTTACAAGTCTCCACGCTTCTGGATATGGCTCAAACTTAGAAGGGCCTATTTCCACGAAGACTGCTCTTCCACTTGGCCTCATGAGAAATTATTGAATAATACCTTCCGTCTCAAATATAACACTGGAAAAAAAATCTCATTAACCAAAATATAAGTCATATCTGGACCATTAAATATATGTTTTCATAGGTACCACTCATTAATCAGATAATGAGAAAGAGATATTAGACAAAATATTAAATTCATGACTGAAAAGATACAACATTTAATTAGGGGCAAATTTGGATTAAAATTAAATTTGAGAGAAATTTAAAGAATTTAATTAACAACTTAATATCTGTGATGTAGTTAAAGGTGATTTATTCCCCTTCCATTTCTTTTTAACTGTCACTTGTGAAAAAAATATTTATTTCTGTTTATATATCATTTTTAAATTCCAAGATAACATTAATTTTTGTTTTTATAATTATACCATTATATTTTCTTTTAAAGGAAATATAATATTAATTACTCTTGTTTATCTATCTATTTATTGAAGGACATAATAGAAAATTTAAAATAAATTTTAACATATAAATTGTACTGCCTCGAACCTTTTTTATAAAGCATTTCCAATTACTTTATGTGGATGAAAAAAATTAGTTATATTCATAAATTCCTAAGGAAAAAAAAAACAAGAATTTCCTTTTGACCCATATTAATGAAAATAATGCAATGGTTATTAACTAATGCTATTAACCATTTAAGTGGAAAAAATGTGTCAAAGCAATTAATACAATGGTCATGGATATTACTTAAACACCAATCAAATTTCATTTTATATTACAATTTACAAAGCCAACAACTGAATAATGAGAGAGAAAAAAGAATAATTTTTTTTAATAATACATTATGCCTTATATTAAGAACCGTAGAAAGCTTCTAGGTAGACCCTTATAATCAAGATTGGAAGAAGTATTTCTTAATTTGAGTAGATTTGCTAAGGCCAAGCGATCTATTCATCACAGAGGTAAAGTCGTCATGAGAATCGTCTGTGCATTTTTAAAGAAATATATAAAGTATGTATTCAATTTGGATCAGTCAACTTGGAGAAGAACAATTGATATTTTATTTTCTTAATATTTCTAGTTGAAAAATTTTAAATGGTTTAAAATTTAATTTGAACGATTCATATGTGGTGATTGGCGTAGAGTCAGGCGAAGTACTCCTGCGAATATGCGCTGATTATGTTCTTTTTGAATATAGACCAATTGCTTTAGCGGGTCGACTAATCTATTTTAAATGGCCTCACCAACAGCACTTTCAGAAGCATCTCTTCTCGTGATTCAGCGGACTTCGTAGCTTGAAACAACCAGTCCCTCGTGTCCTTATTGTAAGTTGCATTTTTTATAGTTTTCATGATTTAGATATAAGCCACCATCAAAATATCTGAAGCATTATATTTTTTTACTAATATCTGTGTAATGAAAGTACGTGTGTTGATTTTAATCTTAAAATTTAAAATTTGAGAAGTGTTTTCAACTCTAGACTTTATCTTTATGCATAGTAAATTGGAATATTCTAATCTAACTAATGTAAAGAAAACTCGACTGCCGAGTAAATCAAATAAGGTACTGATTCAAGATTTAATAGTTTGACTGATGTCAAACCGGGATTAGACTGATTATAATTAATATATATCATAAAGATTAAAATGATATAAATAGATTAAAAAAAAAAAGAAAAAATTGAAGAAAAAAATTAGATGAGAAAAAAGACATAAACTTTTATTATCAAGCACTTTTAAAAAATATTTTAAAGTTAAATTAAAAGGAAGACGTTTAAAATTAAAATATAGATAAATAATAGACATAACAAAGATTAAAATAATGTTATCACATAAAAAAAATTCAAGAAATAAACACAAAATATGAGAAAAGATTGAAGGAATAAGAAAAAAAAGTAAGAGAGAAAGTGCATGAACCTTTGTTATCAAGTGTTTTTAAGAGTCATATTAAAATTTAATTAAAATAATTAAGTTCAAATTAAAATATAAATAAGTAATAGATATCACAAAAATTAAAATGATGTTATCAGTTAAAAGAAAAAAGTTCAACAAATAAACACAAAAAATTAGCAAAAATTAAAGGAAAAAAAGGTTATAAGAGTGGAAGTTCATAAATCTTTGTTATCAAGTACTTTTAATACTCAAATTAAAATTAAATTAAATTAATTAAGTTCAAAATTAAAATATAGATAAATATGAGATTTGAAAGTTCCACATTGCTCAAATTTCAAGAAAGTGGATGAGTTGGGACCTATATAAAGATAGTTTTGTTGGTCATGTAAAAAGTAATATATTGTGTATCTTTGAAATGTCTTAATGGGTTTGGAAACTTTTTCTTTTTTAATGCCCAGAGTTGTAATTTTTAAAATTTTTCTTAAGAAATCGGAACCCAATCGGTTTTTACCGAACTAGGTACCGATTCCTAATTCAACCAATTAAAACAATTGTTCCAGTTCGATTTTCTGAATTATGAATCTAACAATTTAGGTTAAGTAATAGAAAGGAAAAAGATAAAGAGATGGGCCAATTTTTGTAAAATCCACAATTTCTCTTAACATCTTACCTCACTTCTTTTATAATTAGAGTTGACGGAACTGATGAGTTGCTTATCTTTTGTGGTAATTCCATTCCAGGGAGTTCTCCCACCACTTAATGATAATGTTAGAGTTTTCTGAATATTCATGACCCATTTTTAGGGCTCAAGTAACCTAGTCCTTAGAGGCAGTTAAAGACATATCAATGACAAATCTAGACTTTCTGTTTTTTTTGGGGGGAAGGGGGCGCTAAGCACCATGTAGATCCCTAACTGAGACATAAGGTAGATCCCTGGCTATTACAACTTGAAGCTCAATTGTTAAGGTACAAGGTAAATCCCTGACTGTTATAACTTGGTACTCTATCAGTGATAATGAAAGTACCTTTCTTAACTGTCATTTTCCTATGTAAAAAAAAACATAAAAAAAAAAGAGTTGATGTTGTCTTCCTTATTACCATCGTGTGCTACCATCACCGACCCAGCTAGCATCATCCCCAAGGTCAACCCTAATGTGCGGTGAAAACCCCGAGACCCGGTCCAATTTAATTGCGTGCCATGCATTAAGATAATTTTATTAAAAAGCAGGCTACGATATAAAATCAAAATTACTTAGCTATTAAAATAATTTTATTACGATATGATGAAGTGTACAGATTCTTGTCCAAGTCAAGGAATTCTATTGGATGCAATATACAATATACATACATATATGATATACCACTTTGAAATTGTCTTTCATGGTAGCAAAACAGTTGAGAGTGCCCAGGAAGAAGCCTCACAAAGGGTTTCAGCGCTATGCATCATCATGATAGTCCCATGTCATCATCAATGCATGGAATACATGGTATTCACAACACGGAATCACCGTCAGAACGATTTTGGGCCACATCATCACCGTGGGATCCAATTTGGTCTGAGCGCCGACATCCATCACATCCAATTCCGATGGGGTATGTGCCTTCATCATCCCAACCTCCGCCGCCTACAACTTCGCCTCCACCACCGCCGCCGCATCCACAAAGGTCAGCTCTCTACTGGTCTTATTCCCCTATCACCCCTGGTTCACTTTTCTGCATTAGATATTCTTTGTAAAGGTCCAATTTGAAGTAATTTTTTTTAGTTATTTTGCCACTATATATAAAGTGAATTTTTCAACGAGCATTACTATTATGTGTAGTAAAATTATTGAAGAGAAGAGAAAATAATAACCATACAAATCTATATATATACTAAATCAGCTATAAGAAATAGTTATCTCCAGATTTTCTACATGTGGCACTCTCTTTATTATTTACATGATAATTTCACTAACAATACATTTAATTCATATTGAAAAAACAATTCAAAATATCATAACTCCACAAAAATTAAAAAAGAAAACTATTAGTACATAAAAATATGAACTTAATTATTATTTACAAATTGTCTATTTAATTTTTTATATATCTATATATATTTTACATCTACCAATGTATATAAAAATTATTCCCAAACATCAATATTTTTTATTTATAATAATGTTACCAACAATTTTCTTTTTTTGCCAAATTACTTGCAATAGTTGAAAAAATTAATTTTGGTAAAATAATAGTCATGATCTCCACTAATTTTTTTTTGTATGTTTTCATAAAAAAATGCTATTGAAACATCAATTAAGAAAAAGATAATGAAAATTTTTTATTAAAAAAAATTATTATGAAATGATAATCTCCATGATTATTTGATATAAGTTTTCATTAAAACAATATATTGGAACACCAATTAAGAAAAAAAATACTGAACAATTTTTATTAAAAAGTCATTATTAAAAGATAATTATATATAATTGACCTGATTTTATCCTTACGTTCAAAAGTTGAAAAACTTAATTTCGATAAAATCATAGCCATAATCTTCATGATTCTTTTGATATAAAGTTTTATAAAAAAAAAAATTATGGGAACATCAATTATAAACAAATACTGAATATTTTTTATTAAAAAATCATTATTTCATGATTATATAATATATATAATACTAAATCAATAGCTACAAGCAGCACCCTTAATGGCAAAAATAAAACCCTTTTTTTTATTATTACATGGTAGTAGAACATAAATAAGTTCATCTTGTAAAAACCTTATATATAAATGAGTTTGCATAGATTGAAACAAAAAATACTTGTAAAAACCTTTTTTCCTTTTTCAATTAGAGAAAGTTTGAAGAAATCAGCCTTAAGGTAATGAATAATGAAACTACAAAAGAAATTATAATGGCTTGAAAACCAAGCAACAAGAAGTGGTTCAAAGTAAATGTTGGGATGGTATTATGAAAGATTGGAATGGAAATTTTTTATTACAATAATTTTAGTGTCCAAAATATTTACAATAAATTGAAACCAGTCAACTTTAATAATTTTTTAATGGGAAATTAAGTAGAAATATATAATTAATTCAGCATTAATTATTAAGTATTTTTATTTGTAAATAAATTTTAATTAATTTAATATTTATTAAACAATACTTTTAAATTACATATTTAAATAAGTATTCAATAGAAAAATTAATTTTGAATATTTTTGAATTATTGCTTTTTATATGCAATCCCCAAAATCAAATAATTGTTATGAACTTATTATTTGACATCTATTTTTTTTATAAATTTATTATCTATTATATCTATTACATATATATGAGAAAAAATCTACTAAATATACTTTGACCCAGTTTGTTTAATCTTTTTTAATGACAAAAATCACTTTTTTATAAAAAATACTTTAAAAAATTTTTAGGATGTTTATTTAAATTTTTAAAAATAATTTGAATATAAAAAAAGTAATTTTATAATTATTTAAAAATAAACAGTAATGGTAGATAGAGAGAAAAAATAGGAAAGCCCGAGGTTACCTTTTATCGAAAAAACTAAATTTACAAAATTACAAAAATAGCAAGATTTATCTTGGAGAGAATATCATATATGAATCCCCTACTTTTTCTTTTATCCCAAACAATTTAAGAAGTATTTTTTTAAAAAAAATAATATCACTTCTGCTTTTCATAACATATGAAGTAAAATCTTAGTTCTATATTTGGATGGAAAATCAACAAAACTTGTGTGGGGAAATTTTTATTTTCAAAAATTTACAATGATGACATTTTATGTGACATATTATAAATAGATTGGATTACGATGATATTTCGTTATTCTATCTTTTTTATATACTTTATACTAAGTTATTACCACATGTATTAAAAGCTAATTATTCATTTATTATAATACTGTACCAAATAAATATGTTTAGTTATATATATTTTATATACATTAATTTTAATTTATGGTGTAAGAAAAGAATATCCTGTACACCACATGGGTGTCATCCTAGTGAGTACAAAAATTAATATGACTGACTTCCCTTGTTCATTCCATCAATTTGAGTGTTTTTAAGAAGCTTGAATTCGGTGGACCTAATTGGCCAAAAAACAGAAAAAGGTGTACCCGTTACCACACTGTTATGCTGTGGCCGGCTCAAATTTATTTTAGGCTGTTCGTATCTTATCATTATTTTTATTAATTTTAATAATTTTATTTTAATTAAATACAAATAAAAATAATTTATAATTATCAATTAAATACATTAATTAATAATCAATTTTAATTCAAATAAGATCAGCATCAGAACATTCTGTTACATTGCTTTAATTTCAACATTAAGACCTAAAATATTTGGCTTTCGAGATTGCAGCCAAAGAGTGAAATCGTAAAGAATTATTCATAATTTATATTTAAAAATATTTTTGTTCACTTATACATAATTTATTTAATTATATTAAGTTCTAGCAATTCTAAAGAGTGGTTCAAATGATAAGGAAATTATTTCAATAGCAAATTTAACAAAAAATTATTTTTTGAAATAGTAAATAGGTATATATATATATAATAATATATATCACATGCTATATATATATATATATTTATTTATTTATAATCATGAGGGGTCAAGAGACCCTAACAACAGAGTTCACAAACATCGTACATAGAAATAACAAACAGGCTAATAAGGTACACAAAGAAATAATAATATATATCACATGCTGTATATAATAGCACACAAAAGATATAAGAAGTGTTCACAAGCCATGAATAATGGAACTTATATTTTGGACTCCTTGAGAATATGTGTGGCCCACTCTAGTTTTATTCTATGTATAAAGTTAATCTATGAAGTTAACCTTAAACTTTCAATATATTTTTTATAATTTTTCTTAAAATTAATATATATTACACATATGGTTTTACTTTATATATATAATTTTTTAAAATATTATATAATTATACATAATTTATCATTTCATATTTTTTAAGTTGTAAAAATATTTTAAAAAATTAATTATGATAAATATTGAAAAATTAAATTAATAATACAAAATATTTATTATATTTTAGAAATTTGGCCCCCCAAAATGGTTAGGTTGCGTCTACCTCTAGGTGCATGATCTAAAATAAGAAAAAATTATACAATTTTTAAATTTTTATATTAAGTCTATGTATACATATTTTTATACTTCAAATGTAAGCAAAACACAAATTAAAATAGGATCTTATTCACAGGTTGTACGATGTGTTCTTGAATTTTAGAGGAGAAGATACACGTAACACTTTCGTCTCTCATCTATATTCGTCTCTCACAAATGCTGGAATTGAAGCTTTCAAAGATGATGAAACACTTCATAAAGGACATCAAATTAGCTCACTGTTGCAAGTAATTGAGAGTTCAAAGATTTCTATTGTTGTTTTTTCAAGAAATTATGCTAATTCTAAATGGTGTTTACTAGAGTTAGAAAAGATAATGAATTGTCGCAACACTATGGGCCAAATAGTTGTGCCAGTATTTGTTGGTGTAGATCCATCTGAAGTACGCCATCAAACTGGTAGCTTTGGAGAAGCATTTAAAAAAGTTAATAATCGGCGGTATAGATGGCCATGGTTCGTGAAAGAAAACGAAGATCAAGTGTCAGGATGGAGGATATCACTTCAACAAGCTGCAGGAATTGCGGGATTTGTTGTCACAAATACAAGGTATAAACTTTTAATTTTAATATATACTTTTGGTTTGTTTTGATCAGAAATATATGCAAGATATATTTAACCCACATCTAAATTTTCAACTCATGAGTGAATCATGGCATCATGCATATATATATATATATGCTTGAGTTGTACATTCATGCATGTGCCGGTTTTATAAGAAGTATTGGAATAATTTAGTAAAACTAAATGTGTTGTTAAGATATCCAAGTACTACATTAGATAGAATTAATTAAAGGCTTTAAAGGATTTATAATGGTAAGTATATGACAAAATGATCTTGGAGGGAAAGACTAGCTAGATTTTAAATATTAAAGGCTAAAATACACTTTTACTCTTTCAACTTTACACTAAATTTCATTTTGATTTCTTAAATTTATTTTGTTTTGTTTTAATTTGTTAATTTTCAAAACATAATGAAAAATTTTCCTAGTACTAATATCATTAACTATATTAATAGAAAATGATGGCAAAGTATTCTCATGTACTGAAAAAACATTATTTAATGTTAGCATGTCAGTTTCCACTGATATGTCATTAATATCATTATAATCTTATATTTAAAATATTTTTAATTAAATTGAAAAATTAAAATAAATAATTGCAAATAATTAAATTTTAAACAAAATCTTAATTTATGATTGTTTTTTCATGTAAAATGAGTTGGATAAATATATGAGTATTAGAAAATACTTTGTCAACATTTAAGAATGATTTATTAGCATTTTATGTTAATATAATTAATGATGTTAGTGATAGAAAAATTTTTTATTATATTTTGAAAGTTAAAAAATTGATTAAAAAAATAAAATTAAGGAATCAAAATGAAACCTGACATAAAATTAAAGAACAAAAAATATACTTTTATCAATATTAAATGATTAATAATATTTAAAAGCACATGGCACTAGGCATGTGGGTTTGAATTTCAATTTCATTTGTTTAAAATTATAATTAAACTAACTCTTAGATGACCATTATTTTCATAACTGATCGATTGAACTTTGTTTTAAATTCCTAATCAACAACTATATGTGGAAACAATCAGAATTGATTATCATTTATAACTTTTCAGTATGATTCAATCAAATACAATGGGTTTATATTTCTAATCATAAATGAGGAATAACAAGATTAGAACAGATCAGTCAGGCCAAAAAGACTAGATTAGAATAGAGCATGCGGATACATTCTTCCTCCTTTGAAGTTTCGTATTGTCTCCATTCTAAGTTGCTATCTGGATGTTTCTAGATGCTTGGATAAATCAAAGGAGATATTTGTCATATACAAGCAATAAATATAATGCGGACAAATATCACCTTAAAGATAATGCTTTGGACACTGATACAAGTTCAAAGAGAATATATATATATATATATATAGCGCTTAGTTCTGTGATTAGATTTTAGAAAAGGATCTCACAGCCAAACCTTCGAAATCTCAAGAATCCTTAATGATATATGTTAACAAAGAATATATATTGATTCTATGAAGAAGTTCTAACAAACATGAAAGCTTTGTGATTGACAAAATGCTCATTTTTCCTTTTCTGATTTCTTATTGACAGCAATGAAAGCAAGGATATTGTTGAACATGTCTGTAATGTGCTACAAAATTCGAACTTATTCGTTGCTAACCATCCAGTTGGAGTCAAGTCTCGTGTGCAAAATATTGTTCAACGTTTGAACCAGTTTTCCTCGAATGATGTTATCCTGTTTGGAATTTGGGGAATGGGAGGAGTAGGCAAGACAACCATTGCCAAAGAAATTTACAATGAAATTGGTCGTAATTTTAAAGGTCGAAGTTTTCTTGCAAATATCAATGAAGTTTGGGAGCATGATAATGGTTCAATTTCCTTGCAACAAAAACTTCTTTCTGATATTTATATAACAACAAAAATGAAGATACCTACTGAATTAGGAATAAGTATATTGGAGAAAAGGCTCCACCAGAAAAGGATACTTCTTATACTGGATGATGTGAGTAATTCTGATCAACTAGAGGCTTTGTGTGGAAGCCGTGCATGGTTTCGTCTCGGTAGTAGAATATTCATCACAACAAGGGATAGACGTATACTTAGATCTCTTAAAGTGGACTATGTCTTTGAGATGGATTTCTTGAAACTGAATGATAATGAAGCTTTGGAGCTTTTTAGTTGGCATGCATTTAAGCAACCAAGTCCTAAAGAAGATCTCACTACGTTCTCCAGAGAAGTAGTTTCTTATTCGGGAAATTTGCCACTTGCTCTTAAAGTCCTTGGATGCCTTTTGTTTACAACGGAAGTTTCAAAGTGGAAGAGTGTATTGGAGAGACTTAGAATGATTCCCGATGATGATGTACAGAAGAAACTAAAAGTAAGCTTTGATGGTTTAGATGATTTGGGTCAAAATATTTTCCTTGATATATGTTGTTTCTTTATTGGGAGGGACAGATATGTTGTGACAAATTTAATGGATGGATGTGGATTTTTCGGTGAAATTGGAATAAGTAACCTTATAGAGCGCAGCCTTGTAACCGTTGACAGAAAAAATAAGCTCAGAATGCATGACTTGTTGCGAGACATGGGAAGAGAAATTATTCGTGAAAAATCACCATCGATGATAGAGATGCGTTCGAGGCTGTGGTATTATGATGAAGTTCTTGAGGTATTACAGCAACACAAGGTAAGTGCTTTATATGCTAATATTTTTTTCCAAAAAATAGAATGCTTATAGAATTGAGTTGATGGGTTTAGCACTTCACCTATGACTATATTTTCCAATGTTCATTATTTCACAGGGAACAAACTTCGTCGAGGGACTGGCTTTGATGCGACAGAGAGGTGATTCCATTCGTTTGAATGCCAAAACATTTGAAAAGATGAAGAGGCTTAGACTAATTATGTAGATCTCGAAGGAGATTATAAATGTGTTTCTCAAAATCTTAAATGGCTTTCTTGGCATGGGTATCCTAGGAGAAACATGCCTAGTCAATTTCCTCAAGAAAGTTTAGTTGTCATTGAGATCAGATATAGCAGTCTCAAATCAGTGTGGCATAATCCCCAGGTTAGCAGTTACTAATTTAATAGCATTCTCAAGAAAGTTTATGCTCTAATATAAACTTATTGTATATATGATTTCTTCTTCTTGTTTCTTTTTTTTTTTTTTGAGTTTCAAATGCTAGAGAAGTTGAAAGTCCTGAATCTTACTCACTCACATTCTTTGGAATGAACTCCTAAATTTTCAAATTTACCCAACCTTGAAAGGTTGATACTCAAAGATTGTTCAAAATTGTCTATGGTTCACCATACCGTTGGAGATCTTAAGAAACTTGTTTTGTTAAATTTGAAAGATTGTAAGACTCTTTCCAGTCTACCAAGAAGCATATACAAGTTGAAATCACTGGAAATCAGAAAATAGGTTAGAATAGGAGATGAGGTTTTTCGTGTAATTGTTGCTCTCTTTGATTATGAGGCATCATTGTGCCATATATACACACAAATGAAAAATATAGTACACCAATGCCTTTAGACCACGTCAAAAGAAGAAAACAAAGAATACACACTCATACAGAGTTCATCCTTATCTGTTATCTGTTATCTGTTAATGGGCCTGGACTTGGGCCTATGATCTAAAGTATTGGACTGACCATCATGAACTTCCTTAACATCCCCCCTCAAATGCAAGGGAGATGGTATCATCCCAAGTTTGTCTCTGAGAAAAATAAATCTAGCAGCTGCCAGAGGTTTTGTTAAGCAATCAGCCACTTGATCTTCTGAAGGAACATATTGCACTGAGATTGTTTTAGCCTAGACCTGATCTCGAATAAAGTGTGTGTCTATTTCAATGTGCTTAGTACGAGCGTGAAGAATAGGATTGGAGGCAAGTGATGCTGCACTAAGATTATCGCACCAAATAATTGAAGGTTGAGAGAAATGAACCTGAAGCTCTGTAAAAAGAGAATGCAACCATAATAATTCTAAAGTAACATTAGCAATGGCTCTATATTCAGATTCGGTTGAAGAACGAGCTACCACAGATTGCTTCTTAGAGGACCAGGAAACAAGAGAATTCCCAAGAAAGACAAAATAGATGCTAATAGAACGTCGATCATCTGGGCATGATGCCCAATCAACATCTGAAAAGGCAACAAGATCAAGAGAGGAGCATCCTTTAATCATCAAACCATAGTTTGCTGTCCCTTTAAGATAACGCAATAAACGTTTAACAGCATTCCATTGTAGGACAGTGGGAGATGCCAGGAACTGACTCAATTTGCTTACACTGTAACTTATATCAGGTCTGGTGTTAACCAGGTATTGTAATGCTCCTAAGGTTTTCCTATACAAATGAGCATCTTCAAAAGATTTGCTATCATTCTTAGATAGAGTACGTCATGTTGTGATGGGAGTTGGACAAGAGGAAGCTTGCAACATGCTGCATTTAGCTAACAGATCTGTTACGTATCTATTTTGTGTCAGAAGAAAACCATTGCTGCTTCTATGAACCTTAAAACCTAGGAAGTAATGAAGCGGTCCTAGGTCTTTAAGAGAGAATATCTGATCTAGCCTCAGAACAAATTCAGAAAGACTTTTTGAGTTGCTACCAGTTATTAGAATGTCATCCACATATATAAGTAGAACAACTACTTGTGTTTCATCTTTGTAGTAAAACAAAGAGTTGTCACTCTTACAGTTAATGAATTTCCAAGTGAATAAAACATCCTTTAGCCTTTCAAACCAAGCACGTGGTGCTTGTTTAAGACCATAAAGTGCCTTCGACAACTTGCATACATAATTTGATTTTTGAGGATCTATAAAACCATCGGGTTGTGTCATATAGACATTTTCATTCAAATAGCTGTTCAAAAAGGCATTGTTAATATCAAGCTGTCTTACCTCCCATTCAAAAGTAGCAGCTAGAGTAAGAACAACTCTAATGGTGGCCATTTTGATGACTGGACAGTAGTCTCCCCGAAATCAATCCCAGGTTCTTGTAAGTAACCTTTAGCAACCAACCTAGCCTTGTAACGTTGCACATTGCCATCTTGATTATACTTAGTCTTAAAGACCCATTTGTTGGCAACAACATGTTGATTGAGATGTGGTGGAACAAGAATCCAAGTTTGATTTTGAGTTAAAGCATTGATTTCATTTTGCATAGCCTCCCTCCAATGTGGTATGCTCATGGCTTCTTGTACACTTCTTGGTTCAGAGTTTATAACTGCTGTCACTGTCCCTACGAAAGGCACCTTTGGTTTGAAAATTCCTTGCTTTGATCTTGTGACCATAGGATGGATGTTTTGAGCTTGATTTTCAACTGCTTGTGAGCATATCTGTGGTGCTGCAACTGTATTGGGTGATGCTAGATCTAATTCTTCATTTTGCACAGCCAACTCTTCATCTGTATTGTTGTTGGCTTCAACTTCTTCTTCGATCATGCTGTTCACCTGACTTTATCTTGTCAGACATGAGTGAGGGAGGCTGCTCTTCTTCAAATTGTATTGAATCAAGCTCAAACAAAGTAGGCAGACTAGCTTTATCAAACGATGCTTTATTTATAAAGCCCTCCTTGTCATTGTCTTCCTTGTTCTTTCCTGCAAAGGGAAAGTCATTTTCATTAAATACAACATATCTTGAAATATAAATTTTTCCCGTTTTGCTCATACACTTATACCCTTTGTGGCTGCTACTTGGACCCAAATAGATACATTTTTCTAAATGGAAACTTAATTTATGTTTATTATAGGGTCTAAGACAAGGAAAGCAGGCACACCCAAAAGGTCTCAAGACCTTATAATTTGGTTTCTTTGAGTACAGAACCTCATATGGAGATTTATCACTCAAAACAGATGTTGGCAATCTGTTAATAACATGTACAACAGAGGTAAATGCTTCCCACCAGAAATGAATTGGCATTGAGGCCTGTGCAAGAAAACTCAAACCCATCTCGACTATATGTCTATGCTTGCGCTCTACTCTGCCATTTTGCAGTGAAGTGTAAGGACAGGAGTGACGAAAAATTATGCCAGATTCAACCAAAACTTTCTCAAAGTTTCTAAACTCACCACCCCAGTCGCTTTGTAGGATTTTAATAGTTCTATTGAACTGATTTCTGCCATCCTTTTAAACACTAAAAAGGCACTTAAAGCTTCACCTTTAGTTTTTAAGGGAAAAATCCATGAGTATCGACTGAAATCGTCAACAAAACAGATATAAAATCTGAAATTAGATGATGATACCATTGGTGCAGGACCCCAAAGATCTGTGTGTATTAGTTCTAATGGTTTAGAAGCACGAGACAAAGAATTGCCGAAAGGTAATGCATGAGATTTCCCGAATTGACAAGCATCACAAAATTCTAAAGTTTCATTAGATTTAAGCTTGATGTTACAATCATTCAAAACTTGCTTCACTGTACTACAAGAAGCATGACCAAGCTTTCTATGCCAATTTTCTAAAATGGAAATAAAGGCTATAAACTCAGCATCAGCATTATTTACTCCTAGTTCTGGTCCTTCTTCAACTTTGTACATCCCATCATAGACCTTTCCTCTAAGCAGCACCTTGCGAGTTTGTTTGTCCTTCACAACATAACCAGAAGAGTCAAATTCAACGGAGACAACATTATCAAGAGTTAGTTTATAAACACTAACTAAATTCTTTGTCATATCTGGAACAACAAGTACATTGCTCATAACTAATTGATCATTAGTATCACATTTTAAAGCACCTGTGTTTGTTTTATGAATCTTTAATTTGTCACCATTTCCTACAACCAAGTTACCTGATTCAGTAACCTTGTTACCAGCAGCAAAATCTTGATTAGTCACATGCCTAATTGCAGCAGAATCCATCTACCAAGCAGGATCACACACAGTCTTTGGAGTAGCAACAAAAGCAGAATACTCATTCTTACCCATATCACTACTCGTGTAGGATTTATCAAACCTATAGAAGCATGTCTTAGCAGTGTGTCCTTGACGATCACACACCTGGCAAGTAGGTTTGTTTGGATGAGAGAATCTTCCTCTGCCTCGACCACCATGCTGGGAACGTTGACCTCCACCTCGCCAAAAACCTCTAGGGGTGAATTGAGGAATAGAGGCTGAACCTAGAGGCTTGATTGCTATATTAGCAAATGAATTGCTTATAGAGTTCATTGTGAGACTCTAAATATGCTCTAAATGACTCTCAAATGTCAGGAGCTTGGATTGCAAATCAATCCAAGTAAGATCCTCTCTATCTTGGAGATTAACAACAATGGGAGTGTACTCTGCGTCAAGTCCAGCAAGAGTAATGCGAACCAGATCAGTCATCGCAACAAAGCTCCCAGCCATACCAAGCCTATCAGAGATCTTCTTAATTTTATCAAGATATTCTTCCATCTTTGTTGACCCTTTACGCATTCTCTGTAAATCATTCTGGTACATAGTAATTCTTGAGCGGCATGTACCCCAAACAGATCATTGACTGCCTTCCAAATCTGAGCAGCTGTCTTAGCATGCAGAAACTGAGAAGCCACCTCAGCAACCATGGTGCTTAGCAACCAACTGTACAACAGCTGATCGATAGAAATCCAATCTTCAAAATCAGGATTCACTCTGAGTTCTTCATTGACAGTAATAAACTCAGCAGGACAGGGCTTTGTTCCCAAAATAAAACCCTCAAATTTGTGACCTCGTAGAGCTGAAAGAATGAGGGAATGCCATAGTAGATAATTGGTTCGATCCAACTTGATCGAACCAATCTGATTTAGACTAGCCAAGAGTGAAATCGATTTGGTTTGCAACACACTAGATGGAGCAACGACAGTGGCTGTTACAGGTGGGGTCATCATCGAGGATGAACCTTGGAGTGGAGACCCGTCTTCGCCGTCCATATTTGGCGGCTCTGATACCAAATCAGAAAATAGGTTAGAATAGGAGATGAGGTTTTCGTGTAATTGTTACTCTCTTTGATAATGAGGCATCACTGTGCCATATATACACACAAATGAAAAATATAGTACACCAATGCCTTTAGGCCACGTCAAAAGAAGAAAACAAAGAATACACACTCATACAGAGTTCATCCTTATCTGTTATCTGTTAATGGGCTTGGACTTGGGCCTGTGATCTAAAGTATTGGACTGACCATCATGAACTTCCTTAACACTGGAGACTCTCATTCTTGCTGGCTGTTCAAATATTGAAAAGTTGGACGAGGACCTGGAACAAATGGAATCCTTAAGGACACTTATTGCTGATAACACTGGTATAACAAAAGTTCCTTTCTCAATAGCAAGATCAAAAAGCGTTGGATATATATCTCTATGTGGCTATAAAGGATCATCTCATGATGTGCTTCCTTCAGTTATTTGGTCTTGGATGTCTCCAAAAACTAATCCCCTCTCGCTTCAACCTTATGAAAGCTTATCTATTGTAGATCTCTCAAACACGCAAAGTTCAAGTTCCAGTGATCTATCATTGATTATCAATGCAGTTCCAAAGCTTCAAGGTCTATGCTTCAACTATCGCTCTTATTTTGAACTAGATGAAGCTTTGGACAAGACTTTGAAAACCTTATATGATGCAAATTGTATGCAACGGCAAGCTTTACCAAGTATAACACAGACTTCAGCTTCAGGTACGGAAACTCAAACTTCTGCAGAAAATTCATTGGGATATCATCTGATTCAAATGGGAAAGAACGACCCAGTTTCAAGAACTCTTGCTGAAAGCATTCCACAGGTTCGTCTCTCGTGGCAGCATATAGTTTGTTGTGTCTATCTCTATTTGATGCATGGTATTAGTTTATTAAAATATCAAACCAAAGTAGTGCATAAATGTGACATCATGCTCCACTATATGCTGCGATTACACAAGCATCAAAGTCATCTAATTTTGGAAGGAATACAAATCTTGTGCAGAACATTAACTCATGATTGATAGAAACCAAATAATAGGAAGAGAATGTTGCATCACTATCAAATGTCAAGGGAGCCAACATGTTTTTTCTAAAAGGGAAAAAAACAAAAATCAGATGTAATTTATTAGCTAAATATTAAGAGAAGTTAGTGTAATTTAGTATGTTGGATATTACCTAAACTCGCTACATAATATATTCTATCCAAATTTTGACAGAAATGAACCATTTGAGTGTTTGTGGAGAATTTCATTGTTAAAAGCATATGCTTGATCTTTCACTGGAACAGTTTTATCTAACTTGATCTCTCATTATATCAGGGATTAAATTGATCATTTGAATCATCAAATGTGAATTTAATCTTATCAGCCAGCTTTAAAGTGTACGAAACGGTTAAGTAAATTAGTTTCAAGAATAAAATTTTGTATTATTCTCTACTACAAAGAAGATAAAAAATATCATGCATTCACTGATTTAGTATCTCACCAAACTGCTGCTTCCCTATTATCACCAAGGGAAGAGCCAAGCCAAAGCAATTAACTTTTAATAGTTAATATATAGTCATGAAGGGCGGGTCTAGTGCGATAGTGGAGTCTCTCCACTGTGACCTGTAGGTCCCGGGTTCGAATCAGCCTCTTTGCAAAGCAAGGGTAAGGCTGCCTAGGTATACCCTTCCCCAAACCCTATTGGTGTGGGAGCTTCACCACTGGGTACGCCCTTTTTTAGTTCATATATAGTCCTATGTGTGTTAATTTGATAGAATTTTGATAATGCAGAATTTCAGAAGTGGGTTTGATGACAGTTGTCTTCTCGGCGACAAACTTCCCGATTGGCGAACCTTCAGTGGCGAAGGACCTTCGGTCACTTTCCAAGTACCCGAAGTCAGTGATTGTAACTTGAGAAAAATGGCTGTATGCCTTCTTTATTTGTCTTCTCATGGCAGCATAGCATCTGAGCAAGTTAGTAATGTGCTGATCATAAACTACACCAAGGCTACCATTCAGGTTTACAAACTAGACAAGCTCACTTCCCTTGAAGAAGAAGATTGTGAAAGCTACATTTCAAATCTTGAAGTTGGTGATAAGGTGGAGATTATGGTGGTTTCTGGGGATGGACTCATTCTCAAGAAGACAGCGGTCTATCTTTTTTATGCTTCAAATAAAGGTTTTCCAAATTTCATTCGAAGATGTTTTGGGATATAGAGAAAGTTTAGAAAATTTTTCAAATTTGTCTTATATATATATGCCGTATTCATTTTCCAGCAAAAAAAATTCGTACACATTTTATTAATTAGCTTTCCTTTCAATATTTCGGATATTTGATCGCTTCCCATATTTAGAAATATTTGAGTTATTATTCAGTGTGTTTGGAAAGTTATCTATGCATTTGGGACAATATTTGCTTAAATATTGAAAGAAAAAATTGGGTTAATTGTATTTGTTGGATTGTAATGTAAATATTTCATAATAGAGGGTGAAAGTTGTTTAATTAAAATGGATAAGCTTTTCAATTGTATTTTTGGAATAAAGCTTCAACTAAACCGTGTAGCTTGATTTGGGTTTAATGCATATATGGTTATCAAATAGCTTAATTTTCTTGTAAGATAAGAATATACTTATTAGCCTTACATGGTCACAGTAGGCCCTTACTTAATTGAATATAGTTAATTAATCACCTAATAAATTAAGGGTTAATATAATTAGAATGTTTTTTAGTGATGATTTGGAAGACACTATTTAATCATAAAGGCACTTAGACTAACAAGTGTAACTTCAATTAGAACTAAAGGGAGTTATTAGATATTAAGAAATAATCAATGTTATAATAATCCAAATCATCTAAGTTTTAATCCGTGTACTTTTGTTAAACATTTTTTTGTATCAATATTACACTTGCTTATCTTTTCTCTCTTTGATTATTTATAGTTTATCTTCTTTTCTTTTCGAATTTGAAGGGGTCTCCGTATGTCTCTCAAATGTGGGATAATTTTTCTTTGGGAAAAACACACTTTTGATTCCTTAACTTTACCTGGATTTCATTTTAATCCATTAACTTTATTTTATTTTTTTCTAATCCTTTAATTTTTAAAATAGAATTAAAAGTCTCCTTATTATTATCACCATTACCTATATTAAAGGAAAATACTAATAAAATATTATTTAACGTTGACATGTCAATATTTACTTCCAAGTCATCAATATTTCTCATTAATATTGGGTCTAAAATATTTTTTAATTAAATTAAAAGATTAAAAATAAATAATTACAAATAATAAACTTTCAAATAAAACCTTAATCTTAAATTTTTTTTTTGTCATAAAAATGAGTTAGATAAATATGTAAGTATTAAAAAATATTTTTTTACCATTTTGGAATGATTTGTCAATATTTTCTACTAATATAGTGAATTGTGTTAGAAATAAGGAAAACTTTGATTGTATTTTAAAAGTTTAAGGATTAAAATAAAATAAAGTTAAAGAATCAAAATGAAGACTGGCATAAAATTAAGGGATCAAAAATATATTTTTGCCTCCCTCTTATTATCATATATTTGCTGAAAAGTAGCACTGCAACTAGAAAATTCAGAAATTATGCTGAAGCAAAAGAAAAAAAGAATTCAAGACCTTATATGCTGAACCAAATACATTGGACCTTGGAGTTTTCATTCATCATAACCAAACAGTTGAATGTTTTCCCTCTGAAATTTCTCCAACTATAAAGATTTATGGGAAGAAAATATAAAGATCTCTTATCTTTTTCCCCCCTCTTGTTATCCAAATAGAAAAAATCTGTTTAATTTATCTCTTTTTTTTTTAATTTTCTCTTTTCCTACTTTTCTCTCCATCTAAACATAAGATAAGGGTTATGCATTAGATATATTCTTTTTGAATGTCCAATTTGAAGTATTTATTTTTAATCTTGCTTTATTTTCTTTTGGGAGGAAGAATTTTTTTGGTTCAACTCTCGCGAAAATTTCGCCGTTATGTTTAAAGATATGCACTTAATTTGAGCTGTGGCGCATGCCCAAAGTTGAGATCCATTGGTTCATTGGATCAATTACAATATTCAAGAGAAGTTTGAATTCTCTGGCCAGCCGGAAAAAAAAAAAAAGAGAAATTTGAATTCGTAGCACAACCCTTAAGTATTTTTTTTATCAATAAAAAGTTTAGATGAATTAAATTTTAAAATTTACCAAAACTATAGTAGATTAGAACTGAAAGATATAGATATAGTTATAAAATATCTACCAACGAGACCCTCACATTAACAGTGAAAACACTTCTTATTAATTCTATTGATAGTTTAAAGTTATTTTGGACTGTTATTATCTTATTATTTTTATTAATTTCTATATTTTAATTATAAAAAAAAGATTAAATGAAAATGTTTTTAAATTATTAATTTGAAAAATAATAATTAATATTAATAATTAAATTTAAATCAAAATATTAAATATGCATTACACAAACACAAATCAAAACAGAAGTCCCTTTCCCCAGGTTGTATGAGGCGTTTTTTTTTTTTTTTTTTAAGTTTCAGAGGAGAAGACACAGATAACTCAACCGTTTCTTATCTCTATTCCTCTCTAGGTAAGGCTGGAATTGAAATTTTCAAAAATGATGAAAGGCTTCCTAATCAAATGAGATCAAATTAGCATAATATTGTGAGCAATTGAGAACTCGAAAATTTCTATTATTGTTTTCTCAAGAAATTATGCTAATTCTCAATGGTGTTTATAAGAGCTATATCGTCAGGCAAAAAAAAAGAGCTGTATCCATATGATGTGTATACATCATGAGCGAACCATGGATATGCTTGAATTATACTTTCATGCATGTGCTGTTTTCTTTTCCTTAAAAAAAAAGAGGTATTATAGAAGTTTAGAGATATTTTGTTGGTTAGGAGAAAATATATATATATATAATATTGAATAAACCTAAGGTTAAGCCTAGGAAGAACTTACATAAAATTGCCATTTCGGCTCTCCGCAATGTCTCAACTATTCCTGTTGGAAAAACCCTGGGGCTGAGGCACAAAATTAAACCACTTACAATGATTTTGTGAAAGGAATTTTAATAGGGATCTCACAACCAAACCTCTAAATCTCACACTAGTGGAAAAATGATTTTTAATGTCGGTTATTTTTTATTATTTATATCAGTTGTGGAGGTGATTTAAATCACACCAACATAAAAAGTAAGTAATTTTAGATTATTAGAATATGCCACTAGTCATTTTTTTATGTCGGTACCTCATACAACTGACGTAAAAAAAGTAATGTAGAATTGCATTTTTGTACTAGTGTTAATAATCTTTAAAAGCATATACTGTAAATTAGTTTTTTTATTTATTTTAAGGAAAAATTAAAAGATAACAGTGAGATTAGATGATTAGAAGATGATCTGTAAAAAAAAAAAAGTCTATATGGCAACATTTAATAGAGAACTGGACATTGAGTGCCTTAAATTAAGTATACAAGTTTTATCCTTAAAACAACTAAAGTACATGAGAAAGCAACTAGAATGACAGCTGAATTGTGTTTTGGACCAACCAATTATAAGAATTAAATTAAAACAAAAAAAATAAAACATCATATAAAAGAGAAGCAAAATGTATCTCAACAATATCTCCATTGTGGACAATCAATTGCAGAAACCTTTGATGTGTCTATTTTATACAAATAAAATACACATATTTAAACTCCAAATTGCATATAAATATGATTAAGTTGATACATTTTAGCATGATTTTATATATTTTGGTGTTTCATGATGTTATAGATTTATTTGGAAGCATTTGAAGAAAAAATGTTACAAATCATTCATGTTAAAAAGTTTTGACATATGTTCGGTATTTTGATCATATCTCATTCATATGAACTCCACTTGAGGTGATCTAAGATGCATTGGAAAGTTAAGACATAGAGATAGAACTTTCATGTTTTGAAATTTTGGAAATTTCAATGTTATCATGATGAAAATCGAGCTAAAATTGTCCATATAAGCTGGTAAGTTGTCTGAAGCTGAACAAAACGCATATTTTGTACTAGGTGTCCATCCGGCGCTAGTTCAACTCAAAAAATAGTGATTTTATGCTTTTTAGAACCATCTAGCATCGTATGTTATGTCCTAGAGTCACCCGGGGTCGGTTCATATCAAAAGTTCACAAAAACACATTTTTGATGGTAAACTGACTTGGAGGCCACGGATTTTTACTCTATTATAAATATAACACAAGGGAAAATATAACACAAGGGAAACATAAGGGGACATTCAAAATACTCTTAGAGGCTAGAGAACACAATTCGTACATATATTAGGGCAACTAGGAATAATCTAGAGGAAAAAGAGTAAGAAAATCTAGGGAGTATTGAAACTAAATTATTTTTCTTTCTTCATAAACTCTTTATGCTTGTTATTCTTAGCATGGTTTGAGATTTTAGTTTTTTTTTAATTTCTATATCTATGTGTGGCTAAATTTTTCAGTCAGAGATTGAGATGTAATTTGATTGGGATAGACTAAATTTGTTTTTTTTTTAGTTATGAATTTGTGGATTTATTTTTCAAGTTATACTTAATTTGTTTCTTTATTATATTTATCTTTTTTATTCGTTCATGTGGATTTTATGCTTGATTATCATATAGTCTAATTAATGAGTAAACTTGATGGATTGAGAGGTGAAGAGTGAACTTAGATTTAGAGAGATAAATATGAATAATTAATCTAAAGATAGAATTAAGAATTCATGGTGATTTACATTGTAACTTTTAATGTTTAATTAGGAATTCTAGTTCCATAAGAGCGAATTAAATCCTAATTAAATAAGAACTAATTAATCGAAAGATAATTAGAACACTTGAGGAATAGTTGTCAATATAATTATATAGAATCTAACTAAAGAGTAGAATCTAGTTATCACATAGGGTAAATCACAATCCCTTAATACTTTTAATAACTAAATCAAAACTCATTCATCGATTGTTTTCTATTTCTTTCTCTTTTTAATTTGAGTTCTTAATTTGATCATAACTTACTTTTGAGATTAAAATTCGTGAACTAATAGATTTCACAACCTCCTTTAAGTTCGACCTCTAGAATACTCTAGAGACTTTTTATTACTACGATCAACTCTGTATACTTACAAGATCCTGATCAACCTTTGATGCTGGTTGTCATCCCTTATGATCTATTTGATTAGGGGAGGAGAGATGAGGGAAAATTCCCCCTTTACCCTCAAATTTGCTAAACTAAATAGTAAAAAATCTCAATTCCTCCCTCCCCTTTTAATTCCTTCCAAATCCCTCAAATCAATCAAACCATTAACGAGTATTTTACTTAATAAAATATGTATAGAACCAACTACATTAGGCGTCCTTTTTAATAGAATAAAATTTATTGATGTTTGGGATATCTACGTATCTACAATGACTTCAAGTTGATGTGGATTGTTATTTTTTTCCCCTGTAAATTCATTAATACATGAAAATCTGGCAAGAAAAAAATTAATGCATGGAATTAATTTAACATTGAGCTTTGTAATAGAAAGCCTTCTCTACAGAATAATTGAACACCAAGGTTGGTTAGTGGTAAAAAACTACTGCACTCAGCTTTCATAAACAAATGAATCAAATTCATTAGATGAAAATACTCACTAAACACTCTTCAGTTGCAAATTATTTTCTTTAGCAATTCTATTGCAAGGCATTTGGATTTTTCTCTTCGTTTTTGGCTGGAAAGATCATGGAAAGTAGTGTTCAGCAGTGAGAACTTACACAATCCTTGAAGTCATATGTTTTGAAGGCAACAAAAGGATTTTCTTTTTTGTAAGTACATGACAGAAGGTGTTTTGATTCAAACAAGTTTGAAAATAACCACATATTTTGGTCCAAAAGAATCTTTGTAAATGAAAGGATTTTTATATTTGTTAAGAACGGATACTTTAGTTTTTTTAAAAAAAATTGTGAGCTATTAATATAATAAGTAAATAGCTCATTAAGGGTTGAGTAGATGAATATAAAACCTTGAAAGCAAATAGGAGGTCTATGTAATGTAAATTTTAATTTTGAAGAAAAGTCTGCATAAGTTTCTAAGATGGAGAAAAGGTATTTCATTATAATTAAGATGAAATAAAATGAAGGTGACAGTTAATTTACTAAAAAATTAAACTTTTTTTCCTGAAAAGATTTAATTAGATGATCACGCCATAAAATGAGGGAAAGAATGAGATCTTGTACAAACCATAAAAAGAATGAAAAGGAAAGTAAAATCATAAAAACAAAATCACATCGCAGTCACATGAACAAAACCGGGAGCAATTAAGATATTGATTGGCAAATCAATACCTGATTAATTAGCCAATGACCTAGTAGCCTAATAGCACCAGCATTCCGTGAGTGGAGGGAGGTCGTGGCCTCAAATTTATAGCAAGTTACTATCTTGGGTATATGAGTGGATGGGCGGGTAGATGGATGTATATATATAGTTGTCCTAAAATATATATATATATATATATATGATTGATTAGTTTTCTGCAATTACTGGCGAAAATGACACTGTTAGGAAATATGGCTGCCCTTGCCACACCCACGAGTTTTGTGCGTTAGATAACGAAGCTGAAGTTGCCTTCAAAATTATCAAGTTCTGTTTTTGTCGAAGGAAAGACAAAAAACCAGCCAAATCTAATTGGTACGTGAAGTTATGACATTGTTCAATTCTAATTTGCCAGCAAAGGGCCTCTTAACTTTGTGGGTGATCTTGTATCTAAAGATCTTTTGTGGCTAGCCACTAGGGGTAAAAATAGGCCAGTAACCGATGGTCTATTTAATAAAAAGATCAAGTTCAAGCCAGTAGACAGGCACCTTTCTACCTAAAGCTTTACTTGAAATTTGCCAGCTTAACCTGTGTATATGATATATATATATATGTATATGGTATTTTGTTTTTACTAAATTAAATTAAATTAGCTTTAATGATAATATATCAAGGTCTAGGCCTTTAGTACAAGTTCGAATCTCCAAAAAAACGTGATACATGTCAATAAGCCAAGCTCATGTTTTAAGCCTATAATCTAATTTGACCTGACTTATATATCCAGCCTTACTTGTCTCCTCCTTGATGTAACATGTTTTATTTGAGCTTAGCCCACCCTTGTATTACCAAAAACAAAAAAAAAAAAAAAGACGTTGAGGCTACACATACAAAATCATAAAGAGTACCTCAAAACATCCTCTGGTATAAATATCCTTCAACAACATTGTTAAAGAATTGATAAAATGGGTTGAACTGAAAAGGTTATTTTATTGAAAGAGTTTAACTTATATATTTTTTTAAATTTTTAAATTTTTTATATAATTATTTAAATTAATATAATTAATTATCATCATCATTCATATAATATTTAGATTTTAGAATTTATACATTATTAATTAATAAAATAATATATTTTTTAATATTTTAAATATAAAAAAAAATACATAGGCTAAACGGGTCGGATCCAAAATCTAAATGTATATGGGCTCCAAAGATTATGGCCTTATCCATTCATCTTTTTTAGGTTTGACTGATTTCGCCAACTATATTTGTGATTATAGCCATTATATCATTATCATATGTGCAAACCTTTGCGGGGCAGCGTTTACATGAGGCTCCGCAAATGTTATGTCTGTGTACAGATACATACATCTTCGGCTGAATAGTACATCCATGCCAACTGGATAATGAAGGTTTTATTTATAAACGAAATAAAAAAAAATTATAAAGTATGACGGCTTAATGATTTTTTTTAAAAAAAGAAAATATTATTATTTTCCCTTCATTTTTCTAGTCCATTAATATTGGGCCACTGTAGCCATTATGTCAACGCTTTCTGCCCACCCTCTTACTGATTGGTCCAAGTTCCATTATTGAAAGGCATTGTAGCTTGTAGGCCAAGATTGCCTCAAGCAGAAACCTCATCACACTGTCATTATTTATGATTTACTTTCTCGTGCCATTTTATATGTTATTATTAAATAGTTTAAATTATTATTAAATTTATTCATATTTTACTTAAATATTACTGGCTTATATATTAAAAGATGATTTGTGCTTCACTACCATTATTTTTAATAAATGTTAAAAAGTAAAAAATAATTAATATTTATTAGTAATGTACAATAATAAATAAATTGAAACATTTAAAATTTTTAAAAATAACAAATAAAATAAAATTGTGATGTATATAATAAAAATGAGACCTGAATGTTTATAGGAACTCAAAATAAGCTATATTATTATGAACAGGATAACTTTTTATCTTTCATTTTTATTATTTTATATAATGATCTATTATTTATCATTTTGCCGTAGAACTAACTGTATTTTTTGGAAAAAAGTAAATTATATTATTTATAATTTATAAATAGTGTGATTTGTTATAAATTTTATATTATTATATATTGATATATAGAAGATATTAAGATTGGATATGTTTTTTAATATTTCATGAAGTTTAAAAAAAGTAAATGAACTATATTATTTATAAATTATAAATTTTATATCTTATGGTATTGATTATAGTGAATATTAAATTACACACATTTCTTTGCATATTAAATGACAATATAAAATATTGTTAAATTGTACGGTATACAATTGTTTTTTTGGCCAACCGGCCAAGTACTGTATACAATTTGAGATGGTATAATTTACCGTATATATTATATTTGATAACAGTAATGACACAATGATAAACTAATTTAGTCGTGTCAACATCGGACATATATTACACGATGAGGACAAAAATTCTCAGTAAGCAAAATACCTTTTTTGGGCCACAAGTAAGCAAAAAACCTTTAGCTGGCTGTTCCTGACGAAAAATCTCAGTCTTTCCCACTCCAATGTCGTCTTCCTCCATGGCCCCTACCCCTACACACGAAGTGTTCATCACCGTCGAAAACGACGATCCTTCAAAGTACATCGCCGACATGATCGACAAATCTCTGGCGATTCGAGGCGTCCCAACTTTCAAGGACGAGAGGCGTCTGAGAGAGAATCAGAGAGGTACGAACCTTGGGAGAGATCTGAAGGACGCCATAGCGACGTCGAAGATCTCAATTGTGATGCTATCGAAAGGCTATGTTTATTCGAGCTGGTGTTTGGAGGAGCTTGTGCTGATTCTGCGGAATCGGCACAATCGGGAATCGGTTGTGTTGCCCATCTTCTTCGAGTTGGATCCGTCTGATATAAGGAAGCAGAGAGGCGACGCTTTCAAGATTGTGAATGCTCAGAGGGAAGGAGGAGTGTGGGGGAAAAGATGGAAATCTGCTCTCAACGAAGCTGCTAATTTGTGTGGCTGGGATCATCGTGGAAACTATAGGTAAGTAATCAGGCGTCAATGGTGGAAATCAAATTAAATCAAGACTGATTGTTTCGTTCCAAGTTTATGGATTAGATTGACTTGAATGTAGATTTACATGTATATACTAATTTATCCCCTCTTGTTCTTTAGGATTGATTCTCTTCTAGTGGGTAAACTGGTGGAACACGTCGTGTACAAAAGAATACCCACAAATCTCACCATTTCCATCTATCCTCTGAGATATGACACAATTCATCAATACCTGAATATGTTCCTGCAAGTAGATATGGGTGATGTACTTGTGGTAGGTATATATGGTGAAAGTGGGATGGGAAAGACACTAATTGCAAGGGCAATTTATGACCAAATCTCATTCACATTTGAAGGGAGCAGTTTCCTTGAAGATGTTGGGCGGAAAGCAAGAATGCCTGGTGGTTTAGTTCTGTTGCAGGAGAAGCTTCTGTCTGATACTCTTTCTGCTGCAGAAAGGGGTATGAATGAAGTGGGAAATCTGGGCAGAGGAATGGATTTGATCGAGGAGAAACTGTTCTCTAAAAGGGTTTTGATTGTTGTGGATGGTGTGGATGACGCTGAGCAGCTATATGCATTGGTTCGAAGTAGGAGTTGGTTTGGTTCGGGAAGTAAAATCATCATAACAACAAGAACTAGAAATGAGTGGTTGCTAAATGAATTTGGTGTGGATCAAATGTTCCTGGCTCAAGGTCTTCCCTTACCCTCCAATATACAGGTATGCTTTTCTGCTTCTGTTTTGGTCAAGAAGGAAAAAGGCCACTGGCCACTTGATAAGTGATATGTATGTGTGTGGTGTGTGTGTGTATATATGAAACTGCATTGTTTATTAGCTATATGAACAATGCGACTAACCTCAAACTTCATATAATGGATAAGGTCCACTTCTAGTTCTAGTATTTAGATATGTATTTTTTTCCAGTGTTTATAATATATGAACATAAAGATCAATTTAAAAGACATTTTAGTAAATAATAAAAATTATTATAGAATACTAAAAAATTTGCTCTGTCCCGTCACATTGCAATTCTTAAGTGTTAAAGCTTATCTTAATATATCTAATTTCTTCTGTTGTGTGTGTGTATAGGCCATTTGGAAGCAATTTCAACATAGTAATCATATGATTGCTGCACTTCAAAACTACATATTGCTGTTTCAGCTAAAGGTACTGATGCCCTTTTGTTTACTTTTCTTTTCTTTTTCTGCAATTGTTCTGCGTTCGGCGGACTGGGCACTGAGCTAAGGTGAAACCTAGGCCAGCCCAACTTATGAACACTCCTATTTATGATCTTAATTTTTATTATTAACATGTAAATCTCTCATTGCTTTCAATGGTAGACAATAGAAAGAGAGAGGATTCTACAGCAACGATTGCTGAAAGAGCGCCAAAAGAATGCCATTCAGGTATATTATTTCTCTTCAATAAAAGTTTATTTTGGGATTTGATTTATTTATAGGAAAGAAATACTTGCCTTTAAAAGTTAAAATATCTCTCCTAAAAATCAGACAAATAAGTTACTGTTAGTACTGTCTAAATTTATCAATTATGTTTATTAAAAGCTATGACCCCATTTTCTTAATGTTACGATAATGTTTTGGATTTCTTATTATCCGTGTGAATGAAAACCATTGCTGAACATTAAGTTGTAATTCTAAAGAACATAAGTGATAATTCTAAGAGGCATTAGATAATTTATTTCTATGATTTTTGGGAAGATTTTTTATTTTTAATATTCTTAACTGTCAATATTAGACTAATATTGATTAGTTTGTCCTTTCTTAAGTGTAATTGTGAATTTATTTATTTATTATTTCTTTCTGTCTCGTACTCTTAGGAACGAGTTATAGCCAACTTAAAACGAGCTCAAGGTACTGGCTTGATTAAAGACAAATGAAGATGAAGGCTGTTACAGTATAAACCTGGCCGGTTGGGTGCCAACTGTGAAAAATCACTATTTTATTAATCAATGATTAGATTCTTATCACAGAAGACATTTTTTTTTTTCACCAACGCACGTTGGCTCAGATGGAAGGGGTTTGAGTCTCTTAACTATTAATTCCTAGGTTCGATCAGTGATGGGAATAGAAGAGATGTGCTTGGGAGATTCATCCTCGTCTAGGGTCTGACCCGGGTCAATCCCGATTAGTCAAAGCTATCGGCCTCGGATATCAGATAATTTGCTACAGAAAAAACAAGAAGAGTTTTTTTAAATGTTTAATTATGTATATAGGGTTAAAAACATCATTGTCCTTAACAATCTGATTAAGCAATTTCACCATATTATACAATGGATGGGTAAACAGAGTGGAGTTGGACTCGAAAACTGATGCAAGTTTATTTTGTATTTGCATCACCCTAAAAACTGTGGTGCCATTAAAATTACAAAATTATCGAAAAATAATTATAAAATGACAAAGCATATAATTTAGTGAATGTTGCTAGCTTAACAAACATTTAAAAGGCATTGAAAAGGCTGACCAGAGAAAAAGATAGGACAATAATCATAGCGATTCTTATTTTTCTTAATGAAAATACAATACAATATCCACACCACAATAAAACAAAACAAAAGTTTACATATGTATTTTACTACCAGTAAATTCAGATAGCAAATTCCTAATATCATCAACAAAGAAAGAAACAGATGGCGGAGGAGACAATTTACCAATTAGCAAGAGAGCCACGCTTTTCTTATAAAGCTGGAATTGAAGGGCAGCATTCATTCTATAAGAAATCATATCCTCTTAGGTACCAACAAGGTTCGATAAAATTTGCATATAGTTAAGTTTCTTAAAAATGCTATTTACGGTTCGATTTCTAATTGTGTATATAAAAAATATTTTATTGAAAAAAGTAAAGTTTATTATAATAATTTTTACATTTTGAAAGTATTAGTTTTCAATTATTGACCAGAAGATATTTTTGATACTCATTAAAAGAAAAACCATTTCCTATTGCAAGAACGATAGTGAAACTGTTCTTATCTCCATCAAAACAGCCACCAACCTCCCTTTTTTGACACCGCAATAAGAAATCCAATCTCGAATTTGAACACACTGAAATTTAAGATATATATGAATCCTGATCTTATCATGAGCTCTTCTTTTAGGAGGTCCATTACAAATAACCATCCATCCATTGAGCTCACAGGCAGAACCAAGCTACAAATCTTTAAAAGAGGTACTGGAACCCCAGCCTCAATCATTTTGTAACAGTAACACTTGATGTTTAAGATTGTTGGCAAAAGATAAAATTTCAGTTGGGGTTACCTTCTTTCCATGACGAAGACTTTTGTTTCTATAAATCCCGATACTATATAAAATCAAGTAAACCTGAACTCCAATGTATTCCTGGACTGATAAAAGGATATGATGTAACCAATTAGAGAAGTATCCATGAGAAATATTGTACCTCCCTCCGCTTTTCAATATAGGGATTTTTGCCTTTATCTCAAATGTATAAACATTTTTAAAATATGAGGTAGTATTTATTATGAATTATAAGAAAAATATCCTGATTTAATGAGATGGTAATGAGAGAAATAGAGAAATTTATAAGAGTAATTTTGAAAAAATGTGATTTGTTAAAAAAAAAATAGCTAACTAATTTTAACTTTCATTTTTATTTTATGTTATTCGATTAGAAATGTTTTACATTTAAGTATAGGAGGGAGTGACTTTTAGACCCTGATTCAAATCATATTGCCCTTGATATATGGCGAAAAAGAAAGAGATGTACTTTTGATTTAGCAAAATTATAACTGAAAGTACACTCAGGCTGAACCTGTATATGATGATTAATTAAGGCACACATTGTAGGAATAGCATCTTTCAACAATTTCCAAACAAAAAGTTGTATTTTAGGAAGTAACCGTAATTTCCAAAAGAAATTCCACACTTTTTTTTTGGATTGACGACTGTCCCCACAAACTAACACAAACTCTTTTAGTGTGTTTTGTCCTCACTCACACACCTTCTTCCCAAGAGGTCACCCATCTCAGAATTGCTCCAAGTCAAACACGTTTAACTGAGAAGTTCTTAAGGGATATACTACCGAAAAGGTAAGTACATCTTGTTGATATAAGTAGTACCTATTAACTCAGACTTTTTATTGCTCCTGGCAGGCTTCTAAGAGGGAAGACCATATGAATGAATCGAATGCATACTGGAACAAGAGGGATCCAAACACTGTATAGGTATGAGACTATACGGTTAAGGATATCTTAAAAGAATTGATAGGTATTATTTATACCAATAAAATATATTTATTTTTTTGGTAGCGTATCTTTTAAGAACTCCTCGGTTAAGCGTGCTTGATTTGGAGCAATTCTAGGATGAGTGACCTCCCGGAAAGGAGGTATGTGAGTAAGGACATAACTTATGTTGGTTTGTGGGGACAGTCGTTAATCCAAAAAAAACAGCCGGACATTACAAAAGAAGCCAGAGAGTAGTAGATTTTCAGGCATTGATGGACGTTATTGGTAACATAAAATCCACACCATACGAGGAACAATAAAAAGAGTAAACAGACATTGTCAAACGATCATCAAAATAGATAAAAGCTTTCATTGTCGCTTCAGTCTTCAAGGCTTTCTTCACTTCTTGGGATACGCACTCATCAGACCAAGTAATGTCACCTTGTATATCTCGTGCCCCGGCAGCTTGTGATGGCCAAACACTACTACAGAAATGGGCTTCCAGAACGTTTAATTTTTAGCTTCCGGAACGTTCCTGAAGCGTTCCATATGTGACCGTTCCAGAAAATTAGGGAACGTTTTACTTTTTAATGGAATCGTTCCCAAATATCTGTCTTCCGGCACCCTTTCAAGTAGAAAACGTTCCCGGATACCAGTTTCGTGGCACGCTTATTAGTTGTAAAGGAGCCCAAACACTGCTTTTCGGGAACGTTTCTATAAGGGAAACGTGTCCAAATATTAGTATTTGTTCACGCTTTCTAGAAGTAAGCGTTCCCGAATGTATATATATATTTTTTTAAATTTCGTTTTTTTTCTTTCAGTCCCTATTTCAACAACCATTCCAACAATATGAAAATACAAAAGTAAATAATAATCCAACCATTTTGAAAATTTCATTAGATATGTATAGAAATTAAAAAGTACATGCTTTTTCCAAAAAGAAAAAGTTGATATCTATTACTTATCTATCAATATTAACTTACAAATGTCTAATTGTCACCAAAAAATATTTCTAAACCACAAAATAGCTCTAAACAATATCTCAAATATTATAAATATTCTATAAGTTACATTCTTTTAACACATATTTCGCCCATTCTTCTACGACTTCTTGTATGTCTTCTTTGGAGTAGGAAGCATGATATGTGTCAGAAAAATACTGCAAAACAAAACATCACATATAATAAGTTAAATGAACTTGACACAATTTAAAAACTTATGTAATATAAGATAGAGTTGAAGTACACACAGCGTCAGGGATGATGGATTGACCGTGTGTAATGATATCTCTCATAAATTTCATAACATAATATCCACAATAAATTTCATCGGGTTGGTATGGGCACTAAAAGAAAAATAAGATCATATCAATTTATGTATGCAATAAAAATATTCACAATAATTGCTTAAATTTAAATATATCAATACTTGTATTGTTGTCCATTTATAGGATCTTCCTTTAGTTTGTATCCACAATCCACGGCTTCCTCGAAAGGTGTTCAATGCTCTAATAAGAATAAATAGTAAAAAAACTAATTAAAATATAATGACATGAGAAAATATAGACACATAATAAGAAATAAATAAAGCATATATATGCATACAGATTAAATAACTTTTGCATGTCTTTGTGGGCTTCTGGCTCTGCATGCTTGGAATCCATGTAATATATTGTTGCACTTAAAGGATTCATAGCAACTAATATCCAGTGCTCCCTGAAAAATTTAAATCTTGCATTAACAAATTCTAAACATATTTCACATTGAAAGTATTCATAACTGGAAATTTAATAAATGACTTACCCAACATTACATGGTGCCAAGAATAACATATCATCTGTTGCTCTAGCTTCAAACAAATCTGATACAACACGTGCTTGTTCCATATACTTACATCCTTTATGTGCTCCAATTTCATGGGGATTGATGAAAGAGAACCTTCCCATTAACCCATTTGGCACCAAGAGATGATGATACAAGTATCTTAAAAAAAATACATTATTAATATCATTCACAAAAATGAAAAAAGGAAAGTAAATGATTTCATTCACAAGTTATGGTACAAGTACCTGATGTATAGGTTAATGACAGTGGCACCTATCCATTCATGATCAAGGATTTCAATAATTTGTTCTTTAGAAATATGATCAACTATATCCTTATAGTAAATTTGAAAATCAAAGTTTATGGATTTTGATTCTTCCTCCTCAAGAGCATTCACAACAATTCTAAGAGCATTGCAATATGGTGATGCTTTTTTGTTAACTTTAGGGCCGGGCCTTTGCTTCACGGGAGAAATGATCGATCCCTTTGAATGGCCCATCTCTTGGATTTGTTTTCCCTTCCTTTTGGACTGAGTAGGTAACTGTGTAGGCAACAAAAATCATGAGATGAAGTGACATATCGTTTCAACAATGATTATAGGTATAACACATTATAATGATATGCCAATGACATACCATCTCAACTAGCTCGATGAGGCTACTAGGCCATGCAACAAAATAACCTATTGCCTCACCAACTATTGTTACTTCATCAACTGGCACCGGCAGCTCAGCTCCATGCTCCTCAGCTTTTTCAATTCTAACTCTTAGGTAACCGTTAGGTAGTGGTGAATTATGCAGATGTGTATCATTATTATTATACACACTACCCTTTGCAACCAAACGACGCTTAGGGGATTCCAACCATAGTTGGCACTTTGATTCACCCTACACCAAGCATAAAGTAATAAATTAAGAAATAAGAAATTACAATGAACTCAGTAGGGAAAGAAATTACCTGAGGGAATTGAGATGAAGGTGTGCAACTATCCTTCATGCTGGGGCTACCTTGTGCTACTAGCCTCCCTATCCCCTGCATCTGCTTAAGTTGTTCAAACATCTCATCATATTTTTGTAATCGATCTTCTAGGTTAGCAACCTTTCCTTTAAGTTGTGCAACCTCGCTGTTAGTTTGGGACTTTGAATGCCTTTGAGTCCCAAAGTAATCTCTCTGACAAACACCAAATCCAACACCCCTAACACGACCGGGGACCTCAGGGACTTGTAACACCCTACCCAGTATATCATTATGTCCACAGTTTTGGACCTCATCTTGTGTTACTATCTGGGATAATTGCTCCTATCAGACAAATTTAAAAGTAAATGGTAAGGATTATCATTTGAAGTAAAATAATTCATTGATGCATATATTTTATGCTTACACATTCATCCCAAACTCTCTGAACATGTTCATCATCAATATTACCATCCTTGTTCTCCCTTCCCTTTTTCCATAGCACATGACGAGATATAATGGATGCATTAGATCCCTCCTCCTGGATCTATATATTAAAATCAATTAATCCAAATGATCAGTAACAACTAAAAGTCACTCAGTATATCTTTGTACTTACAATCTGTTGTTCAATTAATGCATATGTCATGCATCCTTTTCGGTAAGGATATGGTTGATTGGATGCTCTTTCACGATTTTCCTCGCTTATTTTCTATTTTAATACAAAGCATTTGTATCAATACATATTGGTTGCAAAGAAAGAGGAAAAATTAGACCGATACAATAAGATAGACCTGAAAAGATGGGTCTTGACGTGTATTAGCAAAAGCATCCCATTGTTCTTGAGAGATGATATTAGAATGTATTTCAGGAGGCTTCTCATTAATATTCCCATCATCACCTTTTAAATTCATCCTTGTAAGGCGTGAACGCCACTTTCTATGACGATAAGCAGCTGCATGAAGCACATATCTCCTTCGGCTAATATCAATATTAAAAGAAGCCTGCAAGTAATATAACCAAAATATAGTTAAAACTAGTGGGATGATATATAAACATAATAAACAACATAATGAAAACAAGTATAGTAGTGAGTTACCGCTATTTCATCCCAAATGCCATCCTTGATTTTTCTTGGGACATCTTTCCATTTAGTATAAATAATCGGTACTGTTCTTCGTGTGACAACCCCAATATAATTGGAAAATGTAGATGCATTGGGGTTAATTGGTTGATTCTTCCTATTCCATCCAACATCTAATTTACGACCGGTGCTTCTTGCACGAGTCACCTCTTTCAACATGGTCCTCCCTCTCTTTTTCACTTTCTTAGTACTATGTGAAGGAACATTGCCATCATTTGGTGAAGAAGCCATTTACCTACAAGAAAATCAAAACATATAAGTAAGACATCAATATAAAATATGAAAATAAAAATATACAAGTTAAAGAGTGTTAAGAAAAAAGGAAACAAAATTTACATGTTTAAGTCAATCTTTTACGTTTTCTTGTTGGATTTATACTTGTGTTTCCCCTCCTAGCACGAATTAATGGATTAACCCAAATCCCTTCTTTATGATCATCTCTTAAATACAATGCATCATCATTGGTGAAGTCACTAGTAAGTGATTGTGATGTTCCAAAAAAAGGATCATCCTCTAAATCGATATCTTGATGGTCAGGAGCATCATCCTTGATCTCATCATTCATTTTGTTAGTTAAAAGAACAATGGACCAATTCTTATTAGCAAGATCGGTGACGTAGAACACTTGTTGCGCTTGTGAAGCTAAAATAAAAGGCTCATCTTTATACCCCACTTTATTAAAGTCCACTTGTATGAAACCTAACTCATCGATCTTAAGGCCATTCTTATTGTCAACCCACCTACAACCGAAGACTGGAACACGAAACATGATGTAATCCAACTCCCATATGCACTCAATGACCCCAAAGTATGACATATTCACATATATTGGGTTCCTATCTTTAGCACTAGAGATATGCATAGATTGAGCTATAAGTGTTACACCACTATTTTGCATTGTACTTCGATCATCTTGCTCTTTTGTATAGAATGTGTAGCCATTGATTAGATAACCAGTGTAAGAGAAGACATCTACACTTGGACCTTTTGCTAACCATCTTAATCTTTCTGAAACTGAAGTGGGACTGTCATCTGAGTCTGAAAAAATGTGATCTTTTAGCCAACCTATAAATAGTCGATTGTGTTCTTTTGTTATCCAACTTTCACTCCTATTTGGGTTCAAGCTCCTAAGTATGTCCTTGTGTTTTTCAACATAAGGCTCAACCTCATCACTATTGTGTAGAACATATAGGTGTGCTTGCTCCCATTCTATCATTGATATGCTAATTATTGACTTTCCAATAATTCCTTCCCCTATTGTTCTTCCTGCGTGACGAGACTTTGGAAGCCCTATACAATCAACATTAGAGATATATTCAGTACATAATTCAACTGCTTCTTCCACTATGTATCGTTCAACAATACAACCCTCTGGCCGACTTCAATTTTTCACATACCCTTTCAATATCTTCATATAACGTTCAATTGGGTACATCCATCTTAAATAAGCTGGGCCACACATTAGCGTCTCTCGAACCAAGTGTATAGTTAGGTGAACCATTATGTCAAAAAATGAAGGTGGAAAATACATCTCAAGCTCACATAGAGTAACAACAATTTCTCTTTGCAATGTCGGTAACTTTGTTGGGTCAATAACTTTGCTGCAAATTGATTTAAAGAAAAAACATAGTTTAGTGATGGTACCTCGCACCTTTTTGGGCAAAATGGAGCGTATACCAATGGGCATCAAATGCTCCATGAGAACATGACAGTCATGAGACTTAAGACCTTTTAACTTTAAGTCTTTCATTGACACAAGATTTTTGATATTTGATGAGTACCCCTCTGGAACTTTAACTCCATGAAGAAACTCACAAAAGGCAATTTTCTCCTTCCTAGATAGTGTATAAGCTGCCGGAGGCAAGTAAGTACGACGTCCTTTCTTCACCGGTGCCAACTCATCTCTTATTCCCATAGTAACCATGTCCAACCTTACATTAACACCATCTTTACTCTTTCCTGGGACATTGAGTAATGTACCAATCACACTATCACAAACATTTTTTTCAACGTGCATCACATCAAGGAAATGTCTTATATATAATGACTTCCAATATGGCAATTCAAAAAATATTGAATTTTTCTTCCATCCACTAGTCACAAGGTCTCTTGCGAAAGGTTTGCCGAAGTTATTAGTTAAATTCTTCACCTTTTCAAACAATTGATCACCAGTTAAGGGCTTTGAAGCTACACCTTCTTCTGAATTCCCATTAAAAGCTTTTCTGCACCATCGATAATGATGTGTTAAAGACAAAAATCTACGATGACCGAGGTAGACATTTTTTCCTACAATGTTCCAACCACATTGAATTCGTGCCCTCTCCACATATAGGGCATCCACATTGTCCTTTGACACTGTATCCTGACAGATTACCATATGCCGGGAAATCATTGATTGTACCAAATAATATTGCTCTCAAATTGAAACTTTCTTCCCTATACCCATCATAGACCTCCACACCAGTCTCCCACATTAACTTCAAATCTTCAATTAAGGGAGTCAAGTATATGTCTATATCATTTCCAGGTTGTTTGGGCCCAGAAATTAACATAGATAACATCATAAATTTGCGCTTCATGCATAACCATGGAGGAAGGTTATAAATCACTAAAATCACGGGCCATGTGCTGTGGGTACTACTTTGCATACCATGGGGATTAATTCCATCAGTAGATAATGCCAGGCGTAGGTTTCTCTCTTCTTCCCCAAAGTCAGGGAAATCATCATCAATTTTTTTCCACTGAGGAGAATCTGCAGGGTGTCGAAGCTTGCCATCCTTAATCCTTCCATCTGCATGCCATGTCAATTGTTTAGCAACTTCTACGCTACTATACATACGCCTAAATCTTGGAATGATTGGAAAATACCATACCACCTTTGATGGAGCCGATTCTTTCTTCTTATATCGTGAGGCATTACACTTAGGACACTTCTCTAATGATGCATATTCATTTCGAAATAGAATGCAGTCATTAGGACATGCATGTATTCTCTCATAGCTCATACCAATGGAGCATAAAATTTGCTTAGCCTCATATGTTCGACTAGGAAGCTCATTATCCCCTGGCAACATTTCTTTTACAAGTTCAAGTAATTCTGAGAAACTCTTATCACTCCAACCATTACCTGCTTTCAAGTTGTACAATTTCAAAATCGCAGATAGTTTTGTGAATTTCGTACAACCGGTATACAATGGCTTCTCCGCATCATTTTTCAACCTCTCAAACATTTTTGGACAATCTCGAAGATCCTCCTCAACCATATTTACCATCTCTTCAAGATGGTCGGCCTCATATGTGCTCGTGTCGAATTCATTTGATGCATAACTAGCACTATAACCCCAATCATCAGACACATCCTTGGTCTCGCCATGCTTTGTCCAACATGTATAACTTTGATCAATTCCATTACACACTAAATGATCTAGCAACTCATCAGCACTAATTTGCCTTTCATAGCAACATTGTAAGCAAGGGCATATAATTCTACAAGGGTCTTCTGCATGTTCAGTTGCAAAATTAATGAACTCTCTCACTCCATCCTCATATTCATTTGACAATCTATTGGCAAACATCCACTTTCGATCCCTGCCCATTTGTTCTGGAAAAATTTCGGCAGAGTCTCCCCTTAAAATTGGAGCTCCCAGTAATTCTACAGTATAAAAAGTAAACTTGTTCAGTCCATCACAACAATAACCAGAATATACAACATCATTTTCATCAAGTCTGAATGTAAGATTAACATACCTTGTGAAATTCTGCTACCCAATATCACAAACGATTCCCTTTAAATTTGCTGCCTCAAATCTTCTCAAATCTAGACATAAATGAACAATGGAGAATATCTATTTTAAAAAATGTTAATTAACAAAAAATTGGCTTGAATCTATTTTTTTAAATATATATATATATATATACACATATAAATTGGGATAAATCTTAAATTGCAATGTTTGTTAAAAATTTGCAATGTTGAATCTTTAAAATTGAGGATGAACAAGAGGACAACTTGTTCAACATCAACACAATAAGGATCGATTTATCCTTTCATAATTGCCCATACAATGTCTTTCCACCTTTTGTGAAAGACATATATATTCAGCGGCCGGTGGGCAGAAACAAATTCATTTTATCCCCCCCCCCAAAAAAAAATATTAAGCAACATATACAAAATATGCAAGTTCTGGAGACTTAATTTATAATTATTTTTATCTGATTTTAAATATTTTATAAGAATGTCATTAACACGAGTTGGTGAGAGAATATTTTATAAATAATTAATTACATATTACATGAATCGACGAGGTAGATCTGGTTGCTCATGAATTAGACTGCAGGGAACTACATGAGAGAACTAAGGACCCGTTCGATTGGGCGAAATTTTAGTACGGGAAATGGAAGTCAGCCTCCTTTCCACAAACATTGAACATAAAAATAAAAAAAATTAATTGCATACATTGAACATTAAAATATTCACGTAGATTGATAAAGAGAAGTTAAATATTTTCAGCATTTTCATAGATTGAAAAATTATTTGCAAAGAAGCATAACAGATTTGCACACCCGAATATCAGCAAATTGTCCACTCTAACTCAAACGAAAATCTTTGATCCAAACAAATCTAATAGCCAAAGAGAACAACTATAATCGTATCATTGAAATGTTGGATGAAAACAGAGATTTAGGAGTATGGAATCCGAACCTTGAAGGCAAAATTTGGCCCTCCAACGCGCTCTAACCCCAGCTTTCTATCGCCTCCGTCACCGCTGTCACCTCCGGCGCCGATTCCCACTTCTTAGTCAAGCCTCAGCCGACGACCATGTCGCCGCACCGAACTCCCGCACCCCTGGCTTTCCTTAGTCCTTCTCGCCCAAATATTGGCCCTAGCCACCGATTTTCTCTCTCCCACGGCACCACTGTCACCGCTGACAACGATTGCCTCTACTCCGTCAACTATCTCAGTCGCCGGCTACACGTTCGGCAACTATCGCCCCTGCCACACCGCCGGGCCCTCGTTCATTCGATCAAACCTTATTCATCTCGTAAATTAAGAGAAGACCATGGTAAATAGCAATGGGCGCGGTGACCCAGCAGTTTTTGGGGTTCGGGTTTCAATTTAGGGCCCGTTTGGTTTTAAGTGACCCAGCAAGTTACCTCAAGAGTGCAGGTCCGAAGATGGAGATGGAGTAACAGATTCGCGGTCCTGGATGGAAAAGTAGGTGTGGTGCGTGAATGGAGGAAGGCAGAGACGGTGGCAAACGTCGACCGAGCGAGGTTGAGCTCCTGTGATGCGAATGGCTTCGAAGTTGTGAAGTGAACTGACTGAGAGCATGAAATCGAAAAGAACTTAGGGATTTTGGAATTTGGGGTTTTTTTGTAAGTAAGGATCTGCAACCTTCTGAGACGCTTTAATTAAAAAAACGTGCCAGAAGTTGTTTCATAAGATCCACGGTGCCGGGGGTCTCAACTTTTAGGAACGCTTTCTGGAAAAAACGTTCCCGAAGATCAACATTTTGGCACGTTTTCTTGAAAAACCCTTCCCGAAATGATTTTGCAGCACGTTTTCCCAATAAACGTTCCAGAATCAGCGTTCCTTATGGCCAATTCTGTAGTAGTGAAACTATTAAAAGAAAAAGCGATATTTTACGTCAGTTAAAAATAAAAATGATTTATAGTTAAGAAACAATATAATCAAGAGGTGGATATTAAAAATAATATATATACCTTTGTTATTTTGTGTTTTAGTTTGTGTATGATATTCTCACGATGCTTTGGAAGCATTTTGCCTTCTCGAGGAATCTCAAGTATTCGCACTCCGTTGCATTTCATGCCACATATTTCTTCATCAAACCCTGCACCATTTAACTATTTAGCTTCTCTCCACCCTTTCAATCAATTTCCTCTCCACTTTTTATTTGAATTATTGGATTAAATTTAAATGGTTCATATTCAATATTTTACAAAGTGAATGTTTTTCACATTTGTACTCTATTGCAGTTCGAAACTATTTAAATGAAATTTTAATAGTTTTTATTTATTTATAGTTGTTATTTAATATTTTAATAATAATTTTATAAAATATTGAATGGGAACTGTACAAATTTAATCTAATGTCCAAATGAGAAGTGGAGAGTTGAGAGAATCTAGTAGGGACTGGATCGGCCAAAAGCGCAAACCAGTAATACTTTTCGGCCTGACTTGTATCAAATTACTTGTTTCATGAGCTCTTAAGGAGTCACACACTGAGCATGGAAGGAAGCAAAAGGGAAAGTTAATTATACTTCTCAGAAAGCAAATAAATGGCCACATGCATGGTTAAAAATATTATAGAAGTTTTAAAGAAATTAAACTTAATAAGTTATACTTCTAGAACAATTTATGATATTCTTGACAAAAAATATCCTTGACTTCATCCATTTTATAAATAAAAATGATATTTATATATTTAATACTAAAATAAAATATATTTATTTAAAAAATAAGCTGAACTTATTAAAAAATAAAAAATAAAACAAGAAAATTATATATAATATACTTCTGGAAAATTATACTTCTTCATAAGTATTCCAATCCAGCCGACTTCACATAGTGAGATAAAGTCAATGTTGTTATCATTGTTATAAGTATTTCAATCCACCCCTAATTTTTTTTCACACTTTTTTTTCTACCAAAATTATTTTCACACCATTTACTTTCGGGTATTAGGAAATGGCTCCAATGTTGCTATCAAAACAGTTAGATCATTCCAATCAAATATAAGCGATCTAAATTTTTTTTTTAATACTATATATTTTTTTTCAAAACTTATAATTAGAAGATTATTTTTATTTTTAATAATGATCGTTTAAACTAAAAAAAATCAAATTTTGTAATAAAAATTAGGTATAAAATTTGGACCATCCAGATCAACAGATCAGCTGCAGAGAAACCAATCTTAAGTATTATGTACGTACCATTACCATACCCATGCTTCCCGCCCAGAGTTATTTCGTCCTTGATTTCTTCTCCAAAGTCTTCACTTTCCAGATCAAAATGTCGGTACTTAAATTCCACCTATTTCAATTTGTCAACAAGAGGGACAAAACTATTTGAATTGGACAAAAACAAGAAATATCATATATTACTTGAATTGGTTTAAAGAATTAATAAGATGTGGAGGTTGCAAATTTTGAACCCCGACCAATAGTAGTTTTAGATTTTGTGGAACGTAATAATTAAATACTCCCTCCGATATTTTTTTGTTATAATCCTAAATATAAGATCATTTATAGTATACAGGATAATATTTATTATATATTTTCAAAAAATACTCATATTTAATGTATTACAAAGAGAGTAAAAAAAGATTAAATAAGAGTAGTTTTGAAAAAATATTAGGATTTTCAGAGAAATTAAGATAGTTAATTAACTTTAACTCTTATTCTTAATTTATGTGATTCAGTTAAAAAAGCACTACTAGAAAAATGCAATTTAGCGAGGAAATTTAGCGAGGGATCACTCATCCCTCGCTAAATGATCTAAATAGTGAGAAATTAGCGACGAATTAAATTTAGCGAGGGAATTAGCGAGGAATATCCTTTCCCTCGCTAAACTAGTGAGGAATTAGCGAGTAATTTTTTATTCTTCGCTAAATTATTATGAATAGCGAGGAATCTAGCAAGGGATTTGTCCCTCGCTAAATTTTTTAAAATTAATTTTAATAGATTAAAATTATTTTATTTAAAATTTAATTTTAATGAATTAAAATTTTTTTAATAATTATGTTATAAAATTATTTTTATCAGTTGATTATTTTAAATTAATAAAAATAGTTAGATTAATTTTTATAACTTGTTGGTAAAAAAATGAAAATGAAAATTCATTTATTACAAAATTCAAAATATAAAATATTTTATGATATTAATAACTAAAATTATAATATATTTTTATTTTTTAACAATATATTAATTTATAAATATATGTGTGTATTAGTGTGTAAATAAATAATATATATTTAATATTTCATATAAAGATTGCAAGTACAATACAGTTCAACTGGCAAAAGTCTGAATATAAAGGCACTAAGAGCAGGAGGTCATGGGTTCGAATCTAAGCAAATGCATATTTGAAACCATTATATTACATGGCAGTGACGTGTCGCAATCACGGTGATGTGACGGTGGTGTGGCAATGATGTGGCATGGGTGCCGGGTGACATGGCAATGATGTGACATGGCGTGGTCTTGGTGGTGACATGACAATTTTGAATTTTTTGTAGTTTAGCGAGGAAATAGCGAGGGATTTAATTCCTCGCTAAATTTAGAGAGGGATTAAATCTCTCGCTAATTCCCTCGCTAATTTAGCGAGGGAATCAACTCATTCCTCGCTAAAATTAGCGACGCGGTTTTTAACGACCAAATTAGCGAGGAATTATTTTAAGTCAAGATAGAAAAGAATTAATAACTCTAACAATAAGGTAAGGCGCCTATAAGGGAGAAAAAACTCAAAATATGGAATCTATCTATCTTCTATATACCTATATATGTTAAAAAATTATAATAAATCGCACTCTATTGTAAAAATTGTAATAGTCTTTTTTTCAAGCTTCATAAGATGCATGAGGCTCCACATAAGTCAAGATAGAAAAGAAAACCTTATCTGTTTTCTTTGCTTCGTCACCGTCCCCTCCATTATCGTCGTAGAATTTAAGGCCATTTCCTTTCTCTTCATAATTTTTTTCTGGTTCATTGGAGAGACAGAAAAAGATTAATAAAAAAGTGAAACATGAAAATTTCTTATAGGTTTGATAAAAAATTAACTAATTAGAATATCTTTACTAAAAATGTCAGACAAGACCACAAAGTCATGTAAGAAATCCGAAAATAAACAAAATCTTTTTGTTTTTGTTTTCCAATGATCAAGGAGAAGTATTTAATATTGTATAAGCTGGCTATAATAATATAAGCCTTTTTATATATCTCATATCATACAAATAACATCAATCTATGATCTAAAACTAATTAAATTAAATATAATAAAAATAGTATTATATTCTGTAAATAATATTATGTGACGCAATACTTTAAAATGAGACCTTATTTTTCAATTAGGTTTTCATGTCCCATGGACCTTATAAGCTAAAAGCAGGAAAAAAAAATTAACACAAAACTTATTTGATTTGCTTGTAAAATAAGAAAGTTGCAATTTAGACATCTCTAAAGTTCTCAACTATTAATGTTAGACAAATTCGAATTTGAGTAAGTGGTAAGGATTATCATGTCTTAGAGAAATAGTTAAGAGTTCCATTCACAGTCTTTATATATGGAGTAAATATAGTTGAAAAAAATTTATTATTTGTTCTCAATATTTTGAGAGATATAATCTCTAGGTGGGCACTCACACATACAAATATATATATCCCCTGGTCCCATATTATAAAGCAATAGAAGGAGTTTTATGCATATTAAAAAATATTTATTACATCTTTAATGTTTTGTTTGGATGAGAGTAAAGAAAGTAGAGGGGAGAGAAAATGGAGGAGAAAGAAAAGTGGAGATAAAATATTTTGTTTCCTTATATTTGGATAAGGGGAGAAAATAGAGTAGAGAAAAAACTCATTTATTTCATAAAGACTATAATACTCCTATTATTAGTATAATCAATTTATATTAAATAAATAAAAATAATTCATATAAATAACATTAATTTCCACATAAGTTATTTTATAGTGATCGATGACTAGGGAATAATGACAACGGCCAGTGACCTACAGTGGCAGCCGGTGACTGGTGACCAGCAACAATAGCTGATGATCTGTAATTGGTAATTGGCGATTGGTAGCGGCAGCAGCTAGCAACTGGCAGCGATGATCGATGACCAAAGGTGGCAGCTATGGCAGCTACTAATTGACGATCGGAGGTGACGGCTGGTCACTGATGACCAGTGGCTGCTGGTGACTAGCACCAATAGCAGTGGCTGACGAATGGTGGAGGGTGGTGGCTGGCAGGCACCGATGGCAAAATATTGTTATTTATAGTGATAGGTAATATCAATATATACAAAACATTTCATAAGAGTAATTTTGAAAAATAAGTTTTCTCTCCAAAATATCTCTACTTTTGGAGAGAAAATTTAGAAAAAAAAAATGTCGGCTCTATATGTTTTTTCCCCTCATTTTTTCTTCATCCTGATTTTCAACAAAGGAAAATATGTTTTCTCCCATATTTTTCTTATGATGTTCTCTTCTTCCTATTTTTCCCTCCATCCAAACAAGAGGTAAATTTGTAAGAAAAACTAAAATATTCAATTTTACCTATATTAATTTTGCACATTTCATTAAATATAAAATAAATTACAATACTAATAATAATATAATAAATAATGAGTAAAAATAATAAATTACTATATATTATTTTATTATAAAAAAATTTTCATATCATCTTATGATATTGGATGAAAGGAATATACATAACATAAATATATATATTTTGCCGAACTAACATAAATATACTTACCATCTAAGGGATCTTTAAGGTGAAATGTTCCACGGTGGGAATGACGAAAATGCGTGAGGATGATCCCAAAGGGAGGCACAACGTCGGAGGGAGGTGAAAGTTTGTTGGGACATGGAAACCGCAATTTTCTTTCCAAGCTTTGTCTTCCAGCCAATCCATGGGCACTGCTGATCAAAAGCAAAAACGAAAAATATAAATTAAAGTGTCATTTCATTTGTTGTAATATTAAATAATTATGATATTATAAATAAATAAATAAAAGAAGACATGTTTAGTGAGAATCCAAATCATTTCAATTCTGGAGAGTAGGGAGAGACACACAAATGGTAGAGTGCGTGCAACCATACGGCCGCCGGCCAACGCCATGGCTCTCGGAGCAACGTGCTTCAATCGCTGTCAACCAATCATACATACTATATTGGTCCAGAAACAAATCATACATATCATAACTACATAACAATCTGTTTTTATTATTCATGCAAACAATACACACAAAATTAATAAATAATTCCTCCATTTTTTTAGCTGGGACTTTTGAGAATTTTTTTTATTTATTTATCATCCTAAAATTTTAAGAAAACATTAATTATTAGTTTTCCAACTATTACTTTCATATGTCATTTAAAAAGTTAAAGATGATATTGATTGTATTATAAATCTATTTATTCTTAAATCTATTTATCCTTTTTTATGACATTTTAGAAAATTTTAACATATTAATTATATGTGTACTAAAATATGAAATGACAGATAAAAACAAATAAAGTGAGTAAATTACAGAATACCTAACATTCTGAAACAAAAGTAGAGCTTCATGGAGTATGGACACATGCAATTTAATTTGAAAAACACACAAGGGCGCAGGAAATATAATTAAACAGATGAAGTATCAAAACTGTTGGTATGGAAGACGAGTAAAGAGAGTACATACGGATGTGATAGAACAAGAGAGAAAGGAGTGCTTCAATCTTTGCGCGTCAATCCAGAAACGAACACTTGTATTTATGGGAAGAAATTAACTCAAGTTTAAAAAAAAAAAATTAATGAAGTCAAGTGTCAAGTCATTTTTATTTAATAATCTATTTTGTGTTATTATTGATTCTGTTCAAAAAATTATTGAGGATTTGGACCAGAGATAAATAAAAAATTTTGACTGCAGATTGCACAGAGAAACGAGTGAGAAAATAATTGTGTCATTCTCACATATAACTAATACTATATTTAGTACAAAAAAATATATATTTACAAAAATAGATAAAAAAATAAAATTTATCTTAATGTGTTTGACTTTCAATAGAAAAATTACTATTAATTATTAAATACATTGAGATTTTTAATTAGAGAACTATAATTTACTGTCAAATATAATAAAATGAATTTTTCTCTCATTTTTTTAAACAATTATTTTCTTTCAATCAATTATAGCATAAGTCCCAAAGAAAATTTTCACTGATAATGACGTACTTGTATTTTTTTTATCTACAACCTTCATATTAGTGGGACCTTAATGTCATTGGCCTTACTGATATTAGATTTTTTATCTCTGATAACATACTCACCACATCATCATTGAAATCAAGTTCGAAAACATTTTTAACAAAAATAATTAACATATTTTTTTAATTTATATGTCATATTTTATACTTTTTCTAAAATTTCGTTATGAAGTGTTTGACAAGGACACCATATATATTTTTCTTTGGGGCTTGTTCCAAGAATATCTTGTCAATGACAGAAACTAATTTCCTTCGAAATTGTGAGGGTAAAAGACACCATATTTTTAAAAAACTAAAGAAATGCATTATATCATGTTTTCTTAAATAACATTGAATATATTTTGGCGTAAATAATTAAAGAATAATTAACGAGAGTGACATAATTGTATAATCAATAATTGATTAAAAAACTCAAAAATCCTTGTAATATATAGTTAATATTAATACATCTTTTTATTATATTAGGAGGTATAAATCCTTGACCTAGGGGGGTGTGCATTTGTTTTTTTGGTTCAATTCGGTCTAACAACTGAACAAAATGAAAACTAAAATGATGATAAATAAATTAATCTAACCAAAACATAATGCTTGGAAAAATCGAATTGTTCGGTTCGATTTTTCCTAATTGATTTGGGCCTTTGAAAGAAAAAAAAAAGCAAAGGTAAAATATAGAAAAGAGAAATTGACAAGTTTTAAATAAAAATTGCTGGCTAGATTCATAATAAAACAACAATAAAATACAATCAAACTAAAACTAACGATACATCCTTAAAAACAACATTAAAAAAAAAATCCAAACCATCAAATCCGTTCTAAATATTAAATAACATTTAGAAAGCTAAAATAAAATACAACCTTAAAAAATACAATAGCATACAACCAAATAAATTAAACAAAGCATAACAATATAAAGCCAATGAGTATGGTTTATTGAATGATCAAATAATAAACATATTTAAATAAAAAAAGATAAACCATTAAAATTTCAGTTTAGTTTGGTTTATTTAGGTTTTAAAAGTTTAAGACCGAACCAAACTAAAATTACCAAAATTCTTGTAACCGTAAACATAAAACCAGTTAATTTCCATTGTTAATTTTTATTGTTCCCTATTGAGAAGTGAAGAGCAAGCCGTAAATTGATTATTAGCTAGTTACAAGTCTAGGAAACCTAGTTGCAAATTACTAAAACCCTAGAACAATTCACAAGTTAATTTCTAATTTTCATTATTAAAAAGTGGAGGATAACAAACAAATTACTCATTTCATGATGCGAATAAAAAAACCAAATTGCAAATAATTGAAAATCATAAACAACTAATTTCCAATCTTCTATATTAAATAGTGGAAGGTGAGTTGGAAATTACTGTTACTTAATTGCAAATGTGGAAAATGAAGTTATAAATTTCTAAAGCCATAATATTAGGTGGGGGTAATTTAGTAACTTGCCAATGAAAGTCTAATTACTTAAGAATATTAGTCTCTTATTCTAGTTTTAAAATGTTTTGGTGTAGATTATAATTATGTTGCTGTTTTAGTCCTAATTACGATTCCCCAAGAATTACTAGCAAGTCGCACTGTGTGAGACAAAAATAATTGTTCATCACGTAATCTGTGAAGCCAATAATTCAATCCCATGAGCATCATGTGCTGACGGAAGATGTGCCTTTTATATAAATGTATTTTAGATCTTAAATATATAATATAAATCCTTCATCCGATTCTTTTATAACAAATTTCTAACTATTTTACATAAATTAATAAAATTAATCATTTTATTAAAATCCTAAAAAAAAAATTTCTTTTTTATCCCTATTTATTATAATAATATAATTCATATTAAATATGATTTTAATTATTATTAAGTTGGAAAGTATGAGTCTAATTGAAAAAATGCTAAAAATATTACCAATTGATCATTTGAAATTGTCTTTATTTTATTAAAAAAATTCAATAACAATTTATAAGAAGAAATAAATGATGAGGAATAAATCTCGTGATCAGCCGTTTACTCTTTAGTGAAAGAATCCGCAACGAAAAGATTAGTCATTACTCCCCTTAATGGATACCTTGATATACATAAAAAAAATGATGAGGAATAAAATAGAAATAATTCTATTAAATATTATAAGATCCCTTATAAATAGAATTAGAAAACACTTCTAAAAAATTTCTTAAAAAAATGGAGGTGTATTAAATATTGTTAAATTAAATCACATTTTGATAAATCGGTTTCCGAGAGGCTAACGGATTTATTATTAGATGAAAACACGTGGTAACGTTTTAGAATAATATTAATTTATCCACTCTTAAAAATATTCATATGGGCAACTAAATAGAAAATGGTGACACTAACCTACGTTTAGATCAAAAGGAACCGAATACCAGGTGCGCACTTAAAAAACGGAAAAAAAAAAAAACACAGAGTAGATGGTGACAATGATGACCTTTGACTGACGAGTATGTATAGTCATCCAAAAAGAAGGGAGAAAGACATTTAAGGACCCTATATGAAGATATTTTCTTTCAAGGATCCAGATTAAAAATTCAATACTCCTATAAACTGAATTCTCAACTCGAATCAACTGAATTCAGCACTTGTACTGTTCATTTGGCAAAAGGGGTGTATGAACTTTTTTTTTTGGCCATTACTGAAGGAGTGTACTAAGTAAAATTACAACAACAAAAAAAACAAAAAAAATTTTATGATAGAAAAATTCATCACTAATCGAGGAAAATCCTCTACAAATTATTTTTGAAATGAATCATTATGTTGCAAATTAGGGTAATGTAAAAAATTTTGCAACGAAATATTTTCCTTTTCTTTTCCATCACAAATTTTGTAAATTTTGTCACAAATTTTCTATTTTTTGTCTTCTCCTACCATTGAATATTTATACTATGATATATATATATATATATACACACATGTATATGTATGCATTGGCGGATCTACATATGTCTGAGAGGGGGCAATTGATGCCCCCGTGAGGTTTTAAAAATTGTATGTATATAGGATTGAGCTCCATATCATGCCCCTACTCCTCTTACTGGTTTGCATCCACTAATCAGACTTGATTACTTGAGAGAGCATAGAGAGAGAGAACAGGAAGTCAATCAGTGATACTGGAACATAGAGATGAAGCATTGTGAGAGAGAAGAAAAATGATTTTAGGAGAGGAGAGAGGAAGCTGATATCATCTCAGGAAGGTGAGAGGAGTGGAGTAAAGGAATTATGTGAGATTTTATTAAAGAGATATTGAGTTATTTTTTGAGTATTTACTTAATTTTTATATTTTTTTGTAAAATCATCAAAAGATATTAATAAATTAGAATAATGGTTATTGTAATTTTAATATTTATGTAATATAATTTTTTAATTCAATTTTTGAATCATTTATATATAAAAAAAAAAATCACAGTTATTTATTTCCTTATTGTGCAATTATTTTCAACTAATTTTGATTAATTAAATTTATTATTTTTTTAAAAATAGGTGGATTGTAATTTTTTTATTTAGAATAGAAAATAAAAACAATAATTTTCATCAAACTTTATGAATAAAATCTATAATAATAATAATAATAATAATAATAATAATAATTTATTGAGATAAATGTCAAAGATTTACCATCAAATCTTAGGAATTGTGGGGTATATAATTTTTTTGAATTGTAGGACATAAAATCTGTTTATGAGTAACTAAGTGTAGATATACATATGCATAAATAAACATGTATTAAATTTTCATATAATCATATATTATTTTAAAAAAATTATATTGATCCCACTAAGCTCAGGTCCTGTGTCCACCACTCTATGTATGTATTTGTTGGTTGTTAAGTATTCACTTTATAATGTGGCAAAAAAATAGGATGAACATTTAACACCACTCACGTAGAAAAGGTATCTTAAATATAGATGCCAATAGTTACCATTAATACTTCAAGATATTGCTCTATGAAGACTTTTTTTCTTTTTTCTTTTTTAACAAATACTCTTTCTGGAAGGTTTCTGTGTTCATAAACACGGGCCACTTTGCAAAGTGATTGTAGTATTTAATATTTTTTCACAAATATCCTTCATTTATTTGCATTAATTAAGATGAGTTAGAAATACCAATAAGATTCACCACAGTTGTAGGGAGTACTACTCTAATTCTTAATGTAACATCCTGAAATTTAATCATTTTGGACATATATAATTTATGGAAGGATATGCTTGGATTTATGCAAGATTGGAAGGGCCATGACTGGAAGAAAATGCGAGAAACGGAGTAAGTGAAGAAAAGGAAGAGAAGCATCTTGTGCCTTTTTCTTATTAAAAAAAAACTTTAAATTTGAACTATTTAGATTAAGTTTAAATGGCTCCTATTTGCCTCTTTCTCATTCGAGACTCAATAGATCATTGTAATTGCATACATATATAAATACAATGGGAAGTATGGTATAGTTATTCTATTTCGGGGGGCTAATTCAAAATTCATGTAAAGCAATCAGTTATGAACTTTGAGGTAACCATTTGCATAGAGAAACAATTACATGGACTAAATTTAATATCTCCCTCACCTGAACTACATTCAAAATCCTGGATCATTCTTCCACTTTTAGGGCTTGTTTGGTTCCTGCAATATTTTTAAGGGGATAAAAATGAAAATGAAAATGAAAACACGACTAAAATTTGATGGAATAAGATAAATAAATATATTTTATATGTCATGATAAGGAATGGACATTTATGTTTGGTTGGATAATAATGCTCATAATATAAAAATATTAAAATATATATTGTTAATACTTTCTTAAAAATATTTGACACATATATTTAATTAAATTATAAAAAAATTGTTTCTTAAGTTTGTAAAAACCTTTGTAAGAATTAAAATAATAAAATTTTGTCTAATAACAAATTAAAAATAAAAAATTTGTCATTCAAATATTTCTTTGATTTAATATTAATTTTGTGATTTAATACTTACATGACAAAAGGGTATATAAAATCATAATTTCTCATATAACACCTTATCTCCTGACACGTCCTTACTTGACCAAAAACTTCAATTCTCAATCAAACACAACCTCGACAACTCGAAACAGCTCTCCAATGTTTCAGAATACCAGAAACGAACCTCAAAACACCAAAAACTGGGCTGGGGCCATGGCCGCTACAATACCGCCGCGGCTCCGGCCTCCCCTGTTTTTACATCGCTACTGCTTCTACTAGCGTCGCAACCTGGACACTGGCGCCACGGCGCCCTATGCTGATATCTCATATCAGCAACTTTCATATTCCAGGGCGAACTTCTGACGCGCATAACTTTATGCTCCGATCTCCGATTTTCGATTGACTTGATTCCAACTCCTACAAATCAATCTAGTCCCAATCTAACCATAGACACCACTTACATCTCAATCCAACTCCGTATGGAGATTCTAGACCCCTGACACAGTTTTGGCCACTTATGGACCAAAACTCACTATTAACCACCTCCAATTGCCATTAAAGGTAATTGATCACTAAGAGACCATTCATAAAGGTCCAAAACCCCCAAATCAATTTGTCTAAAGAGGTTTCACCCCAAAGGAACCATTCCTCTGAGATTTGACCCCTTGGAACCTTAACTCAATAAACGGCCTACAGGCCCTAAAACATACCAATCAGGCCCAATTCCAACTCTGGGCTCACAAACACCAACATACGGACTTCTCAACCTCTAAAACCATACAACCATACATACAACACACATAATCATACAATCCATCCATAATAATCCTTATCAATAACCATACATATATTACAAATCATTTTATCCTACTTGGCACAAGATACAATATCCAATACACAAATACTACATGGACTAATCTCACGTACGCTGCTACTCCCGCATCTTCTTCGAACTAGTACCAGAACCGTCACCTGAAATGTTAGTTCATGGGAGAAGGGTGTGAGACAATGTTTCAGTAACCGGGGACAACCACACACACATATATACATATATCTCATGCAACTCATGAATGCAATGTGAAATGAATGGTATGCATGTCTCTCTCGTACACAGCTAGAACCACGGGCTATCATCATAACAGGACATTTAGTATAGGTAACGCCCTTCCAATAATTGGTGAAAACTGATTCCGGAACATCACCAAGCTCACCTTCCATTAGTGCACCCTGCTAAAGTTAACATTAATGTTCGGACTGTGGCTCTCCTTCCCTTGAACCACCTCGAATTTGTAGTGATTTAGGGAAGATACAGTCTACTACCGCCTGGCTCCCCTGGCCATAGCGGAGGATTTAGCGACAGGGATCTCAACCTTATCCTCCCTAATCATATCTCATATCATCATATCTCATATCATATATATTATCATCATCACCACTCAATCCACCATACATCACAATCTCACAATGTCATGTGGTGATGCTCATGTATCATCATATAATCATCATCATATCACAGTGTCATATATGCATCATGTCATGTCATGTCAATATCATCATCATAGTCATCACATCATCGTCTAGCTATGTGCATACCACGATATATAGAAGACAATACACACACATATCAATATCGTGGTATGAAAGAAACGTGCATATATATACAATTATACATACTATCATACAATACAATACAAAGAAATAAACACCCAATAACCTCAAGTTGTCAATATCATACACGTGAGTTCTGCGAACTTCTAGGATTGTCCAACACACTTGAACACCTCTCGATCAACCAACAACCTTCATAATAACACAATTCTTCCGTTAACATAATATACCAATACTCAAACATCACAATTCAACCACTTGAGGCCTAACCCAAGGTTTCAACACCCCTTTCATGCATCAATAAAACTCTTAGGGACCATTCAAACACTACACAATTCCATACAACTCGGATTCCCAAGAGCTCTAACCAAAAACAACCTAGGGTTAAGCTCTAAACACATATAATCCCTTTAAAACTCACATCCAAGCAACAAGAATACCAAAACACACTTCCTTAATCTCATTTCAACCATTTGAATCGGTGGATTTCGTCCCAAACCGGAAATCCAACCTCAAGACCAAAAATCCCAAATGTCAACTGATCAAATTAGAGAGGGAGGAGTAGAAAACACTTACCAACTTGAATCCAAGCTTTTGAGATATGAAAATCACTTCCAATGGCCGAAAATCACGAACCCTAGCTTAGCTCCTCATCGCTCCCTCTGTTTTCTTTCTTTTTCGTCTAACTGAACTTATCCGGATTTAAACAAATTTCTCGATCCTCGCCGTGGCCTCAGTATATCTCGCCGCGGCTCCACCGGTTTCAGCTGAAACAAAGCTACTGGAAAGGTTCTCGCCGCGGTGGCCCTGCTCTTCCAGACTCCACTTGAGCCTTCCTTTGTCATGTTTCCTCCAGTCGTGAACACAAAGCCAAGTAAAATAACATGAGGGGTGTTACACCTCACCCTATTCTTACACAACAATCATCATTCCATCAAAGTTCTAATGGAATCCACATTCCCAATGTTATGGGAATTGATGAGCATTACTAGATTAGAAGAGGAGTGGAGAGTAGGTCAAGGAAAAAAGGCGTGGAGAGAAGCTAATGGGAATCAAATCTACCACAAGCAAACCAGTACTTTTTGACCTAGATCGATTTATTTGGGTCCAGTCAGATTTTCCTAAATCTCTAAGTTTTTCTTTCTTTTTTTTCACATCTTTTTTCTTTTTCTTGTTCACATCTTTTTTAATTATTACTCCCACCGATCCTATATATATATATGATCTTTTGTCCTAATTATAAATATAAGACCTTTTATAATATACAAGTTAGTATTTATTATATATTTCTAAAAAATACCTCTATTTAATGTATCCAAAAAGAAAGAAAAAGAGATTAAATAAGGGTAATTTTGAAAAAATATTGAGATTTTTGGAGAAATCTATATAGTTAATTAGTTTTAATTCTAATTCTTAATCTGCATGATTCACTTAAAAGAGTTTTATATTAAAAAATAGAGGAAGTATTATTATTATTTTTTGGCCAAAAAGTTCTTTCACACTCCTTACTTTGATGTATCATGTTGGGACTAGGGGTGAACATGTTGGCCCGAGGCCGAATGGCCCGATCCGGCCCGACCACTTTCGGATCAATCGGGCCGGGCCAACTTTCGGGACGGGCCGGGGTTAGGGTCAGACACCCTAACCCCGGCCCAGCCCGAACTATATATATATATATATAATTTTTTTTAATTTCTTTCAATTATTTTATATATCTTAATTGATTTTGTAGGATTTTTATTCTTCATATATCTAATATAATATATTTACTATGTAAATATTATAAAAACATTTTAAGATTTTAATGTTTCAAATATTTTTTAAATTTTGAATTAGTTTTTTACTTTAATATTTATATAAAAATAATGTATAATGGTTAAATATTCATAAATTTTGAAAAAAATTATTTTTTGGCTAAGATTATATTTTAATAAAATCTATTTTTAAGTATAAATAAGTATATTTTTTTATTATTAAATATTTTTTATTTTTTTATTTTTAAAAAATATATATATAATATCGGGTCAGCCCGGTACTAACCCGATATTGGCTCGAAGAACATCAGGCCGGGCATCAGGCGGGGGTCAAACCCGGCCCGACCCGGCCCATATTCACCTTGGGACCATCACCAAACTCATGCTTCCCACCCTGGGTCATGTCGCCCTTGATTTCTTCTGCAAAGTATTCACCTTCCTTATCCAAATATTTAGAGAGTACCACGTTTTAGGATGATTCAAGATATAACTGTTGTAGAAAGTGGAAAAAAAAAACAAATCTAAAACACTTTCTAGAATGATTCTTGCTACAATAGAAAGTTGCACATTTATAGTAATTGAGTTATAAACTTAAAAAACAAAATTACAAAATAATTTGTAACAAAACTTAAAAATTGAGGTGAAAATTTGAAATAAATAAGTTATAAATTTTAAAAAATAAATTACAAATCATTTGCTTTCGACAATCGTTGACAGTTAATCGACCATCATAGATCCAGATGCAATTTTATTTTATTATTTTATTTTTAATATAATATAAAATAAAAATAATTTATAACTGTTATTTTTTAAAAAAATAATATTCATCATTTAAAAAATTAAAATAAAAAACTTTGAAAGTAGACTGCGAATCTCATCACATCCAAGCGACGAATGATAAGAACTGAAGGAAGGTCCACCCGAAGGTCAGCTTTAATATTGATTTTTTGTGGCCAAAATTTAATATTGATTTAATTAATGGTTATGTCACATGCAATAATGCATTCCGAGTCAGTAGCAGTTACAACGACTGCACGTATTTAAATGTAATGGTGGGTCAGGCAAAAAAAAAAAGGGTTTATGTCATGGACCATGGTGGGCAATTAATTCTGTTGAATAAATTAATGAGGAGTTGGGCAAGAGATAAGTCAAAAAGTTAAGTGCAAATTAACCCTAATTGAGACTATTAGAGTTTCGGTCTTATATATAAAATTTTTTATCTTAATCTTAAATATAAAATTTTTTTATAATATACGAAAAAGTATTTATTATCTATTTTAAAAAAATACCATTATTTAATGTATCTCAAAAATAGAGAAAAAATATTAAAAAATGATAGTTTTAGAAAAATATTATAATTTTTAAAAAAATTGAAATAGTTAATTGATTTTAATTTTCCTCTTTAATCTACATGATTTAGTTAAAAATATCTTATATTAAAGATCGGAGAGAGTACTATCTATGAAGAAAATTCAATCCCACGACTATCAAATGTTGTCCGAAGAAGCCTTTTATAAAAATGCATTTTACATCTTAACATATATTTCCTTCATCCTAAATATAGAGTCTTGTATCATAATTCTAAATATAGAATCCTTTTTAATATACAATATAGTATTTATAATTCTGGTCTATATTATAGGACATTTTGTATAAGAAGTTTTTAGTCCAAAATATAAGATATTAAATATTTTTCTTTTCATTCTACCCCTATCTTAAATTCTTTTCTACCTCTTATTTATAACTGTACAATACTAATAGAATAGAGTATTTAATAAGGGTAAAATAAAAAATATTAGTACTTTTTACATTGATTTTAAATGACAAAGTAATTTTTTTAATATGCGTGTCATTGATACAAAATATCTTATAATGTGGACAAGAGAAAATATATTTCCAAAAAAAATCTTATTTAATGCATCCCAAATATAGAGAAAATGAGATTAGATAAGGATATAGTTTTGGAAAAATATTGTAATTTTTTTTATAAATCAAAGTAATTAACTAATCTTTAATTCTTTTTCTTAATCTGCATGATTTGGTTAAAAAAATTTTATATTAAGGTTTATATTAAAGTTTAGAGGAAGTAGTATATGTGAATAAAAATTTTGCCTTTGAGGTGTTAGAATTTAACTTGTTAATGTACATCATTATTGCTATTGATGAAGACACATGGCAACGTTTAAGAAAAAAAAAGTTAATCTATCTACTCGATCTTAAAAATATTAATATTAATTAGCAACTAAAGAGGAAATGATGACTACCACCTTTGACTAATGAGTATATTGAATAAGTTGTGACTCTTTTCAATTTATATTATAAGGTATATGAATAATTTTTATATATATTAAAAAAATTTTATTACATTCTTATATTTTTAAAAAACAAAACAAGAAAAGTCACAATTTTTTAATTTTACCCCTATTAATTTTATTTATTTTATTAAATATAGTATAAGTTATAATATTAGTAAAATAATAAATAAGAGGTAAAAATAATAAATTACTGTATAACATATTATATTATGAATAAAAATATTCTAAAAATACTTTATAATATAAATTGAAGGAAACTAGAAATAGAAAGATGCCCCCACATAACATTTGTAATTAGCATTATCTATTTTTTAAAAGCAAAACTTATAGTTGGCAAAAAAAAAACCCGAAACGTATAATATCACATGACAAAAGGATTATACTATATCATATTAACATTAATAATTCACACCATCTATTTAAAATATACTTTCTCTTGTTCTATCATAATTTTAAAATCTAAAATATAAGTCACTTTACAATAATTTATAGAGTATTAATTATTTTAGAAAGTATATATGTTTTTTAAATTTATGGTATTCAATAGGATAAAGATGAAAATTAAAGTAATTTTTAAATAATTTTATTGTTATTGCTAACTTTTCTTAATTCCAACAAAAAAAAATTAAAAGTGACTTATATTAAAAATAAAAAAATTATAAGTATGAGTATCAATAAATTTTATTATATACTTTCTTTCATTTTTAAGCACTTAACATCTTAGAATTATACCTACAGATTATGAAATCTAATAAATAGTATAAAAATTAGTAAAACATAATTATATTTTATTATAATACCTTTAATATTTATATAGCACTCTTTAATTCTTTTTTTTATTATTATTAAAAGATAAAATTACTAAATAATTAATATTATCTTAATACTTTAAAGGGAGAATTGTTAGCAACATACTTGTATCCTAGCATGTATCCAAACGTCTCAAAAAGTCAAGATAGTATCTTTGATATACTCTCATTACTGTTTTTTTATAAGAGACTTGTAACTATTTTATGTAGATTAAAAAAATTAGTTATTTTTTTAATATTTTAAAAAAAATTAAATATTTTTATCTCTATTTAATATACTAATACAATCTATATTAAATATTATTTGATCAATTAAGAGTATTTCTTTTATTCAAAAAGTTTAATAATAATTTATTAAAAGAATTATATTAAATATTTCAAAATTTCTTATAAAAAAATGAGAAGAAACTTTTAAAAAAATTTTATAGAAAGGATCGAGGGAGTATTAATTAAACCAGTTATGGTCACTATAAAATTATACAGTAGAATAGATAAGGTTTTCACATATCGTGGCAATTAACGATGTAAAGTGACTTTTTGTCGTTTTCTTGGACCAATCATCTAGGCACGCGTGACTGCATTAAAAAATTGACCTATTGTGATAGGCACCATCTTTGTATAATCATAATCATTATATTAATTAAGTATATATTTAAAACTTAAAAGCATTTTAGATATTAGTAGTTTTTTAGTTTAATGCTAAAAAAAATTACTATATATTTTATATTGTTATGGACTCCACTAATATTATAAGTTATAGTTACTTACTTTATCTATATAAAGCAAATAGATTAAAGTTAGTTGAAAATCTTAAATATTTTAAAAAATTTCTATAATTCTGTAAAATTATCCTTATTAAATTATAATATAATTTTAATTACATTTCCTTCAATATCTCTTCACAATAACTCTTTAAATTATGTCCAAAAGGGATGAAAATGAAAAACTAATATTAATCATTACTTAGATTTTACAAAATGAGTTTTATTTTGAAATAATAATCCTCTAGAAATATATCTTATATTTTGAAATGGAGATAGTAAAACATATAAATAAAATCAATTTTTTTGTGTAATTATCTTGTATACGATATTACCAAATTAAATTTAAGTATTGTTAAATAGCTCTCTCAATGTGATTTCTCTCATCCAAAAGGCTGAATAAATAAAATTACATACTTTAATTGTTTAAGTCTTCTTTTGACAATAGTTATATATATATATATATATATTATATTCTTTTCCTAATTAAGAATAATTTTAAAAAGCTTCAAGATATGCGCACTTAGTATTATAAAATATTATATGATTTGAATGTTAATAATTTTTAAACTCTTGACATTCTATATCTTGAATATCTTACACACCATAACCTCTTCAATGAATAACTTTTAAGGATTTTTTTTTCATGGTTAATAAACTCTAGCTATGGTATTCAAAAGTGTTATATTGTATCATTATGTACATTAATTTCTGATACATGATCAATGTTTTGTTTATGCTATTATAACCCTTAGGTCAAGATTCGGACATCTATAAATAAAAATCATGTTCATAGCATTGGACACAATTAAATAGATGTGAAATACTTATAACTTCTCGACTATAAGTGGTTGATAAGTATAACTCAGAATAATATATATAATAGTCTTTATATTTATTGCTTAAACAATAAATTTTTTAATAACAAATATAAAACTATTATAAAACACAATAATATCAGTCTTATCTTAATAAATGAAATCAAATATTGAATTCTATAAAAAATCAACTCATCATATGTATCATTTAAGAAAAGAAAGACTATTATAAAAATAATAATAATAAATGTCACTATGTGATGAACAGTGAACAACCCCTTGATATATATATATATATATATATATAAAAGAGCATAAGGAGAGGGAGAAATAAGAGCAGAGAGCGGAGGCCCGGGAACTCAAAGGTACTTGTCTCTCTGAGCCAAAAAAATTTGCTATATTATTTTTCCTCTTTTGTGATTACATAGATTGGTGTCTATCAAATGAAGCACAAAGCACTTTCACTTGTCTTCTAGGTTGGCGAATCTGAATTAATTTGATATCCTTTTGAGTTTTAAATCACAATTAATATTAATACTTCTATGCATGCAAGAACCAACACAGTTACCTCGTTATAATTCCTCATGGTGTAGCTCCACAGATAAAACAAAATTCGGTTTCTCTTCAATTTTTTGTTCTTTCGCTTTTTTTCACAAGAAAAATTAAATTATTTTCATGAAATTTTTAATAACGAACTTGCTCACCATAACTTAAACAGTGGATCTATCCCTATTAACTTGACATATATATATTGATTGTTGTATGTGCCTCTTGTTTCTCTTTGTTACAATTGCAGGTCATTTTGGTAAAGGATATTCAGTGCTGTGGGGATTCAATGGCAACTGATGACTGTAACAATAATGTTTCTGTATCATCTCAGGAAAAACAAAAAGTTTCAGTATCTGATGAGATCCAAATTATCCCAATTGAAGAACTTAAAAAACGTGTTCCTGAGATTGTAAGGAATGGAAATGAGGATGCTTATAATCCTCACCTGATCTCAATTAGCCCACTTTCACAGGTTTGCAGGCTTAAAGATCTCAATATATATACCTCTCTCTCATTTTGATTTTTTTGTCTCTTTCTATGGTTCATTTTTATGGCCACAATGTCTCTTTCCCCCCTCATAGATGGGACTCACCTTTGGAATCTTGTGTTGGAAGCTTTGGCAAGTGAGAAACGAAAGAATAATCTTTGCTAATGCTTCTTCCACCATTGAGGAATTTTACATGACGTTCAAACTTGTGTAAATCACACCATTATATAGAGATTCGGAAGTCCTTAGAGTTTAATTCATCAATGAGGCCTCTTCACTTTCAGCTAGCATTTTAATTACCGGAAATACTGTTCAGTTTGTGATATAGAATGTTTCCTAGTTTCACAAATGAATTGAATCCATAAATTGGCTGATAGACCCAACATATTTGACAATTCCTCAAGACTCTTTTTTATCCAAGTTAATTTAACCATCTCCTATTTTTTATTTAAAACTTACCCTTTATTAGTTCAAAATGATGGTTCTTATCATTTCGATTTACATACTTTGATAAACATTATATAAATTAGATATCTTTTCTCACATGAAGCCTGAACAATAAGTTTGATTATTCATATTCGTTGACTTCCCAACTTGTGAGCAGTGCCATTTGGAATAAATTTTTTAATATATCTATTGATATGTTGCTAAATAATTTTTAATTAAATTATACTATAATTCGGTTTCTCTTCAATTTTTTGTTCTTTCACTTTTTTTAATTTTAAATTATTTTCATCGAACTTTAATAATGAACTTGCTCACCATAACATAAATAGATTATCTATCCCTATTAACTTGACATGTTTTTGAAGTCTATTGCATAGGGTCTTAAAAGATAAAAATTGTTGAAAAAATTTATAATTAATGCATATAAATTATATATATATATATATATATATTGATTATGATTGTTGTGCTGTGTCCCTCTTGTTTCTGTGTTATTATTGCAGGTCATTTTGGTAAAAGACAAGGCACCTGACGACTCTAATCCGGAAAGACAGAAAGTTTCAGTACTTGATGAGATCAATATCCCAATGGAAGAACTCCAAAAGAAGGCCAAGCCTATCATTGACTATGAGTGTTGCATTTACAAGGTTCCTGAGATTATAAGGAGGGAAAATGAGGATGCTTATACTCCCCACATGATCTCAATTGGCCCAATGCACTACAAGAATCCAAAATTGAAGAAAATGGAAGAACACAAAATGCTCTATCTTTTCTATTTTCGTACAAGAGTAACAGGGGAGGTTTTAAAGGGCTTCATCAAGTACCTGGAAGACAGGGAGGAAGAAATACGCGACTGTTATTCAGAGAAGTATCCTAATCTGGAGACGGATGAGTTTTTGCGCATGATATTGTTAGATGCCGTCTTTATCATGGAGTTCTTTCTGAAAGCAACTGGAGCACAAGATGATTACAGATTCAAGAAACCTGTGCTCTTGAACGAGATTGTGAGAGACTTGTTACTGGCAGAGAACCAAATTCCATTTTTTGTCTTGGAGAAATTATACAAGGATTTAAAAAAACATGTTCGTGATGAAAACTTTCTTGGACTTGCCTGCAAGTTCTTTCGAGTAGACTCTAACAAGCAAAAGAATCTTTTGAGGACGGGTTGGGATAATCCAAAACATTTAACCGATTTGTTTAGATATTTCAAAATTCCACGAGATTTGACTATTGAAGGGGATGGAGATTTGACTGTGAAGAATGCAACGAAGTTGAAAAGTGCAGGGATAAGTTTCAAGCCTGCTGTGGAAGCCAAGTGCTTACTTGATGTTCATTTTAAGAGAGAGAAATTTCTCAAATGGTTTCCATTCTTGGGTTGCCTACCTTATCTCGAAAGTGTCAAAACTCTGTTGCTGCTCCCAAAGCTGATAATAGATGACGGCACAGAATGTCGTCTACGCAACCTCATGGCATTTGAGCAATGTCACTATCCAGAAGAACCTTTTATTTCCCGTTATGCTCATCTTATTGACATGCTCATTGAGGAGGAGAACGATGTGGCCTACTTGTTGAGGGTGGAGTTGTTGTTAATTTACTGGGTAGTGAAAAGGAATTGAAAACTCTGATTAACAATCTTAACAAGAACATTATGTTCGATCCACGTTGTTTTGGTAAAATTTCAATGGAGCTGAATAAACACTACAAGAATCCTTGGAACAAGGCTGTAGCTGAACTAAGGTTGGTGTACTTCTCTAACCTTTGCAAAGGCACAGGAACTGTAGTGGCATTTGTTCTGCTTTTTATCTCCATCTTTAACTTTATACGTTCCAATATTGAATATTTCTAAGATCTATATGAGTACGTATCTCTGGCCTTGTGTGTTTGTCTTGTAATCTTATGACACTCTGGTTTGTAGGTTTGAAGCTCCATTAGTGTGTTTTTCCTGTATTCTTGTAACTTTATAATTCAGTAAAGGCTTGTTATAAAGTTTCAAATATTGTCATTGTTTACTATTCTGCTAAAAAACTATTTCTTCTTCGAATGAGAAAAAGGGCTCCATTAGATGAGTCTACCGAACATAGTGAATGTTGTTAATTTCAATTTTTAGAATTCGCACTTGAAAAATGTTTTGAGTCTCATTTCTACTAAAAAAAACCTAAAATTTGAACTATCTGGATTAAATTTAAATGGCTCTTATTAGCCATCTTCTCATTCGAGACTCAATAGAAGATTATTGTTATTGCCCACATATATATAAATACAACGATAAGCATGGTATATTTATTCCACTTCGAGAGACTAGTTCAAAATCTATATGAAACGAGTTGCGAACTTTGAGGCAATCATTTGCATAGAGAAACAATTCCATGAACTAAAGAGTAAAGAGATGCATTTTTCCATGACTAAATTTAATATCTCCCACACTAGAAACACTTTCAAAATCATGAAACATTCTTCCACATTCTGGGTCTATTTGGTTTGTGAAATATTTCAAGGGGATGAGAATGAGAATAAAAATGAGAATATGACAAAGATTTATCAAAATAAGATAAATATACTTGGTATGTCATGAAAATGAATGAATATTTGTCCTTGTTGGAATGCCCATAATATAAAAACATATTGAAATATCTGTTAATATTTTTACTCTCTCATAGAACGCTTTCACAATGTCATACGTTCTTGAGAGACTAGAAGACAATTAAATAACTGCATCTCCCTTTCTTTTTTTTTTTTTCCAAAACAAATGGTAGACCAGCCTATACACTATGTTAGGGATGTGCTGCTTGTATGTGTTCTTCAGTCCTAGTGACCTATATACCATGAAGAAATTCTTGGGTAAAATCTATCTACCTATCGATAAACTAAATTTTGAGTATCTGGAAATATCAAAATTAAAACCTACAAAAAGTTTTGGGACATGTCCACATTTTTCTCATTTGTTTTGTTTTATCTATTTATTTGATTGGAATACATTCACTCAAATGTCAAATGCTCCTATACTTCATATTGCCTGCAGAAGGTCTCAGTGCTGGAAGTAGCTTCCCATTATTTCAGTATAAAATCTACGCTTTTGGGATCAAAAGCCCCATCAACCATAGGTGAACATTGTGCAACAGTTCCTAGATGCTAACCAAATAAACAGCATACACATTACTATACAAGACCAGGTCAATAATGAAAATAAGGTGACAACCATCGCATAGGGAAACGAAGTAACAAGAAAGCAAAGGAATGAAGAAAAAGATAAAGGCAATAATTACTTAATCAAGAGTCCTGAAGTGAAATTGCACAATATCTGGACGATCTACCTCACACTAGGTGATGAAAGTAAAGAAAACTAGACAAAAAGAAAAAACTCATTCTGACCAAAACTTCACAAAGGCATCTATAAAAGCTTTGAAAATGGTCAAAATTGGGTTGACTCGTTTCGCAGAATTTTTAGGTGTCCCATCCCATGACTCTCTGCAGAGAAAAACATACGAAAGTCAAATTAGCCGTGGCAAAAGAACCTAAACAATAGCCCACAATCACATCTGAGTTACATGGCATTTGAGATCTGCACAGTATTTATTTGATATGCAAACATTAGATATACTTACAGATGAATTCTATCTAAAGTTGGGTTGCTTCTTTTCTGGGAGCTGCTCCCAAGTTGACCGTCAACTCTATGCTCATTAATGTTCTCCTGGCTTTCTTCTTTTGACTCCTCAGTTGAGTGAGTGAGATTCTTAGCATGAAGGCCATCTTGAATATTTGTCTGTCAATCCGTCAGAAGAAAATTTATACCCTCACGAAATATGTAATTTTAAAAGAAACAAATAAGCATCTGGATGGCTCACAAAACAGCTGATGCAACATAGCATTGTTTTGATTATAAATATATTGACTTAAAATTTATCGCTAACCACCACATGATATTTGAAGAGGGGAATTATGTTATTCAAGGAGGGGATTTATGACCAAATAGAAAGATGCAAAAATCCAAAGAAGAAAAGGTTCAACAATAAATCCATAAAGATTTGGATTTGAAATATTAAAAGTATTTTTTCAGACTGAGAAATATAAAAATAGTATAGAAGAGTGATAACTTAAGGTGATGAGAGATCGAGGGTGGGAGAAACACACTCGTATAACTACAATTAACAATGAAATCTCCTAAGTTTGCGTAATTTTTCCCCTTATAAGAGGAACACTAGCTTCTTATGTTTCATATTGACAAGTGCCTTTCTGACTTCTGACTAGAGTAAAAGTATACTGTCTGGATACTTCAAGATCCTAGAAATCAATAGAAAAAAAGTTTAATTGACAAGAAGTCCAAAATAGTAAGTCTCAGCCTCAGATAAAATGCCATCCCAACTTGAATCAGCCTATCATCAGAGACAATAATCATGGCATATCCAAACTTCTGAAACTAACAAAAGCTTGTCTCTTCATGTTGAGCTCAAAGTTTCAATCCCTATCACAGGAGATCCAAGTTTAAGATCAATTAACAACAGTGCAAGAGTTCATCCTAACACCAATATCAGAGCGTTGAATTTGTTAAGACCTAGTAGCGGAAAATCACTCATATCCTAACGTGGAAACTGACTTCAATGAGGAAGGGAAACATCTATCTAATTTGTCTTTTCCTTCTTTCCTCTTAAAAACTACACCAAATGGCTCAGGCTTTATTTAGACTCTCCTTTCATCTCCCATCTATCCCCTTAGTTTTCACCTCCACTCCATAATTTCTTCTCAGCTCAATATCTATATGCTGAAGAGTTCTGGATCTTTCCTACCTCTGATCTGTGTCTCGCACCCCTTCTCACTTTTTATCCCATAGGGTAGACACACAAAATCTACTGCTCCGCCCTCCATGACCAGCAGGAGCTTAGCTATATATTGAACTTGTTCAATTCCTAGCTACTCAAACATCTGTTTTGCATTCAAATGCAAAAAAGCTTTTAGCTGATTTTCTCTTCGACATGGTATCTGAGCCTTATTACCAAATGGACAGCAGTTCAATCCTTGCCACTCCTTTTAATTACAGTTAAATTTTAGCACTAGGTATGGTGGGCCTTTGCTATGCCCATACTTCAAGTGTAGGGGGCTTTCAAGTGAGAGCTATGTTAAATTTTAAAATAAAAATATTGACAAAACTCAATTCAATAGCTTAAACTTCTCGATTAAATTGATCATTAGCACAGTCAAACATTATTGATTTTGCAGCAGAAAGTGGTTCTGATTTTGGACACAGTTTAGTAATATACTATATATCAACTTCAAAGAGTAATAAGAACACTAAAATAAAAAATTTTAGGCAGATCAGACATACACAACATGCAATGAGACAATAAGCATATGCTATATAGGCCTGTTGACACACCAAAAATCAATAAAGATAAAAGAAAGCTTAATTGTGAAAGACAACATAAGTTACTAGTTTTAGGTAATGAATCATGCAGACAACAGTAGTAGGCATGCCTAAATCAGAAGTAAATTAAATAATTCCTTCTAGTAAATAAAAATTAGAAAGAAGAATATGAACTGCCACCAAGTCCCTGTAACACAAGGCTAACAAGAAAAACAAAAGTTAGAAATAATTTAAGTGTAATTCACTGATCATAGTTTAACATTTTAAAAATATAGATAAACTAACCTTAGCTCCAGATGTTGTCTGGCTTTGCTCAACAACTTCAGCTGCAGTCATAACAGTACTTTGATGAGGTACTTTAACTTGAGGGTCTGTGCATATTTCATTGTCACGAACAACATGTTCTTCAAGGGCTGCCTGCTCTGTGGTCTTAACCAATGTATTGCCAACATTTTTTTCTTCTTCCTCATTACTGAAGTCAGAAAAATTTCTAAGGTCATTCACATGCTTCTCATCAATTAACTGAGAATTCTCCATCAACTCAACACTCTTTATTTCTGACCTTTCCTTGCCTATATGCAAATCCAAAATTTTTGTTTCCTTTTCTGGAGAATTACTCAAGTCTCTGTTTCCTCCAAAACTTTCTATTCTAATGGCTGTGCTTGTAACAGACTTTAATGGAAATGTCTCTACTATCACATCCTCTGTGAGAGGGGATAAATTAGGCATAGGCGTTGCCAAAATTTGTTTAACATCCTCTGGGGAAGCCAAAGACCCACTAACTTGAAAGTCAGGACTACTTTCTACAACAGATTCCTTGATTCTTTCATCTACCTGGCTACCATTAATGAGACTTCCATTGCTAAATGCTACAACCAATTCCTGGTTTGTTTCATCAGCTCGGCTACCACTAATGGGATTTCTATTTCCTGATGCTTCATTGAATTCCTTGTTTGTTACATCTACCAGGCTACCATTGAGTGCATTACCATTGTCAAACATCTGACCCTCAGCTTTAGTAAACTGCCCAAAAAGCATGTTCTCACTCGTATCCTGAAGGTTGCTAAGCTCTTGATCATCTTCATTTGGAGATGCAACCAAGTAACTTTGAGGATCAATGGCAATTGAACCCAATGGATCTTGTTTCAAAAGCTGATCAGAAGGATGCTCCTCTAAAGTGAACTTAGCAGGCCCCAACACTCTATTCTCTTGGATTATATCACGTACAATCTCCCGTACTGTGTAGAAAGAACCACCAACTTCCTTGTGAGTAAGATTAAGTGATGGGAAACTTCCATTGTTTGCCTCTTGATACCTGAAGCAAAGTTTTCAGTTAGATGAAACTAAAGACGAGCACCACATTCAATATGACATTGGCAAAATGCGCTTCGATTAAAAGTCAAATAAATGACAAGAATAATTCAGGCAACTTAAAGAACTCAACCTTCGAATATAATAATCCACAAAAAAGATGGCTAGAAGTTGAACGATATCCAACAACGGCAAAAAACTAAATAGAATCATCTTTAAGTAAAAAAGTAATTATTAAAGATGTAAAATAAACTAGTTATATTGACATTGACGATAGATTAATAATAAGATTTCAATATATAAGTCTCATCTACCCCATCAAGATACAGTTAGTTAGATAAGGACATGGAATAATAGAGTCAGATTTCAAACATCATACCACTGAATTTATAGTATCAAAAAAGTAGTTCAGGCTTAGTTTTAATGAAAGTGTATAACTCTTCAAATTCATCAATATAGGTAAATCATGCCCAACAATTCACCAAACATGAGAGTATGTAACATGCCTTCAATTCCCTGCACTGCAGACATGATTTACTCATCCGCATCTACATATTATCCCAGAAATGACAATGGAATGACCCACCGTGTGCAACCAACAACAGAATTTGATGAAAAACATAATGTTAAACAAAAAGTGCAGAAGACGAATAACATATCTCGAAATCAAACAAGTAAGCCGAACGGAGAGAACAGTATATTATTACTTCTTTATGAAGGTTTCAACCATTGCCTTCCTTTCCTCTTTCGAACGGCGAATCCGAGATCTTCTTACTTCAGACTCATTGCGCTTGGCAAGAGCAAATGTTTGCCCCACCCAGCCACCCTTTACCGCATGCATTGTGTTTAGCAGAATGCAAAACAGCACATACTATAACGATTCACGATGATTGCCAAGGAACAAAGAGAAAACACGCTCTAAACCCTAAACCCTGAACTTCGTGAAGTATGGAGAAAGAAGGCGAGGAGTGTAAATAATTTGACTATTTGAGGAAAGATTGCAGACGCCTGAGCTATGGTAGGATTGCGTCCAGTTTCTGTTGTCTAATGGGCGTGGCATTAAAACGCTACGTTTAGGACATCGTCTTTTGCCGTTTTGTCATTTCACTTCGCCTCACAGAGCTTCTGTATGACATTTTAGTCCATGGAGTTTATTGTTTGGTTTTTTTTTTTTCTTTTGGGGCCAACTATTTATATTGTTGGATTGATGGGTCAATTTATTTCTTGAAAAAATGGATCACTTTTTCATTTCATAATCAATAAAAATATGTTTATTTTTATATTATAAAAATGTTTAGTTTCATTTGAATTACCCATATTAAATTTAAAACCGTTTATAGATTTGTTATAAATTTTAATATTTTTTGTTTTGAAAGTTAAAATGTAAAATCAAAATAACATGTTAGCTATCAATTCAAAATGATGGTTTTGATTAAAAATATAGAACATTGGAAATCAAGATAATTGTTATTTAAATTAGATGATTTAGAGAACACTAATTCTTTGTATATGATTTTGTGTCAATCAAGTTCCACCAGTACGCAACAAATTCATATCAATTTCTCTTTTCTAGATTTGATGTGAGTAGATCACTAGATTTTAATCAAATAAACTATCTTTATAGGGTAATGATTATCTATAAGTTTGCGTAATAATTTACTGATGATCATTTGTTTTTATGACAATTTGAGTTTATTTATTATAAAATAACTTACTCAGGAAGAAGTATTTTTATAACAATACGCCCCCTACTTTTTTTTCCTGTACTGCCTCCTCTATATTTAAACTGGAATTCAAAGCCGGTGTGATGTATAGGGAATTTCAGATATTACTTATAAAATAAAAAATATATAAATACATATATATATGTGATAATATATATATGTGATAAAATATAAGATATATGAATATAAATGTGAAAGGATGCAACCAATAACATGTTCAATAGAGAGGCAAAATAGGGATTTAAAAAAATCCAAAATGAGCAGATTTAAAAAAGAAAAAAAATACAAAATCAGAGTACTTTGCCGTTGTGCAAGGCCAAGAAGATTCGTCCTTTATATTCAATACAAGAAGCTTTAGACATCTTTCATGGTTGGGGTATTCACTACAATTACCCAACCTAATGATTTCAAGGGAATTATGCATTCATATGTTACTGTTGTTTGAGAAAGAAAACAATATCCTTGACTTTAAACAAAATCAGTTTATATGATTAGAAAAAAAAATAGCTTACCTCTATCATTTTATGGCTAAGAACATTCACTGTATTAAACCTAGTTTTAGGTTAATAAAAAAACAATTCTATAGAGCCACAAAAAGATGAAAAGGAAGCAGGGAAACAACAAAGATATGTGCTTGAGCTTGGTGTCAAATTTGAGGCTTGATCATTTCTAAATCATGCCCTTCAAACAAAAATCAGTTTAAAATTGTAGTCAATTTTGAATAATAAATGCAAATGATCATCATATTTTCAAAATTCAATTTAAATAGCAAGAAATCATGTATGATCTCTGAAAATCATATATTAGACATAAAAATAATTGATTAGTGTATTCACAAAGATACTTTTTTATATATGATGTGATTTTTCACATCTTCATATCAAATTTTAAAAAATAAAACTGAATACATATAAAAAAATAAATATTATTTGGATATGTTGGCCATATTTTTTTATAGTTAACTCGATGATGTGGAAGTCTGAAATCGCAACACATCTTACTTTTAACCTCTACTTTATTATATATAATAATAGATAGATTATTACCAAATAAAAGAGAAAATGGATGCCCCATTCACAATCGTCAATCACTCTTTGAATGCGTGATTGTATAACAGCAAAATATTCAATTTAAATATAATACATTATCACGAATTTAGGGAGTGTGAAAGCAGGGCTCAAGGTAAAATGATAGTTATCTGCTAAATTCTCCTAATGTGCTATGCTATATCAGTTCTGATCAGGCGCTGGGAAAAACAGTAAAAGAAGAAAAAAGAGAAGCATGGTTATCAATTTCAGAATTTAGTAACATAGTTTTCCTGACTACTTACAAACCAATCATATTTTATAACAGGAAGGATTATTATCTTTAAGAGGTGATAGACGATCCACCTGGATTTTCCATTTTACCCTTCGTTTTCAAGGTACTCCGCTGTACAGTAATCTGAGGCTCGATCATTTCTCCCTCACCAGAACTTCCTTCCAAATCTTGGATCATCCTTCCACTTTCAGGATTTTCAGCCCTTGAAGTGAGTAGATTCAGAGGGTCCCACTGGTTCATGCTTCCTTGTAACTTCTGTATAACTAGAGCCTGTAGCACGGATAGTATGGTATTAGTAGTAAATACACATTTTAGTCCTTGGCTTTATTCTGCTAAACAAATTAGTTCCTCAAAGTCTCTTTACTTTGAACCAAATTATATATTTAATCTACTTTGAGGAACTAGCTCAATATGCATTGAGGGAATCATTTGTGCAGTGAAATAATTCCAAGGATTAAAGAGTACAGAGGTACAATCTTCAGGACAAAATTGAATATCTTCTCTAATTTTATTTATAAATTTGCTATACTATAACTCCGCAGTCTCTACTTGGAATCGAAGAACTTCATTTAAACCTGCGATGTGCTCTTGTCTTGCTCCTTCTGTATCTCTGCCAAGAGATATGATTCCCTCTCACGAGCCTGCATTGCCATAAGTAAGGATTCAATGTATTATCCTTTTTTGATAATTGATTAATAAATCACATTTTTTACCAAATATTGAATTGGTGACAACACCTGGATATGTAACCACATTATGACCTGCAGGAGATTATTAATTTGTTGAAGATTTTGCTTATACTGGTCCTCTATGACCTGCATGAACATTTTTTTCACTCAAAAGTTCGGTACTAGGAAATCCAGACCATAGCACAAAAATGAGACATAAAACAGACACAAGCGCAAAGACGTGAAAATCTTAAATATTTATGTACTTCTTCAATTTGTGTTGTGTTTGATAGGATTATTTGCTTGATAGAAATCAACATGCAAGCTCCTTTTATGAAGTGTTCATTTCATACAGTATGTGGATAGGATTGTTATTTTACCTGTATGCCATGAGTCCCATAGACATCATCGACTTCAGGGACATTTAGCAAATTTGGATCTTTAGTTGTTATAATGATTCTACTTCCTGGACCAAACCAATCGCGCTTTCTGGCCAAAGCATTTAAATGGTCTAATTTGTTCACATTATCCAGAACTGCAAGCATCCGCTTTCTGCAAAATGCACTTTCAATCTTCTCGGTTCCTACTTTCACATTCTCTATGTCTATGTTTTCCTCCTCAAGAATGTCACCAAGAAACCTTTTTTGTAACGCAATGAGCCCATCAGGTTGTTCTGCAATTTTACTCACATCTGAGAGGAAACTGCTATGCACAAATCTCATAGAGTTTTGGTTATAGATTGATTTTGCAATGTTGGTCATATCAACTCCCCATATGCCTATTATAAGGATGTCGTCTGAAACAACACTTAATAGGAGATTCAAATAATTTTGAGCTACCTCTCTTCTTGGGGGGAAGATGGAGGCACTCATGTGAGCATCTTGCCGTCTACTCATAATATGTTTCACAATCTCCTTAATAAAGTTTGATTGATGCCTGCAAAATATGATGAAACATCATGAAGTACTTTACAATTGTGAATTTAGAAGAATTTGCCACTTACCATCATATAAATTGGATAAATTAGGAAGGGGCAAACGTGGACCAATCTTAGCCCAGGACCCAACTCATCACTTTAGGCTTAGTTTTAACATCTCGTTTTATTTTGTTTAGATGTGACAATTATGCTTAAGAAGAATCTAATAGAGGTCTTGACTTCCTAGACTATTTATAATTTGTAAGAGATATTAAAAATTTTTTTACTAAAATTACACAATGACCCTTATTTTTCTTTTAATTTCTCCTTATTACTGGATTGTGCCTTGCTACATTGACCGAGAAGAAAGTTCAATGCTCAAGTTGACCTAGTTAGCCCCTTTTTGTTTCATTCTTTTTCTCATTTCATACAGAACTTTATTTGGCCAAGTAACACTGAACCACCAAAGCCATTGGACCGAAGATTCGCTCTACATTTAGGAATTGCAATTCCAGTGGTTTAACTAGTTACCTAAAACTATTGGCTAATCAACAATATAAATGAAGAGAAAATCTCAAAAGGAAGTAGGAAAAGAAGTGGGGGTTAATAAATTGTTCTAGATACCAGAAATTGAGAATGACTGGTCCTTACAATTGTTTATGCAACGTCTTGGATCCACCAAAAAGAAAATATCCATTGAATGGACGCCTATTTTAGTGATTTACACCAGAAGATGGATAAGGATTAAGCCAGATTGGAGCCTTTCTGTGGTAATTTGTTACTGAGCTACTTTGACTCAAGTTGAGCTTCCACTTTCTAAATTTTCCCCCAAGAGTTTGAAACTTAGTTAGGCACAGAACTAAGCAATAGAACCAGTTTCCACTCTCTGGTTATTTTTCTGGATGTCAGTTTGGTGCGGGAACCATGAACAGGAAATCAAGGCGCTCATCCATAACACAAGTCACGAGATCCATAAAATAAGGCACTATGCCACTATCAATAACTCCTTAAAATATGTCATTGATCTGTGCTTAGTCTTGTTATGACCCTAATTATATTTGAGTAAAACTTCAGGCGTTCTCAAGACAATCACTACATGAATGATTACATATGACAAGAAATTCACCAGACTAAAAAAAATTTTCACTTCTGATACATTTTGAGCAAACACAATACGAACAACCACCGCTAGTCTATGCACTCTAACATATCAAATTTCTCTAAAATCAAACCATTGATACCAAAACTAGTGAGACTTGCCGACTTACCAGCTAGCAACATTCTGCATATCCCACCCAATAGGGCTTGAAGCTGCTTCTCCCAAGGCCTCCCTCCACCTTCCCAGCTTGCTCTCATCCATATTTTCCAGCCTGAATCGCTCCTCATGTCTCCCAAATGCTTCTGCATAACTATTTTTCTGCTGCTCCACATCACTAGCCTCAACATCATAGAACACAGGCACAACAACCTGCCCAGCTTCGTTCTTGCATTCTACGATCTTCACAAGCTCATCCAAGCACCATCCTGAAAGGTATATGTTTGGAATAAGAAAAATGAAAGGCTAAAGAAATTCTAATTCTAATTAAGTAATTTAACCTCCATTATCTTCAATCACATCGTACCCGAAGTGGCGTAGTTTCTAGAGAACACTATGATTGCGATCCTAGACATTTGGATGGCTTTTAGGAGCTCGGAAGCAATCTCGCCCCCTTTCTCAAGGTTTACGTCATCTTTGAAGGTCGGAATTCCTGCATCTCGTAAGGCCGTGTAGATCTGAGAGGTAACGTTGTAGCGTGTGTCTTCGCCTCTGAAACTCAAGAACACGTCGTGCCTGCTTCTGGATATGGCGGAGGAGAAAGAGAAGGAAGTTGAGTATGTCCCTGAGAACCCCATTAGTGGCGGGAATTGAAGTGCTTGATCATCACAGAGGAAGTTGAAGAAGACCCGTGTTTTGCTTTGGATTCAAACTTCTGTTGATTCGTAGTACTCATTTTTTGTTTCTCTGATTAACATTCAAAATAGTTCTGAGGCAACTGAATAGGAACTAGAGAAATAGAGTCTGTTTTCTCAGTTGTGAAGAAGAGAGAATAGCTCGTACAGTGAGGAGCAGTATGAATTATGATAAATTTTATATTCTATTATCAGATTGATATAAATGAAAAAATTTCCGACATTTTGATATGTGTAATAGTAGTAAAAAAGTACAGGGGAGAAAATAAAATAATAAAAATTTAGACGTTCCCACATGAAAAATATAAATCTTACAACTATTCAAAAAAGTGCCATGTATCCAAAGTTTTTATGATCTTGAAGTTGAGAAATTATTAAGAGAAAAATATATTTTTTTAGTTTTATTGTTTTACTTAATTTTCATATAGGGAAAAAGGCCATCGTTGTAGTTGTATTGTTTTACTTTATTTTATTTTATTTCTATGGTGTAAAATTCTGTAACCAAATTTTCATAATTAAAATCATTTTAGATTTAATCTTGACATAATATATTTATTATTTTGTTATATGTATAAATTAATTTTATTTTATTATATGTATTGTTATTTTTATGTCAATATAAATTATATATAATATTAAATTAAATAATTAGTTACATATAAAATTAATATATCAATATATAAAATATAAAATTTATAATAAGTTGTACTATTCATAAATCATGCATAATATAATTTTTATCTTAAATTTTATGTAATATATGATACTTAAATGTAGTTTTATACCATATCAAAATTTTTAATAATAAAAATTAAATTAAAAATTTGTAAATTATAATTTTTTTAATTACCTTTTTTGCAATTGGAAACAATTCCAAGGGAGAATCGGAGGGTAGGGTCCACTAAAGTGACAGAAATCTATTACCACCAAACACTTGATTTAATTGGTAAAGAGTTGAATCAAGTTAATCAAAGGTTTTGAATTTGAACTTTAGGAATACAATAATATTAAGTAATATGTGGTAGAGCTTGTTGTCTCAAAAGGTCCGACCTAACTTGATTTAGATTAGTTTGGACTCTAATAAATTCTCCAACTGAAGCGAGGTAAATCTAGGATACTGGTGCCTATGTAAAAAAAAAAAAAAACAGAAAGTGACAGCACGCTAAGGACTTGCACCGATAAAGATGAAAATAGTAATAAGCAAACGCCATAAAAGCCTGAATTTTGCTAAAGAAATCTATATGACTGATATCTTTGCAATTCTCTACTTCATTTGGAAGAAAAGGAATTAGGTTCTTCATAAAGGGAAGAGAGGGAATCTTGGTGATGTCATATTGGCAGTTAACTTCTTATTTTTCAGCTTTAGATATCAGTAGAGAAGCTAAGGATCCCTCATGAAGTTCCTTACTTTTTTAGAGTTTCTCAAGTTTAATGGTGTCTAGTATTTTATCTTTCAAAATTTCATGCTCATTGGTATATATATCTTGTCAAATCTATTTTCTTTCTGAGGATGGTTATAAATTCTGGTTTTAGAGAAGGAAATCTAGGAAGAATTAGTTGATGCCGATGTAGGTGGGAATCATTTTGTGGTCAACTCCTTTGAATTAGTTCTCAATTTTCTATTATCTAGCCTTTTGATTTTCCAAATTTAATTCTTTGTAACTTTTTTATTTTTTATAATACTTTTTGTTGAAGAAATGTCCTTACCCTGGTCTCTTGATCCTACTGTTTGTGATATATAGGACCTCCCTTATCAGTTTAGATCTTTTTCTTGTAGTATTTATTAAACTCTTATATATTTCTAGTGTTTTAGTAATATATATTATCATTTTTAACAAAAAAAAAGCCATAAAAGCCTAAACAACATCAGCTAATTTCTTGTTTCCTGTTAAATGAAACCTGTTGATCCTCGTGTACCTGAATTATTTAAAACAATGAAAATTACAAAAGTAAATGAAAATACACATATTTCCTGAGAACCTACCTGTAAAGAGGAACATTTTATCAGGGCACTTGAATATTTCTTTATGATTAACATTTTTTATCTCTTCAAAACATTATAAAGAAAGAAAAACAACATATGACAAGCTCCCCAACAGTCACTACAAGGACTCCAGAATAGAAAAATCAAGACAGGAAGTGACTACTGCGCCAATCACTAAATCTGATTATGAAGCAAGTAATTAAGTATTTTGGTGGTGAATTAATTATATGAGTAAAATATATTTACCCTCCTCTATTTAACCATCATTATAAAGACATTTCTTTAATTTTAAAAACTTTCATAAACCTCTTTTGAAATTAAAAGTTGTATTGCACAAACTTGAGATTTCTCTCTATTTTCAAAACTATATTTTCGTCCGCCCCATGATTAATTTGTTATTAAATAACTTTTTGTTCTAAACCAAAATACTTTTCTGTAACATAAGTATTATTTAATAATCCTTTATACTCATTAATTGGCCAAAATTTTTTCCTATACAAATATTACCTTTTCATCATATTATAAAATTAACTACATAATTTAATTTTTTTTACAAATACTCACATATTTAATAATCTTTTAAACACGTGTAGAGGGCATGCACGTGTGTGAGCAGATACGTGGGCGTTCGGGCTCATGTATGCCTGTGTGTACATGTTAGCACGCACGTGTGAGTAGAGATAAATGGGAGAGTGGGAGATTTAACGCAATGAAGTATAAATTGATAACTAAGTTTTATTTTAATGTAATTTTTAATTATTAAATATTATTTTTTTAAGAATATTCCTAGCATAATTAACATATTAAAGTAAAGTGTAGGTTTTCAAATAACAATGAAGGTTAAATTATTTTACTCTAGTCTTTGTGCGTGAAGCATAACATTTCATGAACAAACTATGGTATGCATTTTTAGTCCAAATGTATCTTAAGCTACCCAAAACCAAACTTAACATAAATTTTCGATTAACCTAGTCAATGCATAAATCTAAACTTGGGGTTATCACATGTAATCTAAACCAAACTATTGATTAGCCTTAAAAAAAGAAGAAAAGAAAATCATGTTCCTCAGGGACACCAAAAAAAAAAATCGAATTCTACAGAGAATTCATAACTCAACAGCTTCAGGAAATTAATAAAAATGGATATACAAAACTTTGATTCATTCACAAAACTTCTGTCATGAAAATTGAACAGATTGGATTATTGTTACAGGTATTCAGTAAGAAAAGGAGGCAAAGGGCGTTCATCATACAACAACAACAACCAACTCAAAAAAATTAAATTAAAAATAAAACCTAAATAGATAAAAAACAATAGTTATATACATCTAACATCATATTCTGACACAGAAAGAAATGGCACTCTTTCAACTATCCTGAGGGGATTTATCATGCAGTTGCTTACTTGCTTTGGAATCATTATGAAACTGTGAGGCCCCAGGTTGTTCCTGAAGCAAAATCATGTCCATGAAAATAGTTTGCAATGTGAGAAATTATTTATCCCCCAAGGTTTCATTGCAAAATCAGCGTATGAACTTTTGAACTTAACAAATTAGAACTAAGTCCTTCTAAGTGCATACCATATCTTCCAGATTTTCTTGAAGGACAAATGAAGGATGCATTGCAGAAGTTACAAGACTAAGTTGTCCCTGCAGCTGCAAAAACCAATCGAGTCAAAGCTGAGTATTGCTAATGTAATAAGCCATATAGAGATAGCAAGTTAGACCTAACTTGTGGGTTCTCGGACTGCCCCACCTGAACAATTTAGTAAATAAGGGGATTTGGAACAGGATCAAGAAAGAATCAAATTTTATCCTGCCTCAGATCTACCTCATATCTATAGAATATATAAATCTACAAAATTATCAATGGTAAAATTCATACAAAAAATTCAAGATGTTTATTTTCAAGTTAAAGAATTCTTTGTATATAAATCTTTTCTTAAAATATTTATAATATACGGACAAATGGATTTATTTGAAAGAGAATTTATTAGAAGAGAAACATTACTGCTTTGGTATGTTTCAGCGTGTGCAGCTGGGTAAGGCACAATAGAATACTCTCAAGTTCAGGATAGGATGGAATAAAAAACTGGCAAAAATATGAAACGAGCATGCGATAAGATATGGAAGAGGAAGAACAAAATGTGGACAGATACTTAAAAACCTACACCACCTGGCCCCATTGCTATCCCTAAAGCCATATTGAGTTAAATATTGTAAACCACTACCAGTCCTTGCATGCTCTGCTGCATCCCATAATAGTGACTGCGGCTTGGTGGCACAGAATGAAATTGGCCCTGAAGATTACAACAGAGTATGAGATCCATATACATCTCCCAAAAATGAGCTTAGGAAGAAGAGTACACAAACCCCTACCAGCCTTGATGCTGCCAGCTGATTGTCATAATAGCCATCTTGCATACGAGAAACTGAGTTCATCTGGCCCTTCAAAAGTATAAAACAACAAAAAATTCATATATTTCTCATTGCTTCCCACCTGAAAAAATACAAAGATGACTAGAGGATACATCTCCAGGCACATTCTGTTGTACCTCATAATAGCCATGAAGAGTTGAAGCCCTACAATCCAAGTCCTATGAGAACACAGGCAGAATAATATTTTGGTTTCAAGAAATAAAATTATAGGGACCAACATTCAAGAAAGTAACAATATAACTGCTATAGTACAACACACTTTTACTGTCAATCTAAACATCATAAAAGAATCTCATACCACTGTTTGTGTGTCCTGTCGAGGAATGTAACAGTTACCAAAGTTGTGTGCTCTTAAATTCACCAGTTCCTGCAAATATAAATAATTGCATATGTATTATGATACAAACAATACAGCAAATCAAAATATATTCCAGCAAGATAAGCGCTAATTTCATAAAATGCAAATGCAACATGTCACAAACCCTCATTTGAAAGGTGTCCAGCATTCTGATATTTGTTCTTTCAGGTTCAGAGCGTCCCTGTAATATGCAAAACCATTTAAGAATGCCCATCACTTGCTACAAGTCAAAACAAGTTCTAGCATCCCCACACAAGTTGATCATCAACTAACCCTTTTATCAAATGACTTCCTTTTCTTAGCCATCTTAGTCGAATGGTTGACATGGTTCTCTGCTTCAATATCAACAACACCATTAAGTGCTGACATGTTGGGCTCTGATGTGCTTTTTACAGAATTGTTTGCACTCACACAGTGTTTATAAACTTCCTCCAATGCCTGGAATGCAACTTGGTAAGTATCTTGAGATAAGGATCCAATTTCACTTAATCTAATAGCCCTTCTACATAGATCATTAAAACGTTGCACTCTGTCAGTAAGCCTGTTGTTTGTATCACTACCCACAAATTGACTAACCTTTGCATCTCTGGTCCATCGTTTTAAAATATAATGGGATGGAATGTCTGTTAAACCAGACATCTGCATGATAAGCAATGCATGTCTACATAGAAAACCTTTGTATTCAAATAAATGACATGAACAACAAACATTCAACTCTGATTCTTTCCAAGAGACAATGAATTTCTTTTGCTCTTCAAAATCCTCAACTTGAAAAGTTACACTTTCACTGTCTTCCCTTTCCTCTTGAAGACGGCAAGACACCACTCCCAATATCTCCAATTGAAATTTTCTAAATATGGCATCTGTGTAAATCATTGAGAGCTGCTTCTCAAAAGGTGATATGGATCTTAATGCAGGCTGCTTTTCCCTTGTTCCAAAGTCTGCCATAGTTTCCATGTCCAATCTCTCTGTAGAGAAAATTTTATATTGTTCAATAAAGTCAATAAATGTAGAATCCACACAAATATACTTGTCAAAGTACGAGACTATACTCTCAGACCTCTCAGTTGTTGACATTCCAGCCAAAAACACATCCTGCATGTATGTGGGAACCCACTTTTTACGATCCTCATACAATGATTGAACCCATCCGTTGTCCTTTATTTCAAATCTATTGACCAGTTTCTGCCATCTCTTTTCAAACTGTTCATCAATCCAAGAGTGATGAATGTATTTGCTGAATTTTGTCATAAATTTGCTATTTTGATTCATCATATAACCCAAAGTTTCAGTCATTTTTCTTAAAATGTGCCATATACAGAAAAAATGATGTGTATGTGGCAAGACTTCTACAATGGCTTCTTTCAAGAAGTTTTCTTGATCTGTGATAATTACCTTCGGAGCTAGGCTACCCATTGCTTTGAGCCATGCCTCCATTAGCCATATAAAAGCAGAAGCAGTAGCCTCACCAATGAGAGCACATCCAAGCAAAATGTACTGAAAATGATTATTGACTCCCACAATAGGAACAAATGGAATTTTATATCTGTTTTGCAAGTAAAAAGTGTCAATGAAAACAACATCATTGAAATTCTGATAATCAAGTCTACCCTTTGAATCAACCCAAAAGACATTTCTCAAACATTTATTATGGTCCAGGTCTATGGCATAGAAGAAGTTGGGATTATCACTTTGCATGGACGCAAAATATTCAATCATCAATCGGGCATCTTCCTCATCAAGTGCCAACTGCAAACCCTTCTTTTGACAAGCTACCTCACTAGGTTGTTTGCTCCGTCCCCTGAGAAAATCATCTGGACAGATCTCATGATTATGCTCCTTCACAATACTATATATGATCCATTTACCATCTGGCTTCTTCTTCATATGCAAGCCAGCCTTACAGTTTGTTTTTATACATGGTCGTGGATTAACAGTAGTACCAGACTCACGCTTGCTTCCAAATCTGGAACAAGCAATTTTTATATCAATAAACTTACCGGACTTTTTTGATCGCCGACTGGCTTTTATTGTGATACCAAATCCCACTGAGCGAGCATATTCTCTGTAGAAAAAATACGCTGCCTCCTTTGATTCAAATTCCAAGCCATATTGAGGCTCCTTTATAGGATTTTGATCATTAGTATCCACCTGCTTCTGACAAAATAAATCATTTTCACAAGAGACTTCCTTGCAGTGTTCAATCTCTTTTGGAGAATTAATACTTTGCTCCTCAACATGCATATCACATGCAGAGCCAGCTTCAAGATTTCTCATGGATTCAAATTCTGACTTCCCCTGATCACATGTCGGCAGCTCAAGATCTATCTCCATGAATAAATTTCTAGTACTTAACAGAAAATGCAAGTCATTTCAGAATACCTGAAAAGAAAATATAAAAATAAAACTGAAACTTATTACGAAAGAAATACTGGAGAATTCAATTTATACTAATGCCATCAAGCAATTTGTGATAATCATAAGCATCTCACTGGTAGTTAGTAACATATAACTTTTCAGGGCTTGTACTCTTCCTCATCCCAGGATAACATATTCAGGATTGCACAGCCATCCGGAAAATATCTATAAATATACATAGATATAATTACCTATGATAAGATTGCTCGTAACTAAACAATTCACATGTCGGTAATTACTAATGATTATTCTTTTATTTTTCTTTAATAAAATTATTATATTGAATCTGCATGCTCGTAAGAAGAAAAAATAAAGTAACACCGGTGCCTAACTCTGTCAATATACAAAAACATATACTCAATCATATCTTGAACTGTTAGAAATGAACAAACCAAGCATGTATACTGAAGGGTTAAGTCATTCAATCATATCTTCACAAAATAGATAAATAACTAATCTGCATAACCTATGGATTATGCAAAAGTGAAATTCACTGATGAGAAAATTTGAAATCCCATTGGGCTAGAAATGACAATACTAACTTGTACTGAACTTCAGTCATGAGTAAGATCAAAGGTTGCAAGAATCAAACAATAATCAACTATTCAGCCACAATTAGATAAGACATCCCAAATTACCTTTAACCATATGACTAAATACGTAATTAAGAATCACAAGTATATGAAATTTGACCTATTATCACAGCAGAATGGGCACCTAAGACAAATTTTCTCCCTCAGATTCTTCTTGAGCGAGGGAAGATACTCAACTGCTCGTAATTGATAACAGGAGGCACCATCACACCGGGATGTAGCCGCCAAGAACGGCTACATATTGTCTCACGAACCAAAAGAGTGGGAAGAGAAATAGCGAGAAATCGAAGGGAGTCAGAAGATTAAGCAGAATCAAATACCTAGGCAGTATCAAATAGAACCGCCATTGCTGGTTTCATATAAGAAAGTGCGTAGAAGAAGAAAAATAGTGAGAGACACTCAGTCTTAAGCAGAAAGAGAAGTGAATGATGCTTCGATCGGAGATCGGACAGTTTGACTCTCAGTAACGGCAAAGGAAACGAAAGGCCGACGCGTTTCATCGCGTTATTGCACTATTACCATCCCTTGTTTTTTTTTTTTTTACAGTATACCATTTCAAAATCTAAATCTATATATAATTAGAAATTAAAAAGAGAACGGATGCTTACTGAATTAACCGCACACCCGTTGGCTCCGTCCCCTAGTGGGTCTATGTTTTTTTTTATTCATTCATGTTTTTCTTTTAAAGAGAGGATGCATTTTTTTCAATTTTATTTAGATGAATATATTTTTATTCCCCTAATTTGTGGATGCATGAGAGGCTTGCTGAAGTTGAAAAAATATTTTTTTAAAAAAATCCGAAAAATAATTTTGTAAGAGAAGCTACATCTTTCGTGACTTATAAATAATGTAAATATGTTATTATGTTATATCAAAATAACATAATATTTCATATTTCACTAGATAGGATTTAGTGGGAAAAAAACCTAGATACAATTTCGATGCATAGTGCCACTTATTTTATTATATATATGTATGCTAATATATTGATATTGATTTATTGTTGATTAAGTGATGTTAATCTCTAGTTTTCGATAAAAATAATATGGTTTTTCATAATTTTTCAATATATATTATTTATTATCATGCCTAGATAGCAATCTTTAGAATAATTTGAAATTATATGAATTAATTGTAAAATGTATTTTACAAACGTCAACCAAGTTTTATTATTTCAGAAATTTGGATGTATGTATTAAAGCAAAGTTCAAAAGGGAATGAGTTTATGGTAAATAAATTCATCAGAGAACCGATGAAGGTGGTGCTTCATATTCAAATATTTGAACTTCCAACAATTAAAACTCAATTGAATTGTAAAAATCAATTGAATTCAAATACAAAACCGCATATTTGTAATTAGAGAGGGTCCATGCTTTGCAAACAAAGTGATTACAAGCGCATGTTTGAATCTTATTTTTCAAAACAGTTTTCTGTTTTTAAAAATAGAAAAAATAAAAAAAAACTTATTTAACAAATCTGTTTTTCTATAAAATATTTTGAAAAATAAAAAAATACAAGAATAGTAAACATAAAATATTTTAAAGATATTTTGAGTTTTTTATTTTGAAAAACATAAATAGGTGAGAACACCTACCTTATTAATTGTAAAATTATAAATTTTGAACAATCTATTTAACATTTGCTAATTGTAATTTTTAGAACAATTATTTAAACATAATTTTTTATTCTTGTGTTCCCGAATCTTGTTTTAGAAAATACTCTATAAAATTATTTTAAAATTATTAAAATAGATGACACATTTTAAAATTTTCAATATATATAAATGTTTACATATAAAAAAAGCCCAAAAATAACCTGCATAAAACCACTTGTGAGTTGTGACCAGAAGCGTCTTTGTTTAATTAACCAATTTGAACTACTTTTTGTATTTTTTTCCGTCCAAGACCAATTTGAACTTATGAGAAAAAAGAAAACTACTTAAAATGGAACCAGAAAAAAAGTACACTTCTTAAAATGGAACCGCCATAGCTAAATGGATCAAATATTACTGGAAGAAAGCTTACATACTTAAAGCTCAGATATATTTAAAAGGTAATTTTGTCATTGCCAATTATAACCAAAACATGTAAATTTTAAATTTTAAAATTAACAATATCACTCCTTTTGTTTTAAAATATAATGTAAAATTTTAGAGGATTAAAATTTCAAAATATAAATTACTCTGTAAAAGTTTGGAAAGTTTCAAATTTTATTTATATTTATCATAGTACTTAATTATGGGAGGAAAAAGTTTAAATAAAAAGAGAATAGTCCATTTTTAAGTGGAGAGAAAATAATATATTTTTACCCAAATAATCCATATATACTTAGACAGAGAAAGTCCATTTTTAAGTGGAGAGAAAATATTATATTTTTATCCTAAAAATCCATTTTTAATTAGGGTAATTTTAAAATAATTTTAAATTTTTGAAAGAATATGGGTGTAAGGTAGGTAATAATAATGAAAAAAGAAAATTCTTATGAGAAAAACACACAAAAAATTATTTTTGGTTTAATATACTGGTTATTTATATTTCATTTAAAATTCATTATTTTTAATTTCAACTTGTATGGTATCTGACGGTCTATATTTCGTGTACTCATTGTTTTCTTAAGATATTTTTCTTCATATATAGACTTCCAGTGAGGATTCAGTATAAAACTAATTGATTCACCCTTACCGAAAAAGAGCTATTAGAAATTAAAACTCTATTTGATCAAAAATAGAGAAATTAAAAATCTATATGTACTTATTAATTATTATTGAGATAGTGAAGTAAATTAAAGGGAGAATTACAATTTGATGCCTGCCTTAACAACTTTTACAAATTGCTGCAGAAGAGAAAAACAATGACTCCCAAGAAGGATCATTATCTTCTTGATTAAATTATCATATACCCATTTACCAAAATGCCTTTCTAAGAAAAGGGAATTACCGAGCGCAAGAAGACTCAGTAGCGTAATTGCAGTGAACACAAAAAAAGCCGCCATGGAAGGTGAAGAGGGGACTCACCAGTCACAGTTGATGCTAGCTCACAAGATCTTCATGCTCAGACATGGTGATTTCCGAGACATTAAGAAGTTCCGGCTTAAAGATGAGGTGTTTACATATGTCAAAGAAAATGGTGACTCTGCAACTTCTCCATTCTCCGTCTAATTCACTCCAATTTCAACTCCTCATTATTCTCTTATCTCACTCAAGTATCTTTTCTTTTGCTGTGAGGATATGGTCCCTTTGTATGGAACCCTTGTTATTGATTCAATTTTGGACATGGATCCAAGTGTTTTGAATTTTATGTGTGCTAAGATAGATGAGGAGCTCAAGAAGCTTAACGAAAAGTGAGTTAATTTCTTTTTAATAGCTGGATTCTGAGTATATTTAAAGAAAAGAAAAATTCCATTACGCGTTTTGATAAGAGTTTTAGGTTATAGAATTTTGTATGGCATGAAGTTTGAGATTTAAAAGACATTAAGTTCTTTGGTCTGATGCATTCTGAGATTAAGAGGGATTGACCTCTTTCACTTTCAGAGTTTTACATTACTCGCCGCATTGCAGGAATTCTTGCTGTTTTAAATGGTTGCATCTTCTAAGAGTACTGTTAAGTTCCAAGCACTGCAGTGTTGTATCATTTAAAAGATCAATATTTAAGCTTTCAGAAACACAGGTCTACTAATTACTTATGTGGTTTACATTGAATGAGAGCAAAGGAGATTTATATCATTTAGGATGCACATACATTCTTGGCAACAGCATACCATCTCATTCAAGTTTGTTTTCCAGTTAACCATTGTATGTATATTGGCTTATTCAAAATACGAAATTGCATTTGAATTTTTTTGTTCATAAATATAAATATTCAATGCCACGCCTAAATCCCCTGCTCATTCTTGTTATGTTGTTAGCTTGTTATGTCTCTTACATGATAATGGATTTTATCAAGATTGTCATCATCAAGGTTGGGTAGTAGTATATTGAGATGGTGTAGGGTTGAATTTCTTTTAAATAATGAGATATTTAATCTCACTCGAAGCTATTTAGACCTGAATATAATTGGCTTAATGCCATTCTTGCCTTATGTGGTCCATTAGGAAAGGGAACATTAATTAGATGAAAAGGGGACATGAAATGCAAGAGTCTCTAGAATTATGATCGATCCCTATGTCATCCATATGAGTTATATGATGGGAATTTCTCTATATATTTTGTTAAAGCTAAAGTTGTTCTTGTTTTATTTTAGTGTTTATATTGAATTCAATATGAAGATGAGTTTCATGATATGGGAGTTGCATCTGATCGACCTTTACATAGGATTATAAGCAATGATGTCTTTGGCTTATAGGCTTCTCACCAGATGTTTTGACCTACTGAGACAAGGTATATACCTATTATAACTTATAACACTTTTACAGACAGATGGTGGTGTAAAGAATTTTTTACCGTATTGACAAAGCTAAAAAGTAATGAATTGTAAACACCTCTGCAGTTCTTCCCTTTACTTTTCATTTCAGTGTTGTATTTCCAACTGTTCACACTGTCATAGCAGCTTGCCTGAGGAAGGTGGTGATTGGGAGAGAAAGAATCGGCTAAAAGTGTATGAAGGTTATATCATTAGAACGCAAGCAACAAGGCCGGAAAACTGAGCAAGGTTATATCATTAGACATGGTTTCACGTCTAATGCTTTTGTCATTAATGGATTATTGGATATGTATAGAGGGTGTGGCAATTATGAAAAGTGCCTTCAAGATGTTTTTCAAGGTTTCAAGGAAGTGCTTTGAATCTTATAATACACTGATATCAGGGTATAGTGAGATAGATATAGTTTGATGTTATAACCCAAAGGGTAAGAAGGCTTAGTTGCTAGTATTTTGATGTATATTTTTTGAATATTTAAACTATATGATATTATAAGGAAAATGCTTTATTTTGTGACAAATTAAAGCATACTTTCTCTTTTGTCCGTACTTTCTTTTTTTGAATTATCTCTATTTTATTCAAGTGTGTAAAAAAGATATATTAAGATGTATTTTGGTGAAGCTGATTGATTTGATGTCAATTATCTCAAAATGCAATGAAGTTGACAAAATTTGGCTTAATAGGCAATAATATCGAATCTTAAAAATTTTGTGTGCCAACAAGTTAATTGAACTAGATTTTTATCCTTTGCAAGTTGACTAGAATTTATTAACCTAGATATAAAATTTGCCGATGTATACCTAAAAATTTTCAACAGGGATATGAAAATTTACAACTTGAACTAAAAAATTTCTAAGATGTATAATTTACAACTTAGAACTAAAAAAATTCCAATAGGGACTTGAAAATTTATTGTTTCATAATTTACAATTTGTACTTAAAAATTTTCAACAAGGACCTAAAAATTTATAATGGAGGCTAGAAAATTTCTAAATTGAAAAATTTACAATCTAAATGTACAATATTCCAATAAGACCTAAAAATATGATGTTTCATGATTTACAACCAAGAACCTTGTATTTCTTGGAAATTTTCAACTCTTGGTTAGAAAATTTTCAACTTAAAAATTTTCAAGTCATTGTTATAAATTTTTATGTGAAGGTTGTAAATTAATAAATACAAAAACTTTCAAGTACCCTTTGGAATTTTTCAACTCTAGGTTGTAAATTTTTTGGCATAGAAAACTTCAAGTTCTTATTGTAAATTTTCAGGTCTTTATTGTAACTTTTTACATTGGGGTTGTAAATTACTAAACATAAAATTTTTAGTTGTTTCTTGGAATTTTTCAACTCCGAGTTGTAAATTTTTCGGCCTAGAAATTTTCAAGTCATTGTTGTAAATTTTCACGTGATGATTGTAAATTACTAAAGAGAAAATTTTCAATTGTCCATTGGAATTTTTCAACTTTGGATTATAAATTTTTCCACTTACAAAATTTTAAGTTGTTATTGTAAATTTTTAGGTCCTTATTGTAAACTTTCACATGAGGGTTGTAAATTACTAAACATAAATTTGTAAAGGTTTGAATTGAAATTTTTCACTAATGAATTGAAATTTTTAATTTCCATAAATTTTACATATTGCACCGAAAAAAATTCCAATAGTCATGTGAATTTTTATAAGTTAAAAATTTTACAATAACGAGCTAAATTAGTGCAAGCTAAAGCTGAAATTTTATATTAATGAACTGAAATTTGTAGTTGCTAAAAAATTTTACATCTTGCATCTAAAAAATTCCCAGAGTCAGATGGATTTTTACAAGTTGAAAAATTTACAATGTGAAGACAAATTTGTGCATGCTTGAGCTAAAATTTTACAATATTGAACTGAAATTCCCAATTTCCATAAATTTTACATCTTAAACCTGAAAATTTCTAAGAGTCATGTGAATTTTTATAGGTTTAAAAATTTACAATGTGGAGCTGAATTTGTGCAAGCTTAAGCTGAAATTTTACAATAATGAACTGAAAATTTCATCTCCAAGTTGTAAATTTTCAAATCACAATTGTAAATCTTTGCACATGTAATTTTTAAGTTGCAGTTGTAAATTTTCAAGTCCAAGTTGTAAATGATTCATCTTAGAAATGTTCAGCTACAAGGTGTAAATTTTTGAGTCTCTGTTGGAAATTTTGAAGTTTCAGTTGGAAATCTTGGAACATCTAACAGATGATAGAAATTAAATTCAAGTCACTAATTGGTCAACCAATTTTCGTCAATCTTGCATATGAATACGTAGTCGTGTAACGTTGGGAATTTTTAACTCCTCAACAAAACTGGTCAACTAACAGATGACGTAAATCAAGTTCAAGTTACTGATTGGTCAACCATTTTTTTCCATTATAGCTTGAAATTGAAATTGGTCTACTAGTAGTTTAGTGATTTTGAGTTCAACTATGAAACTGGTCAACTATTTATGTTAATTTAACTTGAACCCAAAATTGGCAAACTATGATTAAAGCATGATAGATTTCATAATCCAAATAGCATTAAATATTTCAAATAGCACTATGTCCAACAAGCATTACATATTTTTCATTGCATGTTTCATATTCCAACAACCATTACAGAAACAATATACTGGCAGACTTTTTCATTCCATTTTTGTAACACTTTACTCTCAAATATCTCCTGACTTGACCAAAAACTTCGAAAACCAACTAAACACAACCCAAACATCATACAATTTCTTTTCAAACAACAGAACAGTAGAAGAAAAGCCAAATAACACTAGAAATTGGGCTGGGACTACAGCTACGACCGTTATAGTACCGCTACGGCTCTGGTCCCCTCTGATTCTCTCTCGCTTACTGACTTGCTGACACCACAACCTGACTTCCTAGTGCTACGACACCCCACTGCTGATGCAACATCAGAAAAAATTTATTATTCAAGGCGAACTTCTAATGCGCACAACTTTATGCTCCAACCTTCGATTGACTTGATTTCAACTCCTATAAGTCAATCTAGTCATAATCTATCCATAGACACTAATTTTACTTCAATCAATCTCCGTATGGAGATTTTAAATACCTGACACCGTTTTAGCCACTTTTCGACCAAAACTCACAACTTACAACTCTCATTTGCCACCAAAGACAATCTGATCATCCAGAACCACTCACACATGTCCTAAACCACTTAACCAATTTGTCTAAAGAGGTTTTACCTCAAAGGAATTACTCTTCTGAGGTTTGACCCCCTTGAACAAGAATTGACAAAACGGGCTACAGGTCATAAAACACATTGACAGGGCCTAATGCCACCTTTAGGCTCACATATACTACAACTCATCATACACAGCACATATAACACAAAACCACATCCATAACATACTAGCAATATCAACTCCATTACAACAACAATAACAATGTCACTGCTTAGTTACAAACCATCTATCCTAGTTGGCACAAAGTACATATCCAAATGAACATATACTACATAGATCTAGTATTCCTATGTCTGATGCTACTCCCTTGCCTTCTCAGGACTAGTGCCAGAACCTTCACCTGAAATGGTAGTTCATGGGAAATGGGTGTGAGACAATATCTCAGTAACCGGGGGCAACTACACACACACACACACACATATAACTCATACAATCTCTTGAATGTAATATGAAATGGAATGCATGTCTCTTTTGCACACAGCTAGAACCATAAGCTGTCATCATAACAGGATATTTCGTATAGGTGATTCCCTTCCAACAGTCGATGAAAACTGATTTCGAGACATCACCAAGCTCACCTTACACTAATGCAACTTGGCCAAAGGTACCACTAATGCTCGGATCGTAACTCTCCTTCCCCTGGACCACCTCAAATTGATGGTGATTTAGGGAAGGTGCAGTCCACTGCCGCCTGGCTTCCCTGGCCATAGGGGATGATTTAGCGATAGAAATTCCATCCTTATCCTCCCTTATCATATATCATAGCATCATATCATTGTATATCATATCATCATCACCACCCAATCAACCATATATCACAATGCCATATGGTAATACTCATATCATATCATCATGTAGTCATCATCATCATATATCATAATGTTATGTATGTATCATGTCATGTCAGATCATCATAATCATCATCATACCCTATATGTCTAGCCATGTGTATACCACGACATAAAGACAAACAATACACATACACATATTTATATCGTGGTATGAACAGAAACATTGATATATACACATATATCAACATAATATACATATACAATACAAACAATATAAACACTGAGTTACCTCAAGTTGTTAATACTATACACACGTGCTTCCACAAGGTTTCTTGAATGTCAATCCCATGACTTGTCTTATTCGATCAACCAAATAACCTTTACATTATCATATTACCTTAGTAAACATACAATCCAAATACCCAATTTTCATAATTCAACCATTTAGGCCTAATCCATGGTTCCAACCCCACTTTCATGCATCATTAAGCTTCTAGAGACCATTCAAACACTAATCAATCACATACATTTTGGATTTCATACTTCCACACACAATACCAACCTAGGATTAAGCTCAAATAATGCATATTCCCTTCAAAACTCACACCCAAGGATCACAAACACCAAATCACACTCCATTAATTTCATTTCATCCATTTTAATCAGTGAGATTCGACCAAAACCAAATATCCCAATATATATCCTAGAAAACCCAACTCAAAACTAAAGAAAATGGAGAGGGAGGAGTAAAGATCACTTACCAACCAAGATTTAAGCTTCAAGAGGCTGAAAACTACTTATAATGGCCGAAAATTGTAAACCCTAGCACTGCTTCTCTGTTGCTCCCTCTGTTTCTTTCTTTTCCTTCGCGTTCGACCAACTGAAATGATTCAGATTGAAACGAAATTATCGACTCCCGTCACGGCACCATCATGTTTAGCCATAAAATATCCCTCTGGAACTTGCTCTCGCCGCGGCGGTCCTGGTTCTCACATCGGCGTGGAGCTTATTTCTTCTCCACTTGAACCTTTCCTCCATCCAGTTTTCTCTGGTACTACATACAATCCCAAAGACTCTTGGTTAGCTTGGGACCAAATTAGGGACAACGTAATGAGGGTTGTTATAGTTTTGATATAACTGACATCAAATCAATACAATTTACCAAAATACATCTTAGTACATCTTCCTAACATACTTGGACAAAATAGAAATGATTCCAAAAAAAAAAAGAAGAAGAAGAAGGACTTTCATCACCAACTCCATTGGCACTCATGCCTATACCATGGCTTATCACCTTCAATGAACAACATTAGCACTTTCATCAACAACTTCGTAGGCACCCATAACAAATTTAGATTTTTTCAAGAATTGTAATTAGGAAGTATTAGCATTTCATAAGTAAAATATATGTTTTCAACTAATGTCATATGAGCTATAAAGCATTAAACCAACAAAACTTATAGGTTTGCGGCATAGATGGGATTTCGAAGGATAAAATGCTCCCTTGGCAATGGACTTCCATCATTCTAAATCAGCTCCATTAGTGGTAAATTTGCAAGTTCAATCATTCTGGATTCCAAAGGATAAACCATGTTTGCATGAGAAGTTCAATCATCAATTTTAAAACATAGCATCAAGTTAAAAAGAAGCAAAATCGAATTGGTTTGCCACAGACAAATTTACCAAACGATGCTCACAAGGATTTGAAGAAGTTGCAAGTTTTGTTTATCGTAAAAAAAAAAAGAATTAAAAAAATGAGAATAGCCAGATTTGAACCTTGAACAATTGTCGTCTTTCCTCTTCATTGTCCATCATAGGCAAATGTATCATCGCCCCTCTCTTGACCTTTCCTTGCACCAAATCCACCATCGACAACAACCCCACCAACCACAAAACGTCAACAACATAAGGAAAGTGATTTGCACAGACCCAAAAATTGCAAAGTATCGATACGTCAGATCTGAAATATCGAACAAGTGGGGATGGAAATTGGTTTGTTTTGTGAGTGGGAAGGAATAGCAAAACTATTTTTTGGTAGTTGTTGGATCACCGTGGCACCGTCCAAACAGTGAAACACCTGAATGATAAAGCAATTTTTGACAGACGATGTTGATTTGCTTCACTTTTCACTCCCAAAAGATTGAGATGGTGGTTTGGTCGGAGATGGTGGTAGAAGAAGGAGATGGTGGCAAATATTGAGCGGTGGATGAGAGGGTGAGAAGGAGATCGGAGGAGGAGAAGGGAAGAAGGAGACGACTCACAGAGGAGGAGGCAGTCCATGATTGTGGAATTTGCACGGACTTGAAGAAAAGGGGACTCTGCTTGGTTCCTTTGTCCATGCTGGTTAATTATTTTGTGTGACTCGTGTTTTTGTCTATATATATCCTCTCTCTCCCTCCCTCCCTCCTCACTCTCTCGTTGTCTGCTTTTCTTTGTGATCTTTCAATGTAGGTCATATGGAACTACATAAAGAACATGACCCATGATTGTGGTATTTGTAATATATATACCCCTCAATGTTAACCTGTTGATAACTTAAGTCCAGATTTAGAGATAGCATATTATATATTCACCTGAAACTTTGATATTCTTTCTGCATCGCTCTGTAAATTACTTGATCAAGCAAAGAGAAACAAGACAAAGTTGATTAAGGTGCTATTGTTTGTGAAACATTCGGATTCCAAAAATGATAGACTGAATGTGAATTTTAGAGTACTTTTCTGGCAGCTATTGAATGCAGCAGGTAACATGGCTACAGATCATAAATTGGTAGAGTAGTGGAAGTGAAGAACAAGGTGGGTCAGAAGGTTTACAAGTTCCCACTTTGATTTGTTTTAAGTGTGTATTGAGGAGATTCATTCTACACTTTTTACCTCACTCTTTGTGACAAAAACATGAGAATAAAAAATTACAAAAATTTACTACATCACCGAAGATAATATATATGGTGTTGGCTGTTATTGGATCTGATCTGCATATATAGTATGTTGAATAGTTGATATGATTATCAAAATTCAGCTTCTCTTGGTAACTTGGAATAGAATACTTATTTTTTCAACCACAAATATATATATATATATTACACTTTTACTAAACTGAAAATTCCAAATAAGGTCTTGGTGATGCAAGTATATTAAAGAGCTGGAAAACAAAATTAATTTGAAGACTATATATAATTATGCCATTTTTTGAATATAAACAATGATCACATTTGTTTAAAGTATAATGATTATATTGAATAATTTACAATTCAAATTTACGAAAATGTTTTTTGAGATAATTAAAATGAAAGAAAATAAATATTGAATTAAAAAAACTTGCGCAAACACGAAAGCAATTTATCAAATGAAGTATGCATGCAACATATGTATATATATATTAGTTATTGCTAACTAATGAAGTGTACTTAAATGGATTAACCTAACACATATATTATGGAAGGATGAATAATGACTTGTTATTCAAACACATAAGAAAATATGAAGGACAGAAACCCGAAAGGTGAGAGTTTTGCTTGTAATCTGAAAGGATCGAGATACACAGAATATAATATCCAATTAAACATTTGTTTAATCAAAAAGACAAGTTTTGAGAGAACACTATTAGTTCGTCCTAGCTAGCTACCTTCTATTAGCCATTCATTTAATTAATAAATAAAAATATCCAGAAACAGCTAAGAGTAGAGTAGCTTCTAACCTTAGAAAATTAAAAACAATAAATGACCATCTAGCTCCTTTTGCTTTCATATGCGGCAATCAGATTAAAGCCCCTCTCTCGACCTTCCCTTTCACCAAATCCATCATGGACAACAACCCCACCAACCACAAACATCAACAACGTAAGGAAGGTGATTTGCATAAACCCAAAAATTGCAAAGCATAGACAGGTCATATAATAATAAGGGGAGAAGCTTACAGTTGATTTTAATTATCTTTAGATATTTTTTTATTTTAATTATGATGAAAAAATTAACAAGACCGTTTTAGTATCACTGCTTGCTTTTGAAGAAAAATAAATGCCAAAATTTGAAAGTAGAACACGAAACTTGTGAAGCACTAACAGTCATGTAATCCTAAAGGAATAAGTTTATTGTTGATGTTAATCAAGTTATTTTTAGTTATTTTCTTTTTCTTATTTTTATTAAGACTTCTTTTTTTCTTTAAGCGATTTTTGGGATAAGGTCTCTATGTGATTGGGATTAACTCAAATGTTCTGTTTTAATTAAAATACTAATTATGATAACAATTATCCTATTTTGACGGGATAAAGTAATCTTCTTTTCTTCTGTTTTTTTTAAGTTACATGTCAACTTAGATAATTTCAGTGGTTAAAAAAATAAGACTTTCAAATATCATATATATATATATATATGTATGTATGTTATAACAAGTATGCAAAATGCCTGGGAATATTACAAGGCTCAAATACACTTAACATAATTCATTTACAACTCATACAATTGCATAAAAATTGTACAAATAAATACAAATATCATTATAGAAATTACAATTAATTTCTACTAAAAAAAACTTCTATGATATAACATCCCGTTGGCATCATTTCCAAGTTGATTACAAAGTGCGGGTAAAGGACTATTCCATATGCAAGAATATTGGTGTCTGGATCCAAATTTAGCGAGAAGATCAGCACACTGGTTACCTTCTCTGAAGACATGAACCAATTGTATCTCTTCCCATTTCCTCTCACGTATTTTACGAATTTGTCTGATGACTGCTCCAAACACATGAACATCAGTGTCAGCATATTCTATTAATTGGAGAGAACTCGTCGAGTCTGTCTCACATATAACCTGGCGACATCCGATGTCCCATGCAAGTTCTAAACCCTTTTTGATCGCTAGAAGTTCAGCGTATAAAATATTGTCTCCGTGGATATAATCTGAAAAGCCGACTATCCAATTACCGTTTGAATCGCGAATGAGTCCTCCTACTCCGGCTTTTCCTGAATTACTATAGAAGCTTCCGTCGACATTAATTTTAAAGGTACCAAATTTTGGTGCTTCCCACTTCACTAATCGAATTGGTCTAAGTGGTTGCATGCCATGAGGAAGCACCCTATTTCCTCTCATTGCGTTCATCACCAAAGCCATATTTATCTGTATAATAGAATGTTATGTGGTTATTAGTAAGAAATTATCTAAACATTAAATATTTTTTTCAAATAATCTAAAAATCACATTTTTTAAATTAAATGCTCTTCACATTATTTTGACTTCGATTTGATAAAAAATAAAAATATTCTTTTTTAGATTAATTATTTTTATAATCTTAAATAAACATCATCAAATTTCTTGAAAATAAATCTTTTAGAAAGAAAGTGATTTTTTTTCCAAAAAAAGCTTAAACAAACAGGAAATCTAAGACTGAAACACTGGATTGGATAAATATTTAATATAAAGACAAAACAGCCCTTTACTTAAAATATTAATTTAAATTTGTCAAATTAGAGAGCGACGTAGCCGCTCGTCGTTGTTCAGCCTTGGTTGCTTTGTGACAACGACTGGAAAAGGGTTCTCCTTCTTTGTCTTTAACCCTTACTTGTGTGCGATTCTAACTTCTGACATATCTCGGTTACAGTCTTTTGTTTTACATTAATTGAGCGAACTATATGCATTTGAAAAACTGATATGAATTCTATACCTAAATACAATGAGCCACAATGAATCTTTGACTTTGGGACCCACAATTTAATTTATCAATACCATAATGGGTAACATCAGCTTCAATATATAGTACATAAAAACATAGCAGTAGATACATATTTTTCTTCAAGGACAAACTCCCTACTTATTAGAGAATAGAAAATTATCACATTGAATACTAATAAAATAGATTAAAAGTATATAAATTTGTGGTAACTTAATTAATTGGCGTCGGACTAACCTAAATATGTAGCTTGTATTAAAAAATATAGTGTAATTTTTTTTTGCTTGAAATCTAATACTAACGTTAATCAAATCAAAGTAAAGAACTTTCATGAGGTTTAACCAACACCCCCTGGTGGTTAGTCAATACTTCGTATCACAAAGCACGTCACTGTAATTGTTGAACATTAATAACCAATGTTCATTATATTGTCCCGTAGAAATATAACTCGCGAAAACAGTTTAATTGACAAAACACTCAAATAAATATGATTGAGTTCATAATAGTTGACTGCCTTGGTTGCTTTGTTGATTTAACAAAAAAAAAAATTCACAAAGCACATCACTGACAACGACTAGAAAAAGGTTCTCCTTCTTGGTCTTTAACCCTTCTCCTTCTCCCTCAAAAACTATTGGAACTTATCGTAGTTATTGAACATTAATAACCAAAGTTCATTATATTGTCTCATAGAAATTGAACCAGGGAGAACAGTTCAATTCACAAACCACTTAAATAAATATGATTTATATATATATATATCACAGAATCACATTTAAAATAAAATTTTAGAAAGGTTTCAAATTAAACTCACCTTTGAAATTGTAGAGAAGTGTTGCAAAGACGAAGAGATTGGGTGGGTATACAAGATTGAAGTGCGAAGAAGAGGAGGAGGAGGGAGGGTTGCCGTACGTGCAAGGTGGAAGGCAATATGAAAGATGAATAGAGGCTGGTGTGTGTGAAACCAGGGTTTATATAGGATAGAAAAACGAAGGCTAAATACATTAAAATTTTAAAATAAGATGAAATTTTTAAAGGATTAAATTAAAATTTTAAAATATAAGTTATCTTCTAAAAATTTAAAAATTTTCTAACTTTACCTGTATTTATCATGGAGGAAAAATAGTCCATTTTTAAGTGGAGACAAAATAATATATTTTTACCCTATTAATTCATTTTTAATTTTAATTAGGGTAATTTTAAAATAATTTTAAATTTAAATTTAAAAAAATCACGAATGAATTTAAGTGGGTGTTGACTTTGAAGCTGAAGCATGAGTCATGAGTGAGTTTAAAGTTGTAAATATCATTGAGATTTGAAATTAACGTCTCATCCATGATCTTTAATTAGGTACTCATCCTTGTTTACACCATTCATTCCTTTGGAAATAAATAATTAAATAATTTTATAATAAAAAATTTTAGGGAAAGAATATCTCAAAGAAAAGAAAATACAGCGTAATGTTGAATAGGCAAGGCTATATTAATTTCAATACTATCATAAAGATATTTGTTATTTATTTTAATTTGTCTTTGTAATCATGTCACGTCATTTACTACACTAAATGAAAAGGATGCAATTTGAAACTTATGGATGAATATGCAGTAATACAACATGCGACGAACATATGGTGAAAATTAAGGGTGTTTAAAACCAAACAAAACCGATCAGATCGAACTGAACCAAACCAAACCGACAAAAATCGATCCAAACCGAATTGAAATGAGGTCTATTCGGTTTTTTCCTTTTTGGAACCGACTCGGTTTGCTTTGGTTCGGTTTTAGTGCAATGAGACCTGAACCAAACCGAACCATACCTGATAACTATATTATAATAAATTATAACATATAAATTTACCCAATTACTCATAACACTAATTTTATTTCACTTTTGTAATATTTATAAAGCATATTGGTTAATAAATTATTTAGATATAATTTGTGTAAAAATATATATATATATATATATATATGTAATCTATTTATTTAATTTTTGAAGAAGGATGCTATTTAAAAAAAAATCGAAAAGCATGAATCAAGTCTGAACCAAACCGATTATTAAATCGCACCAAATCGACTAAAATTTAAACCGACAAGGTTCCAAGAGTAAGCAAATCGATTGGTTTGATTCGGTTTGATTTTTGCCCAAAACTGAACCAAACCACACCCTTGAACACCCTTAGTGAAAATCTTTTCAACTTGATTGATTTTTTTCCCAAATTTGTTTGACTTAAAAACTCAAATTGCAATGAATCCGAACTCAATTTTAACTAATATTGAGTGTCTCAATCTTATCCGAATCAATTAATGGAGACTAAAGAACAATGAAACTTTAGAATCATATATACCTTTGAATTGTTCACGATTAGAATTGTTCACGAATGTTTGTTGATATTGAGAGTAAAATATACTCCCTCAACTCTTTTCAACATTAATACATGGAGATAAAAAATTAAAAATATTGGAAATCACTTATTAATACTTTAAAAAATTTTAAAAGAACGCTTATATTAAGAACCATAAACGCCTGCCAATGAAATAAATTGGTATCAAATGGATTACTCTAATCTTAATTTAGTAGTTTGTAGTTTTAAAGCAACAGAGTTGTTTGAGATTTGAGATTTCCATCATTAGCCCATTGATAGAATATGATTTCTTTTAGACTATGGCAGAATTTGAACTCTCAATTTCCAATCACACCCCATCCCATCTTTATTATCTTAATTAGCCATAGGTGATGATATCATTAATCCATATTAATATACAACATAAAATCTATAGAAAGTTATACTATTTATATGTTATAAATATATTGCAACTACTTTTGAGCCCCTACTACCTTTTTTTTCTTCTAATTTTTCACATATTTCATTGAGTTTTGTGCAACTTTTTTCCCGATATATCTCTGCATATTTCAATAGAATTTAAATTCTTAAAAATACTTTAAAGTGTATTGAATGAAAAAGAGATATCTAGTTATATTAAATAAATGGATAGAATCTATTGAACTTTGTTTTAATTTTTGAAGTTTCTACGAAATCAAATCCTTAATATTTTAATTCTTTGAAGACTTAAATACTTCTATTGGCCAATTAGTGTAGCTTCTATGATTTCTAATTCTTAAAAAAAAAAAATAATTATTTTCATTCAATAAAGCAAATCCTACACATCCCTGACAACGACTGTTCTGATTGAGTTCATAATAGTTGATTGCCTGGGTTGCTTTGTTGATATTAAAAAAAAAAATTCACAAAGCACAACACTGACAACGACTGGAAAAAGGTTCTCCTTCTTTGTCTTTAACTATTGGAACTTATGGTAATTGTTGAACATTAATAACCAAAGTTCATTATATTTATCCCATAGAAATAGAACTAGCGAGAACAGTTCAATTGACAAACCACTCAAATAAATATGATTTATATATCACAGAATCGCATTTTAAAATAAAATTTTAGAAAGGTTTCAAATTAAACTCACCTTTGAAATTGTAGAGAGGTATTGCAAAGACGATGAGATTGGGTCAGTATACAAGATTGAAGCGGGAAGACGAGGAGGAGGGAGGGTTGCCGTACGGATGAAAGATGAATAGACGCTGCACGCCTTACGATCCCAGACAAGGAAGGTTGTGTCGTGTGAAAACGAGCGTTTATTTGGGTTATATAAACTGAGGCTAATACATTAAAATTTTAAAATAAGATGAAATTTTAGAGGATTAGATTAAAATTTCAAAATATTAGTTACTCCGTATCTTGTAAAAATTTAAAAATTTTCTAACTTTACCAATATTTATCTATACTAAAATTTTAAAATATAAGTTATCTGGTAAAAGTTTAAAAAATGTCTAACTTTACCTATATTTATCATAATACTTAATTATAGTAGGGAAAAGTCCAAAGGTAGAAAAAATAGTCCATTTTTAAGTGGAGATATATTTTTACCCTAATAATTTATTTTTAATTTAAATTAGGATAATTTTAAAATGATTTTAAATTTTTATAGGTGTAAAGTAGGTGATAACTTTCTTTAAATCGAAGAAAGTAATAATCAAAGTAATAATGACAAAAGAAAATTCTTATTAAAAAGAAAAAAAAAACGATTATTGATTTAATACCACTAAGAAGCCAAACACTGGACTATCAAGATGCATAGGTTTGATCAGGAACACGAGCTTCGTTCTCCAAAATTTCAGTTTCCCACTCAACAAGAACAGCTTTGATCTCCCGGATTTCAGCTTTTATCTCTTTGATTCTGCTTTCCATCTCTGTGTTTTTGGTTTCCAACTCATCAGTAGCTTTTCTCAGAAATTTAATATCCTCTTTCGTTATTCTGATCGTTGTGGCTTCTTCTTCTTCTCCTCCTGGCATCGACATCACGACGAGAAAGATAAGTAGTCGTAAAACCTTGATTCTGGAACGAGTTAACATATCATCACAAAATTGCGGTATTTATAGTAAGGCTGTAGTGACGATTCAAATCGTCTCTGATTAATGAAGAGTGAAGTGCTTGTTGATTTCGAAGCAGGAGAATGTTGAGTGAAAATCAGATAATGTTACTGAGATTTGAAGCGTCTCATCATTGATCATCAATTGTTCTGTGAGTTTAGTGCTCATACATTGCCTTTTTTATTTCGTAAATGAATGAATAATTTTATATAAAATTTTGATAAAAAGATAGTCATGTTCTCTTGGTAAGTCAAAATAACAAAAATTTAGTGACTAATACTCTTAAAATTTACATGCGTGAGAATGCTCCTTTATATCCCCATGATTTGCTGTTTAGATATGGAATTGGGATAGCTATCTTCAACATGTAATTTCTTGTTTATTTCTGGGCTTTGCCCTTCTATGTTCATAAAAAAAAGTTATTTATTCTTAAGTTTGTACCAAATTAAAATTTAGTCAAATCTTTTTAGGTTCAAATAGTAGAATTGAACTGGAAACTCAAAAATTAGACTAAAATTTATTCCAATTTTAACTAAATTTGAATCTCTCAATGTATTTATTCGAATTTTAACTAATTCTGAATCTCTCAATGCATTAACAGTTAAGGGGAGACTAGCAAACAGTGTAACTTTGGAAACATCATGAGTGTTCAATGATTTGAAGAGCAAAATAGTTAAGGGAGACTAGTATTGAAATGTGTCGTTTTTTTTTTCTTCAAAGACTGAAATTCTTCTTAGCCAGTTAGTGTAGCCACTATTACTATTACTTCAAGAAATTTTTTTCCTTTAAAATAATTTCTTTAGCTCAATGAAACATCCTCTTGTGGGGGTAATTAATTAAACTGCTTATCCTCCCTATCCCCAGTAATTTTCCAAGTACGAAGACTATGTTAGAATTCAAGACTAATCGTCATGTCAATTAGTTCTGCTGCAAAATACTTAGGCAGTGAATTTTTTTTTTATTGAAAAGGTTATACACATTATATATATATATATGATTATGACTTACAAATAAAATAATTATAAATTATATATTAATTTATGTTATTGGGATGATGTGCAATGAGTGAGGTGCATAGCCAATTCACCTGCCATTCAACAATACAGAATAGTTTTGTACCCTCTCATATGATACTCACTAGTACAAATAAAGAGCCACACCCTCTTTGAAAATGTTCATAAAATAAAGAAGAAACTACATATTTTCAACCAACTTTTAAAAATTATTTAAAAAAAAATACTACATCTATTCTATTCTCTAAGGAAAACAAAAAACCTTGCTACCCTTCATCAGCAAATCCGTCATGCTTTTACTTTATCTCAGCAAAAACAGCTTCCATCTCAGCGAAAACAGCATTCGACGCAGCAAATGCAGCTTTCATCTCGGAAACAACAGCTTCTATCTCATGTATCTCAGCAACAACAGCTTCCAATTCTATCATCTCATTTAAATCAGCTTTCGATTCAGCAACATCAGCATTATCCATCGCAGCAAAAACAGGTTTCATCTCAACAACAACCGCTTTTATCTCATTTAATTCAGTTTTCATCTCAGCAAAAGCAGCTCTCATGGACTTGAAGGATGTGATTGATCAGAGAAACTTCGATTCTTGAATGATAGTATTGTTACAATGCAACGATACAAAATTGTGGTATTTATAATAAGTTCTGGTGACGATTCCAAACACCGATGATTGATGAAGAGTAAAGTCATAATTGGCCCCAAGAAAAAAAAAATGACGAATGAAATGGGTGTTGATTTCGAAGCAGAAGCATGAGATATGAGTGAGTTTAAAGTTGTAAATATGATTGAGATTTGAAACGTCTAATCCATGATCTTTAGTTAGGTGCTCATGCATCCCCTCTTTACATATATAGTTCATGTTTCCACGTAAATAAATAAATAGTTTTATAATAAAAATTTTATGGAAAGATTATCCCAAAGAAAGGTTATTGTGATAGTTTTGATTGAGTGCAGTCAGTCAGTCAGTTGTTATTCCAATTCTATTATGAAGATCTTCACTAGATATCCATTCTGATTTGCCTGTTGTCATGGAAATTTACTGTTCTAAGTGAAAAGATGCAATTTAAAACTAAAGGTTGAATGATGTAGTAGAACCAATGTATTAAAAATCAGACCGGATCGGCCTGGCCGGTTTAACCGATCCGAACGGGAACCGGCCCCTAGTTCAATCTGGTTATAAATGAAGACTAGAACTCTTCAGAACCTGTGCAAATCGGAGCAAAACCGGTTTGAATTGGTTTAGCCTCTTTTTTATTTTTTTTATTTTTAAGATAAAATAACATTATTTTTAGTACTGAATAGCATTATTTTTTGTATAAATTTTTTTCTATATTATAATCTGGTATAAGTATTATTATGATACATAATTATAAATAATGATAAATTTACTTAATAAATAATATAAAAATAGAATATTAATTGACTATTTTGAATTCAAAATATAATTATAGATGAATATTAATTTGTTTAGATTTTAATATTTGGTTGTAAAACTTATTAATAATATTTTTAATTTTCTATATATTATTAAATTTATTTTTCATCCTAAATTGAATGTTAATTTTATAATCATGGATAAATATCTTTCATATTTTTTTATCTATATTATTTAAAATATATTAATTTATTCACAACCGGTCTGTTCCTGGTTTGACCTCAGTTTAATAATTAAACCTTGAACCGTTGTTTTCATTCAGTTTAGTGGCCAATTCAATTTTTAATACCTTGATTAGAACATGTGACTGCCAATTTCGCTGTGGCCTTTGTGGTTGTTTGCTTCTTCTTAAACCACAAGCGCACAGAGAACAACATGTGACTAACATATGAAAAACTTTTCGGTATGATTGAATTTAAAACTCACAAATTGCGTAGTGAATGTCTCAGTTTTAACCAGATAGTTTATAGAGACTAATAAACAATGTAACTTTATAAGCATACATTTGAATTGTTCACGGATTTTACTGATATTAAGAATAAAATGTCAATTGGTATTAAATGGATGACTTCAATTTTTTTATTAATATATGAAAGGGTTTGAAATCTTGATTTTTATCCACACTTCACCCCATCTTTTTTATCTAAACTAGCTTTATGTGGCTAAATGAATGACTCCAATTTTAAATTAATTAGTATTTTGTAGAAAAGAATAAAGTGGTTTGATATTTCCATCATTAGCACACTAATATTTATATTAAACCTTGAATTTCTATCCACATTTCATTCCATCTTTAGTGCCTAAAATTAGCCTCAATTGACATATTGACATCTTATGATATCATTAATATCAATATAAAATATAAACCTCATGGAAAACCACCTTATTTACAAGTCATAAACAATATAATAACTCTTGAGCCCCGTGTTACCCTTTTTTATTTTTAAAATTTTCACATATTTTATTGGGCTCCATGCAACTTTAGTTTTATTTTTGTATTATAGCTCCACTTATTTCAATAGTATATAAATTTTTTAAAAAAATGAGTAAATTCTTTGAAAAACTAAGCTATTATCTCTAAAAAATCTAGTTATATTAAATACTTTGATAGAATATTTTGAAATTTGTTTTAATTTTTTAAGTTTTTTGATGAAATCCTTAATTAATATTTAATACTTTGACGACTGAAATTCTTATATAAGCTAATTTGTCTATCCTCTATGATTTCTAATTCTTCCAAAAAAAATCTTTTCATTCAACAACGCATATCCTCCCACAATCTCACAAAAGCCAAGTTTACTCCGGAGAATTTTATACATTTGTGCAGCTCACAAGTTTCTACTTCAAACTCATAGGCAGATGGCACATCGTGTAGAGGGTGACCCTTCCTATTTCTATCCATGATTTTACGTGCAAGTGATACGTGCTTGCCCACCACAAACATAAATGCCTTGCCCTCTCCAGTAGCACCTCTTGCAGTTCTTCCGACACACCGCACATATTCGCTCGGATCGCGTGGGAAGTCAAAAAGCATTCCATGATCCACTCCAGTAAAGTCGATTCCTATCGATGCTCTGCAACAGATTATATCACAGCTCAAAATCATGTGATTCATGATGCAAATCTTATACTTTGTGACGAGTTAAAAAGTTAATGAAATGAATCAAAGATCGACCTAAACCATACAATTCATAATTCAATTTTTATGATTCTGATGAGTTACTAAATCAATGATACAAATTGATGATTAAATTAATCACAAATCATGCATTCAGGCTAATATGGTATATTAGCATGATTTTATGATTTAAAAATATGTGTAAACAATGAGCGGACATTATAATGTAGTATTGCTAAGTTTTGTCTAATTTCCTAATGAAGAAAGCAAAGAAAAATATTACATGGGACTCTTTTTAAGAATTAATTACTTGCACATCATATGACTTATATGTATGTACTTTTCGCAAATTTTGGACTAGATTTAGAATTTCGGGCATTTTTTTGCTTTTTTTTTTTTTTGCATATTTTAAATTTCAAGCTATTTTAGATATTATGACTAGAAACGTTGTACAATTCAGAATTCATAAATATACTTTTGGATTTGTGATATGTATAACATTTGGAAACCATAAATTACGGTAAAAAGATCAATTTTATCACCTGATGAGTTTGACATGACAGAAAAATTACCCAGAAAAGAAAACAATAAACAACACAAGATTCAAGTTAATATACCTGTCTGTGCAAACCAAAAACTAAGAGACTTCCTTCATCGGAGAACCTGTAAACTTTTCCACATTAGCAAGCCGCAATTCCTGTGTCATGGCAGCATGGCAAGGTAGAACTTTTATCCAAGTCTCTTTCCTGTCGAAATGCTTCAATACATTCTCAACTCTTCTGCGGGTTTCAATCTGCAATTTGTGAAATAAAAGGCTGAAAACAAGTCGATGAATGAGGTAAAGTGACTATACACCCCATTTGGTTACAAGTCTGGGAAGATATTTCCTTTCCCTCTTCTCTGTATCTATTGCATCTTTGTAATCATTACTTAACAATATCTATTTTTTCAGCCTTTATAAATAGGTGCATGAAGATCATTTATTACTCTCAAAATTACGTTTTTTTTTCTTTTTTATTTATTCCATTCTGTGCACCAAATGGCCTGAAAAGTTAACTTCCAAAAGTAAGAATTGGAGCTTACTTTGTTGCAGAACACTATGGTTCTTGGGATAGACTTCCCTCTGCATTCTGCAGAAGAGCTGTTTTCTTATTAAGAAATGCTGTCTCAGGAGATTTTTCTTCCCCGTCGGCTCCACTGCAATCAACTAGGACCTGAGTATAGAGCAAAAGAGATGTAAGTTCAGAGAAGCTGATGAAGACAAACAATGGAGCAGAAACAAACCGTGCATGTAATGCAAATAATATGCTAATATGGTGGTTTATGCTGGTCAGCATATAATATAAGCCAAAGTTCAAAGTAGTCCAATACTCTAAAATATAACACACGAGATGTGGCATAATAGTTTTATAACTTATTCAGACTAAAGTTCCATGCAGGATGGTGCATAACAAAGTTAAAAAATATTGAGAACAAATTATAAGGTCAAAAACATTACAAATAAAATTTGGACCTTCTGACATTTCAGAACAAACATTTCAACCAGCAAATAAAAGCTTTTTGTTTGTCATAGTAAATTGCATTATCTTCTGTCCAATGAAGATAAACGAAAAACAACAAAAGCAGTTTGCAACTGATTACCAACCTCCTCAAGTCGTGAACTTATTCGGTGCACACCGGGTCCCATGATCACTTCACAGTCACGCACTGAAGTGCAGCCTCAAAATCCTCATCACCAAAAAGTATATCTACCTCATCCAACACCGCACTGTAACATAAGTTGTTTGCTAAACAAGATTAAAAATAAAGATGAATCTGTCAACACATATCATTGTACTCAGATACACGGGAAGAAAGGAGTGGCCTAGGAGGAATAGTAGTTACTCGATTTGCTAGGTCATTCGGAGTATTAAAAGAATAAGAAATCACTTTCATCCTATCTGCTTGCAAGGCAAAATCAAGATAAAACTGAGAAGTCAGAGTTATTTTTTACTACTTCATGTTAGTAGTTCAAAAGGTCTTAAGTAGCTGAACTATGAGGATTATGAAGATTTTATAATAAAAACTGCTGCGGGCCTTGCATGTTGTATGGAGTCTGAAAAAAGAGTCGCACTGTTTATGATTCATGGAGAATGCAGCTTAGAGCTTTTATACAGTAGTATATAGATTAAGAAGACCATCATAGTCTCACTGCTTGCTTTCAGAGGAAAAATAAATGCCAAAATTTGAATGTAGAACATCAAACTTGAGAACAATACACAGTCATATAATACTAAGGGGAGAAGCTTACAGTTGATTTTAATTATCTTTAGATATTTTCTTTTTTTATTTTAATTATGATAAAAAAATTAACAAGACCATTTTAGTATCACTGCTTGCTTTTGGAGAAAAATAAATGCCAAAATTTGAAAATAGAACACGAAACTTGTGAACCACTAATAGTCTTATCATCCTAAAGGGATAAGCTTGTTGTTGATGTTAATCGAGTTATTTTTAGTTATTTTCTTTTTCTTTTATTTTGATTAAGACTTCTTTTTTTCTTTAAGCCATTTTTGGGATAAGGTCTCTATATAATTGGGATTAACTCAAGTGTTCTGTTTTAATTAAAATAATAATTAGGATAACAATTATCCTATTTTGACGGCATAAAGTTATCTTCTTTTCTTTTTTTTTTCTTTTTAAGTTACATGTCAACTTAGATAATTTCAATGGTTAAAAAAAAAAAGATTTTCAAATATCATATATATATATATATGTATGTTACAACAAGTATGCAAATGCCTAGGAATATTACAAGGCTCAAATACACTTGACATAATTCATTTACAACTCATACAATTGTATAAAAATTGTACAAATAAATATAAATATAATTATAGAAATTATAATTAATTTCTACTGAAAAAACTTCTATGATATAACATCCCGTTGGCATCATTTCCTAGTTGATTCCAAAGTGCTGGTAAAGGAGTATTCCATATGCAAGAATATTGGTGTTTAGATCCAAATTTGGCGAGAAGATCAGCACACTGGTTGCCTTCTCTGAAGATGTGAACCAATTGTATCTCTTCCCATTTCCTCTCATGTATTCTACGAATTTGTTTGATGACTGCTCCGAATACATGAACATCAGTGTCGGCATATTCTATTAATTGGAGAGAACTCGTCGAGTCCGTCTCGCATATAACCTGGCGACATCCGATGTCCCATGCAAGTTCTAAACCCTTCTTGATCGCTAGAAGTTCAGCGTATAAAATATCGTCAGCATGGATATAATCTGAAAAGCCAACTATCCAATTACCGTTTGAATCACGAATGAGTCCTCCCACTCCGGCTTTTCCTGAACTACTATAAAAGCTACCGTCGACATTAATTTTAAATGTACCAAATTTTGGTGCTTCCCACTTCACTAATCGAATTGGATGCATGCCATGAGGAAGTACCCTATTTCCTCTCATTGTGTTCATCACCAAAGCCATATTTATCTGCATAATAGAATGTTATGTGGTTATTAGTAAGAAATTATCTAAACATTAAATCTTTGTTTCAAATAATCTAAAAATCACATTTTTTAAATTAATTGGTCTTCACTTTATTTTGACCTAAGTTTTGATTAAAAAAATAAAAATATATATTTTTAGATTAAATATTTTTAAAATCTTAAGTAAACGTCATCAAATTTCTTGAAATATATTTTTTTAGAAAAAAAAAAGTAATTTTTTCCATAAAAAAAAGCTTAAACAAAAACACTGAATAGGATAAATATTTAATATAAAAACAAAAAAGCCATTTACTTAGAATATTAATTTAAATTTTTCAAATTAGAGAGCGACGTAGCCACTCGTAGTTTTTCTGATTGATTTCATAATAGTTGATTGCCTTGGTTGCTTTGTTGATTTAAAAAAAAAAAATTCACAAAGCACATCACTGACAACGACTAGAAAAAGGTTCTCCTTCTGTCTTTAGCCCTTCTCCTTCTCCCTCAAAAACTATTGGAACTTATCGTAATTGTTGAACATTAATAACGGAAGTTCATTATATTTATCCCATAGAAATAGAACTAGCGAGAACAGTTCAATTGACAAACCACTCAAATAAATATGATTTACTATATATCACAGAATCGCATTTAAAATAAAATTTTAGAAAGGTTTCAAATTAAACTCACCTTTGAAATTGAAGAGAGGTGTTGCAAAAACGATGAGATTGGGTCAGTATCCAAGATTGATGCGCGAAGACGAGGAGGAGGGAGGGTTGCCGTACGTGCGAGGTGGAAGGCAAGATGAATGATGTATAGAGGTTGCACGCCCTGTGATCCCAACACGAGGAGGGGTGTGTGTGAACACGAGGGTTTATCTGGATAGAAAAACCAAGATTAAATACATTAAAATTTTAAAATGAGATGAAATTTTAGAGGATCAGATTAAAATTTTAAAATATAAGTTATCTTGTAAAAATTTAAAAATTTTCTAACTTTACCCAGTACTTAATTATAGGAAGGAAAAAATAGTCATATAAAATAATATATGTTTACCCTATTTAATTCATTTTTAATTTTAATTAAGGTAATTTTAAAATAATTTTAAATTTAAATTTAAAAAACTGAAGCATGAGTCATGAGTGAGTTTAAAGTTGTAAATATCATTGTGATTCGAAACGTCTCATCCATGATCTTTAATTAGGTACTCATCCTTGTTTACATCATTCATTCCTTTGGAAATAAATAATTAAATAATTTTATAATAAAAATTTTTACCGAAAGAATATCTCAAAGCAAAGAAAATACAATGTAATATTGAATAGACAAGGCTATATTAATTTCAACACTATCATAAAGATATTTGCTATTTATTTTGATTTGTCTTTGTAATCATGTCACGTAATTTACTACACGAAACGAAAAGGATGCAATTTGAAACTTATGGATGAATATGCAATAATACAACATGCGACGAACATATGGTGAAAATCTTTTCAACTTGATTGATTTTTTTCCCAAATTTGTTTGCATTAAAAACTCAAATTGCAATGAATCCGAACTCAATTTTAACTAATATTGAGTGTCTCAATCTTATCCGAATTAATTAATGGAGACTAAAGAACAATGAAACTTTAGAATCATATATACCTTTGAATTCTTCACGAATGTTTGTTGATATTGAGAGTAAAATATACTCCCTCAACTCTTTTCAACATTAATACATGGAGATAAAAAAATTAAAAATATTGGAAATCACTTATTACTCTAATCTTAATTTAGTAGTTTGTAGTTTTAAAGCAACAGAGTTGTTTGAGATTTCCATCATTAGCAGATTGATAGAATATGATTTACTAGGAGAGAGTTTGAACACTCAATTTCCATTCACATCCCATCCTATCCTATCTTTATTATCTAAATTAGCCTTAGGTGATGATATCATTAATCCATATTAATATACAACATAAAATCTATAGAAAGTTATACTATTTATATGTTATAAATATATTACAACTATTTTTGATCCCCCTATTACCTTTTTTTTTAATTTTTCATATATTTCATTGAGTTTTGTGCAACTTTTTTCCTGATATATCTCTGCATATTTCAATACAATTTAAATTCTTAAAAATGCTTTAAAGTGTATTGAATGAAAAAGAGATATCTAGTTATATTAAATAAATGGATAGAATCTATTGAACTTTGTTTTAATTTTTTAAGTTTCTGCGAAATCAAATCCTTAATATTTTAATTCTTTGAAGACTGAAATACTTCTATAAGCCAATTTGTGTAGCTTCTATGATTTCTAATTCTTAAAAAAAAAAAAAAAGAATTATTTTCATTCAATAAAGCAAATCCTCCACATCCCTGACAACGACTGTTCTGATTGAGTTCATAATAGTTGATTGCCTGGGTTGCTTTGTTGATTTAAAAAACAAAAATTCACAAAGCGCATCATTGACAACGACTAGAAAAAGGTTCTCCTTCTATCTTTAACCCTTCTCCTTTCCCTCAGAAACTATTGGAACTTATCGTAATTGTTGAACATTATATTGTCCCATAGAAATAGAACTAGCTAGAACAGTGTTCAATTGACAAACCACTCAAATAAATATGATTATATCAAAGAATCACATTTAAATTAAAATTTTAGAAAGGTTTCAAATTAAACTCACCTTTGAAATTGTATAGAGGTGTTGCAAAGACTATGAGATTGGGTTGGTATACAAGACTGAAGCGCGAAGACGACGAGATGAAAGATGTACAGAGGCTGCACGCCTTATGATCCAAGACGAAGAGGGGTGCGTGTGAAAGCCAGGGTTTAAATAGGATAGAAAAACCTAGGCTAATACAATAAAATTTTAAAATAAGATGAAATCTTAGAGGATTAGATTAAAATTTTAAAGTATAAGTTATCTGGTATGAATTTAAAAAATTTCTAACTTTACCTGTATTTATCATAGTACTTAGAGTGTGTTTGGATTAGATTATGTATAAGTGATTATGAGGATAAGTGATTATTCATAAATGATTATAAGAATAAGTGATTATGTCAAAAGTGATTTGTGTTTGGATATTTTTACCTCATAAATGATTTTGAGAAAAGAAATGTATTTGGATATTGGGGTTTAAGTGATTATTGGGTGAATAATGAGAAGAAAAAATGAAATAAGTGATTATGGAAGAATAAGTGATTATCATCAGTTGAAAAAATCAGCTTCTTCCTTAAACACTTATTTTAGGCATAAGTACTTATTGAAAGTTGTTTCTATTTGACAACTCCACCACATAAGCTTTTAGGAGGGAAAAGTCTAAGGGGGAGAAAAAATGGTCCAAGTGGGGAAAAAATAATCCATTTTTAAGTGGAGATAAAATAATCTACTTTGACCTCTTGGATTTCAGTGATTCAGCTTTCCATCTCCTGGCATTCTGGCATCGACATCACGACGAGAAAGATAAGTTGTCGTAAAACCTTGGTTCTGGAACGAGTTAAGATATCATCACAAAATAGTGGTATTTATAGTAAAGTTGTAGTGACGCTGATTAATGAAGAGTGAAGTGGCTGTTGATTCCGAAGCAGAAGCTTGTTGGGTGAGAATCAAATAATGTTACTGAGATTTTAAACGTCTCATCTTTGATCTTTAATTGTTCTGTTGTTTTAGCGCCCATACATCCCCTTTTTAATTGCGTAAATGAATGAATAATTTTATAATAAAATTTTGATAAAAAGACTGTCATGTTATCTTGGTAAGTCAAAATAAAAATTTAGAGACTGATGTTCCCAAATTTACATGCGAGAGAATGCTCCTTTTGTGTCCCCACGATCTGCTGTTTACAGATGGGATTGGGAATTTGGGATAGCTATCTCCAACATGTAATTTTAACGAAAAGCTCATACACATTACATAAATGATTATGACTTGCAAAAAAAATAATTATAAATTATATATAATTTATGTTATTGCGATGATGTGCAATAATGAGTTAGGTGCATAGCAACTTAATTCACCTCCCGTCGTTCAATAGTACAAAATAGTTTTCTACCCTCTATTATGATACTCACTCGTAAAGAAGAAACCACATATTTTCAACCAACTTATAAAAATTATTTTTAAAAAAAAAAAATACTACATCTATTCTCTTAAGAAGACCAAAACGACTTGCTACCCTTCATCAGCAAATGTGTCTTTACTTAATCTTTCAAAAACATCTTTCATCTAAGCAAAAACAGCATTTAACGCAGCAAGAGCAGCTTTCATCTCAGCAGCAACAGCTTCTATCTCTTTTATCTCAGCAACAACAGCTTCCAATTCCATCATCTCATTTAAATCAGCTTTCGATTCAGCAACATCAGCATTATCCATCGCAGCAAAAACAGGTTTCATCTCAACAACAAATTTTATAATTTTCGAAGTTTCTGTGAAATGAAATCCTAAATATTTTAATTCTTTGAAGACTGAAATCCTTCTATAAGCCAATTTGTGTAGCTTCTATGATTTCTAATTCTTAAAAAAAAATTATTTTCATTCAAAAAAGCAAATCCTCCACATCCCCATTAATTTTTCATGTACAAACCACAGAATATTGATATAATCTTGCCTAGACCCACAATTTTTCATGCAAAAACCATAAGCCTACAAATTAATGAAACAATTTTATCATAGAAGCAGCAATAACAATTACAGTCAGATTACAGAGAGTTATATATAAAAGTGGAGGAATAGGGCCTTTAATGTGCCCAATCTAATAAAGGTCAGGTTTTCTCCTTTTTTTTCTTCTGTTTTGGCCGGAAGGTCAAGTTTTCTCGTGAGAATTTCATAAATTTGCGCAGCTTACAGTTTCTACTTCACCAACTCATAGGCAGATGGAACATCGTGCAGAGGGTGACCCTTCCTATTTCTATCCATGATTTTACGTGCAAGGGAGACTTGCTTGCCCACCACAAAGATAAACGCCTTGCCCTTTCCAGTAGCCCCTCTTGCAGTTCTTCCGACACGCCGTACATATTCGCTCGGGTCGCGTGGGAAGTCAAAAAGTATAACATGATCCACTCCAGTAAAGTCGATGCCTCGCGATGCTCTGCCACAGAATATAGCACAGCTCAAAATCATATGATTCATGATTCAAATCTTATACCTTGTGACAAGTTACAAAGTCATTGAAATTAATCGAAGATCAACCTAAACCATGCAATTCTTAATTCAAATTTTATGATTCTAATGATTCACTAAATCAATGATACAGATCGAGGACTAAATTAATCACAAATTGTGCGATTCAAGCTAATATGATAGATTAGCATGATTTTATGATTTAAAAATGTGTAAACAATGAGTGGACATGACAATATAGCATTGCCAAGTTTTGTCTAATTCTCTTATGAAGAAAGCAAAGAAAAATATTGCATGGGACTCTTTCAAGAATTAATTACTTACACATCATATGCCTTATATTTATGTATTTTTCTCAAATTTTGGATTAGATTTAATTTTGGGTATTTTATGCATATTACAAACATATCCATGTCATATTTTAAATTTCAAGCTGTTTTTCACTAGTTATTAAATCTTATGATTAGATACGTCGTACAATTCACAATTCAAAAATATATCTTTTGAATTGGGATACGCATCCCATTTGACAACTATAAATTACAGTAGAAAGTTCAATTTTTATCACCTCGAGTTCCATGTGACAGAAAAATTACTGAGGAAAGAAAACAACAAACAAGTACAACCCAAGATTCAAGTTAATATACCTACCTGTCTGTGCAAACCAAAAACTGAGAGACTTCCTTAGTAGGAGAACGTGTAAACTTTTCCATATTAGCGAGCCGCAATTCCTGTGTCATGGCAGCATGGAAAGGTAGAACTTGTATGCGAGTTTCTTTTCTATCAAAGCGCTTCAGTACATTCTCAACTTTTCTGCAGGTTTCAATCTGCAATTTGTGCAATAAAAGGCTGAAAACAAGTCTACGAATCAGGTAAAGAAACTATTGCTCTGTTTGGTGACAAGTGAGGGCAGACATTCCTTTTTCTATCTTCTCTGTATCTATTGCATCTCTGTAACCATTACTTAACAATATCTATTTTTTTTACCTTTCATAAATAGAAGCACAAGGATAATTTATTATTCTCAAAATCACTCTATTTTTTTTTTAAATTCCATTCTGTGCACCAAAGGGCCTAAAAAGTGAACTCCCATAAGTAAGAATTGGGAGCATACTCTGTTGCAGAACACTATGGTTTTTGGGACAGGACTTCCCTCTGCAATCTGCAGAAGAGCTGTTTTCTTATTAAGAAATGCTGTCTCAGGAGATTTTTCTTCTCCGTCGGCTCCACTGCAATCAACTAGAACCTGAGTACAGAGCAAAAGAGATGTAAGTACAGAGAAGCTGATGAAAACAATTAATGAAGCAGAAATAGACTTTGCCTCTAATGCAAATAATAAGCAAATGTAGTGTTTTGTGCTGGTCAGCAAATAATATAAGCGAAGGTTCAAAGTAGTCCAATGATCTAAAATATAAAAAAGGAGATGTGGGATAATAGTTTTATAATTAATTCAAACTGAGGTTCCATGCAGGATGGTGCAGAGCAAAGTTCAAAAATATTGAGAACAAATTATAAGGTCAAAAAAATTACAAATAAAATTTGAACCTTCTGGCATTTCAGTTCAAATATTTCAACCAGCAAATATAAGCTTGATATTTGTCATAGTAAATTGTACTATCTTCTGTCCAATCTCCAAAGGAGAAAAACAGAGAAAACGCCAAGAAGAGTTTGAAACTGATTACCAACCTCTTCAAGTCGAGAGCTTATCCGGTGCATCCCGGGTCCCATGATCACTTCACAATCAGGAAAGACTTCAACTAGTTTATTGTAAGTGTCTCTTGGTAAAGTTGCAGTCACAAATAAATATTGTGTCGTAACCGGTGCGGAATTAATCAAGCACTGAAGTGCAGCTTCAAAATCCTCATCACCAAAAAGTATATCTACCTCATCCAACACTGCACTGTAACATAAGTTGTTTGCTAAACAAGATTAAAAGTAAAGATGAATCTGTCAACACATATCATTGTACTCAGATACACGAGAAGAAAGGAGTGGGCTAGGAGGAATAGTAGTTACTAGGGATTTGCTAGGTCACTTGGAGTATTATGAGAATAAGAAATCACTTTTATCCTATCTGCTTGCAAGGCAAAATCAAGATAAAACTGAGAAGTCAGAGTAATTTTTCAGTACTTCATGTTAGTAGTCTGAAAGGTCCTAAGTGGCTGAACTATGGGGACTATGAAGATTTTATAATAAAAACTAGTATGGGTCCTTCACATTGCTTGGAGTCTAAAGAATGAGCAGCACCGTCTATGGTTCATGAATAGTGTAGCTTGTTAAAGTTTTTATATAATATATAGATTAAAAAGATCATTATAGTCTCACGGATTGCTTTCAGATAAAAAATAAATGCCAAAATTTGAATGTAGAACAAGAAACTTGTGAACAATTAACAGTCATATAATACTGACAAGACAAGCTTACAGTAGATTTTAATTATCTATAGATATTTTCTTTTTTTATTTTAATTATGATAAAAAAAATTAACAAGACCGTTATAGTATCACTGCTTGCTTATAGAGAAAAATAAATGCCAAACTTTGAATGTAGAACATGAAACTTGTGAACCACTAACAGTCATATAATCCTAAAGGGATAAGCTTATTGTTGATTTCAATCAAGTTATTTTTAATTATTTTCTTTTTCTTACTTTAATTAAGACTTCTTTGTTTCTTTAGCTATTTTTTTTGGATACGGTCTCTATGTGATTGGGATTAGCTCAAGTGTTCTGTTTTAATTAAAACAATAATTATGATAAAATTATCCTATTTTGATGGGATAAAGTTATCCTTTCTTTTTTTAAGTTACATGTTTTAGTTAAGAGTATAAGTTTATTCTCCTTTTATCATCTTCAAATGTAACATTACTTTTATCTAATAGGAGGAAAAAAAAATGAATTTCTACATTTACCATCTTAAATTTGTTAACTGCAAGAAGCCTTCATTGATGAGGAACATAAAACGGCCAGGTGTTGCTATTAAAACATCAACACCCTGCTCTAAATTCTCCAGCTGAGTTCTCTGTCGAAAGCCACCTGTTACAACCATAGATTTGAATGGCACCCCAGATTTTGACATTGATCGGCAATTAGCTAACACCTGCACAGGACGCAATTGACACCAACATTTATACTACTTGTGGAGAGCATGATAACAAATGGAATAAAAACACATGTGCGTAAGAATATAGTCTTAGGCTTTCAATAATAAGGCTTGAACTATGGGTGTAGCCTTATTTATATTGTTTGTGTTTATTTTGTTCTGTGTGGTTATTTATTGTGCTCCCCATACAGGAACCTGACTGTAGACTTGAAGGCAAGGTTTTTGAGTTGAAACTATACAATATCTTTTTGTACAATATCTTTTTGTGAACTGAATTAATCAATAGGCTTTTGTACAATAGCTTCTCTGTTTTCTTTTCTGGTCCTACATCAATCAGTCTTCAAGGGATGAAACTGTACAATATTTTTTGCGAACTGAAATAATCAGTCAGGTTGTTGGCCTACTCTCCACACAAGGTTATCCATTGTACCAAAATTTAATTTTCTGGGGCTTGTGTAAATACTAACAACGGTTGTGGCAAAGATAACATTTTCACCTAAAGAAAACTTTGAAGGAAAACCAGTGAAAAGAACTGGTGGGCTGTAAAATTTATGAAAAGGAACCATCATTACTAATGTGATTATGGGTCCTTCTCAATGTCATCGACAGTGAACAATTTAAATAACTTTTCCAAACATCTACTTGGTATGTTTGAAATGTAACAAAGGAAAATATACGATCACCTTTATAGTCAAAAAGACATAAGAATCAAAGGAACTGAAAATTTTACTTGACAGAAATAGTGCTGACATGAAAGTTCTACATGGAAAAAGAAATCATTGTTTTCATAATTGGTAGTCGTGGGCTCTAGTACTATTGCTCAAGCAGGAATTGGTCTTAGAGAAGACAACTGGCAATGCTAGATGAATAGCTCCAAGTTAGGAATACAATGCTTGCAGGCATTTGAGATTAACTTAAGCCATCTCTTTTGATTAGGATACGATTAGTTTTAAGTGTTCTATTTTAACTAAGATATGATTATCATAAGTTACATCTTTTAGTTGTAGTAGAAATTTGCGCTTCTTTTATCTCCTATATATAGGCACAGTTGCTATCAAGTGAAATAAGGTCAGAGGATTATTAAACCTTGAATTTCTACAAGTTCCAATAATTATTTTCCTTTTGCAAACGAATTCCAGAAAAATCCCAAGTAAAAGCCCTTTAAAGAGATAAGATACTTAAGTGAGAATCAGAAAACCATGAAAGAAAGAAAACAATTCCTCTGAACATGATGGGGATTAAGGAATAATGAAATAGATACTGAAAGTTACATGAAACATATAAGCAGCAATTAACCTGAGAAGCTAACTCAGCTGTTGGTGCCAATATAACCACCCGAGGAGCTTGTGAAGAGAATTTGGTAAGTCCTTCCAATTCTTCTTGTCTGAGCTTCTGAATTATTGGCGCAAGATATGCTAATGTCTTTCCAGAACCACTCTGGTCAGCTATGATACAGCTCTTTCCAATAAATACTGGTTCAAACGCCAAGGCCTACATTTGAATCAAAATATTAACCATGGATTGTCAAGAACTAAGCAGGGAAATAAGAAATTCTCTTTTAGAAGCAACAGCTCACCCATTTTAAGTATACAACTTTTCTCAATTTGGTAAGTAGCAGGACAGATGATTGAACCTAAGTAGCAAACTACCCAAATTCCTCACCACTAAACAGCACCCAGTATTTGTTAAAAAAAGAAAAAACCACACCCAGTAACTTAATAAGGATATAATTCATAACTCAGGATGGGCATGCAACACAGAAATAATAATGTTAATAAGCCCTGCCTTGATAGGTCAACTCTTAGCAATTTTGCATATACAATTGCTGGACCAGCTACTCAATTTAGCACCAAGCCTAAATGTATAAATGCAGGTGAGCTACTGCTACGAGGGGCGGCAGTAGAGTTGTAAGTTATCAGGCGGTTTCAACAGATTTAAGATGTTTTTTCCATATTAAATTAATACCATTTTTTCTCTTTCTTTTTCAATTGAGAAATACCAGAACCCCCACCCAAAATGAAAAAGAACCACCCAAAAGCCTCAGATCAGCTTCTCTGCCTCACCAGTTTTGTTTTCTCTATTTCCCATTCCACCACATTAATCCGAAGAATAGTAACAAACAAAATCATAGTAGAATAGTAGATTTGATGGTGAACAGCTAGGAGAAACCTTTGGGTGATATGAGGGGCTTTGCATGAGTGTTTGGGAGGCCAGTAGAATAACGAGAGAGACAGTAAGTTTGAAACAAGTAAATGGAAGAAGAAGAATGAAGCGGTGATGGTGGGACCATGAATTCCAGGGCACGTAGATGCCAGAGAAAGGTCATTCATAGCCAGTTCAACATTTTCCATCACTTATTTGGATAAAATTAGCCATTAAGAAAGAAATTGAAATTTTTGAAAAGAAGAAGATGAAATTGAAATTCACACCAAACATAAGACATCAAAAGTGCACTTTACCCTTTTTTAAAATTGGGTTGGGGGGGGGGAGTGAAATAGTAGGTCTTGTAAACTTGAGGGGCAGTTCTAGTATAAATAAATATTTTTCAGAGTGTGGTGCAACAATTGGCAAAAACAAAACACATGCATCTTTTTAAGTGTACAAAGCAGCAGGCAGTATAATTATTTCCTACTTAACAAAAGCATAAATGACATAGCCTTTAGAAAAAGAAAATTCCTTCCTATCTTAAGAAATGGAAGTCAGTTTCAAGAAATGGTCAAATATCAGATGTTACAGATGCACAAACCATTTTCTCAGTAAAATTTTGTGCAAAAGAAATGCAAACTATCACATATTGAAAATACTTTCCAAGAGCCACAATGTTTTCTGCAAAGAACATCATACCCATGTTCACACATGAAAACACACAAATGTTCATGAGTCAAATAATTACTCTTCAGCAACAAAGTTAAAAGTTACCTGTATATGTGAAGGCCGAAGAAAAAACTGCTTTGCCAGAGATTCAATCATATATTCACTGTACCCTAGATCTTTGAAAGACTTTCGACTAAAAAAGTCACTGTCAGACAATGGTTTTCTCTGTTCCTTTCCTAGTTTTTGTGATACAGGCTTAGAAGTACGCAAAGATCCTCCGCCGTCCCATCCTTTTAAATGAGAGGCAGAAATTCTTCCAACTGATATACCTGAACCTTCCATTCTGTTGTCACTGTTTTGAGATTTATTATTGTGATGTCCTATGTGGTAATTTGATCCATGACTTTCAGATTGTTCCCAATCATCTTCTATTCCTAACTCTGGATGTTCTAGGGCTAGGTTATCATCATTAATGCTTCTTTCCTGCTTCTTGCAAGTAGTTCTGTGGATGAGGGCCTTGACCTTCTGTGCTTTCAGTCTGCCAAAACTTCCAGATAACCTCCCCATAGATTTTAGTGTAGAATCACTATTTTTACTGACTGGCTCACCCTCAAAGCCTACAAAACCATAAATTTTATATGAGCATCAGGTGTATGAAAAAGCATAACTAGTAGTAGTAGATAAATGCTATAAAAAACCAAGACATGTTTACAGCCTAAAAGAATTAAGAAGTGTGATCCATACTTAACGAAGGTGCCCACCTTTAGAAATAGAAAGGGAAACAGGAAATGCTGATCAATGTTTAAGAAAACTATATTAGCAATAAGCCATAGCACTCATGAATTACACAAATATATGAAGCTTGATTATATAAATTACATCAGGGCATGCCTGTAGCCAAAAAGAATTTAAATGCACAGTCCATATATGAGGACAAGTGCCCGCCCTTAAAAATAGATGGGAAAACGTGAGATGCTAATCATTGTTCAAGATAACTTTTATCAAAGACCAGAGTACTCATGAATCTACACACATACATGAAGCTTGATTATCTAAGTTACATCAATTGTTTGATAAGCTCTTGTATGGTTTCATCACACAAATTTACACACATTGTAATATATTGAATGGATAAAGAAATATTCCAATCATAATTCATGTTCAAAAAGATAATCCGGAACTTTGTATCCTAAGGCATGGTAAAAACAAAAATAACAACTTTAGCATGAATATATGAACAGAAAAGTAAATTTTCTTGCTGAGGAATGAAAAACAGTGTAATAAATGAAAGAATGTTCTTTGTCTATCTAAATACATTTTACATGTTCTCATAAACAGAGATGAAGAAGGACAACATTAAAAGTTCAATCAATCAAAGGATTTCACTTTGTTATGATATTAAAATAATAACTAACTATCAAGGCCACCGATAAGTTCCTCTCTTGGAAACCATCGAAGTTAAAGTTGCTAAAAATTAAAAAGAACGATAGCAACCAGAATCAGCACCTTCAGTTATAATGCTTATATCTGGTGAATTCCCTAAATTCGAGCTCAACCCATCGTTGGCTGTGTTAGGGTTCCAAGAGAGAACGTCCTTGGGTGTAGGAGAATACCCAGCTCTAACGAGAAATGTATTTCCAAAACTTCTGCGCAGCATTTTCGTACATGGGGTGTCACAGAAACAAGTCTGAGCAAAGGAGGAGAGACGGACATGGCTTTGAAATTGCAATTCCATGCAATTGGGTTTGGTAATGAAGTTAACAGGAGGAGCTTGCCCGAGTAGCATTGTCTTGTCCCGCGCAGGGAAAGGGGATAGGAGTGCCGGTGAGATGTATTATGTAGAGTGCGACCATGAGTACTGACTTGGCACTAGATTTTCCTCTTTGGCTAGCCTTAACAAAAGCGATGGATTTCCTGATTTTCTATTTATTGTGAAAATTTAAAATGTAAAAAAAAATTAAAAGAGCAATTCAAATCATCAAAATAAAATATAAAAATTAATAGCAAACCGTAAGCAGAATTTGATTTTTAAATTTCATCAAATACACGAATATTATTTATGATGTGATATCATTATAAATTATAAAATTAAATTAAATTATTTATTATTTGTATATATAATTTGAATGGAACTTCTATTTTTTTTTGTTGTAATTAGAAATATCTCCATTGGAAAAGGCAACTATAAAGGATAAAAAAATAAATTTCTTCTCAGCTCTATATGCAAAAGTTAAAAATTGAATATTAAAAATTAAGAATTAAATTCCAACCACTTATTTTAAGAGTTAGAATACCTATCTATCATTCTATTCTAATAGAGTACCTATCCATTATTCTGATCTAAATTGGGAAACTTACTATTATTTTACTATAAATGTAAATTGTAATTGTTTCTTTCTTGAGAAGCTCCGCACAAATAATTAATTTCCTTGCTTTTAGGGGGATTTTTTTCCTTTTAGGGAATGAGTTCTAGTTACTCAGGTTAAAGTAATAAAAAGTTCTAGTTATTATTTGTTCACTATTTATCAATTTTTCGAAAATATATGGATACTATTTCACAAAAAGAAATATACAAACATTACATATTGTTTTAGTTATGTGTTTTATTTTCAAAATAATTTGAATATTCTCATATGATGCACAGAAAATATGAAAAATGTTTTTAGTTATTACATTCTCATATTCTTAATATAAGAATCTTTTTAAAAAATTATTATAATCCTTAATAGAAGGGTCTTTACAAAATTTAGTAAACTATTAATGTGTAACTTTTACAAATCTCCTTTATAGTTTTAATTCCTTCTTCTTCAAGTATTAATATAAGATAGAAGTTAATAGTAACTCTTATTTAGGACATTTTAAAAATATTATAATAATTTGATAAAATCAAAGCTTCTAATGAATTTTAACATCAAATTTAATTTATATGATTTAATTAAAATGGACTGGAGGAAGTACTAGACATTAGATACCCGGCTAGATCATTTTCCACATGTAATTTTACAAGAAAAATAGGCATCACTCTAATATATATATATATATATAGCTTTAAAAAATTGACACATTAAGTTTAAAAAATAAATATTTCAATTTAATTATAACAACAATAATATTAGTCTTATCCAACTAAGTTGGATCAATTACATGAATCATATGACGCCAATAAACTCTGTCAAATACCATCTCTTTAGATAAATCATTTATGAAGAGATCACATCTTATAACTTCTCTTAATGTCTTTCTTAGTTTTTCTCTACATCTTTTAATAGGACTCCAAGCCATTTGATCAACTTTTCTTGCTACCTCCACTTATCTTCTTCTTTATACATGTCCAAACCACTTTAAACGATTTTCCACCATTTTTTTCTCAATAGGTACTACTCTAATTTTTCCTCGTGTACAATCATTTCATATCTTATTCATTCTTGTATGACTACACATCTATCTCCATCTAATTATAATAAAAATAATTGTTTATATTTTTCATTTTTATATTATCTTTATCTAATTATAATATAAAATTTCAAACAAATAAAATTATAAATAACAAATTTCATTACATCAAAATTCATTCTCATCCTCACAAAAACATAATTTTCTTCGCGTCCATAATAGGTCATCTTTTTGTAATTTTAATTATCTCATACTTAGCAATTTTTATTTTGCTCTTCAAATTTCACCTTAAATGCCAATATTTCCACAACCTACCATCTGGGACTATTGTATTTTCACTTTCCTTTGGATTATGTAAAATAAACGAGTCTAAAAACTATACCAAATTAATCTCAATTTCCTCTGACCCCACAATGAGCTGAGACTTCTGTTTTCTTGGCCAAAAAAAAAAAAACAGGTTTCTGTCATCTTTTGAAAATACCCTACCAAGCTGCAAGATCTAAGCCATTTACATTTAGATAATTGGAACCACACGTGCAATCACACATGAGTAAATCCAAGTCAAGGAATTCTTTATAGGATCATATACCCATTGCACATAGAGGCTTGGTAGACTATATTGGATTTCCAATTACATATATTATATTGTTTGACATACCACGAAGTCTCAAACAACACAAGAAATAAATGTTGAGCAAACCCAGGTTCAGTCAAGAACTTGTTCAAGGAAATCATGAAGTCATCATCAGGGGTTAATTTCAGAATTAGCACAGTGCATTTGACGGCGAAGTTCTCCCAGGAAGTCCATCTGTGAAACAGGAGATGAGTTGCCTGATGCTGAGGCCACAATCTGAAAGAATGTATAGAATTTAAAACTCTAAAAATAGGATAGATTATGCCATCATTCCTTCTGTTATGAGAATATACACAAGTTTCTCTAAAACTTGAATGTAACCAAAATGACTCCATGACTAATATTGATTTCCTTTATTATCATTCCATAACTTAAAAAATATTTTTAAATCTTAGTTTTAATGTTATTTATTTTATGTTCGAAACCATATATTTAAGTCATTCTCAAATTAAAAGAAATTGATTATTTTTAAATTAGAAAAATACCAAATTATCATCAATATCAATATTAAATAAAAAATCTATAGCAAGTCACAATATTCACAAGTCACAGATAGTGCAATTAATCCATCAAAGTCCATCACCTAGTTCCTTGTTATATTGTATCAATAATAAGTACAAGAGTATTTCAATCAAAATGAGTATAATTATAACTTATCTTTTGCAAATGTAATGCAACTTTTGATTTTCAAGTGTAAATTTTCTACGTAGAAGGAAGGCGCTAGTACTTTGGGCCTTTTTTCAAGAGAGATAGATTAATGTCCTTTTAAAAGATTGAGAAAGGAGGAGAGATTGAACAACTTCAGGCTTTTACCTGATGAGGAAGTCTTAGATGAGTCCATGCTGCTGTCCCTCCTGAATGCATAGCTGGCTTTTCTGAAATTTAAAGTAGAAAGAAAATGAATAAAGTGCCTATACACCAGCAACAAGAATAAGGCAACGACGTACATAATAATTAATCAAATACTATTTTATACCATTCATTATAAGTTTTTTTAACAGAAAAAATAACTTCTAGAAGTGAAGAAAAGAGAACAATGCAATATATATATTATATATATATAACCAAGGACGAGTCTTCCCAAAACAAAGAAATTAAAGATACAGGCTCAATATTTGAGCTTGAACCTGTTTGGCTGCACCATTGGAAGAGATCCCCTTTCTATTTTACAAAAAGTAAGATAGCAATGTCTGTTATACTTTGTTATCATTACTCAATAATAACGATCTTTTTCTATAAATTTTCACTCACAATTACAAGAGACATTTTTCAACTACAAAATCACTTTCTCATTATAAATATAGATTTATTAATCTGTTGTGTTCCCACAAGAGAAACCTCCCTCAAAAAGACTGTTAGCCAATACCCACAGAGAGGCCAAGCGAATGACTGACATAGGTAAGATGTATAAGAAGAAACTTCTGAATAAACAGTCTTGCGTTCCTTTCTTATCAAAGGCCCCGCAAACCAGCCAAGACAGCATGCTATGCATTATAATCATAGGTATTTAGAAAATTGTGGATGCTCACACAAATTACAAGAATAAAACAAAAAATCCTGACAGAAGTATGGAAACCAAACAGCAATCACACGGCAAGAGTCATTCTTTAACAAAAGAATAAAGATATCCATTGGTTACTACACCCATTGCTTCATCTATGTCAAAACACACAGTAAATGTTTGAATGATGAGCAAAATACTATACAATATTAATACTGCACAAAGTCTCGAATGCACAGATGCATGCCCATTACCAACTGTAAGAACTCTTTTAAGCAACTGTAATTCAAGTAAGGAAGCACTTAAATTGGTTACACAAATCAAAGACCTAAGTATCATTTATATACAACAACAACATTAGCCTTATTCCACTAATATGAGGTCAACTAAATAGATCATATAACATCAATGGGCTTTATCCTAAGTATCATTTATATATTTAAAGAAAAAATGTTTGAAGCAACAAAACTCTTCATTGTGTTTTTAATGGTATAACCTATCCCCAACCACATCATTACTAACTTTCCACTACCCATTGACCTTAATCACAAAAGACACAAGCATTATTTATTATATGGTTTAACATCACCAGATAATTAATATTCATTAAATAAGCAAGATCATTTTTCTCCTGCATAAAAGAAGAAATTTTTCATAAGAAAGAAAAAGAAAGTCATCAAATTCAACACAAATGACAAAACTAGATCTCAGATCATATGAGTCAACAGTATTTGTTTCTTCCTCCCGATTCTACAAGCCAACTCAGCATAAAATCAATTTAACTCACAGAAACTGCCTACCAAACACATGAGAACCTATCTAAATAATTTGTCTGTCTCAATTCACAGTTTCACTGATGACGATGACCTGACTTCATTTCAGGTAAACAGAGTCCGGTTCAAGTTTCATAACCATCAAAAGATTAAAAACTAAGCATAAAAATTTCAAAGAACGGAAAAGCTTGTCATAGTTGAATGATATCCACTCACCAGATGAATCCTTGGAATTATTGTAGGACTGCATTGCGACTGTCCAGCCTGAAATATAAATATGAATCAACAAAAGAGGTAACATATAATGAAATATAAATATGAATCAACAAAAGAGGTAACATATAATGAAAAACATGTATAAGTCTTAAAAGTAAATGAACAGTAAACATAGCTTTTTTTCCTTCTTTTTACCTCCCCTTGTCTCAGTAGACCAATAAATGTAAATTCTGTGTCATGAAGACTCAGATAGTCATGAGACTACCTCTACTCACATGAAAGTTACACAATCATGCAACTAACAAGTAGTGAGTTTAAGATAATTGGTACTGAAATTTGAAACAAAGGATTAAAGGGGAGATAAAGAAAACAAGACTCAATCTTGTAAGTTGAGTTAACGTAAGCCAGTGAACTTTGACATGCTTGCATGACAACATAAATATCCACTGAGATACATCCACAGCAAATAAACAAAAGTGCTGATAATTCTTGTTAGACTTGGAATTGGTTACCCTGTACTTTTGAAACAATAAATTTTACATGAGATATCCACAAAGAATGTGATAATCAAATCAAATAGATAAAACACTTTAAAAGCTGTTTCTAGACAACCCCAGTACACCTACAAATAAAAGTCGCCTGATCCTTATACCGCCCAAAAATTAGCACATTAGAGTCCAATGTATAACAAATTACCAACAAAGTATTCTACGGACAGAACCTTAGATGCCTATCTGGGTTGTTGAATCTAAATTGAACAATGTTCAATATTTCAGACTGTATAAGCTAGTTCTACTGAAGTCATTGGTCACAGTTTTGCTATAATAGAAAGCCTATCGAACAATAGAAAAAGAATATGTAATTAACATTTACAAATCTCTTCTCAAGTGGTAGTTGGAGATACATACGATCATTCAAAAGCTGCGAAGCTACACTTCTACTACACCCTTCTAATGCAACGACTCCTGAATAGTGATTCTCTTTATGATTAGTGCCACCAGCATCTCCATGATCAGTAACTGGAACACTTCTTGAAGAAGCATGTTGATTCTTTTCTAAATCATTCCCAAGACTGTTTGCTCGATCAAGCCCATCTACTCATTTTTATAAAAACTAATCAATACCCAGAAATTAGCAATAAAGAACCATCATAACTGAAAACAGAAACAGGCAGCAAATACCTAACTAGTTTTGCCATTCATCACCGAATATTGTATAAATGCAAATGTGCGGTCTATTGTTATGTTGTAATGTTGATAAAACAAATAATTTTGTGAAATTTCAGAGAATTTGAACTCTGAATTCAATTTTTATTGAATGAGAAGGGAGTACATATATGGGGAAGGAAAGGAGACAAGGCTCCAATCTAATACCACAAAATTAACCATCAATCAAGCAAAATTAATGCATACAGTATCATAACATTAGACTAGACCAAATAATGATACTTAGGAGACAAATTACTAACTACGTAGGAGAAATAATGATCTCCAACAAATTCTATGTTATTTTTTGGCCACTGAAAAACAATATGTTGGTCAAGACAACTGAACCTATAATATAAAATTATAGATATCTTGAGACTGGAGGTATCTTAACACTACGATGCAGCATGAGAAGATAATATAGATCATTTACTTTGTAGCAGTAGAGACCCATACAGCCAGAAAATGTCACTACTCTCTCAGACTACTTAACACAGCTTGGTCCTGCTGTTTTATTTCCATTCAATAAGTAAAAATATTGCTGGAGTCCACTGTATGCTCTAGCAAAATTCTTTCAATTCAAAGTTTAAATCGTCTAGTCTACTCTTAATGCTTGAGACTCCCAACCTTGGAAGAAGTTCTACCCCATACTAGAAGGACAGATGTTTGCATTTCTTCATCGCCATCAAACCAAAGAAGCGATCAAACTAATGGAGACAGAGACGTTGAAGGAGCACCCCAGCATGCTCTTGTGGGAAAAATGGAAACACTATTTATAAGAGTGAGGACAACATAATATTTATCTCTCTGCAATTCCAGTTTCTTTTAAAGAAGGCTAATTTCTCTCCCTCATGTTCACTTCAAGGGTCTTCATCCCCAAACATCATTTTCTACTTCATTCTCTCCTCCATAACTCCTCAAAAGGTATCACTATTTCTGGTTTCTAAGCCTTGAATCATTGCATTCTGCTTCCTAAGTCTAAACTCTTCATGATTTCAAAGCAAAAGCTCTCAATTTTCCTACTGGTTCCTTTTCATTTTACCCAAGCAGAAAGCATGGTGCAGAAAAAGATTCCCAATAGGAGATTCCATATAGAGAAGAGGCCATCTACCTTTAGTCTATGCTGTTAGAGAATTTCTTCATCTCAAGTTTAACAAGGAGATACTGAGCAAAGGCACTTTTGCACATTGGAACCGCCAATTACTTTTAAATTGCAAAAGTGATTTTTAGAATGTTAGGCTATTAGTCATTCTATTTTAAAATATTATTTAGGCTATTAGTTTAATATCACGGCTTATCCCCCCTAGTATTATACAATGATAACCATATAAAAAACCGTAATCTTTTAAACATATAGTCCTTTGAGCACACCAAATGAGATAAAAGGATTAGTTTACATTTTTCACCAAACAGGGATTTGATTAGCGGCTTTTGGGCCTTGTGTTTTGTTGGCTCATATTTAGTATCCTTACAAAATTAAGAAACTAGTATCATTAAGATACTAATTCTAATTAGGACTATTCATTTCAGTTACTTGTAAATTGGTCTCAAGTAAGTTATTGCCATTACCCCTTTATTATTTCATATGCTGTTAAACTGAAATTAATTGTTGAGAATTTGGTGGTGATAAAAAAGGCAGTATGTTACAGCTTTGTTTCATAAAAGAAGGTACATTATTACAATTACAACTTTTTTTCATATAAGGTGCTATCCAAGAAGCTTATGGCCTAATCTAGGCAGGAACCAGAGTTTAAGTGCTAAAGAAAATGACAAAGTAATTGCTCAAGATAAGAATATAAATCATTACGGTTAGATCACATCAATTCTGAATATACAAACTTCCAACTAGACATAGCTAATTTTTTTCATTTAAATACAAAAAAGATTAAGAAGTATAATAACAAAGTTTGTTTATTTATTTGTTTATTTATCAAGCAGCAGGAGACTTTGAACAGAAGAACTAAAGAGTTATGAAATCCTCAAAAGCTGCTAAACTTTGATTTGGAATCACACAGATTTCAGCCAGATTATTTGATCCAAAAATGTTCGTGGCACTCAGTATAAACACAACCCCTAAAAGGACTTTCTCATCAAGTCAAGCTTATACCAGAGTTCCAAAAGCCAAGAGAAAACAGAAAATTACTATGGTAAAGCAATCAGAATTTCACTAGTATGACAATGAATATCTCCCGATTGCCACATTCTCTTTAAACCAAACAAACACTACAGGTCAGGAGGAGCAACAAAATAAACGAAAATAGAGAATATAACTTCCATACTTGAGTGACTGATAATAAATAGCTCACAACAGAAAACTCCAACGTTTTTAACCCCAAAAAGAAAATGATTTCCCACTCATCAAACAAAAGGGTCTATATCTTTGAGGCATAACTGACAGCCCATTAAAAAAACAACTTGCCCAGTTCTAAGGTGGGGGCAGAAGCCCCCCATTTCGAGCGATCCGTTTGAGTTCAAAGAAAGAAGGAAAAAACTACGAGCACCCCTTGCCTTGAAATAAAGAGAACAATATAGCAACGTATTTATCTGCTTTTTTCCTAGCCTTGAAAGAGTATTTATCTAAGACAGATTCGGCAGCATATTCCAACGTGAATAGCACACCATAGAGAAAATTTTAATAATATTAAACACGTGTGGAAGTGAAAATCATTCAAAAGAAAGGAAATCACGAATAGACTGACCGGCAGACTTGCGCCTGTTGTTTGAACGATTCCTGCGATCCAGTTACAGAATTGGGGAGAAATGCAAAGAAAAGGCAATCAGAAACACAGGAAAACATTTTCTGATTCATTTAAGAAGAAGAGGGTCAGAACGCCATATTTACCTTTGATTAGGAGGTGCATAGCGCTTGACAGGTGCAGGCGAATCCGTTGCTGCCGATTGTAATGGTGCTGAAGGAGGGTTTTCTAGCATTTCTTCGTCTTGTCTTGGTTTTACTCTCTCTCTCTCCTCTCTCCTCTCTCTGGGATGAGTTGGAAGTGAGGAGAGAGAAATCAGAGTGCCGATTGACTTTTGACCAGGTTCCGAGTTATCAAGCCATAGCCGGATGAGGTCGGATCGGAAGGGCCTTCTCCGTGCCGATTCTCTCTTTACCTCTTTTCACCGGTGTGCAAATTAATACACTAATTAATAAATTAACATTTGCATCAGCACCTATTTATTCTTATAAAAAAGATAATTACATTTATGTATATATCGTATAAAACTCTAAAGTTACTACCTGCGGTGTCAACCATAAGAAAAATAACTTCCTTACCCATGTAATATTATTGATTGGAATTAAAAATCACTTCCTTACCCATGTAATATTATTGATTGGAGTTAGTTAATTTTATAGTAAAACATATTTTCTTAAAAAAATTGTTTTCACTTAATAATCTTTTTAAATTAATAATTATTAAAAATTATAAATTTTTCAAATTAATAAAAATATTATTGAAATATCTCCTTTATTACCCGAAACACTTACATCTTTTTTTATATTTTGGACAACACAATCATATCAAAATTTTTTTTATATTTAAGATCATTTGATGTAATTACTTAATTCATTTCTAAGGTTAATTGGCAAAAAATCATTAATAAATTTTTCATAAATAAAAAAATTAATTGAATTACTTAAATTTAATCTAAACTATTTAAAGTAAGAAGATGAGAGGAGGAAGAGAAAAACAATATAAATCCAAATTAGATTAAAAACATTAAAATAAAAATCTAGCTTTTCTTAGTATTATCAAAATTAGAATTAGATTGAAGTAGTGAATAACGGGTTCAAATCGATAAATTAGTGATAGAATCAATGTAGAACTTTATAGAATTGATTAATAAGAAAACTAGTCAATAATTAAAAAAAAACTCAAAAAACTGATTGGATCATCGGTTCAATTAGTTTCAAACTTTTTAACACAAGATGTTACTTACACCGCAATGCAGGAAAATACATGCAATTTGGGGGGAAAAAGTTATCATTAATTAAGGTAAGGGCGATTCTTTGTTTTAGTTTATATCTAGTTATTTACTATATTGATTTTTAAAAGTTTTGTTATTATTAATATAAAATAGGATCATTTTTAGATAAATTTGTTCTTCTTACATTTAATATTATGTAAATATTATGCTTCATAAATGTTATGACGATAGACTAAGAGTTCATTACTTTGAATTATGTATAAATGTGAATAAATATTAATTTATTTAAATTTAAGTATTAAATAATAAAATTTAGTAGTGAAGTATTTTTTATTTTATATATAGTATTTTAATATATAAAATTAAAAACATGTTAATTTAATCACTATATATTTGAGCATGATTTGTTCACGATTCAACTAATAAATCATGAATAAGTATCTTAATTAGTTTAATTATCACCTAATTTTAAATTTTTAGCACTAAGAATATACTTAGTCTCGAGTCAAAAAACTAATTTATTTGAAATGTAAATTTTTGAAATTAAAGATATATATTTTTTTTAATTTCTTGATCCAACTTCTTTTATAGGAATCCACATAATTTTTGGAGCTGGAGAAAAAGAAAAAGAGGTAAACCTATGGTGTAATATGCGTTTGTGGAATCTCGTGAGATAGATTGATTTGGTCTTCTCCCCAATGCTACCATGTAAAAGAATTAAGTTTAAGATTAATGTTAATTTGGTTTTGAATCAAATGAAATAAAAGAAAAAAAAAAAGGGTCTGCTAGCTCAAGCAAAGTGACACTTTAAATACTTTCCATCATTTCAACTTAGAAAAGCGAAAAGGAATAGGAAAGTGAATTTTTCTTTAAAACAAAAAGGTGCAATTTTCCCGGGTAATTCAGATTCCATCAAAATAATGGAATTTGGTCTCCAACCACCTCTATAGAAAGCAAATTGTTCTTGGGAAACAATTTCGATGATCAAAATACTCCTCATTTTTTCTCAAATTTCCCAACATATCCACCCTACAGCTCTTGCTTTAGCTTCCTCCCTCTTTGAACTTTGTTGGTCTTTTTCAATCATAAAATTGCTATCATTATCTAAACACACATACCAAACAAACTCATACCAGGATTCTATGTTTTTTTTTCACATACCAAAACTTTCAAAATCCATTCCTATTCCCTTCCTTGTTTCAATTTCTATTCTCTTCTTATTTCCATTCCATAAAAAATTTTTTCTAACATACCAATATGCCCTAATGGTAAAATTAATGATTTTCATGGACCTATATATCTATTTTTTAAATGGCATAATTCTATGTAAATAAAGAATAACATATATCAAAATCAAATACATAATTTATAGAAAATTATATTATTTATATATATAACTTATTTTTCAAATTTTATATGATACACGCAAAATCTCTATTTTGTTTAACATAATAATGGACAGTAAATAATCACATTAAATAATAAATAGCACATAATTTTCTAATTATTAATATATCAATATAGTATAATAAAAAAGAACAAATTAATGTTATAAAATTATTATAGTTTTACTTACTTGGCTTCTTTAATTTTTCGAACTTTGTGTGATAGCTTGCCTCCCAATTCGCACACTGTTGCACAAGAATACCAAATTTAATTAAATAAAAACACAATTCAATAAAAACAGTAAAATTCTTTTTTTAATAAAAAAAAGTAAAATTCTGGTAATAAAAAATAAAAACATTAAAATCACAATACAATCTTGTTTTAGTTTTATAAATATACTGATGATGATGATGATTTTAATACGATTTTTCTTCAAATCTGGAATCCAACTTTGGTGCAATAAACAAGAAATTTAGACAATGAAGAAGATCAAAAGATCAATCAAGTATCTTGTTGAAATAATAATTAAGTTTAGAAGACCACTCAAATAATTTGGTACATAAAATAAAATTAAAATATAAATGATTTATTGATAAAAATATTTATATTATAAAATAAAAATAATAAATACTAATAATAACAAAAAATTGAATAAATTCGTAACGAAAAGGCCTCTTAAAATTATTTTCTAGGGAGAAAGAAATACCCATATAGAATTTCTTTTTTATTTATTGGTGAATAAATTCTCGTAAGGAATTTAACAAATTTTGAATTAAAAAAATATAACCTACGCCCTGCACAGCGCAGGAATTAATTTTCACAAGTCACACCTCGCAATCTAGCGCCAAAGAAATAAAATTTCAAGACCGTCGTTTCCCCTTCGCGCGAGAAAGAGCAATGGAGCATCGGCAAAATACTGTGTCTTCAACTACAACGAGGCCTTCTCTGAAATCCGATTCTCAATTCAACAAATATAATATCTGGAAAGACAAGGTTGTTTTCCCACTTCTATTTTCCAATAAGAATATTTCTCTATTTGTCTGATCTTACGAAGATCACTTCAGTTTTGTTTTCATTGGTCAATTGATACATGTTCATTTTACGTTTGATTTGCGTTCTGTAAGTTGTTGCGGTTATGCTCGGTAGTTTGTTTTTCTAGAGCATATCCCAGAAGCAGATATAACAGTGAATTGTATTGCAATTTGTAGTTGAGGGAAAATTGCTATAAAAGGGTACGAGAGGACAGAACTCGCTTACTCTGGAAAATGAGGTTACCCACTTCTCAGTCATGCAAGCAAAATCAAGAGGTTCTCTTTGTCCCTTAACAATGTTTTGTTTCCTTTTTAATTTGAAAAGGTTTTTTTGCAACCGCATAATTTTACAGACACTAGCTTACTCAATTTCTCATCTGCAATTTATCTATGACAGCTAGTTTCTTCCAGTATGAATTGGGTGATGTGCTCTTATGTTGGTTCTGCTTTTACTTATGACACTATGCAGTTTGGTGATGGACTTCTGTCGTTTTGGTCTTTTCCCGTTTTTCCTTTTTGTAGCTTGTCTGGATATTGAATTTGAAGGAGCTATTCTAGCTGATTAAGTGATTCACTGCACTTGACATTGTAAATAGTTATTGATATTACTATTACTAATTTATATATTCCTAAGGAAATGGCCATTATTTTGGGCGTCATATTGAATCAAAGATTTTCGGGGAAGCATCAATTCTAACTTAAGGCCTCATGTCTGAACTAGAAAAATGACCTGTACCATGATGAGCCAGTGCTATCAACCTTGAGCTGGTTGTGATTCACATGCTGCAGCCTACAGGCCTTGGTTTTAGACTGCAAACCATGTGCAAGGCTGAAATGCCATTTACAAGCCCAACATTCTAATTGATTATTTGCATTCTTTTCAAATTTATAACTGATTCACTTTTACTTCTCTAGTTTAATAAAAATTTCAATTCAGTTCCTTTGGTCCACTTCTCAATTTTTGCTAGTTCTCAAATAGGTGAGATCAAATCATTGTTAATGGAGCTTTCAATTGTAAACATAACATGGTGTCATTTTACTATATATTCTTATTTTGATGCATCATGTTGTCATGGAATGATGGTGATTCTATATCACATGTGGTTTGCTACATCAGCAATTTTGTGCCACATCATCAGAATATTTTACATTGGACCATCAGGAGCAGTATTGAGTATTTTGTTAATGATGGGACTTGATTACACCAATTCAAAAACTAGGCAGAAACATAGGAACTAAGGGAATTGGATTGAAACTCCAAAAGAACCAAAAAGAAGTGAATTTTAGCTTAAATAATTATTCTAGGCACACAAGAATGCTACATAGCTCGTTGCAACAATGTTTCCATAGATCAAAAAGATATTTTAGAATAACAGGTATATAGTGCAATTTGTCATCAATTTGTGTGCATGTACTTGAAATAGCTTGTTTCAGTAATGGAGTGAGCCTTAGCAAAGGTAATAACTTATAGACCAATTTGCCATCATCTTATATGTTGAACCTATTGCTGATAATGTGATATGTTGATACATTTTGAAAATGTAATTGCTTTATTACTTATACCTTCAGCAGTTCGGTTTATAAAATTTTGAGGGACTCCAGTTACATTCTTGTATTTTAATATTATCCTAGCTGTAATTGCATTTAGCAACTTTTGAATATTTACCTGGTGGCAGGATATAGTCAGATCTGCATTCCGGGATATTGTGTCTGATGAACTTAAGAAAATGAAGAAATCATCATTACAGAACCCAATTAAGGATCCAACTTCTGATTCTGAGTTTGATGACTTATTATGGGAGTACGATGGTATTCATACTCCTTACCAGGGTGAATGTGAAGAGATACTGCTAGAAATGCAAAGGATATTTTATGAAGATCTTAAAGTTGAACCAAACTTAAAAGGTAAATTAATGTTACTTGTGTCAAACTATTTTGAGCTCTTCCAGAAATGTATTATTGTTGGAATAAACTGCCATGTTAGTGGCTTGTGAATTATGCTATGATACAAAGTATAAAAGTACAACTGTTTCTGAAGAACGTATTAGTGGCTTATTTATTAGTTTTCTTTCTTCCTTCTGATTATCTTCAGTATTTGGTTTTCTTACTTTCTTTTATTCAGCTGTCTTGATTTTCCCTTCAAGGTGCATGTGTTTATGAGTCTGTGTTTTAATATCTTCTTATCATTTGACATCTTTTTTGGATGCTTCACCCTCAAGTTATGGATAGCAGAAAACATTTGAAAATATTTTGTGTAGAAAATTTCATTCTTTCTTATTTGTTTGTAGATCTTACTTGTTTCCATGCAGGTATTGACTGCATAAGTGAAGCATGGGAAGATGAAGAAGATGAGTACTTGGCTCGTGCACTTTATGAGCATATGCAGCTGAATGCAGATCAGGTAAATATTTCACATGCATGGCATTTTTATGCATAAATGTGCAGCATGAGCATAGATTATATGTGTTAGTTTATATTCAGGTTGTACAATAATTGTGTGAATCAAAAAACTCATTTTCATTCTTTCTGTATTGAACCCATTACAATCGTGTTTATATAACAGATCATACAATAGGAAAAAGACAAAATGACAGATAACAAAAAGGCAAAATACTGCCATGTGTTCCGGTGATTATAACAGAATAATATTCTATCACATACAAGAAATTACCACGAGACTACTTTCCTTGATTGCCATCTGTCACTGTGTAGATGCTCTAATATACAATAGCTATGCTAATTGTAGGAGATAGGACCCAATTACAAGGTATAGAACCTGTATCCCATAATGGAAGTATGGGATTTTGATATGGGGTTTATATGGTCTTGAGCTCTCCAACCTTCTAGCTTTGAGGCATGATTCTACCTAGTTGCCATCACATGGCATTTTATTGACCATTTCCTTACTCCCTCGAGAAACTGTCACCAAAGGTTGACATTTTGAAGAAGTAATTGTGGAAAATTACTGTATATCATTCTGAATAACTTGGGATACATATATACACAAAAGAAAATCTATCTAATAATTACAAAATCAAATCCAATCAAATCAAATAATATCCTAATAATATCCTATAATAAATAGAAAGATATGTCAAATATTAACACCCCTCTTCAAACTCAAGATGGTTCAATAACAAACATCTTGAGTTTGTTTACTAATATATTAAACTGGCCTAAACTGTGTGACTTAGTAAATAGATCAGCTGGTTGATCAGTAGTCCGGATAGGAAGGAGTCTGAGAGTTCCTCGAACAACATGCTGTCGAGTAAAATGACAATCAATCTCAATATGTTTAGTCCGTTCGTGAAATACATCATTATGAGCAATTTGTTTGGCACTCTGACTATCACAATAAAGGTCAGTGGAAGAGTCTTGGGCCACCCCCATATCAGTAAGAAGCCATCGAAGACAAAGTATTTCAGAAGTAGTGTCAGCTAAAGCACGATACTCGGATTCAGCACTTGAGCGAGAAGCCAATGTCTGCTTCTTACGTCGCCATGAAATCAGAGAATCACCAAGAAAAATGCAGAAGCCAGTGGTAGATCTACGATCAGAATGATCACCTCCCCAATCTGCATCAGAATAAGCTCGTAGAACAATCGAAGAACTAGCAAAGAAATGCAAACCATGAGATAAGGTTCCTTTAACATAACGAATAATGCGAAGTACTGCGGCATAGTGAGTAGTACGGGGAGCAGACATAAACTGGCTGGCAATGTGCACTGCATAGGCAATATCAGGTCTAGTCACTGTGAGATAGATGAGACTTCCAACTAACTGATTATAAAATGTAGGATCTTTCAACAATGTTCCATCAGTAGGAGTGAACCGAGCGTTAGGTTCAATAGGAGTAGCCTCGACTGTGTCGTCAGTGAGTTGAGCTCGAGAAATCAAGTCAAAGGCATACTTGACCTGAGAGAAAGATATACCATCTTTTACATAAAGTACCTCAAGACCAAGAAAGTAACTGAGATGCCCAAGATCTTTCATTTCAAAATGATTCCCAAGGAAAGACTTGAGTTCTTGAACTCCGATGGAGTCATCACCTGTGATAATCATGTCATCAACATACAACAGAAGCAAGACTATACCACGATCAGTAGTACGAATAAACAATGCAGAATCGTGAGGACTGCAAGAGAAACCAAGCTGACTGATGGTAGTGCTAAACTTAGCAAACCAAGCACGAGGAGCCTGTTTAAAATCATAAAGAGCACGTCGGAGACGACAAACCTTGTTTGCCGATAAGGATATCCTGGAGGAGGCTTCATATAAACTTCTTCTTCTAAATTTCCATTCAGAAAGGCATTTTTGACATCCATTTGATAAAGAGTCCAACACTTGGCTGCAGCAATAGCAAGAAGACTTCTAACAGAAGTAATTCGAGCAACCGGAGCAAAAGTCTCCTCATAGTCAATCCCATACTCTTGAGTAAAGCCCTGAGCCACCAAATGAGCCTTACGCCGTTCCAAAGCACCATCAAAATGAGTCTTAATTTTATATACCCATCGACATCCAACTAGAGTCTTATCAGGAGGAAGATCAACAAGATCTCAAGTGTGCATTTTTTCCAATGCCTGCAATTCTGCTTGCATAGCTTGCTGCCAATGAGAGTCACGAGAAGCTTCCTTATAGGACTGAGGTTCCTGTAACTGAAGAATAGTAGAGAAGCAGCGGTAATCTCGAAGGTAAGAAGGAGGGTTTCTTTCACGAGTAGGCCGAGTGGATTCAGAGGACAAAGGCTCTGTAGACATGACTTGCGGAGGAGAATCAGAAGTAACAGAACCATCTGGAGAAGGTGCAACATCAGGCGTAGTGGTGAGCTCATCAACTGAACCTGTACCTGAGTCACTCGGAAAAAAGATCAATAGAAGGATTCGTAAAGATTGGGGAGGAAGTGGAAGGAATCGAAGAGAAATTAGTCAAAGAAGAAAACTGGACATTTTCCCAGAATACAACATGACGAGAGATTCGTATACGATGGGATAAAGGATCCCAGCAACGATATTCCTTATGCTCAGAATCATACCCAAGAAAGCAACAGACATGGGCATGTGCTTGTAATTTGGTGGTCTCATGAGAGGGAAGAAGAACAAAACAAGCACAACCAAAAACTTTTAACATAGAATAATTTGGAGAAGTACCATGAAGACACTCAAAAGGAGAGATGTTACCAAGAACAGAGGATGGAACACGATTGATACAATAGACAGCAGTCATGGATGCTTCTCCCCAAAAACGCTCTGGACAAGAAGCGGAAATTAGCAGAGCTTGGACAGAATCAAGAATATGACGATGTTTTCGTTCTGCACGACCATTTTGTTGAGAGGTGTAAGGGCAAGAATATTGAGAGATAGTGCCCTGTTCATCAAGAAAACTAAGTAATTTGGAGTCACGATACTGTAAAGCATTATCACGACGGAAGACTTTAATTATCTTGGAAAATTGAGTACGAACCATAGTAGGAAATTTAATATAAATTTGAGATAACTCTGAACGATTTTTCATCATATAGATCCAAGTAAAGCGTGAAAAATCATTAATGAAAAGTACAAAATATCGTGATCCTCCCATGGAGGGAGTAGGAGAAGGTCCCCAAATATCAGAATGAATCAAATCAAATGGAGAATCAGAAATAAAATCACTTTTATTAAAAGGTAAGGCAGGTTGTTTTGCAGTCTGACAAGAAATACAATGTAAGGATTTTTCACTAACAGGACCTAGAAAACTATTAGAAATCAAAAGCTGCAATTTATTCAAAGAAGTATGAGCAAGTCGACGATGCCATAAATCAAGAGATGAAGAGGTAGTAGTAGCACACAATCTGAATGACGGAGTGACATCAGGAAGATGCATAGAAGTGAGCTCAAACATACGTCCGACTTTACGCCCAGTCCCAATGATCTGTCCTGTCTGAGAATCCATCACAACATAACCATGTTTGTTAAATAATACATCATAGCCCATGTCAACAAGCTGACCAACAGAAATAAGATTGAAACTAATGGCAGGGACAAAATAAGTATCACAAAGAGATAAAGAAGGTGAGGGAACAGTACCAACATGACTAACAGGCATTTGGGAATTATCAGCAGTATGGATAGAGGGAGCAGTAGAGTTAGGTGTCATGGAAGAAAAAAGATCAGATTGTCCAGTCATATGATTACAACAGGCAGAATCAAAAAACCAAGAAGATATACCTGGAGGAGTAGCTAAAGCAGTAGGTGGACTAAAAGAACTGGAAATAAGTTTTCGAAGTAACACTTCGAGATCAGAAGTAGAAGATGTTGAAGTGGATTCAGAAGGTGACTCGCTGTTGGCAGCATCAGTGGCAGAAAGAGCAGGCTTGGTTGAATGCCCAGGTCGTGAAAACTTCCTTTGATCAGTTCTAGGTGGACGAATGGGACATTGATCAATGAGATGCCCGGTCTTCTTACAATATTTGCAATATAAGGTGGGACAATTAGCTGCTATATGATCTTTCTTCTGGCATGCACGACATTCAATGAAGAGACACTTAGCAAAGGAGTGATTGGACTGAGGACAGCGCAGACAAGACTTAGAATTCCTGTCAGATACAGCAAAAACCATCTCTGGATTACGATGCAGAAGACCCAAGCGAGTTTCCTCAGATCTAAGACGAGGAAGAGCATCCTCAAGAGTAGGAAGTGGACTTTGATGCAATAAAGATGCGCGAACAAGCTCAAAATCATCTGTAAGACCCATGAGGAACTGAATAAGTTGGAGTTGATCACGATACTTCAGAAAGGCTTGAGCATCTGCATCACATTTGAAAATAGGCTCTGAATAAGCCAATTGATCCCAAATAGATTCGATCTTAGCAAGAAACTCATAAAGAGGTTGGCCACGTTCTTGTCTGAGAATACTGAGATCCTTTTGCAACTGAAACTGATTAGATAAATCTGATGAGGTATAACGACTAGCAATATTATCCCAGACTTCTTTAGCAGTTTCAAATCGACCAAACTGTTGATGAATACTAGCAATAGAGGTGTTACGAAACCATGTAATGATCTGATTATTTTTGCTATCCCACTCCTCTAATCGTTCATTAAACTTAACCTCTGTTTCTTCAGACACATGAGTAGGAAATTTGATGTCACCAGTAACATATCGCCATAATTTTCTGCCTTTAAGAAAACCACGCATGCTTTCCAACCAGAGACGATAATTGGATCCATTCAAAATAACAGATATAGGTTGAGTAATATCAGATTTATCCATGATGAAACAAACTAATTCCAAAAGAAGCCCAGGAGAAAATGAAATTCCCAAAAGAAAACTGAAAAATAGAGAATTTCAAGGAATTGACTAATCAACAAACCAACCACACAAGGAGAAGCAGAAGATGACAACAAGCAGAACGAGATGAACGACGGCGCGAACGGACACCAGACGCGCCCTCACGCGCCGGAGAAAGGAAACTATCCCGACGGCACGTGACGCGCGTGGGAGCGCGTGCAACGGAGGAAGGCTGCCCGAATTGGTGGACCGGCCGAACTTGAGACGCTGAACACGGTGGTGAGGCGCGTGTCACCGGTAGACCACTGGACAGCGACAAATCTGAGGAAAACGTACTAACGCCAATGGAGAAAAAAAAATAGCCCTAACCTAGCTCTGGTACCATGAAGAAGTAATTGTGAAAAATTACTGTATATCATTCTGAATAACTTGGGATACATATATACACAAAAGAAAATCTATCTAATAATTACAAAATCAAATCCAATCAAATCGAATAATATCCTAATAATATCCTATAATAAATAGAAAGATATGTCAAATATTAACAGTCTCATCATCCCTATCCTTGTAGTCCAGGTTAGTTACATTTCCTTATAAACCACCTTTCTCTCACCCTTCACTCATCTTCCAGAATATACCAGAAACCTTTAAATTTCCTGAAGGGATACTCTTTTGATTTGACCAACACTTTTCGGTGGACCCAAATATGTATATTTATATCCAGGTGCCTGTTCCACTGATTATGTGCACTCTCTGTGCAAGAATTTTTTCATTCGATTAGGACTTGTACACAAGATATTAGACTTTACTTTTTAAGCTACTTTATTAAAACATGGCTTCGTGAGATGTCTTTTTTTCACTCGTTAGTTTGCTATCCGCATCATCTTTTAATCAGCATATGCACTGGCACTGCTAAACTACAACTTCCTTAGAATCTTGATTCCACATTTCTGGTGTGTTGCAAAAGTTGTCCATTTATTCATAGCCTCTTCACCCTGTGCTTTCACTGAAACAGATGTTTTTTTCGCTTCCCCCATTTAATTTTCATAAAGCCTCTCATTTTGATGATTGAAATTTGAAAATGATCATAGACCCATAGACAAGAGATTTGGTGCCCGATTTGCAAACAAGGAGAGCTTAAAGAGAGTCGTGATCTTATATATTGCATTCGTTGTGAACTTCAACTAAGCAAAGCTAACGAGGTACCTGCTTTTCTTCCTTTTGTCAAGACTGTTATGTTCTTCCATTTTAGAACTGGTTTATTTATTTATTTGTTAACTTCTTATGACGTTTAAGGGGACTGAGGTTTTAGAAAGTATAAAGTCCAAGTCCCTATCAGTAATTCACTCTGTTTATCTTTGTCATGGGTTTCATTAGTTTATTATAGGTTAATCTTCTGAGATTTATTTTTTCTTGCTTTGCTATATTTAAATAAGTGTTAAATAAGCCTTAGTTGTGGAGTCAAAAGAATCTGTCTTATCAATGGCAGAGTTGATCCTATGGAAGTATCTTGGTTTGTAAAAGATTTTTGAGTTTTGGTTGGATTTAGATCCCCTCAATTGCTCAGTTGCTTAAGTGAGGAGAAAGGTAGAAATAGAGTGAGATCTACAATGACTGGTGCACCTTATCCATATCTCTATCTTCCTCTTCAATTGAGCAATTGAGGGGATTCAAATCATATGTTTCTGCTTTTAGTTAGCATAGGACCATGAATTGTGGCTTCTCAATTTTTGATTCATTTCAGGTTACTTCAAAAAGGTCGTTAGGGAATAACTGTTGATAGTTCCGTATTCTTTGGTTGTGATTTCTTTTCTATTTCGTGGGGACTATAGTATTAAAAGTCTAGTTATTAAATTGGAATTCCTATGATATCTTTCAATAGCTTTTTTCCATTTCCAAACAACACGAGATACCTGTTTTATTGGCTATTAGTAATAAAAAACTGAAGATGGAGAAAAATAGAATGAACAAAATAATTCTAAAAGTAGGAAATATTAAATAATAATTACAATAATACAATATATATCGTTAAAAATAAGAAAAAAATGGGCTTTGATATTCTGTTATGTTGCATCTTTATGCTGTAATGATTTATTAGCAATATCTTTTTATAATCTTTAATTGGAGGATGACTTACCACAACCTTGTAATTTTTCTCTTATAATACATCTTCCTTTGCTGAAATAAACAAGTTACATCTTCTAATGTTTCAGCTTACTTTGGACTTCTTAAGAGATCGACTAGCTGAAGCTCATACTGAGCATTTTGACAGAGGCTGCAGATTGAAGCCCATATTTTGTATGGAGACCAAATTTAATTTAACTGCATTATACATTTCATGTGAAGGCTGTGATACATTTGAAGTTGTAATTTAAAATTTGTTAACTTTTTTTTTTCAAATAATTTGGGTATTTTAGGTTTGGCTTAAATGAGTTATTTCTTTCTATTTCCAATCCTCCAGAAGCAACCTGAATTCCCTAGTGTTTTTGAACGGTTGGGTTTTATATGTGTTATAATTGTCGTTGGCTCTTTAAAATAAAACAGAAGAAATGAAATAAGAATGAGAGGAATGCAGAAATAAGTATATGAACCGTAAGGTAGCATTTGGTATTATTATTATTATTTAGTATCTTAATTTTTCGAGACTGAAAATATATTTATCAAATATTTGAACTTGACATTTAAAATATCTCAAATTTTCATAACGCTGTAAGGTTTTACTATTGGTTCCATTTGTGAAACACATGAAAGATACTGAATAATTATGCTAGAGATAAGAAAAGACAATCCCAATTTTCAAAGAAATTCAGTCCATTTTCTTTTAATTTCTAATGAAAGCAATCATTTTTTGTATATATAAAAAAAAGAAAGTAATTATTTTAATTAAAATTTGACTATATAAATCATTCAAAAAATAAATTAATTAAATGCTTCATTTGGGAAGCTTCTTTAAATCACCTTCAAAGCCCTTTTGCTAGAAATCATGAGGGCAATTTCAGAGCATGAAACTGTGTTATGGTTGTGAAGTTAGGGAGCCATCCCTTCATATTTTCAGAGACTATCCCAAAGCCAAGGAAGTCTGGACTAAGTTGCTCAGACCTTGTTTCTTAGCTCACTTATGTTTTTTTCCTTTCCTTAAGAGGCGGGAGGAATCGAAGCTAGGATGCAATCATGGAAAAGAGCTTTTTGCTCCAGTTTGTTGGATGATTTGGGAGGCTAGATGTAAAAGAAACTACTCTAATGAAGCTGTAGCTGAGGAGGACATTGCTTTCTTACGTAATCAGAAGACCATGATAGATGACACAAAAATGGTGGCTCAGAAAGGAAAGCTTAGTCTTGGGCATAAGGAATCTTTCATTGTCCGGCACCCTCAAATAGAAACTGCCAAACTGGTTTTGGTTGGACACTGATGGTTTGATTGACCACAGAGGAGAGGCAACCTGTGGAGGCATAATTAGAAACAATGAGAGAGTGGGAAAGTTGGGATTTTTGCCTAAGATATCTGAACTTCATGGCATACTTAAAGGCATATGACTTTAGTGGATCCGGGACACAAAAAAGTGACTATTTATATAGATTCTGTTGAAGCCCTCAACCTTATTAAGCGTGATTTCAACTACCAACATCACCACATGAATATGGTGAATGAAATTAAGCAATGATTGTTGCAAGACTGGACGATCTATTGTGCTGATTGGCTAGTGAAGGAGGCCCATCATATTCAATTGGATTACATGGTCTTTAGGAAGGCTCTTATTGATTACAGACTTTCTATATCAAACAGGGGCTTTGAGACAGACAGTCATAATGTTTCCCCTTTCCGGTGAGTATCAAGTAAAAATTTACTAAGCTAGGCTATTGAAAAAATTAGGCTAACTTAGGAAAATACAAGAAAACCTGCTATAAAAGAAATGCAAAACTTAAAAAAAAAAATAATGCAATTTTTTTTTAAAAAAAGAAACTATAGATACAGACAGTCAAATTGTTCATGGAACAATGACTAATATGCACAAAGGATCTGAGTCAACTTTTTATTAGAAAAAAAAAATAGCAGAGGCCAACCTGGGCGCCTGGGACATAGGCCCAAAGTCTGCGATGAAATGGGCTTTTAGCCTGGTTCTGAATGGGCTAGCGTGCCCTTGGTCTACCACTCCAAATCCAAAGCTGGAGTGGGCCATTCTTAGGATAGGCCCTTTCAGAGACATGCAGAATATTTTCTCATTCAGTCATTCTTTCCTCGTTTGTCATATCGTTTTTTTTTCAAATTAATTGTTGGCCAAATTTACAGAATCATTTAATTTATAATATGTAAAATTAAAATTTATCAAATGGAATTTTATAAATTTTAAATTTTTTCATCAACTAGATTCAACCATTTAAAATTTGAAAATGCAAATTAATTGTTTAAAATAAAAACAAATCAATGATCTTGCCAATAAATAATAAAGCAATAATATCCATTGGTTATACTTTTATATGATATATTGATTAATATGTTATTTTATTAATAGAAAATGATATGTTGATCTAAACAATAAGCGTTGGTCCCAGTAGAAGAGGTTAGGATTCCTTAAACATGATGTTGTAACTAGATACTAGATGATTTTACCCAAAAAAAATAATAATTTGCTAAAAGGACCATCCACATTCAACATTGATAATAAACTCAAAAGAGTTATATCTGCCGCTTATCCCAGAATTTATTTAGTTATTTGTGAAAAGAAAAAAGTTTGTGTTCATTTCACTGACGTATCACACACTGTGAGTTAAATAATCACATAAATAGTAAAGGGAATATTTATCTGCATAAATTTGAAAGCTTGTGAAGGTTTATTATTAAAGTTTAAAAGTTAGAAAAATCAATGTACAAGTATATAATATAAAAGCAAAATTGCAAAACACATAAACTCAAAATCTTTAGATATTCTATGCAATTTCATTGTAATTATTTATCTGAAGTTTTGCTTTAATATATTGCCTTGGATGTTAATTACACAGCTTTAAATTATCGCATCCATACAACCCCACATGGATTGCATAACCTAGCCTTTGGAATTGTTGTAACTTTTTCTTTTGATAATTTTTTATAGCAAAAATTATTAATTTATATTTGGTTAAAACAATTATTATACAGCTTTTAGTGCTCTTTCAAAGCCATACTTTCTCTTTTTTTGGGCCAAAAAGCCATACCTATATATTTTTATAGTTTTTCATGCTTTATGATTTATTATAAAAGTTATTTTTTATAGATACTGATATTGATGCAATTATTATAAATTTAAAATTTTGAATTCATATTCATAATTTAATTCTATATTTATGCTTATTCAAAATCTATTACTATTTAATTTTTGTTGTTGCTTTAGTGTGTGTAATATATATATATATATTCCGTATATTTCACTATTTTCTTACCAAAACACAAAGTAGGGTTATATTTTCGCTCGTCAAAAGACCAGGGTTATATTTTCCCATAATCCAATTAAAAAATAATGAAATTTTTGTTCTTATTAGAAAAACATGTTCGTTTAATCTAATTTTTATTTTACATTTATCATTTAACTATGTGTAATATATCATGCCTAACTCTTTCTTTTTATTCTATACTCAAGTCAAACCTTGTCCATTTCAAATATTAGATTCTTTCAGATTTTTTCTCCATTAGTTCAATTATTATTTTATTAAATTGACTTTTTAAAATTTCTTTGAAGCCCAATTCTATTAAAATTTCTTTGAGTGTGTTTTGATTATTTTTTTTTTTTGCTAAAAAGTGATTATTTTTTACCCAAAATCACTCAGACATAAGTTTTATCAAACACAACACATAAAGAATCAATAATCGTTTATAGTCCAAGAATCAATTATATAGAAAAGTGAAAATTTGTCACTTATAATGGTCAATTATCAATTATAGTTTCCAATTTTTGTCCATAATGAGGATTTAAATTCTAATAAAATTTTAATTAAAAATTTATTAATGAATTTTTTTAAAATAAAAATTATTATTTAAGAAATAAGGGCATTTAAAATATTTTCAATGATTATTCATTAAAAAGTGTTTTTGATTAAACTTATTCAAACATATTTTATTTTATCAAAATTACTTTAAAAATAAAAATATTCAAATATAAATCACTTTTAATAAAATTAATTCTACTTAGAATCAATTATGTAAAATTTAATTTAAACACAAATTTAAAAATGGAACCCAAACTGGCCATTTTGATGGAAGCAGACTTCCTTGAAAGTACACTTATAGTATACCAAACAAGCTGCAACAACACGAATTCTGATTCCATTTCCACCTCTATACCTATTCTGACATACCAAATGGGATGTTGGCTTTCCCCAGTTTCCTATAACTGAAAATACATAAAGCTTGAATGTTCGCCATGTCAACTTCCGTGACGTTTGACTGTTGAAAATTCTATCGTTTCGAACAGACTCGGATTATTTTCTCAAGTCAGTTTCATGGCTGTACATTTAGAGCAGTTTATAAGAGCTCGAAGCTAATTCTTATTTACATGAATTACCTCTATTATCGCCATGTAATAAAAGAAAATAATTAAATAAAGAGTAAATTTCATATAAATATCAAGAAAATAAGATATTTTTAAAAAGTAATCCCAATTTACCATAATTCAAAAAATCTACGAAAGTTTGTAATTGGAATTAAAATTGTAAGGTAAAAAATAAAAATATCCTTCATGTACGAGTGACCTATTTGCAAGTGATAATAGTATGTTTGTAAATAAAATAAGCTCATTTACAAATGATACTATTATGACTTGTAAATAAGATTATATCACTTGTAAATATACTATTTTCACTTGCAAATGGGTCACTCACCTAAGAAGGGTATTTTCATCTTTTATTTTTTAATTTTAATTTTAATTACATTTTGGTATTTTTTGAAATTAGGGCGAATTCACATTGCCTTTTGTAAATATCTTATTATTTTCTTGGTATTTATTTGAAGTTTTCCCTTACATAGATGTGCTTTTAAATTGTTTTTATTTTTTTAAAAAAGAAACTATTGTGCGTGTGTCTCAACTCAAGTATGCATGCATGGTTGACCAGATCCACGAAAATGAGGAAAGAACCCATTTTTTTGTGACTAGCCACGTCCGTGACTGCCTTTTGTTCATCGACATTGGTAGTTACTCATCTATTCAACTAATGGTCTGTTTGGTTCAAAGGAGAGAAAGAAAGGGAAGGAATTTTAATGAAGAGAAAGAAAAAGGAGAGAAAAGAAGGGATTTTAATTTTACCTCGTTTGGAAGGAAAAAGAGAGATTTTAGTGGAAGGATTTTAATTTTACCTTGTTTAGTTTAGGAGGGGAAATGAGGAAAAATAATTATAATTTGACTATTATACCCTTAATTTATTTAAGTTAATATAAGAAAAAGACTGACTAGTATATTATGTGGTCGAGTAATGAAAAAATGAAGAATATTTTGGTCATTTTGGACATAATAACACATTTTCTCCCCCAAATTATCCCAATTTGGAGGGAAAATATATAAGGGGAGGGGAGAAAAAATTTTAATAATATTTTCCCTCCCCTTCCTTTTCCTTCCCTCTATTTCTCTCCAACCAAACAAATCATAAGAGAAATGTACCAGCCCTGAATTTACAATATCTTCTTTAGCGTGTGTTTGTAGTGCTTCCAGAAAAAAACAGAAAAGAAAAGAAAAAAGAGGACGGATAACATTATTATCATAATAAAACACAAGAAAAACAAATTGATTTTGATGACAAAAAGTTTAATCATTAATTCCGCCTCACCAACTTCTCATCGAATATGAAACATACATGAATTGCTGATAGAGATCACGAAGTAGTTATAATATAATGCATGATTTTTAAAAAACCAGCCGAATCCATTAAAACATTATATCAATACTAGACTCATATATAGGCCCAAATATTATCTCTAACTTTGGGCCTGGATATACACAAGTCTCATTTTCACCTGCATGGACATGTAGTCCAAAATAATTCCTTTGAGACGAGGAATGATTAATTTGAAATATATATATATATATATATATCTATATTTATAAATTTATATATTATCAAAGGTTTAAAAAATCAGATCGGGCATTGAATCAGTTAAGACATAGATTCAAGGTTCAATGGTTTAATTGAAATTAAACTGGTTATAATAAATTTAATAACTCTTTAATTTTATGCATTATATAAAAAATAAAAAATATTATTAATAAGTTTCACAACCTACTATTAAAATCTAAATAAATTAATATTCATTTATAAATATATTTTGAATTTAAAATAGTCAATTAATATTTTTTTCATATTATTTATTAAGTAAATTTATCATTATTAATAATTATATATCATAATAATACTTATATAATATCATAATATAGACAAAAAAATTTATACAAAAAATAATTCTATTTAGTACTAAAAATAACGTTATTTTATTTTTAAAAAATAAAAAAATTTAAAATTTTTTAAAAATTTAAAAAAATTTAAAATAATTAAAAAATAAACCAGTTTAACAAATTTAACATCGGTTCGAGACCGATTTGATGAGTTTTCCACTGATTCTAGAAAAGAGTGGTCAAAATTTATAATTGGACAGGACCTAATACCAAGAATTAGTCGAATCGGCTAGTCTCATTCGATTTTTTGAACATTATATATTATACAAGTTTATGGCAAATCACTGGCTCTTGAGCAGTTTTTTTTTTCCTAGACTTTTCTCTTACTTCGTTGCATTTTGTATTTTTTTTTTTAACGATTCTCATTTTTATTTTTCACACAAATTATTAATTGTATTTTTATTTTTATATTTCTTCTTCTAATTTCAATTTTTTCAGTAGGTCTCATTCTCTTCAATCATTATCTATTATGTACCTCATATATATATATATATATAATTAGTTTTACACGAAATGACGTACCAATACTTGTTTATATTTGTAACATGAAGACTTAAGTGCCTGTTTTTGTTTCACGTTTTGCAAACGTAACAATGGTTTTTAACCATGATTTTTTAAAAGATGTGTTTGGCCAAACACAGATAAAATGTAAACTGACTTTTTGAAAAATGAAAAGTGGGTTAAACTGTGGTTTTGGAAAAGGAGGAGAAAAGTTACTTTTCCGTTAACAAAACGTGGGTTTTGGAAAAGGAGAAACAAATTTACTCTATATTATATATCTAAAAGTACTTTTAACCCCTATCATCCAAACAGATTTTTTGTCAAAACTTACTTTTACAAAAAGAATATCCAAACATGATAACTTCCAATAAACTTACTTTATCTAAACTTCATTTTTACAAACTTCATTTATCTTAACTTATTTTTACAAAACGGAGAACCAAACGGGCCCTGTGCCGTTTGGTTCATCTTTTGCAAAATGTAACCATAATTTTCAACCATGGTGTTGTAAAAGATGTGTTTAGCCAAACACATGTGAAACACAAACTGACTTTTTGAAAAATGAAAAGTGGGTTAAACTGTAGTTTTGGAAAATGAGGAGAAAAGTTACTTTTCCGTTAATAAAACATGGGTTTTGGAAAAGGAGAAACAAATTTACTCTATATTATACATCTAAAAGTACTTTTAACCCTTATCATCCAAACAGATTTTTTGTCAAAACTTACTTTTACAAAAAGAATATCCAAACATAATAACTTCCAATAAACTTACTTTATCTAAACTTCATTTTTACAAACTTCATTTATCTTAAATTACTTTTACAAAACGAAAAACCAAACCACCCTTATATATGCTTTGTCCCATCTGTTTCTACCGCAGATTATATCATTTTCCACAATAATTCTAGAAAGCCCACTTTCAAGGACCCTTGTAGATTCAACCGTCATTGAAGTGACAATTTTTTTTTAAAAAATTATAATTGTATATATGCTTATAATTTCAGAAGTTCCTTCTTCTATCCCGTTGCAAATTAGTTTTGAACATTCCACAAATTTCTAAGACTACCATCATATTCATATTCAAAACTTACAAAACACCAAGTAAATCCAAGTTGCAAATGTAAATAATATAGGGGAGTAGGGCATTCATATTCCAGAATTGGTTGGAATTTCTATCCAAGTTTACTCTAAGTCAGAACAACATGTAAAGTAATGGTATATTAAACGAGTACACAATTGCATTTTTATGAAAGAAAGGCAGATAGATATGACAAGAAGGAACCACCACATATATATAAAGATCCAAAAGCACCACCAAGTTTCCTTATCACTTTTGATAGCTTTAACAGAAAGAAGCAATAAACTTTAAACGATGGAAATGAAATAAACTTAGCAAAGAAGAATTCCTTTCCACTTTTGACCCTCATGTTATCTAATTAGTAGTTAAAGCATCTTTATTGAACTAGATATTTCAGAATATAACACACGCACACAGACACACACACTAAAAGTTAGCAGAAACACATCCTTCACTAATAATTATGAGTTTTATTAGGGAGGCCATATGAGATAGAAATGGACAAATTAAACATATCTTCATCTTCTAATATGTATACCTTACTTTTATTATGTTTCTTTCTAAAATCATACAACAAATAAAATATATCTAAAGTTATTATGCTTGGAAACAACATATCATCACACCTATTTTTCTAGATCCTTGGTACATATAATGAACCATATATCAGACTTCTTCTATGGTCACATAGCATTAAATCATTGATAGATAAATTAAGATTATAATGCCGTGTTGTAAGACCTAAATTGCCCAGTCAATACTTACAGTTTGGAGTCTTGAAGTCTAGGATAAACCTTTTCCTCACCACTGAGTCCCTCCAAGCATATAATTGCATTGATGCAATTAGAAGCCTATATAAACAATGCCCTTAGTGTCATAGACTAAGCATAATTCAAGACTATCATTATAATATTTTAGTATAGAATAGATAATTATATGAACAAAAAGTACAAAACTAAATATCAAGGAATTAATGAGGAAGGTATAAAAATATGTGTAGGGAGGAAAAGTAGCATCACTTAAGCAAATCAATGCTAAAATCAAACTGGCCAGCTCATATGAGAAGACCTTAAAAATTCATGGGCATCTTCTTGACTTCCATCGCCATTTGGGAATTTATGCTCCTCATATCCCAAAGTACCTTGCTAGGAGATATTCGGCTCCCATTTTCTCTTAAAATCATTATCTATTGCTTTAGCTCACACATGAGACACACCAATCTTTTGCACAAAGCTGATACATTGATACTACACATTCTTTGACGGGTTTTAGTGATTCAGAGAGGATACTTTCCCCAACATTAAATGCCCACTCAGTTTTAACAACATTAGGAATTATTTGCTCACATTATGTTAATAATGAATGCCAGCATAATGCCATAACTATTATAAAACCTTGTGAACCACATGTTGCCAGATATTCTTGAGCTTGTCCTCGGTGGTTTGCTTAGGAACTCAACCACACCAAGCTTAAGAAAGAACAAATGGAGTTTCAAGGAATACATCATGATGGAGATCTAGGAAGCATTCAAAGGATCTATAGTTACTTGTGGAAAGAGCCTATTTACCTTGACGGATTGGTTGCATCTCCAAGGCCTAATTTGAGAACAAGAATGGTGTTTCCAAATCTCAATCCAAATTTAAATGAATTGATCCACTAAAAGACCACGTACTTTGAAAACTTGGTTTTTGAAGAGTCCATGAACAAAAGAGTTATTCAAAAGCTTACAATAGTAATTTGGAGCCTATGTTATCAAAATAAAGGTCCAAGGACCTAATATGCACATGAAGAAGTTCAATGGAGCCTTAATCATTCTTATTCAAGCCCAAATGTAAGTTCTTCTAGCCCATGGATTAATATGATGTGAACAGTATTTTTGGTTCATTAATTAGTTGTTTAATTGTATTTTGTTTTAAGTTTAATTAGGCAAAACTTGAATTATTTAAATAAGCCAATTTGTTGAGTCTTTATTGGGTTCCTAATTGTATTTTCAAGGGACCAAATAGTATTTTAAGAGTCTTATGTCCATTATGACTACTTGACCCTCAAATAGATTATAAATTAGGTATATTTTTTGAGTAAAAAACGTTACTTTCTTTGTGACTCTCAAAAAGTGACGTTTTATACTTAATTTTCATATTTATTTTGTGTTATCTAATGTTTTCTAGGATGTTCTTACTTGATTAGCAAGTTGAAATATTACAGTGTCTTAGTTCTAAATAAGTGAGATTCTTACAATATCACAAGATTTAGCGAATTTAAGTAATTTCCTATTATTTGGAGTCACTTAACTTTAGGAATAATTAGTTTCCTATTTTATAAGATTCACTACGCCAGATTTACATTTAGTAGACGCTCAAAAGTTGGCGGTTGTTTGAAAAAACGCATACAAAAATGAAGCGGTAAAGATTTGTTGACAGTTATTAAAATAACCGCCCACAGAAGTATTATTTAATTAATTTGTCAAAGACTTTAGTAGGCTGTTTTAGCTGGAACCGCCTACCAAAGTCCTTTAGTTTAACTAAATAGGCGGTTTCATTTGGAACCGCATACTATAATCGTAATTTTTAGGGCTGAGGTTTCACAATGTTTTCATTCATAATTATTTTTCTGCCCGATCGAACTCTTCCTCTCTCTCAAGCACAAGGTAAAGCACTGCCTCCATCGAGCTATTTCCTCTCGTCCTCGACATCTCCCTCCACTTGCATCGTCCTTAGGCTCCATCGTCCCCCTATAAAGCAGAGGTGGCTGGGGACGATACCCACTGACGGAGCAAAGGTCTTGACCTTCTTTTCACTTCTTCTTTGTATCACATACCTTCCCTCTTTCTCCCTTACTTCTAGGTAACTCCCAACCTTTGCCCTCCTTTTCTCCCACTAATTTCTCTTTGCATCACTAAATCTGAGTTCTTGTTTGTAAATCGCTACTAATTTTGGATTTCTAACATTCTGTAATGAGAATGAATCCTTGTCAACAATCTCCAACGTTCAGAGTCCCCACACCAAGCTGTCAATGCCCGAGTTCGTGCAAGTTCTATGGCTCGTTCTCATCTTGTAGATTGCTTAGTATTTTTGTTCCTTAGTCCCTTGTTTTTAGATTGGTGACTTACCTTATTCTCTTTTCTATTTCAACTGTATGGTCACTTTTTCTCGTTTGTTGACACTGAAAGTGAGAGGTGCTATGAACAGATTTAGACAGAAAAAGAAGATGAGAGGGATCTGTGTATTATTAATGACAAGAAAGGGACTAAGAGGCGATTATAATTTTTTTCCCACTGGTTACAGATCAAACTTGTCTAACCATTCTTTGATTGCAATTCTTGATTATTAATTTAAAATCTTCAGTTGTGGCTGCCTTTGTAGATTTTATTGTTTAATTTGTATTGGTAGTTGCATTTAGCATGTAGGTTTTGGATCAGGAACTTGACCAATCTATAGATGAGGAGGCATGAAGGCTCAAAATTATGTACTGAGAAAAAGTAAGATGCAACCACTCATTTAAGATTCTCCATATATAATATTATTTCTCTTGTTGACATGCACAGAGTTCGATATAATTTTGTTAAAGAAATCGCAACATATAACTCCATATTAGGTTGCTTGCTACTGCACAAAAGTAACTAATTGAAATGTCATAGAAGTCAAAAAATGACTTTCAATTATTTTTTGTATTGCTTTCTTGGAACCTACTTAGCTTGATGCCATCATTTCCAAGTGCATTCATTTGAGCTGTTACAATACAAGTTATCAATGATGTTGACATGGCTGCTTTTACTATAAAATGAGTTTGAGAGTTCATTAATGTGTAGACCAAAACACTTCTTTGCCTGATAACTGATTATTGTTCTGGTGGAGAGCTATTCCTGCTTCTAGACTAATAGCAAACAAAGGTTCTCAAAGAAGATGCAACCAGGTAAATTATTCCACAACTGAAAACAGGGTGTTGATTAATACCAAGTTCTTTTCATCTTTATTTGGTCCACTATTATTGTTATGGACTTTATTAAATAGATGTCAATACTTAGTACCCACTTTTAATGCTAGGAATCCTTTTACAATTATGCAACTTTGTATTTGCATATACTTTCCTTGAACTGACATAAATGTAATAATGATTATAGGTTTTATGCTTCTGAGGTAATGGTTGCACTAGAGTTCCTCCATTGTCAAGTTAGGCTCTTATTCATTAAATCTTATATACATATGTATTACAAGATGATGATTTCTATTGTTACATTTTCTTTTAACTTATAGAACTGTATGATAACTTGGGAAATGCTTAGTCTGGTGACCTTGAGTAAACTGACCAAGCAGCAACTATCTATAGACATATTAGCAAAATTTTCCCTGTGAACAAAGGCATAAAACATAGCCCTTCTAGTACTCATTGAGCTAGTGCTAGTGCTATTCTCGTAAGTGACAGTGGTTTATGAATACCTTAGTAAAAGTGGGGTCAACATATTGTAAATGTTTCCTTACTATCCATAATCTCAATTTTTAATTTATTTTGAAAAAAATTTTAAAACATTGTATGCTTATTTCTCTCTGTCTTTCTCATTGTAATACCATCTATATTTTCAAAGAACCTAAGTATGATGTGTGATAGATGTAATTATGGTGTTTACTACTTCAAGCTGATTGTTGAATAGTTTCCAGTAGTATTAAGGTTGAAAGTTGTTTAGTAATTCCCTGATAATGTTGATTAACATAGAAAATATTTTTAGGTGTTTTATGTAGCGTCAAAACCAAGGTAAAAATTTATCTATTACCTAATTTTCTGGATCTTTCACCATCCACTCCTAATATCCTAATTCCATAGTTTTTCTTTTAATATATCTAGTCTTTGGGGAGTCTGTAAAAACATGTTTAGAATTGAGAGGCAATGTCAACATGAATGATGATTTTGACATCTTGAATATAAAAAATAGGTCGGTTACTACTTTGCTCCAAGTCGCAAGCCTTACGCTGATAGCTAGATTATTACTGGCCTCATATATGAGGTTGAAGGATCTCTAATCTCAAGGTAACTATAAGTTTCTTCTGTGCTGGTATACCACTTTTGATGCATGATTGTTCTTTTTTTTAATATTCACTTTTAATTAGGCCTTCAAGAAAAATATTGAACTTTTGCTACTGTTTGTGGTTCTTTTCTTGTTTCTCAATCATCCAGTTTAGATACATTAATTATGGTTTTAATTTATTTTCAATCACATTTTGTAACATATGGTGGTGTTGTATCAATGACAGAGCTCATAAAGAAAGAAAGCATGGAGAAAAGGACGAAACAAAAGGGATTACAAAAGAAGAGTCAATACCAAAGTGTTGAGACATGATGAGTGGAGGTGGGGCCATTGCTTAAGGGAGACAAAGAATGGATCACCGTCTAGGTGATAATTTTGATTCTTAAAAAGGTGTGATTTGGTGGCGCCAGATGGTTTTATTTGATACACAAACATGCTTAGTTGTCATAGATCATCCCCTAACTTGGCTCTTATTTCATGGAAAAGATTTTAAATTTGTTTTGGTGAGATAAAATTACAATTTTCTTTTTTGTTAGGTTGTATGTTAGGTATTTTTCTTAATTGTTTAGGCTATATCTTAGGCTTTGTTTTTTCTATTTTTGTGGATTAGTGTGTGTAATTTCTTTGTTTTATTAATTAAATTGATATTAATTTGTAAATATAATTTTTTTATGAGTTTAGTATGTTGCATATATTTTGATACTGAATTAATTCAGTATCCAAATATATTTTTTTAAAAAAATTGGATATCCTTTGTAGGCGGTTATTAGAATAACCACCAACAAAAGTAAACTTACGTGGGCGGTCATTCAAATAACCGCCTACAAAGGTGAACTTTTGTAGGCGGTTATTTATATAACCGCCTACAAAAAGGGACTTTTGTAGGCGGTTATTTAGACAACCGCCTACAAAGTGGACTTTAGTAGGCGGTTATAACCGCCTACAAAAAAGGTCCCCTTATGTTGGCGCTCGCATAGTAAGCAGTTCATAATCGCCAACAATAGTTAAAACTAACCGCCTACAAAACCTTTTTTTGGCGTAGTGATTTTCTAATCATTCTAGAGAATTTTAAGAGTCATTATAAATATATGTATTTGGACTTGTGTTTTTGGAGAAGTTAAATAAGAATTGTTTTTCTTTAATTCTCTTGTGTGAGAATTATCTGAATTTATGTTCTTTTAAGAACTCGTGACCTACCAACCAAAATGATCAACCTAGCGGACGTCATCGTTATAGCTTAGAGACGAATTTCCTTAGTTCTAGCACGTGATCATCAACTTGTTTTTATTTATGAGATCATTTTCACTATATTTTTTGGTTTGCTTGGTCATCTACCAAGAGGGCCATATCACATCAACAAGAAGGATGCAATAAAAATGCATGATGTAAATTCTAAAATCTAAGACTAGTAAAATTGAAACTTAGACTACCAAATAGTCGGTACTTCTATTAAAGACTTGATTTAAAAGGAGAAGTTAAGATTTTGGTCAGTATTTTGGAAGTACTAAAATTTGAACTAATAAAAAAAAATGCAAAAACATCAAATAGAAGACTCAAGTTTGAATGATATTAAATAATAACCCACTAAGATTAATATGGATAAGTCAAAATATTACTACTTGCAAGCTATCATGGTTATGAGGCAATGATCATTTGAAGTCACTGCATCAAATTGTAAGTATCACTTGTTAGAAAAATTATGTCAAGAAGAATGAAACTAATGGGTGGTTTGGTTTTAACATATTTTAGGATTAGAAGTTATACCAAATATATAGCCAACATACCATATATCTACAGCCATTGAATAATGGGTGACTCCCCGAAGCACTTTAGGGACTCTATACCACAGTGTTAATATGTGAAAATGATTAGACAAAAAGTGAGAAAATAAGAGTTAAGAGAGTAATTGATTTAGCTACTGAAGAAGGGAAAATAAAAACAAATTGAATTCAAGCAGTAGCATTATTTTCCCTTCCTTGTTCTGACCTTGCTTTACATCCAACAGCCTATTGGAAACCATAAAATTTCTTCCTCAAGACACGAAATAAATGAACTTGTAAAATCCACAACCCCAAATTGGCAGAGAAATTCAAGTGATGTAATGGTGATAGTGTAACATCCTAAGAGTTTGGGACCAAGACTTGACCAAAAACACCAAAAGAAAACACATTAGGGTAAGAGACATGAGGAAAATACTTAGAAAATTGAGAAAGAAATGACTAGATGACTGAGAATCATGACCGAGAAGCAAAAGAACCTAGGAAGACAAAACCCTACTATGGTGCTACAGCCGAGCATATTGGCTCTAGTGCCAGTAGAATTCTGGTTTTCTGGGTGAACTTCAGATACACACAACTTCTTATATGAACCTCCAATTGATGTGATTCTAAAACCTACAAGTCATATAGAGATTTTTCTATATAGAGATTTTGGACTCCCAGGATCGAAATGGTCACTTTTAGCCAAATTTATGTCTCTAACACTTCCCATTTGCAATCCATAAGCCTTTTAAGCACTAAATCTATTCCAACATGTCACAAATGACACATAAACACTGTCCAAGGAGGTTGCATCTTAAAGAAACTACTTCCCTAAGATTTGATCCCCTTAAATCTCATGACTAATGAGTTACCTATCCATTTATCATAAAATCTACCAAAAATCCAAACAAAACTCATAATCCCATCTAACACATCAAAATACACATGGGGCGGACAATCCCCAAGTCCAAAAAAAGGCATTTCAACAAATAGGTCACACCACCTTGTGTCTACTTATTAAACACCCCAAAGGTTACCAAAAGGGGTCAAAAACCATACATTATCATTACATACATACTAGTCTAACTACAATAGATATTCAACCATCCACAACAATGGCTAAGTCAATTAGTGTCATTCACCCGAGGCATACATGCATGAGAGAACAAGGTTTAAGACAAGTCTTGATAACTCGAAAAACAATATTACATATGGCATCAATTGAATATTCTATACTTTGCACATTATTACGACATAACTCGTGTTCTCAAATAAATTCATACCCAATCATAGGTACTCAAATATCCCGTACATCATCAAGTGGAACTCATCTACCTCTGCTCCCTCTTTACTAGAGCTAAAATTTCTCGAAAATGTTTTCCACGATGGGTGAGACAAAGCTCTAGTAACCAATGGCAACTATCAAATAAAAAGAAAAAATTCAGACACAAGGGTTCAAGTACAAAAGTTCATATGCAAGAGTTCAAATACAAGTTCATATACATGAAATAAAGATATAGGTATTTCTTTTTGGTGATCCCATCTGATATATATGTCCTGTATTCGACAGTAAGAAATAAAGATATAGGTATTGCATGATGGACAATGTTATACAAATTCAAATGATCCATGGTTATATTAGTTAACTCGTTAATTCAACCTGTCATATATAGTCTTTTTGTGTGTATTCGAGTTATATGTTGAAAAATGTTTAGCCCAACAATTGATAACAAGCCCGCATTCTTGGGACTTCTATATATGCATAGTTGTTGGTTTGGAAGACTTTATCAACTTTTACGAAAGGCCATCATAAATCGTTCATTTTCTGTTTTCCCATTTTCTATGTGTTTGTTTCCTTCATCCTTTTTAGACACTTAACAGTTAGCACATGTTGTTGCAGATTGTGCTAATACAGGCAAGCACTTCGCGAGCTTTTAATCAATTAATTTTCTTTTTTACTCACAGCAAATTTTATTTTAAATATATCTGCTGCTCACTTAAGTATTGATTGGTGTGAATTATAACTGCAGTATTATTTCTTCATTATTTAAGAATTATGATTCTCATTTCAACTATGGGGGTTTGTTCATTCTTTTATATATGTAGCCTCCAACACTCCTAAGCCTTCGCGGGAAAATATTTTGACACTACTCATATCATGAAGGCGTCACTAAAAGGACAACGACATGAAGAGAACTTTGAAACCTTTATTTCCATCATTCTCAAATGGACTATACATGGTGTCGTACTTTTTGTATATAAAAAATTAAAAATGTTATAATTAATTAAGTGTCATTAAAAGATAATTCCTTTTTTAATATGCTTAATTATTTAGTTATTGGAAGCATTTTGGGTAGAAGCTGAAAATTTTAATTATTTTTTTCACATTATAATGATAAAATAACGTTACTCTAGTGCAGGTTTCACAAGCACATATTGTGGAGCAAGCAGAGATTACATACATAAATGAAGCATTGGGGATTTGGTACCAGACAGATGAAGGCTTCATTGGAAGCAGAAACAATTTTCCACCCATAGGACAATAGGTGAAACCAAAGCAAGACCAGGAGAAGCACAAATATATTTGATTAGAGCTGTATTTGCATATGAACATTATGACTATAACAGCCAAGTTCTAGTTTTCGAACTATACATATGGGGGTCAATTATTGGGACACTGTAATGATCTTGAATTGAGGAATTTCTAAAATTGACTATTAGGTAGTAAAAGAAGTAAATAAATTAAGAATTCCAAGAAGAAAAAAAAATACATATGACATTTAGTGGAAAAGAAATTATTTAATTATTATTAGATTTATTTATTTTCTTATGTTAAAAATAATAAAATAAAATAAATAATTGAGCCTTAAGCAAAGAATCAATATATATCAATATAAATGAGGGTGGAACCGCATATAATTTTCTTATTTATTATAAGAAAATTATCTTTAGCTGGAAGGAATACTCTGGTAGCTTCAGTTCTTTCTTCTATCCCATCTTATGCCATGCAAACTGCATCTCTTCCAAGTGAGGTGTGTACTGAAAATGATAAGAAGTGCAGAAGTTTCTTATGGGGATCTACATCTTCTAAGCGAAAGATGCATTTGATAGCATGGGAGGATGTATGTAAACAAAAAGAGGGAGGTGGGCTTGGATTAAGACAGGCCAAGCTACACAATAGGGCATTTATGATTAAGTTAGGATGGGGACTGATTAAAAGGTGCAACTCACTCTGGGTACGCTTTATGAGAGAAAAGTACAAGTGTGGTGATGATATCATTCCAAGGATTGATAAAAGAAGGCAAGGGTCACGAGCCTGGATGGGAATTAAAAATGCTTGGGATGATACTATGAAGGGCCTTGCATGGAGTTTGGGCGATGGTAAAACTATTCGATTTTGGAAAGACCCGTGGATTCTGCACTATGAAAATTTGGAATCTTATGCTACTAGAGAGGTTCCTTCAGAGTTAGTCAATGCAAAGGTTTGTGAGTTCATCTTTGCCTCTGGTGTTTGGAATTGGGATAAGTTAAATGGTTTTCTTCCTCACACAGTCCTTATGGAGCTTGAGAAGATTGATCCCCAAGTCAGGAAAATGGAAGGAGATGCTCCTAGATGGAAGTGGTCAACACATGGGGACTTCTCTCTAAACACGGCCTATAATAGTATTCGGCAGGAAGAAAACCTTGACAATAGATTATTTTGGTGAAAGTTATGGAAGCTCAAAATTCCTCAAAGATATAAGATTTTTTTATGGCTTTGTGCTCACAAGAGATTGCCGACAAACAAAGCTAGAGTGTCTCGTGGGTTGCATAACTCTGAAAGATGTAGCATCTGTTCAAATGGGAGCGAAGACATGATGCATGCACTACGTGATTGCAGTCAGGCTCGTGAGCTATGGTACCATCTAATTCCTAGCATGCTCGGAATGGAATTCTATTTCATTAGCGATCCTGTAAGGTGGATAAAATGGAATATTGAGCAGAGAGTGGTGATGGAGGATGTGAAATGGGAGATATGGTTCCCCGTTGCATTTTGTAATGTGTGGATAGCACGAAATGATAGAATCTTTAATAATAAGATTGCAAAATCTTTCGAATCCTGGGCCAAAACGAAAGCATGCGTGTCTTGCAAGGGGAGAGATCTTGCTAATCAAACCAAGGATGTAGGGACTAACATTATTTGGTGTGCTCCGCTAGAAGGCACTATTAAAGTTAATGTTGATGGAGCATTCAGTAGTGTTATAGATTTGGCAGCCAGTGGAGGAATTGCTCGTGACCATAATGGAAAGGTGATACGTGGGTTCATGTTCAACATTGGTAGAGGAAATTGTTTCAACGCTGAGGCGTGGGGTGTGTTATGGGGGTTAAAGTTAGCTTGGGATCTTGGTTTCCAGTCTGTCATAATAGAAAGTGATTGTGCTGAGGTGGTCCAAGCTGTAAACTACAGCTTCAGGAAGGAGCATACAGAGAGAGACATATTGGGAGAAATACAAACCATGCTAAATAGGGATTGGGTAGCCATAGTCGAGCATTGTAGCAGAAACGTGAATGCTGCTGCAGATGTAGTAGCAAGGATGGTTTTAAACTCTACTCAAGGCATCACGTTCTTCACAAATCCACCGGCTGAAGTTTTGCATGTTATTAATAGCTGTCAGGCATTAGTTATGTAGTCTTTTTTTTTTGGATAAAAAAAATCTAGTGGAGAATTATTGGTTGATGCATCATAAGTGCTCCCATACTTCTCAATACTTATGAAATTACTTAAATATCCTTGTCATTTCCACACCAATCTCCCTTTTCCCCTCTAGTCGCCGAATACTCCATAGAAGCAGAGGAAGAACATTTCTGCTTGTTCCCTGTCAAGATTGTGCCCTAGACATCCTCCATCAACGACTCCTTCCTTTCTTCCCTTGCCACCACAACATCCCTTTCCTTCCTCTACATTGTTGTGTGCCAACTTCATTCTTGCCTCTTGTGGTGGAGCTGATGTGGTTGTAAGTTTATGTTCTCCTCCTCCATGAATTTTTTTTTGTTTATGTTCTCCTCCTCCATTGTTTTTTTTCTGCACTGTTTTTCTTCTCCCTATTATATCGCTGCATCATTCTATATTTTTTCTTTGCTGTACAGAACCTTTCTTCCCTTTTCTTAATGCTATCCAGCATTGCCTTGTGTGTGTTTCTGGTGGAGCTTTTCCCTTTCTTAAACCAGCTGCGATCTTGCCTAAAACAGAGGAAAAATGGACTGATGCTCCAGCTGAAATTATTTTAGGGGAGAAGCTCAACTTGTTAGGTACCGTGCCCATAAATTTTCTGGTTTTATATTTGATTTAGGATTGAGATAGAAAATCTGATTTTCTCTCCTTTTAAGCCTTGGAATGCTCGAAAAATTTTGGTGTCTTAATCAAGGGAAATTGATGTATAGAAGGGTGTTGTGAAACCTTAGTTGTTACGGTAGTTGTTTGGATGGAGATTTAATACTTTGCTTTGTGAATGCAAGTTGGAGGCACAGTAGGTGTTTGATAAAATGTTTAAGAAAAGGAATCTAGTAAAAGTATGAGTAAAAGATATTATGTAACATGGGTTAAATTATGGTATATAACTTGTTCAACCTTTATGTTAAATCCCGAGAAGAAAGATATCACTTTAAACTTGGAAGGGTCCTAATCAAGAACTTTATAACTTGGAAGAGAATAAATTTACATGCCGTATTTGGCAATATGGGAAATCTTTACACCAGACTTGCTCGGAATTCTCAGCAGATCTAATTTTGAATTTGCCTAGCATCACAGGTGTACTAAGGATAATCTATATTAAATGACTAAAAGACAACTAGTAATTCAGATTATTATATCATAATAACACACAATTGCTAGGTCAAACTTAAAAGCAATTTGTAAAGTGGGCCAAGAAAATAGAACTATATAACTTTTGATCACTTAAGCTTGAGTCAAGATAATATTCACAATCAAGAGTAAAAAGACTACATATATAATTAATATACCAGGTTTTAGGATAAAAGATTTTTTTTTACAATTCCAATACTTGTAATCTTTTAAGGCTTTACGCTACAGCCTGAACAGAAAGAGTGATAGATATATATATTTCAGGATAATTTACTGTAAAGCTTTGGGATAAGCTATAATCTGTGTATATGTATAATTCCTTGAAGTATTCATTTAATGAATTATTCCACTAATTCACTAAAGGTATTTTCACGGCCACATTACATATCCCCTTATTAGGTTCTCAACTTAGGGGCACAAGTCATGTAATCCCATCACTCATACAAGCTACAATCAATCAATCATAGATGTTCCATATTCATACCCATGCTGGTACCGCTATCTTACATTGTTCAACATAGAACACGCCTATATGTAGAAAAAATGGTTTATTGAAGCCAATTTGCGATAATGGTAGACAGATTTGCCACTTTGGAGAGATTAAATTCAAAATGTAAACAAGTATTGATCTATCTAGCAGAGGGCATACTGAAGTTTGAATCAAATTGCATAACGCTCATATCAGTGGAACTGCTTGAATTAGCGTTGTCAATGATCCTTTCCTTGGTTATGTCCGTTGTCAAACATTCCCTTAGTTCAACTACCACTTGACTTATATCTGGCCTTTGAATTGCAGACGATGCAGTGCATGACATGGCTATTTCTAGAAATTTCCAAGCAGAATCAGCATTGTATTGACCTTGTAACCTTGGATCAACGATGGACTGAATATCCTTATTTTCAAATTTAGGGGTAACCCATTGAAGTAGGAGACTGAAGGTATTGTCTGCTTGTCTTTTTGCTGCGGGTTTTCCTGTGATGAGTTCTAGCAGAATTATTCCAAAACTATAAATATCACTTCCTTTTGTAAGGTTTCCAGAATTTTGAAACCTGTGAAAAGGAAACTAATAGTTAGATGTCAAAAAATATCTCTCCAATAATATTTTTTCTATTCAATCACACATACAAATTGAGGCAGAAGAATTGAAAGGAATTAGTTTAGTTCGGAGAGAGAATTTTCTTCGCAATTGGAGTTTGATTTGAATGTCAAACCAATTTAGATTTCTTCCTAAACAAAACTTTATAGTTTGAGGCAGTCTACTAATATCTTTAATGTCATTCTAGAGAAATTTGATATGACAAGCTACAAAATCTGCTGAATCTGTCTTCTAATTTAAATGTGTTCCACTTCCTTCCAATTGCTCTTTGGATTGCATTGATTTTCTTGTATGCAACCTTGAATTAAATTGGTTGGGGGTAATTAAATATATATATACATATATATATATATATTCATGTATATTATAAAATAAATATACTTACTCTGGATCAAGGTAACCTAATGTGCCAGCAGGACGAGTTGAGACATGACTATCAATATCATTTGCAAAAGCTCTAGACAACCCAAAGTCGGCAATCTTAGCTTCCATTTTTTGGTCGAGCAAGATGTTGGAGGTCTTTAGATCTCTATGTATTATTGCTGGCTTACAGCCATAATGCAAATATTCAAGTCCTGCAGCTCCAATTATTATATATTGTCATCGTCAATTCGTAGCGGAGAAAAGGAAATCTTAACTTTAGTGTTGGAATAATTTTAATTTGTAGGAAAAATATTTGGAATAAATTTTATTATTTTAAATCATTTGTTAATATAATGTTGGCTAAAAGCCCTTTTGAAAAAAATCCTTTTTTTTAATCTGATTGTAATTTCTTTATTTTTTGTCTAGTTTAGATAATCACAATTTATTTAAAATGAGTCGTTTTTCCTATACAAATTGAAAGAATCAATTCTTATAACTCATAATTATAAAAGGCTAACAAATATAGTTTTGCTTACCATATGCTGCGTCCAATGCAATTTGAAGCCCGTCCTTCCATTTTAATGCAACCCCATACTCACCTGTAGAAACATGACAATTAGATTTCTTCTCTTACATGTCGCTACAAAAGTTGTTCAGCGAATTTATGGACTAATATCAAATTGTAGCTAGAGAAGACATATATGCTCATTTTATAGTTGAATTGGGCGAAGATTGTAGGCCGGGCCTAATTTAACAATTCTGTCAGTGTTTTTGTTCAAACAATTTTATCTGTTATTAAATCAATATATTGATATTAGTGATATTTAATATAAATATGAAATATAAAATTTATTAAAAAAATTACACGGTTCGATTTATTCCTTTAGTGTTGACCAAGAAAAGACTTATTCCTTTAGCTTCATTTAATGAACAGGCTTGCTTGGTTTTGAGAATATGTTCAAGCTAGCTCCTAGAAGCAAGATTTCATACCTGATAAATGCTGGCAAAGATCACCATTAGCCATATACTCATAAATTAATGCCCTCACACCACTTTCTTCACAATATCCAATCAGAGAAACTAAGTGTCTGTGACAAGCAACCATCAAAAGTTCTACCTACAATTCAAATTTAATTTTGCATCTATATGAGAAGGAACTCATAATGTAGGACAAATTATGATTCTAATTAAATGTTTCACAAAACAAGGCATCCATCAATAGGCAAAATTAACTGTTGGGTTTCGACTTAACCTCCGATCGAAATTCTCTATGACCTTGCACTGACGATTGAGAAAGTAACTTTACTGCAACTTGAATACTATTTTTTAGAGTGCCTAGATAAACCTTTCCAAATCCTCCTTGTCCAATCAAATTTTGAAAGTTATCAGTGATCTTCAGAACATTGGAGTAAGAAAATGCTCGATTACGTAGTTTTGATGATTCTTGCTTATTAAAATTGCCTGCAAATATTATTGATAATGATAATCAGAATTGCCTGTCGTGTGTGTATAATTAATTGGGCAAATAAGGATTGCGAAAGTCACGCCGGCAGTGTTTAAAATGTGGACTTCAGCATTCATGTGTTTATTTTCTGTACAATTCGAAGGGAATTAGTGGTTTCCATGGTAAGAGTGACATCTAGTTTCTAATTTCTAAGACACACACACACATATAATGAAATAGAAATTAAGTTCACAAGGAATCTAGTGCGTACCTTCCAGTTTTTTCAATTTGAAGATCCATATTGCTAGAGAAATCAATAATACAACAGTCAAAGCTGAAACAGATGCAATTAGTGGAATAACAAACTTATGCTTTTTGCATGGATCCTTCAAACAAAGGCCAGGGTTATCATCCAAACTGAAAGGAAAGGCCAATAATTAGTTAGCGTTACAAATGAGATGTGACTTAATAATTGTATTGAGTTCAATTAAACATTAAATAATTAAGCACTACCTTGGTTTCTTTTTATGCGTTATTTAATGTTTTAATATATATTAAGAAATACAATTAATGCGTTTATAATTTATTTTAAATTTTTTAACATATACTTTAATAAATAGATAGACATGAAAGAGAAATTAATGTTATTTAACTTTTAAATGGATATAATAAATATATAATTGGAAAAAAATAATTAATGTTGTCTTGTAATTTGAAAAGACTCCCTTTGTTCCCTATCATAGATCATATTCCATAAGGATTTAAATATATAAAATATAAGTTACTTTATGAGTATTAAATATTTATTTCTATATTTATCTCTTATTAAATAATTATGATAGGGAGAGATAATTAAGATTGATATAATTTAATAAGGGCAATATTGAAAAATTATGGTAAATTTTGTAAAGTTCATTAATTTTAACTATTTTTCTTGTTATGTATAAAATGGTTAAAAATGACATACAATAGAGAATAAAAGAAGTAATAAAAATTTTCTTGTGAAAGATAAAAACAATCCGATGAAACATTAATTATTAATCTTTTACAGTTGCCTCAAAACAAGAGTCAAGACAAATTAAATTTGAAAGACCACCAGCGAGACTCAGTTTAATCACATCAAAGTAATGTTGGTCAATTATTTTACTTTAATTATAAACAGGCAGTGATCACAACTGAGCAACTAGGATAGATTAAGTTGAGAAACCTCATTTCGAAATCTGACTTATCCTTAAGAGCCCTGGGAATTGAACCTACAAGCTTGTTGCCACTCAAATCACTGCAATGACACTGTGAAAAAAAATTCACTTAGTAGGTGATCATGAGGTTATGAAGGTCTGTATTTTGTGATAGTGTATCTTAAATAATATGTTAGAAGGCAGCGGTTTTGATCTACCACTGGCGTTATGTGGTTTGGCGTTATGTGGTTTTGTCCAGTAAGTCCATGTGATCAAAATAAAAGAGTCTTAAACAATATAACTCAACTTACAGAACTCTCAACTTCGGCAATTCAGCTAGAAATTCTGGTATCGGTCCTGACAATTCATTACCTGACAAATCCCTAAAACAAAGCAATATTTTACTCGACAAATCTCTTACACTAAAGATTTTTAGTTTTCCTAATTAAATCACTGTATACTTACAGGGACTCTAACTCTGTAAGTAGTGAGATTGAAGTAGCAATGTGTCCAACTAATTTGCTGGCACTCAAGTTTCTGCTTGCAAAAATCAGATAATGATCAATAGATACTGGCAGGTGATTATAAAGTTTTTTTTTCAAGTACAGCTTAATTAGTAGTTAATACACTGGAAATAACATCAAATTGATCCGAGTCAAATCAATTTTCCATTTATCAAATAGTCAGAATAAGGAGTGGAAATGATCACATAGTTCATGCATGTTGCATTTAAGAATGTTTATAATGAATATGTCTATGAGAGTAGTCATAGATTCAACCTCAAATTTTTACTCTAATTCAAGGAGTAAGATACATACAGTGAGGTGATCCTAGCGTCGGAACCATTGATGACAGGAGTGCAGATAAGTCCCTCCCATGCATATTCCTCCGGAACACATGGGTCACCTTGCCAATCTACTTTGGAAATTTTGTATGTTTTTTTAATGTCTAGAATGGCATCCACTGTTGTTACAAATAATAAATAGGCTATTAGAAGTCAAAGCCAAAAGACCACACACACACACACACAGAAATGATAGAACAGTAGGAGATAGTTGAATAGAGCATACCATCTCTTTGGTCCGTTGGGGAAGCTAGCGGTGATATCAGTTTATAAATCTCAACAGCATTAAGGATTGGAGGAGCATCGGATTCTGTTGTCGCACTTATGCTGAAACGAACACTATCTTGTCTTGTAAATAGCAGAAATTGTCAGTGGCTTCAAGTATTCAAGAGTTACAGGCTCGTGGAGGATGTTTTCATCATTAACAGTAATATCGATTATTCTTTTCTGCCCATGACCAAGCTGCTCAATTTCAGCAAAATGAAAGTAGACATAATATTTGAAAGACTTATCAAGGTAGGTCCCACAGAGGGAATGATAATCGAAGTATAAAGAGGATGAGACATTCAGTGATTTCGCAGCAGATATCAGCACTTCTGACGGTAATTTATAAGAATCATTTGAGTTTTGAGAATCGATATCTATAGATCTACTAAATGCCTGCCAATCTTTCATGTTAAGAACATCACTGCTTGTGCGCCACACACGATCATAGATGTCATCCTCGTACCTATATGCTTGCATTGTTAGATAAATGAATTTGAGAATTGCTTCCATTTATAAGGAAAGCATGAACAACACAACAAGCTTGGGAATATAGAGTTCATAAGAAGAGCTAGATATTGAAATAATGCAAATACAAGAAGCTAGAGAATGTTACCTGCTGAACAAGGCCATAGTCAAATTAATGGCGCCAATATCCATTCTTAAATTAACGACTAACAGGGACTGAGTAGGGAAGGGAGTTAGATAAATTGAATTGCTGAGAGGACGTAGTTCTAATGTAGAAATGAAAGGTATTCCTCTTCCAGTCCTGACAAGGCAAATTTGTATGGTGTCTATTATGGGAGTATGGATAACCTCTTGATATTGATAAACAGTAGTGCCAACAACAACATTTGTCCAATAATTGACGCCAAGGTATAGGTCAAAAGTTGGAGTTTGATTTTTGCCATCATAATTTCCATATGAGAAGAAAGCTCTAATGAGATAATTGTGGTTTTTCCCCTGCTTTGGTTTAAGGGTGTAGCAGTTTCTTTTTCCTTCTGGGAAACTTCTCAGCGTCTGCAGTTGTCTCCCAAAATAAGAAAAATCTACGCCGTATCTGGATTCAGGTGCAATCATAGAATTTGTTCCTGTTTCGACAAAATTTGTGTCTGTCTGATACCAAATTCCAGTTTCTGGGTCAGTGTATTCATTGGTTGCTCCACAATCAATGCTTATGAAATCTGTGTGTGCAAAAGTTGATGCTAATTTATTAAATAAAGTACAACAGCATATGGCTGGTATGAAATTGAAGGAAAAGTACTTGATAACCAGAGAAACATAAGGTTGGACGAAGGCAAGTCATAAGCTAGACTGAATACATAGAACATATTATTGCGTTATAGAAACATTAGGCGCTTACCAGGACGAGAGTCGTTGGTGATGAGTTTCCTTCCATCTAGCATTGTGTCGCCATGACGAAGGCAAAGTTGGATGAAGGCCAACCATAGGAATAAAGACCAAATCCACTGCAGTGCCCTCTCCATGTGATCTGTTGAATTCTATGCACAAGCTATATATCTTGCTCACATACTATAATAATATACAGTTATAATAAATAAAAGAATATCAGTTAAGTAGAGGATAAAAACAACAACAGAAATGAATTCATCTGAAGCTTGAGATCTCCAATTCATACCAAGATGAGCAGCGGTTTGAGTGCGGTAGCAAAGTATCTTGTGTGTTTATATAAGTAGGAAGTAGTGTTCTAGCCTCCTGCATTTAGAATTGAGTTGCTCATTGACTACTTGTTCAACGGTTAAAAGAAAAAAATAGTTCAAAAAAGTAATAGTTTTTATTTGTAAGAAAAAATTAATAGTGAACGATACATAATAATAATAATAATAATAATAATAATAATAATAATAATAATAATTATTATTATTATTATTATTATTATTATTATTATTTTTAAAGAATTTAAAAATTACATTTTCTCAAAGACAATAAAAATAATTTATTAGTTATATTTCTCAAAGTTATGCTGACTCATACCTGTCTAAGTCATAATATAATCTTTTAGATATTATAAAAATATTTTTATGAAGAAATTTGTCAATTTGTTTTGTCATCTTCTCCAACCCAAAAGAAAAGGGTTTGTTTTAGCCGAAATAAAAGAAAAAGAAGTGTTTGAATTGGGGGGTCGACCTTAATCAGGTGTAAATGATAATTAAAAAAATAATGATAAATATGAAATGAATGAACCAGTAATATATATCTTTCTTTATGTGTTTTACTTTTCTCCCTCCCCATTCCTCAAAACAAATTGACTTGACTTGGGGAAATTTCGTCATTTAGAATTTAATGACTTGGGTGAATTTCACGTGGTCGTTGTTGTGCATGTGCGTGAGTTTCGAGTTCAACTCTCATCCTCATCCCTACGCGTTGTTGTCGCACGGCATTGACGATGATCGTTTTGAAATAATGCTAAAGCACTTGCCTTGGTTTAATTATAGTAACCATACGTGCACGCGGGTTGACTTGGTCTAAGAAAATGAGGAAACCATTTGTGGGTTTCATAACACGGCTATTTTACAGGTAAGATTATATTTTAATACTAAAATGATAAATCTATTATAAAATAGAATCTATTACTACTTATTATTTTAATTTTATTTATTTATTATTTCAGATTGTAATATTTTTTTAGTTAAAATTCTTTTTTGTAATTATTTTGGTGATTCCTAATTGTAATTCTCCCTATTTTATATCTCTCAAAAAGATATAGTATTGCTAATAGCTTAAAATGGCTAGATAGCCTATTGAGACACTAAATACTCTTAATCTAAACATCTATCCCATATTATAAGGTAATAAAAAGAGTTTCACAAATATTTAAAAATGTTTATCACACCCATAAACTTAAAAAAAAAAATTTAATTTTATTCCTATCAATTTTACTCATTTTATTAAATATAGTACAAGTTACAATATTAATAATAAAATAAATAAAGAGTAAAAATGACAAATCATTACATGTTACCTTATGCTATGAAACAAGAAAAATCTCTCATATTATTTTCTAGTATGTAACAAAAGGCATAATTAAATCATTAGAAGTAAGAAAACAGTCAAACATCTTAAATATGTTACAAAGATAAATCTTTTTTCTACAAATGCCTTTATTAATATTAAAGCAAAATCTTTCACAATTGCATCACGTTTCCTTCTGAAACATCAAAAAAACGATAAGTTTCATTTTTCCCTCAACTCAGAAACATTTGAAGACCAACAAATTTCAATTTTTGACTAATATTATAAATACAATTTTATTATTTTTTATTTTTGTTTTAATGGCATCATCCTTAATTTTTTAAATAATTTATTTTTTTAAATTTATTGTTACTAATTAATTTAATATTTATTTCTTTTATTTTTATTCTTATTATTAATTTTTTCTTATAACAAATAAGATAATGTTGCATGAAAAATCTCAATATATGAACAAAAGTTGTATTGAGATAATTTTTTTACATTTTGTATTTTGATCTTACTATTTTTGGATTTATGATTAAATATTTTAATGTATACAATTAAAATTTTATTAATTTAATTATCACTTATGAATATATTTATTTTTAATTTATTTCATTTCATCCTTCTTATTTTTAATAAATAGTTTTATTTTATTTCTTTCACATATTAGGAACTTCAATTATAAATAAAAATTAGAAAATCTTTAAAGATAGGTAGTTTAAGTTTCTTTTATTTATATATGATTTAAAATAAATTATTTTAGTCACAACCAGTTTAATCCCGATTAAACCATGGTTGACCCATTGAACTTTAAACCAGTACTCCATCCGATTCAGTGTCCGGTCTAGTTATGACAACATTGGTTATATTAGTTAACTCGTTAATTCAACTTGTCATATATATATATATATATATATAGAGAGAGAGAGAGAGAGAGAGAGAGAGTCTCTTTGTGTGTATTCCAGTTATATGTTGAAAAATCTTTAGCCCAACAATTGATAACAACCCTGCATTCTCGGGACTTCTATATATGCATAGTTGTTGGTTTGGAAGTCTTTATCAACTTTTACGAAAGGCCATCATAAATCGTTCATTTTCTGTTTTCCCATTTTCTGTGTGTTTGTTTCCTTCATCCTTTTTAGACACTTAGCAGTCAGCACAGGTTGTTGCAGATTGTGAAAATACAGACAAGCACTTCGCGAGCTTTTAATCAATAAATTTTCTTTTTGACTCACAGCAAATTTTATTTTAAATATATCTGCTGCTCACTTAAGTATTGATTGGTGTGAATTATACCTGCAGTATTATTTCTTCATTATTTAAGAATTACGATTCTCATTTCAACTATGGGGGTTTGTTCATTCTTTTATATATGTAGCCTCCAACACTCCTAAGCCTTCGCGGGAAAATATTTTGACACTACTCATATCATGAAGGCGTCACTCAAAGGACAACGACATGAAGAGAACTTTGAAACCTCTATTTCCATCATTCTCAAATAGACTCTACATGGTGTCGTACTTTTTGTATATAAAAAATAAAAAATGTTATAATTAATTAAGTGTCATTAAAAGATAATTTCTTTTTTAATATGCTTAATTATTTAGTTATTGGAAGCATTTTGGGTAGAAGCTGAAAATTTTAATTATTTTTTTCACATTTAATGATAAAATTACGTTACTCTAGTGCAGGTTTCACAAGCACATACTGTGGAGCATGCAGAGATTACATAAATGAAGCATTGGGGATTTGGTACCAGACAGATGAAGGCTTCATTGGAAGCAGAACCAATTTTCCACCCATAGGACAACAGGTGAAACCAAAGCAAGACCAGGAGAAGCACAAATATATTTGATTAGAGCTGTATTTGCATATGAACATTATGACTATAACAGCCAAGTTCTAGTTTTCGAACTATACATGGGGGTCAATTATTGGGACACTGTAATGATCTTGAATTGAGGAATTTCTAAAATAGACTATTAGGTAGTAAAAGAAGTAAATAAATTAAGAATTCCAAGAAGAAGAAAAAAATACATATGACATTTAGTGGAAAAGAAATTATTTAATTATTATTAGATTTATTTATTTTCTTATGTTAAAAATAATAAAATAAAATAAATAATTGAGCCTTAAGCAAAGAATCAATATATATATATATATCAATATAAATGAGGGTGGAACCGCATTGTTCATAAGGTATATTGTGTGGAATGCGATTCCATCCTTGGGTTTTGTACCATTCTTTTATTTTCTTTTTTATTTGAATTTTGGTGGGTCATATAATTTTCTTATTTATTTATTTTTTTAAAGTAAAATTCATCTTTTTTTTCATTTTTTACATAGGCTCGTGTTTTTTTTTTTACCAAACTCAATTTTTTTATTCTAAATTCTTGTTTTTATCATATTTCACTAGTTAATTAATTTTTATTTTTTAAAATTTATATTAATTTTAATTAATACCATTTGATATTAATTTTATTTAAATAAAAGAATTAATAATAAAACTATTTTAAAATATTTTTTAAAATTAAATAAAATATCTCCGCTCCTCCATGGAGCTGCGTGGATAAAAATCTAGTTGAGAATTATTGGTTGATGCATCATACGGTGCTCCGATACTTCTCAGTACTTATGAAATTACTTAAATATCCTTGTCTCACCTCCCGGTTGAATGCGGGTTTTTTTGCCATTTCCACACCAATCTCCCTTTTCCCTCTAGTCGCCGTATACTCCATAGAAGCAGAGGAAGAAAGGGCCTGTTTGATAGTGTTTTCTGTTTTATTGTTCTGAGAACAGTTTTGTAAAACTATTTTCTAAAACAAGTTCTGGAAACAAAAAAACAACAAAAACCTGTTTGATTCAATATTCTGAGAACTGTTTTTAAAAACAGAAAAACAAACAAATCATTTGAGAAAATTGTTTTGAAAACATGTTCTGAGAACAAAAAAATAAGAAATTTGTTTGATTCACTTGTTTTATAAAACATGTTTTACAATGTAATTTCTTTTACAATGATTTATAATATAATAGACCAATGTAATAATAAAATTTTAGCAAAATAAACAATAAATACAATATATTAACTATAATATAGTAGATTAATTTAATAATAAGATTTTGTTAAGCAGGCCTTCAATGATGTGTTTGAAGATTTCAATAGGTGAAATATACTGCAAGTCCTTGCTGTCGTACTGGATTATTCTTTATTTTTTATCTCTTCAACTCCATTTGCGGACCCAATACATATTCCTTAACTATAATAATTTAACTCCTTCATTTTACCAATATAAATCAAATAGTCAACAATAAAATCAACATAATTTTAAATGAAGTTTCTATAGTAATAGTTATATAATTAGTACAAAATTAGCTAATTAGAAGAATTGGTATATTCTAACCACATCCAAGCTGCAAGATGATAGCGAAGTGTTGCCATTTCTGCTGCACTTTCATCAGATAGTCTTGACAATTTTTCCATATTATAACCTGTATTTTCTACAGTTGTGTTGCTAGCCAAGTCCTCTACTTCCTCAAGATTCATGTTCTCCCATTCTCTAAATAATGTATCACGTCGACTCCACTGACGTATGTAGTTATGAATAGTACAACATGCTATCACTATAAGACGTTGTTTTAAAGGATTATATGATGGCATTAATTTTAAAATTGGAAATCGAGCCTTCAATACTCCAAAACAACATTCAATCGTCATTCTTAAAGAAGAATGCCTATAATTAAAAAGCTCTTTGGGACTCTTAGCTTGACGTCCTCTTCCTCGATATTCTTGTGCATGATATCTTTCTCCTCTATATGGTGGAAGAAGACCTCCATTACAAGGATATCTAGAGTCCACAAGGTAATATGATCCTAAAGTAATAATAAGACATTAATTTAAATGTATACATGAATAAATTCATCCAAATAAATTAAAGAAAAAGAGCAATGATATGTAAAATCACATTTTATTTAGATGTATACCTGTAGGAGGCCATGGAAAATTTGCATTAGAATTGGTCATTGCATCTAACAAAACCTTTGCATCATGAGCACTACCTTCCCAACCTGAATAAACATAGGTGAACATCATATTGAAATCACATATGCACATAATATTTTGTGTGAGAACTGCTTTCCGTCCTCTGCATGATATTTGCTTTTCAGCAGGCACCCAAGCACTAACATGTGTCCCATCAATTGCACCTATACAGTTCTGATTCAAAAAAAAAATATAATTATGATAGGTAATATTTATGTTAATATCAATAATAAGCAATAATTGTAAAATAATGAGACTTACTTTGAACCAAGGATAATACTTTGTGTTATTTTTAACATTATCAGGCAACTCCCAAGTCTCCTGCTTGATGATCTCTTTCCCCAATTGACACATTGCTTTTAACACTTGCTTAAAATAATACGAAATAGTTTGGGTCGAATGTTGGAAACGGTCTGCAACTACCCGTTGTCTAAGATTATGGCCTATAATGTATAAAAATATTGCAACTTTCTCTTCCAAGCTCAACTCTTTTGAGTCGACTAAATAATATTTACTCCTTAACTCATCACATAAATTGATAAAACATGTCTTTTCCATTCTTAACAATTCATAACAACTAGTCCCTAAACCTTGTAAGAGCTCACTGACAAATTCTCGACCTGTAAGTGCAGAATTATGAACTAGAATCTTGTTAAGAAACTTGCTTTCATACTCATATATCATATTAATTAATGCAAACTCTGCTAATTCATAATCATCTTCACTTGAACTGGACGAGGTTATAGATCCATCAGAGCAACCTTCAATATCCATTATGCACAACAATCTGTTCAAAGGCAAGTGAACATAAATCATGGGAAATAATTTCAAACCCATAACTAATCATATCATTCATAGTTTGAAAATAATATCAAATACATAACAAGTCCTAGCATTTATAGGTCGAAGGAAATATCAAATACACAACATTAATTCAACATTCATAATCACCAAACACAAGACAAATAGACATAAGAACAAAATATAACACCTACAGACATAGATCAAATCAAACTATTCAACCACGCCCTCTTTCTCTGTGAAGGCACTGCCATAAACATTTCCCTCCAGGCAGGATCAATAAATTTATCCATTGCCTTCACATAAACTGCATCAGAGATATCTTCAAGCTCATTAAGAACAGCAACACATTTGGCAATAGAGTAATCCGATGATGTGGGTCCAACACTACTAGCTTCGGTGCTCTTTGCCTTGAACATCTCAATTTTAGCTAGGTGAGCTTCTGCCCTTGCATTAGATGCCTTAACCATTGCTTGAAGTGCTTCACTCAATTGATCAGACCTATTCTCATTTTTTTCTTTCGATCAAGTTCCTGAGCAATGTGCTTTCCACTACGTGTCACATGCTCAATGATATCTTCATCAATGTTATTATCATTTTCCAGGTCTACATGAACTCCACCATGCAGATATTCATCTTGAAGTTGATTCTCATCTAAAGATTTTGGTGGATCTTGAGTGGATGAATGATGAAGTACACTAGTAGCAGTGCTTCTATTAAAGATTACGCCTAACAAATGATAATGTTCTAACCCTTGCTTCTTGAATTGAACATCTTCAGGATGTGCCTATAAAGATATGCACAATCAATAATATACCTCATGTACATATACAATGTAGGAAAAAATTTCAAATGGTTACAAACCAAAATGTAATCTCTCCAACATCTCTCATCAGCAGTAACTGTATTGGTTTCAGGATTCCAACCAAATCCAGTGTGTTGTAGCAATAGAGAAAAATCTCGATGCTGTGCTCGTCACCTATTATACTTTTGCTTGATTTGTTTCTCATTAAAAGAGCGCCCACTCATAGCATTCAACTTTCCTAATATATCCTTCCAAACTTTCCTTGAAAATGTACCATTGCTGTAATTTCCTTTGTTCACTTCTTCAATCATAATGTCTATGAAGCATTTAATTACATGCTTTAGCCAACTTGCATTTTCTGAAATTGCTATTGACCCACTAGTTGCCATCTCTAATATATAAGATTCAATCATTCAAAGTCACTTATTATGACAAAAAAAAAAAATAAATGGACACAATCAAACCATAAACATTAATACAGTTTCAACTGGAATCTAAGCATTTAACATCAATTGCACTCAATGTACATTTTTTCCAAACAACCAAACTATATTTTGATGCTGCTAATAAAGGGTTTATGAGAATTTAGAGACTTAGACAGAGATTCCCAATAAAAAAGAGGCGAAAAACTGACTTATGCCACAAAATAATATGATTCAAAGACAATATACACACTTATGCAAACTCCAATCAATTCAGAAATTTTATGCAGTACCTTAGATAAAAGTGGCCATCATTAGGAACAAGATATTAACGAAGACAACATTAACTAAGACAGAACAAAGTTCAGAGCACTTCTATTGATCATGGTAGAGTGGGAGGTAAACAGATCAACAATGGGCCAATAACACTAAGCAATACCTACCATATAATCAAAATAGCTTTCAACCAGTCAAAACAAATTAATTAGAACAACCCAGGAAGCATTTGAAGTCTCTAATTACTTCTATAAAACAATAGAACAACTCAAGATAGTACCTTACAACTTGAACCTGAAACTTCAAGCCGAAAAGGAGAATGAAGCTCAATTTGAGGCTACAACTTGGAGCTGGAACATGGGCCAACATTGAACTTCAACATGAGCAGAAGGATTAAAGGCAAAACTTAGAGCTGAACCAACATACAAGATCAGAAGAAAGAAGCTTACAACTCGAGTTGAAAGTTGAAGCCAAAACAGGGGACCGAAGGCCTGTTTGAAGCGACCAAAGCAGGGAAAGAAGATGAACCCACCGATGAGAAATACGGAGTGTGTAGCAACTCTCAGCCTCCAGTGATGAAGCCACCGAAGAAGTGAAAGATTTGAGACCGGTCAAGAATGTTTTCACTAAGCGTCAAGTAAAATAAGACAGCTTTCGAAAGGTATGAGATATTCACACACCCAAGCTGTATTCCTCTATGTTTCCAACATGCCAAACAGTGAGTTAATCAGTAAAGATGCCCAAAGCCCCAACGCAACTCAACAGAACCGAAGGAAAGAACCAACGGTGCTTTCGAACAGAGATTTTGGGAGGAGAGGGCTCCCTTACCTCGTCGGATTAGAGACCAGCAGTGTTTGACGGCAGCGGCTGTGTTCAAAGATGCAGGCAGGAGAATCCAGCGATGGCCCTCCACTGAACCGAGAAAGGACGGAGAATCACGGCCCTCCACTGAACCGAGAAAGGACGGAGATTCATGGCCTGCACGAAGGAAAAATGCCGGAGCTTCGAGGAGACGGCTGACAAAGGAAGAAATAATGGCGGAGCTTCGAGGGAGATGGTTGACGGAGGAAGAAAATGGGGGAGCTTCGAAGAGGCGGCTGGCGGAGCTTCGAAGGAGGACGGAAAAATGGAATGGAGGAAGAAAATGGGAACCGAGCTTCGGCTGCCTGGAAATGGACGCTAACAGGACAATACGCGTGAGTAAAAGGCAAATGGGACACTGACAAGAACTGTATATGTGTGGTAAGGGTTATTGCAGAAAATCATAGTTTATTGAAGCCAATTTGCGATAATGGTAGACAGATTTGCCACTTTGGAGAGATTAAATTCAAAATGTAAACAAGTATTGATCTATCTAGCAGAGGGCATACTGAAGTTTGATCAAATTGCATAACGCTCATATCAGTGGAACTGCTTGAATTAGCGTTGTCAATGATCCTTTCCTTGGTTATGTCCATTGTCAAACATTCCCTTAGTTCAACTACCACTTGACTTATATCTGGCCTTTGAATTGCAGACGATGCAGTGCATGACATGGCTATTTCTAGAAATTTCCAAGCAGAATCAGCATTATATTGACCTTGTAACCTTGGATCAACGATGGATTGAATATCCTTATTTTCAAATTTAGGGGTAACCCATTGAAGTAGGAGACTGAGGGTATTGTCTGCTTGTCTTTTTGCTGCGGCTTTTCCTGTTATCAGTTCCAGCAGAATTATTCCAAAACTATAAATATCACTTCCTTTTGTAAGGTTTCCAGAATTTTGAAATCTGTGAAAAGGAAACTAATAGTTAGATGTCAAAAATTATCTCTCCAATAATATTTTTTCTATTCAATCACACATACAAATCGAGGTAGAAATTTTGAAAGGAATTAGTTTAGTTCGAAGAGAGAATTTTCTTCGCAATTGGAGTTTGATTTGAATATCAAACCAATTTAGATTTCTTCCTAAACAAAACTTTATAGTTTGAGGCAGTCTAATAGTATCTTTAATGTCATTCTAGAGAAATTTGATATGACAAGCTACAAAATCTGCTGAATCTGTCTTCTAATTTAAATGTGTTCCACTTCCTTCCAATTGCTCTTTGGATTGCATTGATTTTCTTGTATGCAACCTTGAATTAAATTGGTCGGGGGTAATTAAATATATATATACACATATATGTTATGAAATAGATATACTTACTGCGGATCAAGGTAACCTAATGTGCCAGCAGGACGAGTTGAGATATGACTATCAATATCATTTGCAAAAGCTCTGGACAACCCAAAGTCGGCAATCTTAGCTTCCATATTTTTGTCTAGCAAGATGTTGGAGGTCTTTAGATCTTTATGTATTATTGCCGACTTACAGCCATAATGCAAATATTCAAGTCCTACAACTCCAATTATTATATATTGGCATCATCAATTCGTAGTGGAAAAAATAAATCTTAACTTTAGTGTTGGAATAATTTTAATTTGTAGAAAAAATATTTGGAATAAATTTTATTATTTTAAATCATTTGTTAGTGTAATGTTGGCTAAAAGCCCTTAAAAAAAATCCTTTTTTTATCTGATTGTAATTTCTTCATTTTTCGTCTAGATAATCACAATTTATTTAAAATGAGTCGTTTTTCCTATACAAATTGAAAGAATCAATTCTTATAACTCATAATTATAAAAGGCTGACAAATATAGTTTTGCTTACCATATGCTGCGTCCAATGCAATTTGAAGCCTGTCCTTCCATTTCAATGCAGCCCCATACTTACCTGTAGAAACATGACAATTAGATTTCTTCTTTTACATGTCCCTACAAAAGTTGTTCAGCGAATTTATGGACTAATATCCAATTGTAGCTAGAGAAGACATATATGCTCATTTTATAGTTGAATTGGGCTAAGATTGTAGGCCGAGCCCAATTTAACAATTCTGTCAGTGTTTTTGTTCAAACAATTTTATCTGTTATTAAATCAATATATTGATATTTAATATAAATATACAATATAAAATTTATTAAAAAAATTACACCGTTCGATTTATTCCTCTAGTGTTGACCAAAAAAAGACTTTTTCCTTTAGCTTCATTTAATGGACAGGCTTGCTTGGTTTTGAGAATATGTTCAAGCTAGCTCCTAGAAGCAAGATTTCATACCTGATAAATGCTGGCAAAGATCACCATTAGCCATGTACTCATAAATTAATGCCCTCACACCACTTTCTTCACAATATCCAATCAGAGAAACTAAGTTTCTGTGATAAGCAACCATCAAAAGTTCTACCTACAATTCAAATTTAATTTTGCATCTATATAAGAAGGAACTCATAATGTAGGACAAATTATGATTCTAATTAAATGTTTCACAAAACAAGGCATCCATCAATGGGCAAAATTAACTGTTGGGTTTCGACTTAACCTCCGATCGAAATTCTCTATGACCTTGCACTGACGATTGAGAAAGTAACTTTACTGCAACTTGAATACCATTTTTTAGAGTGCCTAGATAAACCTTTCCAAATCCTCCTTGTCCAATCAAATTTTGGAAGTTATCAGTGATCTTCAGAACATTGGAGTAAGAAAATGCTCGATTACGTAGTTTTGATGATTCTTGCTTATTAAAATTGCCTGCAAATATTATTAATAATGATAATCAGAATTGCCTGTCGTGTGTGTATAATTAATTGGGCAAATAAGGATTGCAAAAGTCACGCCGGCAGTGTTTAAAATGTGGACTTCAGCATTCATATGTTTGTTTTCTGTACTATTCAAAGGGAATTAGTGGTTTCCATGGTAAGAGTGACATCTAGTTTCTAATTTCTAAGACAAACGCACACATATAATGAAATAGAAATTAAGTTCACAAGGAATCTAGTGCGTACCTTCCAGTTTTTTCAATTTGAAGATCCATATTGCTAGAGAAATCAGTATTACAACAGTCAAAGCTGAAACAGATGCAATTAGTGGAATAACAAACTTATGCTTTTTGCATGGATCCTTCAAACAAAGGCCAGGGTTATCATCCAAACTGAAAGAAAAGTCCAATAATTAGTTAGTGTTACAGATGAGATGTGACTTAATAATTGTATTGAGTTTAATTAAACATTAAATAATTAAGTACTAACTCAGTTTCTTTTTATGCGTTATTTAATATTTTAATATATATTAATAAAGTACAATTAATGAGTTTAGAATTTATTTTAAATTTTTTAACATATACTTTAATAAATAGATAGACATGAAAGAGCAATTAATGTTATTTAACTTTTAAATGGATATAATAAAGATATAATTGGAAAAAAAATAATTAATGTGATCTTGTAATTTGAAAACACTCCTTTTGTTCCCTATCATAGGTCATATTCCAAAAGAATTTAAGTCAACAAAATATAAGTCACTTATGAATATTAAATATTTATTTTCATATTTGTTTCTTATTAAATAATTATGGTAGAGGGAGGTTAAAAGAAATAATTAAGATTGATATAATTTAATCAGGATAATATTAAAAAAATTATGGTAAATTGTGCCAAGTTCATTAATTTTAACTATTTTTCTTGGTATGTGTAAAATGGTTAAAAAAGACTTATAATAGAAAATGGAGGGAGTAATCAAAATTTTCTTGTGAAAGATAAAAACAAATCGATGAAGCATTAATTATTAATCTCTTACAGTTGCCTCAAAACAAGAGTCAAGACAAATTAAATTTGAAAGACCACCAGCGAGACATATTAATGTTGGTCAATTATTTTACTTTAATTATAAACAGGCAGTCACAACTGAGCAACTAGGATACATTAAGATGAGAAACCTCATTTCGAAATCTGACTTATCCTTAAGAGCCCTGGGAATTGAACCTACAAGCTTGTTGCCACTCAAATCACTGCAGTGACATTGTGAAAAAAAATTCGTGTTTGGTTCACCTTTTGCAAAACGTAACCATGGTTTTCAACCATGGTTTTGTAAAAGATGTGTTTGGCCAAACACATGTGAAACACAAACTGACTTTTTGAAAAATGAAAAGTGGGTTAAACTGTGGTTTTGAAAAAGGAGGAGAAAAGTTACTTTTCCGTTAACAAAACGTGGGTTTTGGAAAAGGAGAAATAAATTTACTTTATATTATATATCTAAAAGTACTTTTAACCCCTATCATCCAAACAGATTTTTTGTCAAAACTTACTTTTACAAAAAGAATATCCAAACATAATAACTTCCAATAAACTTACTTTATCTAAACTTTATTTTTATAAACTTTATTTATCTTAACTTACTTTTACAAAATGGAGATCCAAACGGACCCTTAGTAGGTGATCATGAGGTTATGAAGGTCTGTATTTTGTGATAGTGTATCTTAAATAATATGTTGAAGGCATGGGTTTTGAACTACCATTTTGTCCCGTAAGTCCATGTGATCAAAATAAAAGAGTCTTAAACAATATAACTCAACTTACAGAACTCTCAACTTCGGCAATTCAGCTAGAAATTCTGGTATCGGTCCTGACAACTCATTACCTGACAAATCCCTAAAACAAAGCAATATTTTACGTGACAAATCTCTTACACTAAAGATTGTTAGTTTTCCTAATTAAATCACTGTATACTTACAGGGACTCTAACTCTGTAAGTAGTGAGATTGAAGTAGCAATGTGTCCAACTAATTTGCTGGCACTCAAGTTTCTGCTTGCAAAAATCAGATAATGATCAATAGATACTGGCAGGTGATTATAAAGTTTTTTTCAAGTTCAGCTTAATTAGTAGTTAATACACTGGAAATAACATCAAATTGATCCGAGTGAAATAAATTTTACATTTATCAAATAGTCAGAATAAGGAGTGGAAATGATCACATAGTTCATGCATGTGCATTTAAGAATGTTTATAATGAATATGACTATGAGAGTAGTCATAGATTCAACCTCAAATTTTTACTCTAATTCAGGGAGGAAGATACATACAGTGAGGTGATCCTAGCGTCGGAACCATTGATGACAGGAGTGCAGATAAGTCCCTCCCATGCATATTCCTCCGGAACACATGGGTCACCTTGCCAATCTACTTTGGAAATTTTGTATGTTTTTTTAATGTCTAGAATGGCATCCACTGTTGTTACAAATAATAAATAGGCTATTAGAAGTCAAAGCCAAAACACACACACACACAGAGAAATGATAGAACAGTAGGAGATAGTTGAATAGGGCATACCATCTCTTTGGTCCGTTGGGGAAGCTAGCTGTGATATCAGTTTATAAATCTCAACGGCATTAAGGATTGGAGGAGCATCGGATTCTGTTGTTGCACTTATGCTGAAACGAACACTATCTTGTCTTGTAATAGCAGAAATTGTCAGTGGCTTCAAGTATTCAAGAGTTACAGGCTCGTGGAGGATGTTTTCATCATTAACAGTAATATCGATTATTCTTTTCTGCCCAGGACCAAGCTGCTCAATTTCAGCAAAATGAAAGTAGACATAATATTTGAAAGACTTATCAAGGTAGGTCCCCCAGAGGGAATGATAATCGAAGTATAAAGAGGATGAGACATTCAGTGATTTCGCAGCAGATATCAGCACTTCTGACGGTAATTTATAAGAATCATTTGAGTTTTGAGAATCGATATCTATAGATCTACTAAATGGCTGCCAATCTTTCATGTTAAGAACATCACTGCTCGTGCGCCACACACGATCATAGATGTCATCCTCGTACCTATATGCTTGCATTGTTAGATAAATGAATTTGAGAATTGCTTCCATTTACAAGGAAAGCATGAACAACACAACAAGCTTGGGAATATAGAGTTCATAAGAAGAGCTAGATATTGAAATAATGCAAATACAAGAAGCTAGAGAATGGAACCTGCTGAACGAGGCCGTAGTCAAATTAATGGCGCCAATATCCATTCTTAAATTAGAGACTAACAGGGACTGAGTAGGGAAGGGAGTTAGATAAATTGAATTGCTGAGAGGACGTAGTTCTAATGTAGAAATGAAAGGTATTCCTCTTCCAGTCTTGACAAGGCAAATTTGTATGGTGTCTATTATGGGATATGGATAACCTCTCGATATTGATAAACAGTAGTGCCAAGAACAACATTTGTCCAATAATTGACGCCAAGGTATAGGTCAAAAGTTGGAGTTTGATTTTTGCCGTCATAATTTCCATATGAGAAGAAAGCTCTAATGAGATAATTGTGGTTTTTCCCCTGCTTTGGTTTAAGGGTGTAGCAGTTTCTTTTTCCTTCTGGGAAACTTCTCAGCGTCTGCAGTTGTCTCCCAAAATAAGAAAAATCTACGCCGTATCTGGATTCAGGTGCAATCATAGAATTTGTTCCTGTTTCTTGAAAACTTGTGTCTGTCTGATACCAAATTCCAGTTTCTGGGTCAGTGTATTCATTGGTTGCTCCACAATCAATGCTTATGAAATCTGTGTGTGCAAAAGTTGATGCTAATTTATTAAATAAAGTACATCAGCATATGGCTGGTATGAAATTGAAGGAAAACTTAATAACCAGAGAAACATAAGGTTGGACGAAGGCAAGTCATAAACTAGACTGAATACATAGAACGTATTATTACGTTATAGAAACATTAGGCGCTTACCAGGGCGAGAGTCGTTGGTGATGAGTTTCCTTCCATCTAGCATTGTGTCGCCATGACGAAGGCAAAGTTGGATGAAGGCCAACCATAGGAATAAAGACCAAATCCACTGCAGTGTCCTCTCCATGTGATCTGTTGAATTCTATGCACAAGCTATATATCTTGCTCATATACTATAATAATATATAGTTATAATAAATAAAAGAATATCAGTTAAGTAGAGGATAAAAATAACAACAGAAATGAATTCATCTGAAGCTTGAGATCTCAAATTCATACCAAGATGCGCAGCGGTTTGAGTGCGGTAGCAAAGTGTCGTGTGTGTCTATATATATAAGTAGGAAGTAGTGTTTTAGCCTCCTGCATTTATAATTGAGATGCTCATTGACTACTTGTTCAACGGTTAAAAGAAAAAAATAGTTAAAAAATGTAATAGTTTTTTTGTAAAAAAAAAGTGATAGTTAACGATGCATATTACATAACTAATAATAATAATAATTATTATTAAAGATTTTAAAAATTAACATTTTCTGAAAGACAATATAAATAATTTATTAGTTATATTTTTTAAAGTTACGACTCACACCTGTCCAAGTCATAATATAATCTTTCAGATATTATAAATATGTTTTCATGAAGAAATTTGTCAATTTGTTTCGTCATCTTCTCCAACCAAAAAGAAAAGGATTTGTTTTAGCCGAAATAAAGAAAAAGAAGTGACCAAGTGGCTGTGGCATAGATGATAGCGATTCAGGCCCTTTAAGTATTATTTTAGAGTTTGAATTCTGTGTATGGAGAGTATCACTTGGGAGAAGATAACCCCTTAAATGACGCTTAGATTTCTCAAAAAATTAGCCTAGTGACTTTCCAACATGAGAATACTCTAGATTCACCAAAAAGAAGAAAAAGAAGAAGTGTTTGAATTGGGGGTCAACCATATGTGCACGTGGGTTGTGGGTTGACTTGGTCTTAGAAAATGAGGAAACCATCTGTGGCTCAACCCTAATACTCTCTCCATTTCTATTTATAATAGAAATAATTACTTTATTAATATTAAAAAAATAATTTTAAATAGTTAAAATTAATTAAGTTGTCTCATATTTTAAGTTTTTTAAAAAATTACTACTACTAATTAAGTTGTCTCATACATTTTGGAACCAAGGTAGTAATTAAAAAAGATTTATTTTTTCTCCTCTATAGTCTAAAGAAAAATAGTTCATGTCCTAGCAAGATACTCTGGTCACTTAAAAAAGAAGAACAAGAAAAAGACACATTACTTTTATCAATTAATAATAATTAAAGATTTAAAAAATTACTGCAATTTTTCTCAAAGACTAGATAAATAAATAATATTTATCCCATACATTTTTTTTTCTTTTTTTAACATTAGGGGTACTCCTAACGAATAATCGAAAGCTAATTTCTTCAAAATTAAAAAACACCAAAGTAGATTTTATTACTTCCAAAAGATATTTTCCAAACACAGTTTCATATAGTCAGAAATCAAATCTTGGATATCATATTTAAAGGACCTCGATATTTGATAACTATGTGAGACCTTGTTGGATATCCCATACTCTTTCCAGTTGCAAAAATAATCTGCTTTTTAATATTGCAAAAGTACTTTCATTCAAACAATTCACCAATTTAAAATATTCTCACACATGAAATTAGTTAATTTTCTAATAATCAATTTTTTTATTAAATCAAAAGAGCTTAAATCCCGAACCTCTGCAATAACTTCAGTTAGCCTCAAATGGCTCCTAGATAATCAATACATTGAATATTCATCAGCGAAATATTCAAAGTCAAACTAAACTAATTAATATAAAGTGCATGTAAATCAATATTTCCATGCACAACTAAAATATCCTATTTTAATATTCAATTTAGATTGGATTGGTTTGGTAGTAGTCCAATCAAATTGAATCTCTACTTTATAGCAATGTTTACCGGACCGGATGGTAGAACCGGTCGGACCGCCACCCGGATACTTCTCTGGCTCATTCTGATAAGTTGAACCATTTTTGGGGTTGAACCGGATTGGACCAGATTGAACCGGAGGTTGAGCCGGAAACCGTCATTAAGCTGGAACCCGGAACGGGTCATCTAAAACTAGACGGTTCTCTATAAATATATATTTTATTCATAAATTAATTAAAAATTATTATTTTATTATTTTATATGAAAAAAAAAATTCCCAAAAATCCCTAATTCTCATTTCTCACTCTCATATCTCAATTCCTTTTGCTTCGCACGCAGTCGCACTCGGTCTCGGTCTCGGTCTCTGTCTCGGTCTCGGCATTCATCATTTCATCACTTCCTCTCTTCCAGTTCCAGAATCCGGAGTTCCATCTCACACTCATTCAGATTTCAGAACTCAGAAGCTCGATCTCGGCATCTTGTACTCGGCACTTCCACTGTTCCAGTCTCATTCACAAGCTCGGCCTCGGTCTCGTAGTCGCAGTCGCACAGGCTCGTACTCGGCACAGAGTCACAAACGCTAATCATTGCATTCATTTTTCATTCACAGAATCACAAGCTTAGTCTTATACTCGCATCACAGATTCACAGCTGCTTGGCCACGTATACTCTCACTCGCACCACCGCAGATCTGCTGTCCTCTCTGCCTTCCTCTGTGGCCACTGTGACTCTGTCTTCGTCTTCCTTTCCCTCCATGATTGCAACGTGGTGAGTTCGTGTAGTGAACGTGAGCTTGTGATTGTGACTCGTGACCATCTTCCCTTCCTTCCAGGCCTTCACAAGCTCGGTCCCATTCTCCTTTAGCAAATTTCAGTTCTCCCCTCCCCTTCTTCTTCTTCTTCCTCCACGGTATTGAGGACAATCACTTCTTCTTGTTTGAAGCTTTGTAACTCCCGAGCCCTAAAAGGCCCTAGCTTCATGTCTCAGCCTCTAAGGATCTCAGCTCACACGGTCACACCATCAGGCATCAGCTGGTGAGTTTTATTGAAAAATTTTAGACATCATTATTTTCTTAGGGAACAATTTGAATTGGGCACACCTTGATTCTGATAACTGGGCTTTGACAAGTTTTAGTGCTCTTAGTTTATATACTTATATTTGGTTGGCTAAAAATTTTGTGTACAAAAAGATTAATGTGATTGATAATAGTGACTAAGTAATAAGGTTCTAGCATCAATCTATATATATATGTGTATCATAATCAAGTGTACAGACAACACTAGAAGAAGAATAAGAAAAAGCAATTTGCATGTAAAATTAAACTAATGAAAGGTATATTTATTTTTCCTTTAATTCTTTGGTGACTGGTTTGTTGTTGATTGAATATTAGGTTGCCATCTAATGTAATGTGATCTGTCTTTAATAACTTGGCCTTAATTTTCAAAAGCTTAATTAGAAAAATGTGCAAAGTTGGTATTTGGTAACAAAGTTTAATTTCCAAATGCAGCTTTATTTTCAATATGTCATCTGAACAAGGATCCACTACTGCATCCACACAATCTGTTAGATCAAAGTTAGATCCTACATGGGAGCATTGTCTTGAAGTACCAAAGAAAGCCCCTGGTGGCAAACCTCGCTTAAAATGTTTGTATTGTGCAAAAGAATTGTTGGTGGGGGAATACATAGAATGAAACAGCACCTTACTGGAAAAAAAGGAGATGCAATTAGTTGTAAAAAGGTCCCTCATGATGTTCGCTACCAATTGGAAGAAAATCTTAAACAGATTGAAGAAAATAAAAATAAGAAACAAGATACATGGGAAGAGGACAATTCATATGGCCCTGGTATCCAACCAAATGAAGGTGATGCTCCAAATATGCAAGAAGTTCCTCCTCTGCAATCTCGAGCAATGGAAAGCCAGGAATTGAATGTTCAAACTCCAAATTCATCTAAACTTGGAAAAAGAAAGATAGATGGAGATATAGGCAACTTCTTCGCCCCAAGAACAATCCCAGGAGCACAACCAGGAATAAGAAGTGCATTAACAGGTAAAGAAGCTTTGATTAGAGCTGACAAATGTATTGCTAGGTGGTTATATGATTGTTGTATCCCAACAAATGCTATGAATTCAGTTTACTTTCAACCTATGATAGATGCTATTGCAGCTATTGGCCCTGGTTATAAAGCACCAACTTATCATGCCATAAGAACCAAACTATTGCAAGACATAAAAAATGAAGTTAAGTTAGTAGTTGATCAATATAAAAGTTTTTGGGAAGAGACTGGTTCTACAATCATGGCAAATGGTTGGCAAGATCAAGCAAATAGGCAATTGATTAATTTTCTTGTCTACTCTCCTAGGGACATTGTTTTTATTAAATATGTTGATGCCTCAGACATTGTTAAAGATGCCCAAAATCTTTACAACTTGTTCATGGACATGGTTGACTTCGCTGGTGCACGTAATGTTGTTCACTTAGTAACTGATATTGCATCTAATTATAAAGCTGCTGGAAGGTTATTAAATGAGAAGTTTCCTTCTATTTTTTGGTCTCCTTGTGCTGCACATTGCTTAAATTTGATTTTAGGAGACATTGGCAAAATAGAGATTGTCACTAGCTTAGTAACCCATGCATCTATGATTTCAAAATTTGTTTACAATCATGCATTTTTACTTGCTTGGTTAAGAAAAAGAGAAGGTTGGATAGAAATCATCCGTCCAGGGCTAACACGGTTTGCTACTACTTTTATTGCTTTGAAAAGCATTTATGAGCACAAGCATGATTTACAAGCCTTGGTAACTAGCAAGACATTTATAGAGTCTAGATATTCTAAAGATCAAAAGGCAAAGGATGTGACAGTGATTGTGTTAGACAACAAATTTTGGAATGATTATAAAATTGTGGTCCAAATTGTAGCACCACTTATAAGGATGTTGAGAATTGTTGATGCTGATGAGAGGCCTTCACTTGGGTATGTTTATGATGGCATGTATAGGGCAAGGAAAGCTATAAAGAGTACTTTCATGAACAAAAAATCTTTGTACAAGCCTTATATAAGAATTATCAAGAGAAGGTGGGATAGTCAACTTCGTCAAAAGATTCATGCAACAGCTTATTTCTTAAATCCTGCATTTTTTATCAAGAGGATTTCTTGATGTTTTAGAGAAGAAAGTAACTTCTAATAAGACCAAGTTCTTGCAAGAAAGCACGTTTTACCAAGATAGACTGGAAAGTTTCAGTCGTCCATTAGCTCTTCAATCTTCAAAAACAATGCGGCCTGGTAAAGTTTTATCTTTAATATTTTCTATGATGTAACTTCTAGGATATATAATGGTTCCTACTTGCCAATATTTATCTTAATTTTTATATTTAATATGACAGATGAATGGTGGAAATATTTTAGGGATAGTGCTCCAACTGTTAAACAATTGGCTATAAGACTTTTAAGCCAAACTTCTTCTTCATCAGGTTGTGAAAGGAATTGGAGTGTTTTTGAAAGAATACACTCTAAGAAAAGGAATAGGTTGGAGCATAAAAGGTTAAATGATCTTGTATTTGTTCACTACAATTTTTGTTTGAAGAATAGGTATATTATCCTAAGTTTTAGCCTTTACTTAAATTTGTATATACCATAAGTTTAATTAAATGAGTTCTTATACTTTTGCATTATCATGTGTTTTAGAGTTGTTAACAAGAAAAGATCTTTTGATCCTATTGATTATGAAAGCATTGATAACATTGAGTCTTGGATTATGGAAGATGATGAGTCTCCTCCACTTCAATATGATGAGATAGAAGAAGTCATGCTTTATGATGAGACAACAATACCAAAAGTTATTTCTCAAGATGCAGGTTGGATGTTTTTAGTCATGTTACTTTTTTCTTTAACTTTTATGCTATGTTACTTATTAATTTGGTTTGTACTACTACTTTATGAAGAACATCAAGAAAGAGGTAATGACGTTGAGGGTGAAGGTGTTGGAGGGCTTGATTTGGATTCATTTTCCCAAGAAGATGTTAACAGTTATAGTGTAGATCCTTTTCAGGAAACTTATGCTTGGTTTGATCAAGATCCACCAGCATTTGACAAGTCATGAAGTTATTCTCAAAAATGAAAAATTCCATTTGAATTATGTAGACATTTATAATTGTGTGATCATATGGTGTTATTAGTTATTAATGTTTACTTTTGGTGTTATTATGTTGATATTTTAATATTTTATTTTAGAAGATGTGTTTTTATTTCTTATATCCATTTTATTAGATATATAACATCATTTTTTTTGTAATTATTATATTACCGGTTTGACCGCCGGTCCAACCAGTTGAACCATGAAAACCGTGGCCCAATGGTATTTCCGGTTCGAAGTCCGGTCCGGTTTTTAAAACATTGTTTATAGTGAGAGATTATGCATGCTTGTCAAAACAAAAGGTAGGCAAATTATTTTTAACTAGATTTTCTCTCGCACACATTAGGAGTTTCTGTTGCTAAGAGTATGTGTGTGTGTGTGTGTATATATATAATTTATAATTAAGTAATGTAATTATCAAAGCACATTAAAGTTATATATATATACACACACACTGACCAACAACAATAGCATTAGCCTCATCCCACTAAGTGGGGTCAACTACATAGATCATACGATATTAATGTGCTCTATCAAATACAATCACTTTAAATAAATCATTTATCAAAAGATTACGCCTTATAATTTCTCTTAATGTCCTTTTTTATCTTCTTCTACGCCTTTTAATAGGGCTTTTAGCCATTTGATCAACTCACCTTACTGGCTCTTCTTGTCCTCTTCTTTATACATGGCCAAACAACCTTAAACAATTTTCTACTATTTTTTCCTTAACAGGTGCTACTTCTATTTTTCCTTATATATAATTATTTCGTATTTTATCTATGCTTGTATGACTACACATCCATCTCAATATTCTTATCTCTGCTACTCTTATCTTATGCTCTTGTTACCTTTTCAAAACCCAACATTCACTGTCATATAGCATTGCTGGCCTTATAGCAGTTCGATAGAATTTCCTTTTAAACTTAGTAGGTACCTTACAGTTACAAATAACTCTTGAAACTTTTCTCCACTTTAACCATGTAACTTGTATCCTATGCATAACATCTCCATCAATTTCAATATCACTTTGTAAAATCAACCCCAAGTATTTGAACTTTAACATTTCTTGAATGGTTTCCTCTTCAATTTTCACATCTGAATCATTTCTAACTAGCCTCTTGTTAAATTTGCAATGCATATATTCCATTTTACTTGTACTTAATTGGAAACATTTTGATTCCAAAGTGTGTTTCCAAAACTCAAGTTTAGAGTTGATCTTTTCTCTTGAGTCTTCAATTAAAATTATATCATCTGTGAAAAGCATACACTTGAAGACACTAACAAATTTGTACTTGAGATGCGTAAGCACTAATAACATTAAAAGTATCATGTCCAGTAGTCAATTTTAAAGATAAAATCTTATCTCTAATCTTTCTAACTCCCACCATATTTTTTCAAACTTTGTTCATAATAATACCAACTCCATTCCTTACTCTAACCTTCACTGCTTACCAAAGTTTAAAATCAATAGTGTCTAGTTCTTTATTCTTTTCTCCCACCCATTTTGTTTCTTGAAGACGCAATATATTAATTCTCCTTCGAATTATAACATCCACCACCTCCATTGATTTACCTATTAAAATACCAATATTCTAACAGTCAAATTAAATCTTGCTCTTCTAGGCTAACTTCTTTATCCACATTTGTCCAAAATGATATGGGAACACTTGCTCATTTAACACTACACCCGGGCGTTGATGTAGCAGCTCTACCTCATTTAACACTGCATTCAAGCCTTACAACGCGTTACTTCTGGATAACGACCAAGCCTTAGCATAGAAAGGTCTTTAATCCATGTCATAGAGATTCAACAAAATTTTACGTTGGCTATCAAGAGCTTAATACAACTTTTCTCCTTTACTCGAGCTTGGGACCAACTATGGTACTACATAAGTAGAGTTAAAATATTTAAAAAATTAAAAATATGAAAATATTTATGGAAAAATTAAATAGAAATAAATCGAGCATGTATAGAAGTAAATTTTTTAAAAAGAATAATGCTTTTCAAAAACATTAATATACAGGAGATGTAAAATTTAAAAAATATGAAAAGGGACCATAAGAGAGAAGTTATGATGGAGGAGAAAAACACTTAGATAGTGAGTGAAATTTTAAGAAATAAAAAAGTATTAGTAGAAAAATGTGGAGAGAGACAGAGGGAGTTATAGGGAGGGAGGGAGACTTAAATAAAAAAAACTAAATTAGAAATGAGTTTAAAAAATGGGAAAACATGGGGAGACAGAGAAGTTGAGATAAAATTATAGAAAAAAAGGAAATAGAAGAGAGAGGTTAAGAGAAAAAACGGGGAATGGGGAAGTATAAGAACGAAAAGACAAGAGGAAAAGTCAAGGAATTTAATTTTCAATTTTTTAATTTTATTGTGACAATTTCAAAAACATTGTTTATTAAGGTGGAGTGAACAATAGCTAAGCTAAATAGGAAACTGAAAAAAAGGGAGGGAAGGTAGTTACAAAGAGATGGAAGAGGCGTGGGTTGAGATTTGGAGGTGGAGTGGCAAATGTGCTCAACTGCTCTATTCATTGTCAATTGTGGGAGCAAGATTGAGAGGAAAATGAATTGAAGAAGAGTGAAGACAGGACGAAAATGAAAAGAGGATTCTAAAAGCAGGTTTGGATCATTGGTATGGATTGCTGGTATTTATGTAAATGTAATATAAATTGTATATTATAACATATATTATAATTATGATTTTATAATTGTAATTATAAGTATGAATTATATAAGCATGGATTGTATTATTTGAAAAAGTTAAAAAATTCCTACCATTGGTTTTTATTTAAATATAACAAAATATAATTATGATCGTTAATTATAATTTAAAATGTTTAGGGCCTAAATTAAAAATTTATAATTGACGGAAAAATAAATACTCAATTCAAATAGAAGGAGATTTATTGTGGAAAAAAAATAGGAGGAGATTTATTTACTAAAATTCAAATTTGAAATATAATTAACAATTTAAATATTATTATTGGGATTTGAAATTTCTAGGAAATGATTAACAAATTATAATTTATAATCTTTGAAAAAATAAATAGTCAATTTCATTAGAAGGAGATTTATTAACTGAAATTCTAATTTGAATGAAATTATTATTACAATATTGTAACGTTCAAAAAATCCAAAAAATCAATTTAAATTGAAGGCTATTTACATTTTTTTTAATCGAAAGAATTGGGATAATGGAAAGCAGTTAAGATATGGGTGGTTTTAAATATTTGCCTTTTTAGAATCCTGGGTTTCATTAGTTTATTTTTTTAATAAAACATTAAACAATAACAATTGACAGCTAATTGGAACATTTTTCTTTTTGAAAAATTGGAGATTCAGTTAACATTTTTTAATTATTAGACGAAATGGTCATCAAAAAGTTAGAGTTACTGTTCATAAAAGGGGAAGGGGTTGTGAAGAGTATTTTTTATGAGAAATATTAGTATAAAATGGATAAAACGGTAGTTGTTTTGGGAATAATGTTTCTGACCTGCCTTGGTTCTTATAGTAACTATGCATGCTCTGGCCAAAAAAAAGAAGAAGAAGAAACTATGCATGTATATGGTTGACTTCGTCCAACAAAGCAAAAAAAGCCTCTTGGGGCTAAAAAGTGTAAGAATAAGCTGGGCTCTTAACAAGAGCTTACAAGTTGACCTATACAATGCCTAACTTGATTTAACCTATTTAACTAAATAGATCAGACTTAAGCCTATAAATGAGTCTATTTAAGTAAGGTCTAGCATAAAACTTATTTTAAATTATTATTGTTTGATATGTATATATATATAATATAACTAATATAAATTAGTTAGATAAATGTTTTTATTTCTTTGATAGATTGAAATAAGTGTAGCAACCGACATTGTATATGCTAAGATATCTTTCCTCACTACTTTTTATATTGCCACCTTTTTGTGTATAAGAGTAATTGAGTTAATATGTGAGAAGTTTCACATCGACAATATTCCATGAGAAGAGAAGTGAGCTATTGAATTAAGTGTTTTGATAATTTTAAACAATCTGAGTTTTGAAAGAAAAAATCAAATGAGTATGAGAGCAATCAAGTGAAGAAATAGGTGAAGAATTAATTGTTAGGATCTCTCACTTTATACACTGGGTAAAAGGCTTTGATTTCACTCGCACTACTTTTAAATATGTGTTTTTCATGATATCCTATACTAACATATGTTAAATTTGAAAAACACTGACTAGCAGATGAATTTTGAGTTGTTAAACTTAATATATATTGTTGAAAATTTGAACTTTATTGATTAAAATTTGAAGTTACAGAGATGTCACCTCTGACAGAAAAATTTCAAATATAAAAATTCGAATTTCGAGTTAAGCACAGTTAAGCAAATGAGCAAAATTCGTCCAAAGTCATGTGAAAGTTTGTCTTATATTGGAGAGTTTAAAAGCAGTTCCTCTGATAGACGAATTTTGAATTTCAAAATTCAAACTTTGAAATGAAGACTTGTAAGTCTGGTTAGAAGCCTCTCTGATAGACGAATTTGAAAGAACAAAATTTAAATTTCTCAAAGTGAAACCTTTGTGACATGGTTAGGTTGTCACTGACAGACGAATTTTGGCCTCCCAAAATTCAAATTTTAGGTGCACAGTAGAAATATGAGACAACTGTTCACACTTAACAGATGCACTCTGAATATGAAAATTCGTATGTTTTAACATGTGATATATTTGACAAAATCAAAATTCAAATTTTACTATTGAATAGATGAATTTTGGAAGTTCAACATTTTAGTCTTTAACTTATGGTCTCTACGAAATTCGTCTATTGACACCCAAAATTCGAATTTCAGTGTGTTATACGCATTGAATGTGATTGGTGAACGAATAGTTTTACAGAGTAGCCATTGGGTAATATCTCTAACGGCTAGATCTTGTGTCTAACATCTAGTTAAGATACAAATATATAAATAGAACTTCATTTGAAGTTGTGGGTAACAATTTTGTATTGTAAATGCCGAAATTATGCTGAAATTATTAGTCAAAGTCTTCTGCCCACTTACAGTTCATTTATTGCACCTCAACTGTCTTATTTACTTTATATTATTTTCTTGTGAGGGGTTTTCACAAAAAATTTGAGAAACACTTTGTAAGAGTGCAAAGTGTATATTTGAGAGCTCTTAGAATAGAGCATAAACTTGTATTGTGGCATTGCAAGGAACCCACTGAATTCTTGCAAGATAGTGAAAAATCTTAAGTGGTGGCTTAAGGACTCGATTTTGATTAAGTGGAGTAGACCGAACCAGGATAAATCTCCATGTCCTCTCTTCTTCTACCTTGCAATTGCCTCTTATATTTTGTACTCTATTTTCTGCAACTTTTACTATCACTACTCTATCACATTTTTACAGAAAAATTTTAAACTTCCTAATCCATCCCCTGTTGGGGAATCAACTAACCTAACATGAGTAAGGTTTATCAAAGTAAAGAGGCTAATTACTTTTCCATCATATTGCTTAAACATATGAGCCATAAGATAAATATATATGGACCGTACATTTGATAACTAGAAGTTAAAAGCTTAAAGTTTTTTTTAATTAAAGATGATAATTTTTTTCACTTTACATTTTAATAGACTTTTAAATAAGTTTCATATCAGACTAGACTTTTAGAAAACTCAAACTTGAATTTAAAATGAAGTCTTATATAAGCTAATAAGCTAGATTCATACTTTAAATTTATAATATAGACTTTTCTATTTAGTTAAAACCTAATCTAGCCTAGCCTATCTAGGGCTGATTGAGTCAGAAAATAATACTACTGGGCGACTGTCCACCATCTCTCAAACTATAACATATAGTTCCGTCCTTGTTTGTAGTTTTTATCTCTTGAATTTTAGTTTTCCACAATTTCCTGTGACTGAAAAAGAAAAGCTTGAATATTCGCCGTGCCAGCTTCTATGAAGTGTAAATATGTGACCGTTGAAAATTCTGTTATTTCAAACATACACCATCGGATTATTTTCTCAAGTGAGTTTCTTGGTTGTGCATTGAGAACAGAACGGATTATTTATTTAAACTACCTCTACTCTTACCATACAACAAAAGAAAATAGTTAAATAAGCCCATTTTTAAATTATAATTAAATATTTTTCTTTTGAAAAAAAAAATACAAACTTGCGTGTAATGAGTCTCAAGTATGAGTTGGTCAAAAAAAAAATTTGAGTATATAGTTTGACTAGAGCCATGAAAATGAAGAAAGAACCCATTATAGTGACGGGCTACAGGATGGGTGATCCGTGACTGTACACCTCAGGTATGCATGCATGGCTTGACTAGATCCATGAAAATGACTGCCCCGTGATTTGAGGGCTTGAGGATGAAGACAGAGGAAGGAGAATGGTTGTGTGATGATGTGGGTGGGAGTGGTGGTGGTGATACCACACTGCTGGGAAAGAATGATAGGGGAGGGGTTTTTTTTTTTTTTTTATCAAGGTCAAAATAGTACTCTTATATTTATTTGTATTTTTATTTAATAAAAAATAAATGTCATTCCCTTATATTTAAAATATCATACTAAACAAATTTTTATATAATCATCATGTCATTACATTCCTTCACATATTTTATATTACACCATTTAATTCCCTGATAATTTAACCAAACATGCTGTCTGGCTGTAGCATTGCCATTGAAACAACCTTTTTGGTCATCAACATTTGCAATCGTCCATCTATTCAATTAAAGTGAAATGTACTAGTCTTGAATTTTCGTTACCTTCTTTAGTGTGTGCTTGTAGTGCTCCCAAATTTTTTTTTTTAAAAAAGGAGTAACATTATCATAAAACACAAGAAAAACAAATTGACTTTGACCGCAAAAATTAAGTTTGATCATTTCGAACTTTCTTGGATCATTTACGTTTTTTTTTCTTTTGTTTACCATCAATTCTTGGATCATTTACTTGAATGCAAATTATGTGATTGATTGATTCATCATTATCAATAACAAATTGTATTTATCTCTATCTCACTAAGTTGTCAAGCGAAGTCTTCGTCCTCTCCAACTTCACATATGAAACATTCATTCGAGAATTCCTGATGGAGATCATGAAGTAATTATAAAGCAGGATTATAAGTCGGGCTTGTTAAAAAACGAGCCAAGCCCATGAAAACATTATATCAATATTATATTCATGTTAGGGCCCAAATATTATCCCTAATTTTGGGCTCAGGATATACCCAAGTTTCAGTTTCACCAGTATGCACATGCATTCCTTGTGTGTTAATGGTTAATTTCAAATCTATATCTACATTTGTAAATTTATGTATTCCACAAGTTTATAACAAAACAATGCCTCATGAACCTTTTTTAGGCTTTTCTCTCATTGGATTGTGCCATTTTCTTTTTCTCTTTTAACAATCCCTTTTTTTTCATTTTTCACACAACTTATTAATTGTATTTCTTATTTCTTTAATATTTCTTCTTCTAATTTTCATTTTTTTCAATAGGTCTCATTCTCTTCAATTATTATCTATTTTGTACATTATATGTAAAAACTTAGCTTTACACAAATTAACGGACCTATACTTGTTTATATATGCAATATGGAGACTTATATATGCTGGCCGTTGAATGTTCTGGCGGTTTCCATAGCTTCCATCTTGTTGTCTCTTATTTCAGTTTGACTTTTTTTTTTCTCATGTCAGTTTGATTTGTTTTTCTTTAGATTCATGAATATGTCCCCCTTTTTTTTCTAAAAAAAAATTGCATTGTTAAAACTACATTTAATCATTTATGGGCTTTTTTTCTGGAAGGATAAGGAAATTTTAAACGACATATTTATATTTCCATTACATTAATTTAAAGAAAATTAGATTAACAAAATTTAGAATCAAAATCACTCTATAAGTTACTTTAACATCCCTTAGTTTGTACACACATAAGAGACTAGGAGTGCGAGATAACAAAGTAATCCTTCCCATTCCATTTACTCCTTTAGTTTCAAAATAATTGCCACTTTTAGATTGTGCTCGTAGATTAAAAAAGATAATAAATAGGTTAAAAATTAACAAAGTTTATTATTTTTTACTATTATACCCATATTAATTATATAATACTCCTTAATACTTTTCTCTTTTTTCAATATTATTGAAAGACAAAGTTTAATACTTTATTGAAAACTGTAAAATGACAATTGTTTTAAAATAAAAAAAATCCCAAAGTGATAATTGTTTCGAAATAGAGGGAATATATTGTTGTTTAAGATTGTGGTGCATGAATTAATAAAACTTTAATTAATGTAAGATAATACTACTATATAACAACTAAAATACCCTTATTTAAAAAGTCTTGGAATTTAATTTTTAATTAAGTAAATTAAAAATAATAAGTAGTTGATAAAAGAAAGAAAAAATTGAATTAATAAATGGAGACATAGTTAGAAAGTAAAAATTAATGATGCATTGGATTTGTCAAATAACAATAATTTTAGTACAAAATAAAAAATTTAAAACAACAATAGATATGGGAAGGGGGTACTATTATATACCGATCAATGGAACAAATTATACAATATACAATCATATACTTTTAAATTATAAAATGATTGCTTATGATCAACACATACATAGATGTTGTAATGATTAATTATAATTTTAAATGAACCAAATCATGAGATAATCTATAACATCTAACAAGGATTTGGAGCTATGCTCTATTATTCTACATACATGCATATACCTATAAAGTGGCGAGTCTAAGACCTTAGGTCAAAGAGGTCAAATATATTATAACTAGTATTTTTATATAAAGACATGCTAAAATCACATGAAATTTCTATATATAAAATCAAATATATTACATATCTTACAATTATTCTCCATGTGATATCACATTCTAAAATCGTCAAATGATCCGTTCATTGTTAGTGCTATTGAAAATATCTTTTTCAATATAAGTCATTAGACAATCATTCATCAATGCATTTCCCATTCGATTATGCAATTGAGTTTTCACAATCTTAATGGCCAAAAATGCTTTTTCTACCATTGTAGTGGTAACAAGCAAAATCATTGCTAACTTCAAAAGAAGATAAACTAATGGATAACTTAACATATTTTTCTATCTCAACTAGCTTCTTTTTAAGAAAAGTAGTTCCTTTTAAAGATGACAATTCAACACTGCTATGCATATCAATGATATAAGTCTCAAGTTGATTATCAAGCATCACCAAATCAGTTGGAGAAAAGTCAAAAGAATAAAATTCTGCAAATTCAATCAATCTTTCCTTATCAAAAGTGGAGAACAAACTAGTTGGATTCAAAGAAGCCATACAGAGGAGCAATTCAATATTGGTTTCATTGAAATGATCATTGAGTTCATGACGTTGCATATCTACAACAGTATAAAATATTTCAACATAATAGTGATGTTCAACCATGATACTTTGAGCTTTACCTTTGTGGCGTGATTTCCCTTTAGATAGAAAAAGTCCTTCCATATTAGGAATGTCAATGTCATGCATTAAAGTTACTTCATCTAATAAAGATTTTCATCCACGGTCTTTGATAAATTGTAACTATTGCTTTGAGATGTTAACCAATTCTATGGCATTTATAATATCTTGATCCTTCCTTTGCAACACTTATGATAGTTCATTTGAGATCCCAACACATTAATTTTTCATCAAATGCAAAGTGAAAGCAAAGTCAAAAGTTTCCAACAATTGTAAAACATCATTAGCCTTACCTCTCTGATAAGCATTTGATCCATCTTCCTTTATAATTTCAAGTACATCAATTATAGCAAAAAAAAAAATCAATATCAAGTTATTCAAAGTTCCATAATGTGAACCCCAACGAGTATCAATATAATTTCTTAATTTAAGTCTCGTCCACTAGGAATTTCTCCTCTTTTCAACACTTATTTAACTTTAGTTATTTGTTTTTCATGAAGCATGTCAAGTCGTTTGTAAGAATCTCAGACAATATAATAAAATAGACACTAAATTGAAAAGGCAAGAAATTTCAATGTGATTTTTAGCTATGGCAACTAATGTAAGTTGTAACTAATAAACAAAGTAATAAACATAAAATGCACATGAATTCTTTCAAAATTAAACTTTTAAGACCACAAAATTCATTTTGCATATTGCTAGCGCCATTATAATCTTGCCCACGAATTCTTGATAAACTTAGCCCATGTTTGTAAAATAATTCATCAATTGTCATTTTCAATTATAAATCAATAGTATCCTTCACATGCACTATACCAATAAAGTGCTTAACAATACTTCATTTCTTATTAACATAACATAAAGCAACAACTATTTGTTCCTTAATTGAAATGTCACGTACCTCATCAACAATAATAGAAAATAGTTCATCTCTAAGATCATTAATAATAGCATTAGTGGTATCTACTACAGCAACATTAATAATATCCTTCTAAATTTTAGGAGCAATTAAACGATTATTTTCAAGAGCCCTATCTAAGACAATATTTTTAATGGATTCATTGTGATCAACAAGAAATTTGAGAAGTTCAAGAAAGTTACCTTGATTAAGAGAATCATCCGATTCATCATGACTAAGCAAAGCTAATCCTTGCTTTAAGTCAGGAACTTGTTTAGTTTGCTTAAAAATCACAACTTCAATATGTTGATTTTGATTCATCAAATCTTGACACTTTTTTCATGCAATGTTGTGAGAACTATTAAGACCTCAAACATGAAATGGAAGTCTTTCTTTTGTGTTCCAAGACGTAAGGCCCTCTGAAGCAAAACGAATCATCACCCGTTTGTTTTCCATAGTTAGGCTTAAAGAGATGACAATACAAGCAAAATGCCGTATCTTTCTCTACACTATACTCCAACCTACCTTGAAATTCATTAAACCAAGAAGGATTAAATCTCCTCAAAGAATTCTCAATTTTTCTTTGGGGAAAATTATGATGTGCAGGTTGGCAAGATCCCTTTTGTAAATATGCTCTCCGTATCTTATGTTGATCATTGGGATAATAAGCTAAAATTTTAATTCCTCTTCCTGGGTCTGATGACCACTCTTCTAAATTAATCTCAGTATATTGTTGTTGGAGATTAGATTCACAAAGTCTTGGTGAAGATGGTTGTTCATCGGATGATAATCTTCTCTTCAAGAATCTTTCTATTTTCTATTCAAAATTTACAAAATTCACAATTAATTAAAAATATATAAGAGTTCCAAACAAGTTCATAAATAAATAAAAAAATATATCAATAATGTTAAGGACATTAAAAAAATTGTAAACGAAAAAATTGTTAGTAAGATTTGAATGGGTAAAGTAGAAAATCCTATTTCTAATAGTCTAACTCACGGAAAATTTAACAAGCATGAAGAATGAAATAAATATAAAAGGACAAGGTGTAAATATAAAATGTTATTTTATTAATATAAAATAAATAATTTTCCTATAAAACTACCTTGGCTTGAATTGTGGAAGTTGGATCTTGGGACCACTATGGAACAATCAATTACAAAAAGCCAAAAAGCGCAACTCTTCTTGGATCTTGGTTGACATTAAATCCATATCCTTTTTTTATTGGCATTTTTTGTTGTCATTTTTTCTTGGTATGTTAAAATGACTGTTTTATCTGCACAATATAATTATTGCTATCACCAATACATAGGTCATGTTATGCAAATACTAATCCACACTAGGGCAATGGTCTGGTGTCTAAAGATATATTGATAGTTGGCACATTTAGTAGACAATGTAATCAATCCTTAGATGAATTTAAATATTTTGATAATTTAGTAGGATACTGACATGATTTTAGAATAGTTTTTTCAAGCAATAGCAATTGTTTGGTTTGCCATCTCATTCCCTTAAAAAGAGGATTGATCCCAATACTTGTTCCCTAAAAAAGATTCATGCTTAAGCTAAGAGTGCATCAATCTCACTAGTGAGAACTTGAAAATCATTATTCTTACTGTCAAATTCCAAATATGATGCTCAGAATTCTCAGCCGAAAATTTTGAATATGATCATTACACAGGTAAGGGAAATCTATTTTGAATGACTAGTAGAAAACTATTGATTCAGATGATAATAACACGAAGAATTACTAGTTCAAACTTTGAACTATTTTGTAAAGTGGGAAAAAAAATAATTGTAACGTTGGCCAGGTTTTAGGCTTATCTTACGAGTCTAATTACTTGTAATCTTTTCAGGCTATACCCCAAAAACCTAAAAGAGTGAGAGTTATATAATTTTGGAATAACTTAATTATTACTGTAAAACTAAAGAATAATAACTTGTAGAAGTTGGATATTGAAAATTAAATAATAAGAAAAAGAATATAGTGTGTGTATATGTGTATATAATTCCTGAAAATATTCGTGTAATGAATTAATTTACTAACTCACTAAAGGTGTTTTTGTAAAAATTTTGCATATCCCCTTATTCTCAACGTAAATGGCACAAATCATACATTCCCATTAGTCTTACAAAGTACAACTACATATTTTCCATCTCCATCAACATGCAATGCAAGTACCAGTATACCTATATTGTTCAACATACAACACGCCTATATGCAGAAAAAAAATAATTTATTCAAGCCAATTTATGATAGTCGTGGACAGATTTGCTCCTTTGGAGAGACTAAATTCTATCTAGCAAACAGAGTACTAAGGTCTGAGTCAAATTGCACAGTGCTCATATCCATGGAACTGCTTGAATTGGGGTTGTTTCTGGTCTTTTCCACGTTTATCTCCATTTCCATACATTCCTTTAGTTCAAATGCTGCTTGACTTATATCAAGCCTATGAATTTCCAATGGTGCAGTGCATGACCTAGCTATGTCTAGAAATTTCCCAGCAGAATCAACACTAAATTGTCCCTGTAACTTTGGATCAATGATAGACTGGATATCCTTACTTTCAAGTTTAGGGGTAATCCATTGAAGTAGGAGACTGAAGGTATTGTTTGCTTGTCTTTTTGCTGCTGGCCTTCCAGTAATTAGTTCTAACAGAATTATTCCAAAACTATAAATATCACTCCTTTTTGTAAGGTTTCCAGAATTTTGAAATCTGTGAAAAGGTAACTAATGCAGTTAGATCTAAAAAAAAAATCTCTCAATTAATATATTTCTATTCAATCACATGCATCCAAATTGAAACACAAGATTTTAAAGGAATTAGTTTAGTTTGCATAGAGAATTTTCTTCTCAATTTGAGTTTGATTTGTACATCAAATCAATCGGTTGCATTTGGTACATGAAAAGGCAATTTGAAATTGTGTTTAGTAGATGACAAAGTGACTTTTTTTCAGAAAGAAAAATTCCCATATTTATATGAAAAAACTTTCACATTTTGATTCCCATTTTGTATCAAATAGATCCTTAAATTCCTTCCAAAGAAGACTTCAGTTTGAGGCGGTCTAATAATATCTTCAATGTCATATTAAAAAAATCGATGCACCAAATGACCAAACTATAAAGTGAACTTAATTTATCTTCCAATTCAAATCTGTTCATTCTAAATGTCGTATTGCATTAAATTTCTTTTATGCAACCTGAAATTAATTTGGTGGGGCTTTTCCATTTAAGAAAAAAAATATATAAAATAAATAAAGTACTTACTCAGGATCAAGGTAACCTAATGTTCCGGCAGGACGAGTCGAGACATGACTATCAATATCATTTGCAAAAGCTCTGGACAATCCAAAGTCAGCAATCTTAGCTTCCATATTTTCATCTAGCAAAATGTTGGACGTCTTTAGGTCTCTATGCACTATTGCTAGCTTACAACCATTATGCAAATAATCCAATCCTGTAACACCATTAATTATATAGCCAAATAAATTATTATTGTTGTCAAAACTTATATCAGAGATTAATGAATCCAAAATCCAACCTACTATGTGAACAATCTCAATTTTGATAAAAAGGAATATTAGTTGAAATATTATTTATTTATCTAAATGTACTTTCTTTGTGGTAAAAAAAATCTAATTACTTGTTTTGAAAATTCATTACTCTTTTTTTTTTTATAAAAAAAGAACTTAAAGTTGTTTTTGTTTTCATTTTCGATTTTTGTTCATATCCATCATCAACTATCGTTGACCAATGCCAATAGCTATTGGTTACCACCATTTGTCATTATTGGCCACCAAGAACAACCTCCTACCACTATTGGCCGTCCCCAATTCCTGTTGACTGCCACCAGCCACACTACCATTTACTATCAACTACCACCAACTATCATCAATTGTCAATGACTACCACTGACCCTCATAGATTACCACTAACCACTGTTGACCATTGTTGACCATGGTCAATCACCACCGACCATTGTTGACTATTGTCAACCATCACTAACCACCATTGACAGTGGTCAACCATAATTAATCTTTGTTGACCACCATCAATTGTCATCAACTATCGTCAACCACTGTCAACCATTGTAGACCACTACCAACTATTGCCAACTGACCACCACCAAATGTCACTAATCATCACCAACTATTGCTAACCTCCATTGTCCACCACTTTATGCCACCTTGTCTCCCGCCAGCTGCTACTATTTGCTGTCATCTATCGGTGTCCTCAAAAGATGTTTTCAATATAATGTTTCTCCAAATGAATTTTTTTATGTTTTGTTTTAAGATGTGATTTTCAAAACAAATTATTCAATTAAACATGTGTTTTTATTTTCTTGTTTCCAAAGTTTGGTATGGGAAATAACTTCAGAAAACTGTTTTCAAAACACAAAAATAGTTGAGGTAATCAAACATGTCTTAAGTGTACTTTCCTTATTTTACTTATAATCTAGAAAATCATAATTTATTCGAAATAAGTCTTTTTCTTTTGTACAAATTGAAAGAATCCATTCATATAATTTAAAAGGTGTTATATAATTTTGCTTACCTTTAGCTGCGTCCAATGCAATTTGAAGTCTCTCCTTCCATTTCAAAGCAACCCCGTACTTACCTATAAAACTAGGATAATTAGATTTCTTTTATATACATATATACACACCTTCAAAAGTGGCTCAATGAATTAGTGGATTCCTATCATATATGCCCGTTTCCTGTAGTTATCAAAATGGGTCAACATATATACCAAAAAAAATGGTCCAACATGGATTTTCATATTTGTTTGGTTACAATGAATCAAGCTGGTGTTTTGGATTTGTTGCTGAATGCTGGGGTGTATATTCTGGTCTCCATCTAGCGCGGGATTTTGGTTTTAGATGACAAAGCTGCTTTTCACAGAGTTTGCTGGTAATTCTAGACTCTTTATCCTGCTTCGCATTAAGGACCTTCTTAATCGAGACTGGAATGTGTAGATAGTGCATGCCTATAGAGAAGCGAGTATGTGTGTTGATGACTTGCCAATGGGAGCTTTTCTGTACCCTTGGACTTACACTTATGGCCCTCACCCCCGCCTGTTATGAAGCTTGTTTATCTCTCAGACATTACGGGTTGTATGTATGCTTCCTGGGTGTTTCTAATCTAGTTTAACATTATGGATTGTATGCTTCCTAGATGTTTCTAATCTAGTTTATTTTAGGGCCTTGTGCCCTGTTTTTTACAAAATAAACAAAGAAATAACTAATCTTTTATGTTCGATTAGAATGAATTAAGTCCAAAGTCTTTGTATCATTTTATTTGGGCTAGAGATAGCTAGTCTGCATACTCCACCCTACTAATTTTATAATTAAATTGGGCTAAACTGGTAGGCCAAGCCCAAATCAACAATTCCATCATTTTTTTTTTCATTTTGTGTTTTCTAAAGGAAAAATTATAGCTAAAGATCGGTATAGTGAATTAATTATTAAAAAAATTTTGACTAATAAAAAGTATTAAAATCTAGAATACTAAATAGTAAAATTAAAAAAATGAGTAATAACATATTATATTTTATAAATAAATTTATTATTTTAGTTCTTAACTGTATTTTTTCTTTTTTAAACAATTTTATCAGTTTAAGTCAATATTAAAATTAATATATAAATATATCAATATTTAGACAAAAATTAATATTAATATATTTATTATAAAATATAAAATGTAAAGAATATGTCTAATATAGCTCTCTGAAGATTTCATACCAGATAAATGTTGGTGGAGGTCACCATTTGCCATATACTCATAAATTAGTGCCCTCACACCATTTTCTTCGCAATATCCAATTAGAGAAACCAAGTGTCTGTGATGAACAATCATCAAAAGTTGTACCTGTAATTCAGATTTAACTTTATTATCTATAAGAGAATGAACTAATAATATAGTACAAATTATTTCTAATTAAATGTCTCATTCAAGGCATTCATCAATAAAAAAAAAAGGTAATTTAACTCTTGGATTTCGACTTGACCTCCGATGTAAATTCTCTGTGGCCTTGCACTGATGATTGAGAAAGTAATTTTACAGCAACTTGTGTATCATTCTTAAGAGTGCCCAAACAAACCTTTCCAAAGCCTCCTTCTCCAATCAAGTTTTGAAAGTTATTAGTGACCTCAAGAACATTGGCGTAAGAAAATGCTTTCGATAATTCTTGCTTCGTGAAAACCGCTGCAAGTATGAATAAGGATAATCAAAACTGCCCGTCACGTGGGTATAATTAATTGGGCAAATAAAAATTACAAAAGATATGTCGGCAGTGCTAAAAAAAATTCGGACAACATTCCTTGGATGTCTCTCTAGTCTCTACCACTTCAAAGGGATATAAATATATGATTAATAAGCTGAGATAGTTATTTTACGAACAGTTATTATTTTAACACAAGGGAAAATATAAGAGGTATACAATGGTTTCCATGGTAGGAGTGACATCTTTAATTTCCAATTATTAAGATATAACAAAGCATAAAGTTTACAAGGAATTACAGCATGTTTGATTACCTTGGAAGAGAAGGATTCATTTTCTTTCGCTAGAAACAGTGTGTGTATGTGTATTTATTATATATTAATAAATATTTTAAAGTGATTATATTCTTATTTAATGAATATTTTCATTAACAAAAATTTTTATTTATTTTTATTTTTTTATTTCATCTATAATTTCAAATTATTAAGGCAAAGTTCACACGGAATCGGGGCATGTTTGGTTATCTTGAAAACAATTTTCTTTTTCTTTAATATGAAAAATGAGGCATATATAATATTTATCACATTTTTATTATTATTGAAACATAACAAGATTGTGGCACATGTGTTTGTAGGAGTTTAAGGTGAATTGTATAATTCATGCCTTATGAACAATATAGATTTTTTTAGATTATATATAGATTATACATTTTCTTTTTATTTAATGACATAAAAATATTTTTATCCATAATTTTTATTTTATTTTTTATTTCATTTTATGTAGATCACAAAACTAATTAGCAAGAAGTGATATGAGCACATTATTGGTAATACAGATAAGGAATATATTGTGCGTGCCTTTCAATTTTTTGATTTTGAAGATCCATATTCCTAGAAAAATCAAGATTATAACAGTGAAAGCCGAGACAGATGCAATAAGCGGAATAACGAACTTATGCTTTTTGCATGGATCCCTCAAACAAAGACCAGGATTATCATCCAAACTGAAAGATAAGTTAAATAGTTAGTTAGCATTGAAAATAACTTAATAATTGTATTGAGTTTTATTAAATAAATATAAATCTTTTCCAGCTCCCTCAAAACAAGAGTGCAGACAAGTAAAATTTGCTCGACAACCATTGAAAGGCAGTCAGCTGAGCAAATAGGATAGATTAAGATGAGAAACGTCATTTCTAAATCTGACTTATCTTTAAGAGCCTTGGGAATTGAACCTGAAAGCTTGTTACCGCTCAAATTACTGCATAAAATTAAACGTTGTAAAATATATTTACTTAGTAGGTGATCCTGAAGTTAGGAGGATATGTATTTAGTAATTGTCAAACCTAAACAATTTAACTCAAAACTTACGGTACTGTCAACTTTGGCAATTCAGCTAAAAAGTCTGGTATTGATCCTGACAAATCATTGCCTGACAAATCCCTAGAACAAAGCAATAATTTATATAATGAAATTCTTATACCAAAGATTCAGTCCTAATTAAATAACCATATATACTTACAGGGACTCTAACTCAGTAAGTTGTGAAAATGAAGTAGCTATTTGCCCTCTTAGCTTGCTAACGCTCAAGTTTCTGCTTGCGATAAGGATCAACAGATAATAAGGTAGGTGATAATGAAGTTTTCTCAATTATAGCTTAATTAATAGTTAATACACTGGAAATAATATCAAATTGACCCAAGTCAAGTCAATTTTACATTTATCAAACTTTTGGAACAAGGAGTGGAATAGATTACGCAATTCATACTACATTTATCATGAATATGACTATGAGAATAGTCATAGATCCAAACTTTTTACTTTAATTCAAGAAGCGAAATACTTACATTGAGATGATCCTTGCGTTGGAGTCATTGTTGCCAGAACTACAATTAAGTCCCTCCCATGCATATTCCTCTGGAACACAGGGATCATCCTGCCAATCTACTTTGGAGATTTTGTATGTGGTTTTGATGTTCAGAATGGCATCCACTGTTATTACGAATAATAAATAGGGTCTTAGGAAGTCAAAGCGTGCTCGCACAATTGATAGAAGGAAACAGCTGAATGAGGAATAGAGAAGCATACCATCTCTTTGGTCCGTTGGGGAAGTTAGCGGTGATATTAATTTATAAACCTCAAGGGCATTGAGGATTGGAGGAGCATCGGATTCTGATGTCGCACTTATGCTGAAACGAAGACCACCTTGATTTATAGCAGCAGTTACTGTATGTGGCTTTAAGTATTTGAGAGTTCTAGGTTCTGAGAGGATTTTTTCATCATTAACAGAAATATCGATCACTCTTTTTTGCCCAGGTAGAAGCTGCTCAATTTCAGCAAAGTGAAAGTAGACATAATATGTGAAAGAATTTTGAACAGTCCAATCGACAGAGTCATAGTTAAAGTTTAAAGCAGAGCAACGATTCGATGATTTGGCTGCAGATTTCAGCACTTGTGCTGGTAATTTATAAGAATCATTTAAGCTTCCAAGATCAATATCTACAGATCCATTGAATGGATGCCAATCTTCCTCTTCGAAAAGATCAATGCTCGTGCGCCACACACGGTCATAGATGTCATCCATGTACCTATATGCTTGCATTATTAGATAAATGAACTTGGATATTGCTTCCATTTATAAGGAAAGCATGAATAACACAACAAGCTAGAGAATATAAAACTCATAACTCATAAGAAGAGATAGATAATGAAAACATGCAAACACAAGAAGCTAGAAAATAAAAATTAGTGTCACCTGATGTGCCTGAGCGAATCAATAGAGCCAACATCAATTCTTACATCAAGATCTAATAGAGATTGAGAAGGGGAGGGAGTTAGATAAATAGAATTACTGAGAGGTCGTAGTTCCAATGCAGAAATGAAGGGTATTCCTTTGCCAATATTGACAAGGCAAATGTGTATGATGTCAGTTGTGGGACTATGGATAACCTCTAGATAACCATAACCATCGCCCGGATCAACATTTGTCCAATAATTGGCGCCGAGGTGCAAGTCAAAAGTTGGAGTTTTATTTTTGCTATCATAATTTCCATATGCCAAGAAAGCTCTGATAAGGTAATTGTTGTTTTTGCCTTGTTTTGGTTTGAGGGTGTAGCAGTTCTTTTTTCCTTCTGGGAAGCTTCTCAGCGTCTGTAGTTGTCTCCCAAAATAAGGATAATCTATGCCATATCTTGATTCAGGTGCAACCATAAAATTTGTTCCTGTTTCTATAAAACTTGTGTCTGTCTGATACCAAATTTTGGTTTTCGGATCAGGGTATTCATTGATTTCTCCACAGTCAATGCTTATAAAATCTGTGTATGCAAAAGTTTGCTACTAATTTATTAAATTAGGCACAACAAATTAAAGAACAGTTGGTTTTAAAATGCAAGAAAATTTGTTCAATATTGGAATATATATATACATATATATATATATACTCGAGTGGACGAAGGCAAGTCATAAGCTTGCATGAGCTGAAACATGGAACATTATGTTATGAAAACTTGGGGTGCATACCACAGTGAACATGGCTGGTGATGAGTTTCCTCCCATTTAGCATTGCGTGGCCATGATGAAGGCAAAGTTGGATGAAGGCCAACCATAAGCATAAAGACCAAATCCACTGTGGTGCCCTCTCCATGTGATCTGTTGAATTCTTTGAGGATGCTATTATTTTATGATAATTATTATATCGTAATATAAAGTAGAATAACAGTTAAGCAGAAGATAAGAAAAACAATAGAAATGAACTCACCTGAAGCTTGAGATCACGATTTCAAACCAAAATGAGCAGCGTTTCGAGTGCTGTAGTAAAGTGAGAGTAAGTGTGTGTGTGTCTGTGTGTGGGTGTGTGTGTTTTTATATGAGTAGGAAGACAGTGTCCATAAGCATGAAGACAAAATCCAGTCACCGTGGTACCCTCGCAATTCTTTGGAAAAGCTACCCCCAGCTCATTATAATTATAATTATAATACACATATTATTATAATTATAATAAATATATAAAATGACCCAGTTAAATAGAAAAAAAAAACAATAGAATTGAACTCACATAAAGCTTGAGATCTCACATTCAAATCAGGATGAGCAGAGGTCGAGTGCTGTAGTAAAGTGTAGTATGCGCTTATGTGTTTTTGTAAAAATGAAATTTTAAAACTTAAATTTTTTCTCAAATATTTGATTACATAAATAAATTGTCATTTATGTAGTAAGCTGAAGGTGAGGATATGGATAGTGATAGGGTTCAATGACCCTCCAAACAAAACCCCGAAAAAAATATTTATATTTGTTTAAGTAACAAAATAATCTCTTAAATATTACAAAAATATTTACATCCAAAGAATTAATAAATTAATGATTTAAAATATTCTCATAACATAAAAAAATCACTTCTATTATTTGGTGAGCACTAAAGGTATATTACCTTGTAATAATCAATTTTAATATAAATAGCCTGAACTAAAATAATTTAAACTGAATTGAGTTAATTTAAAATTAGTGATTCAAAGCAACGGCCATTAGGTTGAATGATAAGAAACCTAATACCCCTTAAGTAGAATCTTAAATTTGAGCATTGCAAATGAAAGATCATACATTGGAAGAGTTATTCTTATTTGGACTTGACAATATTTGAATATGACCTAATTAGAAAATTATGTATAAAAAAATCAATGGTGTAATTTATTTTTGTTCTAAAATCAATCGGCCAATACCCTAGGTAACATTAACATAAAGCTTCAAAGAAATTGACTAGTGAATTTTGTTTTCGTTATGTTCTCCAACTGAAAGCAGAAGTGTGTGAATTGGGGTTGATCCTTGCCAAAAACAATTCTAGATAATAATAACGAAAATAATGATAAACAAACTTGTATTTTTTCTGTGTTTTTTCTTTTTATCCCCCATTTCCATTCTTCCTATCAAAATAAATTGACTTGACTTGTGGAAATTTCATCATTTTCAATTTAATTATTATGATAACCATGTATATGCATGTTTGAATTGGTCCAAATAAACGAGGAAAACCCTTCTTAGCCGACCTGACTGGAACGTAGAGTTGTTCTTCACCACAAAAAGTGCCAGTACAGATGACCTTGGGGTCCTTCTTCATAATTGACTTCTGTGGATCTAGTTTATTTGCTAAGCAGTCTTTATAAATCACCTGCAAACCAAACTACAAACCTCAAACTTAGATTTAGGTCTAAATTTAAAATATAATTTAATACATCAACCTTGAATATTCGTCGGCTTCGATCTGTGATGTGTACATTAACTCATAAGCCTCAAACATAAAGCACCTAATTAAAAGGCAAATTGACTTGACTAATGAAAATTCCACGGAGTAGATTATCAACGACCATAAATCTTAGGGCCTGTTCATTTTGTTTACAAATCCCCATATAAAGATAATTAACTTCACATCTATTAACTTGGCACATTTAGTTAGACATAATATCAATAATGATGATTACATATGTAATGCTGATTACTTATATATAATCTCCATTACATGGTTTTAATCCTAATAAAAAATCCAAACTACCCTTAACAGTAATAAAAATAACAACTCCTTCCCATCTCCATCTCCACCAATCTTCCCACTCCATCTCCACAAGCGACTTGGACCATCATCACCAACAATGCCATCTTCAACCTTCAAGTTTCAATTATCAATCATCCCTAAATTCCTAGTGTTTGTTACATTGGAATGATTTTTTATAGAATGGAAATGGGTACATGAAAAGGAATGGGAATGAGCTTTAAAAGCATGTTTAGTATAAAAAAAAAAAATTAATGGAATCAGAATGAAAACTTCGTTTGGTATGTATATTTTAATGATGAAATGACATACTTAAAATAGCAAAGACCAAACTATCTTTATTAAATAAAATTGTAAAATTCATTTAAAAAAAAAAGACCATACGATTAAAAAACTTTAATTTTACAATATTATTTACTACACATTAAAAAGAACATACCATTAACTAACCAAAAAAATTAACTTTTTTGGTTAGTTAATTTATTTGTGTTCAGATAAAATTTTAAAATTTTTATAATTCAACTGAAATTATTTTCCCTTACATTCTAATTTTTTGTTCACCATTCTCCATTCTTCCTGTCAAAACAAATTGACTTGACTCATGGAAATTTCATCATTTCAAATTTAAGCATCTGTGTGAATTTATGTGGTCGAGTGTGAGCATGTCTTTCGAGTTTCAATTATCAGTCACCCCTAAATTCCTAATGTTTGTTACTTGGGATGATTTTTTATAGAATGGGAATGGATGAAAAGGAATAGGAATGAGTTTTAAAAATATGTTTAGTGTAACTGAAAAAAATTTAATGAAATCCGAATGAAAATTTTGTTTGATATATGCATTTCAATGATAGAATGAAAGACTTAAAGTAGCAAAAGACCAAAAAAAAAAAAAGAACACACAAAGCTTTGCCTTCGATGGATCTTGCACCATATCTTCCCTCCTTGTATACAACCTCCGTCATCGAACCATAGTGCTCCACCAGTGAGCGTTATGGTAGGATGATAACTGCAACCACTACTTCACCAGCACCTTCATCATCACGGTGATCACCCAGATTTGCTCATGGAGGATGAGGGAAGATGAGGCGAAACTTGCTTGGATATGCTCAATGTCAAGGGTGGATGAGAGAGAGGGAAACAAAGGATGAGAAAGAGAGAGAGAGTGATGGAGGATGGAGGGAGAAGGAATGATGATGGTAGATGGATTTGTGTTCGGTGTTGAGGGACAGTGTTTGGAGGGAGTCAATGTCGGAGATTTGCAGAGAGGAGCAACAGTGAGAGGCCGACGATGAAAGGAGGGTGTTGTCAGAGATCGGGAGGGAGGAGTGATGGCGAGAGGTTGACGATGGAGGGAGGCTGACGATGAACCTGAGGATGAGGGATTATGGAAATTCATATAATATTTGAGGATATTTTGGTCATAAAAAATATGATTCCCAAGAGCTAGAAAAATTCCTTTAACCCCTTGAGGGAAAGCAACTTCCAATGTATAATGGAAAATTAGGATTCCTAGGAAGCTTGTTTTTACATATCAAAATAAGTATTTTACTCATTCCTTCTCCCTTTCCTTTTCTAAAACCCAAATTCCTATGTATCAAATAAGTTCTAAGGATTCTATGTGTAAGGATAAGGATAATATTTGAGAGTATTTTAGTCATAAAAAATATGATTCACAGGAGCTAGAAAAATTCCCTTGACCCCTTGAAGGAAAGCAACTTCCAATGTGAAATGGAAAATTAGGATTTCTAGGAAGTTTGTTTCTACATACCAAACCAAGTATTTTACTCATTCCTTCTCCATTTCCTTTTCTCAAACCCAAATTCCTATGTACTAAACAAGTTCTGATGGTTCGTGTGTAAGGACAAGGAGAATGATTCTTATGGAATACTAATGCTGCTAGACTTTCGTTTGATTATTATTTCATCTTATTTGAAACATAAGTCATTTTTAACTTATTCACACATATAAAAAAATTGTTAAACTCATTAAATTTGTCTCAAATTTTATTTAATTTCTAAATTTACCCCTAATTAAATGTAATATTTTTAACCATAATTATATTATTTTTGTTCAACATATTTAATGAGAGATATTTAAGAAAATATTTAATTAATGATCTAAACATAAATTATATTTTATACCATAAAAACTTTTCTCTGGTCAGCTTATATTTGAGACAGGATATGGGGTGTGGTATAACCATAATGCAAGCTACATGTAGGAGGACTTGGTCCAAGGAAAATGAAACCATTTGTGGCTCACGAGCTGACTAGAACGTATCCACGTAGAGATGTTCAGTCACTACAAATAGTGCCATTACAGACAGACGACGATCTTGGGGTCCTTCATATATAATTGACACCTGTAGTTTTCCTATCTTGATATTTCCTCAGTTTTACCACAATTTCCTATGAAATGTAATGCATCAACGTTCAATCTTCGCCACCTTCTGTGATGTGTCACGGTTGAAAATTCCATTACTTTGAATATTCTCGAGTCAATTTAATGGCCGTTGATCCTTATCGGGAAAAAGTTCAGATTTTTGTTCTTGTGCATCTAGTCTGGCTAGAAGAGTTTATAACAATTGGAAGCTAAATGTTTGGTCATATCAACTACCTTTATTCTTACCATGTAACAAAGAAAATAATTAAATTGGCGTGTTTTTTCAGTTACTATAAAAATATCATACTTCTTTAAAGACAAGTGTGTGCGAATGCGTGTCACAAGCATGCATGCATTTTTGGGCAAAAAAAAAAGAAGGGCATGCATGCATTACTTTGACTTAGAGCCTGTTTGGATTGCCAAAAATAAACACTTACGGGCTCCATAAGTGCTTATGTGGTGGAGTTGGCAAACAGAAACAGCTTTTCAATAAGCACTTATACCTCAAATAAGTGCTTATGGAAGAAGTTGATTTTTTCAACTTATGATAATCACTTATTCTCCCATAATCACTTATTTCATTTTTCCTTCTTACTATCCACCCAATAATCATTTAAACCTCAATATCCAAACACATTTCTTTTCTCAAAATCACTTATGAGGTAAAAATATCCAAACACAAATTACTTTTGACATAATCACTTATTCTCATAATCACTTATACATAATCTAATCCAAACATATCTTTAATCCATGAAAATGGAGAATCCATTTTTGTGTCGCAACAAAATAGATGATACATGAATGTACTCCTCGGACTGTAGCATAAGCATTGGATCACAGTATTAGGGCATTACATATGTCCAAGGCCCAATAGTACGTCAGGCCCAATCCATTGCCATATTCTGCCTCTGATGTATCGAATGACCTTTTGGGGAAAAATTTGACCAAGCCAAACCAATCCAATCAGTTTGGCTTTTTCTACAGCCTTGCGAGTTTAGAAGATAATCAGTTTAATTCAATTCAATAATTGATTTGGTTCAAGTTTGATTCATATTTTATAATTTTTTTTATAAAATAGTATCATTATTCAAAAATTAAATTAAATAGGTTATATATACATATTATGAACATAAATTATATCTAAATAATTTATTAACAATATGCTTTATGGACATCTATATTCTAATAATGATATTTATACCATCAAATTAAAGTTCTAAGTTTCTCAAAAATTACTAAAATAGAATCATTGACTTCAAGAAGAGCTTGATTGACATTGAGAAAGATAATGGCATAATGCACAGCACTGCAAGGATGAATTTTAAACCTTTTTTTAAACCAAAGGATGAATTTTAGACTTTGATTAATTTATTTTTCACCCTTCGTCCAAAAAAATCATTTCTTTTTAAAGAAATAAAAATAGCACTTTCATTATTAATTTATATTTTTCGTTACTTAATTATCAGTTATTACATATATTTTTGTCACGTTGCAGGTAAATATTGGGAGCATATATTTCTGTTATTTTGTTAACCTTCGACTATTTACCCTATAAATATACATGGATATGCAAATGCAGTGGTTGTCCTACCTTGGAGGCGGGAGGGTCCCTCGCCCCCTTAATCTCTAGGCCTTTTATATATATATACATATATATATATATATATCATTAACTGCACACACATAAACACAGTAATATATTATCTTTGACACCTCCCTCTCCCTTCACATCGATACCCCTCACTTTATATATATTATATATATATAAAATATACATTACACATACACAATAAATAGTTATATAATATATTATTTATATATTTAAAAAGAAATAAAATATATTTTATTAGTATATTAAAATATTTCTGTTATTAACTAATATTAACTTTTCATTAAAAAATATACTCAATATATATATTGTACATGTTAATCCATTTTTGTATGGAATTGTTTAGATTTAGTTATCATATAAATACATTCGCATAAATACAGATGTAATTTTGTTATTTAATTTACATATAATATAATACTAATTAAGAGTTGTTTAAGTATGTTAAACATATAATTTTTAAATTATCTATATATTGATTTATTTTTATAAAATTTAAGGATTTATCCTAATTTTTTGTTCAAATTATCATTGTGCAACATCATATAAATATATTGAAAATACAAGCTTTTAATATATATTTTTTGATTTGTCCTTGAAATTAATATATTACATAAATGATTCCACTGTGTATATTCTCTAAAACATTAAAACATTATATGATTATACATAATTTATCATTTCATACTTTTTTAAGTAACAAATTTATTTTGAAATGCTAATTATAATAAATATTAAAAAATTAAATTAATAATGCAAAAGATATAATATTTTTAAAAATCTCCCCCCCCCCCAAATAATGTCTGGGCTGCATCTACCCCTGTACATGTTAGTCTCTCATAATTCGCCATGTAAACAGGGGATTTGTTATCTTATAGTTATCACATAAACAAATCGCTTGTTTATCATGTTTGTCTTTATCCTTTTTGAAGATACACTTTCCAGAAAAAAGAAAGGCAAACCACCTTTAGCACACTTCATGATCTCTATAGTATGGTATGGTAATGAATCCTTTGTTAGAAATAGTAATTGAAAACAACCGGTGTCCAAAAATGTATAATAACACACTATCCTTAAGATGTTATTCACCTTCACTAGGTTTACTGTAAGGATCCACCGAATCACCCATAGAAATTAATCTAAGCACTAAAGGTATCTGACAATAACTTCAGATATTTTGAAACACAGAATGAAATAGAGAGATTGTAAGTAAGAGGAGAGAACGTAAGGGATTCTTTCAGTCTCTGGTCTGACCCTTATATAATAGTAGAAAAAAGAAACGTTGTTGATAAACCAGTCTATTTCTAAATGTTGTAATTGAAACGTTCAGAATATTAAATAACGTGTTATTTTATAATATTAATGTGTCGTTTCATAACGTTATCATTTAACTGAAAAAATAATTAATTAAATATATTAATCTTAAATTTATACCAGAGCAGATCTCCACCGTTAAATCAATCCAACGATCACAACGCGCCACCTCAGAGTGCTAAGTGCTTTAAATATTAAATAAATAATATTTAAATCTACTTAGCATTTATCTTTCCACAATTATTTTAACATGTATGCGTTGTCTTCTCTCTTTTTTATACATTTCATAAGCTTTAGTTCCATCCAATGTAAGACTCAAGTTTTTCAAACTATCTCTAACATCCTTATGTGAATTTAGTTATATTGATAGTCTTTATCTTTTTGCTTCTCCAAATCAACCCCATGGACAACAGCAAAAGTATTTGATCAGGGCTATGTTTGGATATATATATATATATATATATATATAACAACTATGACTACAAAAACCAGTTTCCAATTTTCAACCTCTACCTTGGAGTCCATTATTGGCACACAATGCGATTAGAGAAGGCATCTTCTTTCAGATTCTATGAAATAATAATCCAAGAGGTTCCCACTGGTGGCATGGTACAAGTGTGTTTGGTAAACACATGCAGGACAAGGCACACCCTTAATTAACACTTTGGAATTAATTATTCCGCTCCGCTTCCCTTATCTCTTACCGTAAGATCGGACTCTGGCTAGTACACTGAAACTCTTTCCAGGTAGCTGCTCCTCTATTCTTGAACCAACTTTTACAACTTTATTTATTTTATGCATGGTATTGAGTATGATATTATTTTCACAACTTACAAATAGTACTTGGAGTAAATTTTATTTTATAATGATATTATATTCATTCTTGTATAATTCAAAAGTTCATAAAATTTTTTTGGAGCATTTAAAATTAAAACTTGTTAAAGTGATTCAGAAGTTTGTAATTATAATCTCTTATAATTTTTTTTTTTAAATTGAACTAGTCATTTTATTTATATATATATCCATTAATTTGTAACAGCAAAGTATCTACCAAGTTTAAAGGAAAGTTTCATTGAATTGCTATAAGACCAATGATACTCACTACAAAAAAATAGACTTTCAGTGATGACTTTTGGCAGCGACTAAAAAGATCATCGCTGAAAGTATACTTTCGGCAATGACTAAAGAAAGTCATCATTGAAAGTATACTTTCAATGGCAACTGAAAAAGTCGTAATTGAAAATCCGTTTTTCAACAGTGACAAAAAAAGTCATCGCTGAAAATATATTTTTAATAGCGATTGAAAAAGTCATCACTAAAAGTCCGTCTTTCGACAATGACAAAAAATGTCATCGTTGAAAATAGACTTTTAGCAATGACTTTCATTACCATCGCCAAAAAATAAACTTTTAGCAATGATTTTTTTTTGTCGCTACTGAAAGTCATACTTTCAGCAACGACATTTACCTTGCATTGCTAAAAGTTTTACTTTCAGTGGCAACATTAATATTGCCACTAAATATAACTTTTAGTGGCAACTTTAGTGTTGTTGCTACTTACTTTCAGCAACGACTTTTTTAATGTCGCCGCTGAAAGTAATACTTTCGGCGGTGACTTTTTAATGTCACCACCAAAGTTAATTTTTGAAATTTTTACTCTTTTCATTTTAAAAATTAATAAATAATATATTAAAATAATAATTGTGTTATATTTATACACTTTTATCATAAGTAATTAGATATTTAATATATATTTTGTATTGTAAATATTATCTAGTATCTTTATTTAAAGATAAAGTATTTTACTATTTTTTTATGTAAAATATTCTGAACATTTGGAAAGTGTTTTATCTCTAGCTAAGATTGAATATTTGAAATGTTGAAGATTGAATTCAATCCACATTTATCTTTACTTTTCCTTACCTTAATTAATGAAATATGTTATTTTTATTAGGTTAATTTAATTTCTAATATATTTAACATATAAATTAATATTAATGTTATTTATTACCAATAATAATTTGAATGAAGTAATAATGTATTAAAAAAAATTATTAATAGTTAGTCCAAGAAAATAATCCATCATGCTAGAATTGAGATTCTCAGCCCAAACTCCTATGGGTGTTGGTAGTGTGAATATTTTTATATAGTATAAAAGTCTAATGAAGTAATGTCATGTAGAGAAAGAATGATTATAGGTTGTTAATCTATTTTTCTGAAGAATAAGTAACAACAATATTTAGGAAATAAATATCGGTTAATTCTCTCTTTCTCATCCTCTTACTCTTTTTAATCCTTTTTTTATTATCTCAATCATAAAATATTGAACTTATTGCATTTACAATATTTATTTTAATGATTTTTTACCAAATTTCTATTATATTATATATATATTAAGCATATATATAATATAATTTATTAAATAATATAATATATGATATATATTATATAATATGACATAATGAAAAAATAATATAATATTAATACATATGAATAATAAACATTAGATACATAATTATTACTATTTAAAAATAAAAATAAATTTAAAAGTTGGCTAGGAAAACAAATTTTTTTTACTAAAGGAAAACAAACATATTTATAAGAAAATCATTTAAGATTTAAAAATAAAAAATTTTAAATATATATAAATAAAATATTTAATGATATAAATAATTGAAAATAAAATATATGTGTATTTTTTTAATAATATATTGATTTATAAATATATATGTGTGTATATTAGTGTGTAGATAAATAATATATTTAATATTTTATATAAAGATTGTAGATATATTTCAACACAATTGGCAAGAGAGTAAACACAAAGGCATTACAAGCAAGAGATCATGGGTTCGAATCTAGGTGAATGCACATTTGAAACAAATATATGATATGGCGGTGGGGGTGACGTGGGGTGGTGGCGTGGTGTGGTTCCGTGGTGACGTGGTGTGGCTATTGGTGATGTGGTGATGGTCTGGCCAACAGACTTTTGGCGATGACTAACCAAATGACACTTTTGGTGACGACTAGACGTCGTCGCCAAATAACAAATTTTCAACTGCGACTAAATGTTGTCGCCAAATGACAAACTTTTGAGGCAACAATTTATATTTTTTGCGACAACTCTCTTTGCCATCAAATGTCTACTTTTGGCGGCGACGTTTATCATCGCCAAACTTTCGACAACAAGGTTTGTGACGGCGACATGGCAGCGACATAAATGTCATCGCTGAAAACTTTTGGCGACAACATTTCATCTTTCAGCAATGATTTTATCCCTGCGAAAAGTTAAATTTTTTGTAGTGTACTATATGGTTGTGAACGTTGAACTTTGAAGGAATAATAAAAGTATAAGATGTGGGTAGTAAAAATAATAATGTTAAGATAGATGTGTAGTTATATAAGAAAAAGACGAGATACAAAATGATTATATATGATAAAAAGTTGGAATAGCATTTGTAAAAAAGAAAATGGTATTAAAGTAGTTTGAATATGTACAAAGAAAATTACTAAAGAAGCCAACAAGAAGAGTTCATTAGATGGATTTTAGCCTTATAGAAATATGCAAAGGAAGACCAAAATTAAAAGACTCTTAGAGAAGTTCTAAGGTTGAATATTTTGTTATTTATTTGAAGATATGATTTTTCATAGAGACAAATGGTGCTGTGAAATCTATGTAGCTAACCTCACTTAGTGAGATAAGATTAACGTTGCTACTATATATATATATTGACACACCATTAATTTCACAATGAATTCACTATTCACAGTAAGCAACCTCAATTATGCAATTTTTTTTAATAAAATAAAAATTACTCGAGTCTAATAACATGTTTAATGCATGATACATATTACAAAAATCTTGTATAAATCAAAAGCTAGGCTAAGTTTGGTCGATAGGATATGAATTCCATAAAAAGGAGAAAAAAAGAGAAATCATTGTGTAATATGTTTGGTATATATAATTCAAATTTTTTAAAGACCAAAAATAATTTTTGAAGAAAACCTCTTCCTCCTTTTTTATTTCCTTAAAAAGTGACTCATTCTACCAAACATAGCCCTAGATTAATTGATACATATATTAAACATGAAAAAAATTAATAAAATTATTAAAAAAAATAATCTTTTGATAGTTATGCTTACCTCCAATTTCAAATTGGTCCTTGTGTGTGTGTATATATATTTTTTAAGTTACTCCATACACTTCACTAATTACTAACATGCAATACTAAAAATTTTAATTTTTTTTAAATGAATGGAAGAATTATTTTTCAAAATTACTTGTTATATTACTATATTAATATAATATATTTTGATAATTTGAATCTCTCTAGTCTCTTCAAACTTGAGATTAATAATTTGCTTAATTAAATGTTTTTCGGGTGATGGTTTTGCTTAATTGTTTTTGAACATGCAGGTACAAGGACAATGTGTATGACCGTCTTTGGCTTATAAATGATGGAGTCTGTATGGTTCCCATAAAAACAAGGGCACTAATGAAGCCAGAAGACACCGCATATGAGTTGCCATCAAAAGTATTACACAGTGCAGTGCAGCCTATGGACCAAGGCTTAGTTTCGAATTGGAGTGATGATATATCCAAACAATATTATTTTTTTCTTCACTTTGCTGAAATTCAAAAGCTTCCTTATGGCCACAAGAGGATTATTAGTGTCACTTTTTATGATGAAAATTCCTTCTCTCAACAACTTACTCTTGAATACTTGAAGACTGTCACCATAAGTACCAACCTAACTAAACGTTATCTCAAATCTACAACCTACAAATTCCCTTATGTTTCTCTCCCTTTAGTTGTCTACAATGGTAGCAAACTTGCAAAATACATTTTGTAGGAACTTGAGTTCAAGCAAACTCACAGGACCAATAGCTACATCGTTCGCCGGTTTGGAAAAATTGGAGTCCTTGTAAGTTGTTTACATGAGATAGGTTGTGAGCATTCATATATTATTATTGAGCATTTGTTATATATTATGAACAACACTAATCTCTTGTTTATAGGGATTTGTCGAACAATGAATTGACTGGACAACTACCAGAATTTCCCTAATGCTTCCTAATTTGAAATTCATGTAAGACCATAAAATTATTGCATACTACAGCTTTTCATGGTCAAATTGTAATTTCGTGTATCTCAAAATTCTTGGCATGGAAGCCGAAGGAAATACTCTTCAGAGTAAGAAAATTCTTCTTTGTTGATGTTCTGTCGAAGTAAGCAAAATGGATCTCCTATTTATACTAGTTCACGGAGTCCATACAGCAATTAAGAGTATTAACTGGCGTGGAGGGAGTTACAAAAAAGAACTGGAAGGTTACAACATTAAAAGGGAAGTTATACGGCTAATTATGGAGGATAGGGAGGTTATGAGTTTTAATTTCAGGTGCTTCCATTTCATCTGTTAATTTCAGGTGCTTCCGTTTCATCCTCCTGGGTTGGTCGAGACTCATCCTCAAGTCAAACTCGGCATCATCATCGAAATACGGAGATAGATCAGCAACATTGAAGGTAGCTGAAACACCATAAGCACCAGGCAATTCCACTTTGTAAGCGTTGTTGTTGATCTTTTGCACAATCTTGAATGGACTGTCAGCTCTAGGGGACAGCTTGGCATTTGGTTACTTAGGAAACTATTCCTTCCTTAAATGTATCCACACCAAGTCTCCTACTTGAAAAGTTTGCTGTTTTCGGTGCATGTCACGTTGAGCTTTATACCGAAAGTTCTATTTTTGTATCCGCTCACGAACTTGTTCATATAGCTTCTTGATTTCCTTTGCCCTTTGGTCCGCATTAGCACTATAATGTTGCTTGTCAGATGAAGGAGTCAGATCCAATGGGCTAAGTGGATGGTTACCATAAACCACTTCAAATGGACACCTCCCAGTGGCTTGATTAATTGAGTTGTTGTAAGTAAACTCAACTTGTGCAAGAACAAGATCCCACTGTTTTAAATTCTTCTCAACATAGCTCCGAAGAAGATTTCCAAGAATCTTGTTAATTGCTTCTGTCTGTCTGTCTGTTTGAGGATGGCTAACACTACTAAATTGCAATTTAGTTCCCATTTTCTTCCACAATGTTCTCCAAAAGTGACTGAGAAACTTGATATCACCATCAGAGGTGATGGTTTTGGGAATACCATGGATACGGATAATCTCTTTGAAGTACAAATCTGCAACTTGAACTGCGTCATTAGTCTTCTGGCATGGAATGATATGGGCCATCTTTGAAAATCGATCTACAACAACCATGATGGAATCTTTTTGCCTCTGTGTTCAGGGTAAACTAAATACAAATCCATACTCACATCTTCCCATAGAGCTTCTGGAACCGGCAGTGGCATGTATAATCCTATATTTTGCCCTTTCATCTTAGCCAAATGACATATTTGACATCACTATATATGCCAGTTGACATCTCATTCAAGCCTTAGCCAATAGAAATTCTCTTTGACCAGATCAACTGTCTTGTCTCTACCAAAATGACCAGCTAATCCTCCATCATGAGCTTCCCAAATTATTGCCTCCCTCAAAGAACCCTAAGGAATGCATAGGGTTTTACCTTGGAATAGAAACGCATCATGTCAGTAATACTGGTGGAACGATTGATCGGCAGTAGCTTCCCATACTCCATGGAAATCAGGGTCATCCTGGTACAGCTCCTTGACAAGTTCAAAACCAATAACTTTGGCCTGCATTTTTGTTGGTAAAACATGTCAACAGCTAAGAGCATCAGCTACAGAATTTAAAATTCCAGCCTTATGCTTAAGGAGGAAGGGATAGGACTGCAAGATTTCACTCCAACGAGCATGTTTGCGGCTAATCTTTTGTTGAGAGTTCAAATACTTTAGGGCTTCATGATCCGAAAAAAGTATGAACTCTTTATTTAGGAGATAGTGACTCCAATGTTGTAGAGCTCGGACAATGGCATAGAATTCTTTATCATAAGTAGAATACCTGAGTTTGGCATCATTGAGTTTCTCACTGAAAAAGGCAATGGGATGGCCTTCATGGCTTAAGACAGCCCCAATTCCAGTGTTGGAGGTGTCAAAACTAACCTCGAACACCTGGTCAAAGTTTGGAAGAGCTAGGATGGGAGCTTCCGTCAACCACTTCTTTAGCTCCTCAAAACTCCTCTAAGCTTGCTCTGTCCACTGAAATTTGTCTCCCTTAGTGCAATCTGTGAGGGGTGCAACGATAGAGCTAAAATTGCGGATGAACCTCCTGTAGAAAGAAGCTAATCCATGGAAGCTTCGAACTTCCTGACGGGATCTTGGAACTAGCCAGCTATTAATGGCTTCAACTTTACTCAGATCAACTCGAACACCTTCTGTGGTGATGATGTACCCCAAGAAAACAACTTCATTGGTGAGAAAAGTGCACTTCTTTAGATGGGCAAAAAGCTTTTGGTCTCACAGGGCTTGCAAGACTTGTCGTAAGTGATCAAAGTGTTCTTCCTGACTCTTGTTGTAAATAAGAATGTCGTCAAAGTAAACAACAACAAATTTGCCAGTGAAGGGTCACAATACCTGATTCATCAGGCTCATGAATGTGCTAGGGGCATTGGTTAGTCCAAAAGGCATCACATTCTACTCATACAAGCCATCTCTTGTCTTGAATGCAGTCTCCCATTCGTCTCCTGGCCGAATCTGAATTTGGTGATACTCACTACGAAGGTCAATCTTGGAAAAGGTAGTGGCACCATGCAGCTGGTCTAACATGTCATCGAGCCGGGGTATTGGAAACCGATACTTGATAGTAATTTTGTTAACAGCTCGGCAATCGATGCACATTCTCCAACTTCCATCTTTCTTGGGTACTAACAGAACATGTACAGCATAAGGGCTAACACTTTCCCGAACCAGCCCTTTCTTCAGTAGCTCTTCAACTTGTCGCTAGACTTCAGTATGTTCCTAAGGACTCATCCTATAAGCAAACTTGTTAGGAATGACTGCTCCTGGAACAAAATCAATGGCGTGCTGTATGTCTCACATGGGTGGCAACCCGGGTGGTATCTCATCAGCTATCACGTCTGGAAACTCGGATAATAAGGGCATAACTCTTGGCGAGATGGTGGACTCACTGTTTGCCTCGAGTACCAGTATGAAACTCATCATCTGGGCTTCAGATTTCATCACCTTGAACTCTTCCTTGATCATCAAAGTCACCAATGGTTTAGCTTCTGTCGAGGCTTTGCTAAATTCACTAGGCGGTAGGGGCGCTAGCTTGATCTTGACACCGTCTTTAGTGAAAGAGTAGGTGTTTGTACGTCCATCATGCAAAGCATATCGATCATATTGCCACGGTCTCCCCAAAAGAAGGTGGCATGCATCCATGGGAACAACATCACACAAAAAGTCATCACAATATATGTTCCCAATAGAGAAAGTAACAAGGCATTGCTTAGAAACTTTTACCTCGCTTCCAATATTAAGCCAGTGAAGCTTGTAAGGATGTGGATGGTCGTGCGTTGATAGCTTCAATTTTTGCACCATGTAGTCAGACACTACATTTTCACAGCTCCCATTATCAATGATAACATTACAAACTTTGCCCTGGGCAGTGCAACGGGTGTGAAAAATGTTGCATCGTAGCCAGGGTTCTTCTTTAACTACAGTTGCATGCAGACTTCATCTAATAACCAAATCCTCTCCCTGATCTGCAGGCGTAATCTTCTCATCATATACTGGTTCGATTTCATAAAATGTAGTCTCCTCTGCATCTTCCTTAGGTGCTTCATAAACTTGCCCTTCCCTAATGGTGATAATCCTCCAAGTAGGACAGTCTGAGGCTATGTGGCCGAATCCTTGGCATTTAAAGCATCTGGGTGCTTTAGAGCCAGACTCCTTGGCAGTATTCGGTGGAGGCTTGCGCATAGTGCTTGGCTGCGGCTTGCTTGATGAATTGGGCTACTGAAATTCTGCCTTACGGCCATCAAAATAACCCCTAGAGGAAGAAGGTTGAAAAGAAGACCTCTTGGGCATTTGCTTCTCAATACGGATGGCTAGGCAAATCACATCAATTTGTAGGAACTTGAGCTCAAGCAAACTCAGAGGACCAATAGCTACATCATTCGCCGATTTGGAAAAATTGGAGTCCTTGTAAGTTGTTTACATGAGATAGGTTGTGAGCATTCAAATACTATTATTGAGCATTTGTTATATATTATGAACAACACTAATCTCTTGTTTATAGGAATTTGTCGAACAATGAATTGACTGGACAACTACCAGAATTTCCCTAATGCTTCCTAATTTGAAATTCATGTAAGACCATAAAATTATTGCATATTACAGCTTTTCATGGTCAGATTGCAATTTCGTGCATCTCAAAATTCTATTCATTTTCATGTTATCATATTGCAGTAATGTGGCAAGCAACAAGCTCACAGGTTCAATTCCCAAGGCTAATTTGAGGAAAAGGCTAATTTGCAACTAAGGTTTGCTTGTCTTCAATATCAAATTCAGATTCTGGTTTATTCTAGTTTAAGGCCAAATCAGATAATGAAAATTTTGGTCCTGATTGTCATTCTTTCTTTAATAATTTGGAGAATGGAAGAAAGAGAACCAGACGGATAAAATTGTTACTTTCTTATAAGTCATCATTACTCTAAAAGTTTGGTATTATACAGCAACGCCTTGTGCTGCACCAATGCTTAAACAGTACCATATATGATGCAATACATGCCATACTCTGTGTAGCATATTTGAACACCTGTATTATTAAATTCTTTTTTCCTGAAATGTTTCAAAACAACCCAAGATTATAGAAAAGATCAAGTTCAGTTGTTTGTTATGAATTATTTTTATGTTACTTTTGAAATACTTCTAAAATAAATGTTTAAAACTCAAAATTTTTATATTGTTCATTTTTTATGTGATTATTTGTTGACTATATACATAATTATAAATGCTTGTCTCTTGTACCTCTATAGTAATATATTCAAACTTTTTGTATTCAACATACATATCATGTCATACTAGATACACATGCCCATATTTGTGCATCATTGCCTTATATGTTTTTAGCTTTACAAGAAGCTAAACCTTGCTAGGACATATAATTTATACTCTTTATTATGGTTAAGTCTAAATCAGTAACCAATAAATAAGTCATGAAGTATAGGTAAGTGGTTCTATTTAATTGATTTTGTGTTTATGAATAATATACTTCAGCCTCAGCATCCGATTCTATGACTTTTTGTCCACATACATCCTTATGACTCCTCAAATTTAGCTGCAATAGTGAAAAGGCATTGGCAATACATGTTACTTCCCTTCATCTGCTCAACTGTTTAATGCTTTCTCTTCCTATTTTAACAGTGTAGCCAACAATCCAGGCCTTTGTCAGATATATTCATGCAAACAAAACAAGTTTGTAATTCCGCTTATTGCATCAATTGTAGTTTTGGTCCTAAATTGCAATTATTTCTTTCATGATTTGGAGACTCAGAAAGAAAAGACTAGGCATTTATTTTTTATGTCTGTTGTCATTAATTTCACCGGGAATACAATACTCTTGCTTTCTGAATCTTTCCACATATTAGTTACAAGTAGAGATGTGTTCTACAATTCTTGCATGCTTTCTTAAGAACTTGGAAACTTTCATCTGTGTTTCTATCCTGTATTGAGACATCACTAGTAGAAAAATATCATTCTAAGCCTACTCTTTAGGACTGTCAAAAAAAAATAGTCTTCAAGAATTGGTACGGTGGCAATTTTGTAATTAATGATATGTGTTAAGCATTTTCAAAGACATTGGGAAAAGCCACCGTCCTTGGTTTCCATTCTATAGGACGGTGGAGTGATTCACCGTCCTTAAAAGCTAAATTTTTAGTACATTGAGCTCGCGGCAAACTCTTCTAACCTAAAGCGACAAACTCTTCTCACCTCGCGGCAAAACCTTCAGCTAGTTTTTACTCTGTTTTCGGCTCTCCCCGCTCACCACTCACCATCGGCATCTTCCCTCACCACTCACCATCATAATCTTCCCTTACCACTCACCGTTGGCACCATCAATGCCATCAAACTCTAATCCATTTGCCTTAACTTTGTTTTGGACAGCCATGAACGCCGACGAACCTTAACCTATTAGCCTAAACTCCCTCTGCCACACACAGTCGCACCATAGCCCATCACAAGCCATCAAAACCTCCCCTGCTACATCACTGTTCCTTATTCAGTACCAACAAGAAAAGGGGCTACAAAGTGCAAGTATCGGTGCTAGTAAAACCCAAGCTTTGGAGAAACCTATTGCCTATTTCGGACCACAACCCAGAAGAGAGGCTATGAAGTTCACTGTGGGTTGGTCTTCTCTGCCGGTAAGCATCTCTTATCTATGACACTGTTCATCTGTTAGCATGTCCTAGTATGTATGGTATCTAGAGATTGCTAAGCATTTCTTAGTGAGTTTATGTGAAGTAATGTATTTGACAATAAAATCCACTATCTGCTAGCGTTTATTTATGTGTTGGTATGTTGGTAATTGGTATAGCTAACAGCTGTATCGTCACTTATAGAGGATTTTTTGGCAGTGTGTTTTGCTTGTATCGTCACTCTAATCTTCTTTTACACGTATTTGATGTTGCAAGCCTGTGACAAGTTTCTTATGTTCTTTCTAAAGATCCACAATTTCATTAGGGGCTTATTTATTTGTGTGTTTCTGTTTCTTCACCAGCCAAGGGGTAGGCATATTGATGTGCAAAGAGACGAACTGTCAAGGGCTCTGATGGTATGTGCAACTTTCATTCAGACTTTGTGGTGACATTATACTTTTAGGTCATATAGCAACTCATATTGCGCGTGGTGATTTAACAGCTTTTTCTTCCCTTTTTTTCTTATAACCACTGTTTATTGCTTAATCTACATAATGAAACATGTTTATTGCTTTCTCCTTGTGTGTTCTTTTAACTACTTTGAACCTTATAAGTTTACTATATTGGTGAACTTCCAGAGTGATGGTCAGATGAAGTAATTTTGTTACACTAGATTGGTATGTGCATTGAAGATGGCTTTTTGATATGATTATTGTTTTAAAATTTAAAAATAAACCAGTGGCTTGGCAGATTGGGAGTATATTGTTTGAAGTTTTTCAGGTGGGTTTGATGTCTCCAGCTAATCTTCAGGATTTTTGAACCTTCAAGTACATTGCTTTTGGCTAGAAAAATGAGCCTTAAGTTCTTAGGCATTATGCTACTCTAGCTGATTTGTGGTGTCTTTGGCCTTTCTTGAAGTTTCAGCTCATGATTCTTTTGGAGATTTCTCTTGTGGACTTATGAAGAGATTGGAATGCTGTTTTGAACTACAAAAGTCTGCAATTTTTTTTTTGGCTATGAGAGGACTTCTTTTTTGTATTGCTCTTCTCTTCTCTGCATCATATTGTTTTTTCCATCTAAAAAGATGTTTGATATTTTCATATATATTCTTGAAATTGAGGGACTTTTATATTTGTATGCGAAACTGATGAGCATGTTATTTCAGCTGTGCTACTTATCATGAACTAATTGTTCTACTTCTCTGCAGTCTACATTCTCTTCCACACCTGTTTTCGAGCCATTTGTCGTGCCTTTGCTTCTTGAGAAACTTTCTTCTTCCCTACTTTCTGCAAAGGTTAGTATCAATGGAATATATGTAGTTCTACCTTTAGTGCTAGATATTTGTCGTGCCTTGGTATTGTTCTCTCTGATATGCATATGTCCAATCTTATACTAAACCAGAATTATTTGAATTCATTTTTTCCTGCTCTGTTAGAAACCTTGTATATGTCATATATAAGGTAAAACAATTGTTTGAAAAATTCTGAGTCCATTGTACTCTGTTGACACCATTGATATGTTTAGCATGGTCAATAGTTTCATGGTGAGTTGGTCATCCTTTTTGGAGCTTGTCCTATGCACCAAAAGTTGTATGTGAAATAGAACAAAAAGAGGGTGATGGTTATTGTAATTTCTTAACCTCTTTGTTTTGTATTTACGATGCTTTTGTTTTAGTGTGAGCTAAATATGTAATGATAAAGCTCTACTGTGTGAAACTTTCTTGTGTGAGAACTTTTTGCTTTAAGTTTTCTATGAATAGGGATAAGTAAGAGACCTTTTACTGTACTTGAAGTTTTGAAGTACTGGTGTCATGTTAGCAATGCTATATTTGAATCAATATTAAATAAAACTTGGGCAACTTAAGCTGCAAATTAAGAAATAAAAAAAAATTCTACATTAATATTTTCCCTTACCACGTAAACTTCGGCTAATACAGTAATATTATTAATTGTATTATTATTCATGTATGTCACCCAAATCACTCATTGCAACGCTATTTTGGTTTCTATGAGTGTACATGTGATGATGTTATGCTACTTTTTTTTTTCCTCACAGTTTATGTGTGCGTGCAACACTTAACCTTAATAAAGCTTATAATTCCTTCTAGAATTCCAGAAGTTGAAAACTTGAAGTGATGTGCTTGCTTTGTACAGGGGACTTGTTCTTCTCATGCATGGACTTGTTGAACATAGGTTTGTAGTTGTGCCTAATTCAAGTTGGTAACCCTTTCAATTCTTATAATCCTTGATGTGATTCTGAAGCCATTCCCATTATTCTATAACAGTGGCAGGTATAGTGATTTTGCAGAAAAGGTGAATGCTAATGGCTTCAAGGTTTATGGAATGAATTAGGTTGGTAAGCCAGAACAACTTGTATTCTTTGATAGTTTTCTTTCTCAGCATACTTGAGTTGTGCTCTATTATATAATTTTAAAATTTGGCTTTGGAAAAGAGAACGGACGTATGGAAACATGATAATATGCTATTTGGTTCTTCTTGATTGACCAGACTTTGTTCTAGGTTCTTGTATGTGAATTTAAATATATTCATATTTGTGGCCACCATTATTTTATTATCCTCATTCATTTATCATATGCACTATTATTGCTTAAAATTCAAAGTCATATCTAAACACAATCAGATGCAAATGGTAACAAATTGGCTTATTTACCCCACTATAGTTGTGAAAAAAACTATTCTTAAGGCACCTCTGAGGGATTGCTTGTCTTGGATGCAGTCATCAAGACTCTTAAGTTTTGACTGATGGCTTAATAGGATTTTATAGGTATCATCTTCATTAAAAATTTGAAGGACAAAATTGAGTTAAAAGTGTTGAACCAGGTCTCATTGAACTTGATGGTAGGGGATATTCATTTATTTTCTTCTTCCTGAGGAGGTTGGTATCCTTTTCTTTTAATAGCACTATGCCAACCAAAATGTCTGCTGTTTCTTTAATAAAAAACACTATTGTTAGTTAATTAATGATAGAGATAGTACCCTGATAACAATTTGTTGTGTGGCCTTTTCTCTAAGTACTTCCCCTTTATCTCATTTGGCAAATGGAAGTTCCTATTAGTTAATTAATGATAGAGATAGTTCCTTCGAATCTGTCCTGCAAATTTAATTAAATGGTACTATGGTTCTTGTCATAAAGTGGATAGGAAGAACAAATGTTTTAAACTTTATTTCTAGCCTTACAGTTGTCATTCTAATCAAGAACAATTTCGTTCTCACATTGCACAGTTTTTTTGAGAAGATTCTTATTGAAAATCCTAGGCTCCTTTGTTTTTGCTTTGAACACTCAACAGGTGGAGCCATTATTCTTAAGGCATAGTTAGTAGTAAAAAAATTTCTCTAAGTTAAGTTAAACATTGCTTTTTGAATGGTCAACGAATTGTAATTTTTTTTCAGTTCTTTGAGGAAGAAAACAAATATGTAATAGGCAATTCTTTATTAGGAATTGGTGTTGGTATATCAGAAATTAAATTGAAAATTTTTGGTTTGAATTAAATTGTTAGAATGTATAATTTTTAATGTAATATATTTTTTCCATGAATGTGAATAAATACCAACTATTCTCTTTTTTGTTGTAGTGTATGTTTTTATTTCTTAATATGTGAATCATGTAACTAAGCCTTGCCTAAAAGATGATTGCCAAATGAATGCACTCCAAGTCAAGGGATCCTGAATTGATGCCATGTTTTTATCTGCAATTGGTTGTAATTTTTAACTCCAAATGAATGTACTTCAAGTTTCTATATGCTTTGTATGATATCTATTCTAATTGAAATTTAGTAGTAAGTAGACTTTTGTAGCAATATTCTAATTTATTTATTTATTTAATGCAATTCAATGCAGAAACACAATGTCACAAATCAGATAGAGCACTTGATCACATTACTTGCAATTGTGCAAATAAGAGTTTCTAAAGTCTAATCAACAGCCAAATGTTTGTTTTCACATGGATGCTTAATAAACTTTCTTCTATTTTATTTTTTTCTTGTTCCCAAGAGAAGTTTTTGTTTTTGGAAATACATGTTTCAGTTGGATTTATTTTAGAAGGTACTTTACAGTAGTTACTTTTATGTGCACTATCTTTTATTAAAAAATATCACAAATGTTGTACCAGAACATTCATTCAAATTTTGCTATGGTTTGTGAAGGCATTTAATGGAAACACTTATGTGATGCTTAAATTTACTTCTTTTTCTAAAGTCATGTAATATCTACTTGCATGTAAGTGTGTGGCACATTATAGGAGAAATTGTTAAAATATGCTTTTTGTTGATATTTGTGATATTCGGTTGTTTCATTGCCCATAAAAGACATTCCATTTTTGCAATTGGCATTTTTGGTTTAAAGGGTTCTTACTGTGAATATTTTGGTATGGACCTAAATTAGAAAAAAAAAATGCTCATTTTTTAGGACTGTTGTGAGTCCTAAGAGTCCTAGAAAATAGAATTTCTAGGACAGTTGTTGCCGCACCAGTCCTAGAAAGTCTACTTTGTAAGACTATTATGGTGTACAACAGTCCTAGAAAGTCACTTTTTAGGACTGTTCATCAATTGTCCTGGAAAGTTTAACTTTCTATGACTCCCCCTTCTACTACTTCATGGTAACCGTCCTAAAAAGTCTTTTATAACAGTTTTAAAAAGCCTTTTTTGTACTAATGAAGGTGGTACCTATGCCATGAATTTCTTGACATAACAAGCTAATCAATCCCTTGGCTCAAGTTATTTTTTCTCCTTTTTGAAGTCTCAAAATATTTGATGTAATGGTGCAGTTTTGTCTCCGAAATCCCAGAAGATGGAAATTCTAAAACAGAAGAATCGAGGATTTGTTTACTTTCAACTTCTTCATATCGCCAACAATTTCAAAACTCTTATTGGGGAAGGAGGATTCAGAAAAATTTACCTTGGTACTTTAGAAGATGATATTCAAGTTGCAGTAAAATTACTTTCCCCATCATCAAAGCAAGGGTACAAGGAATTTCAGTCAGAAGTTAGCTAGACATGAAATTGGTCCTCATAATTTTCGAAGGTTTTTAAATATATGCAAACTGGGTGGCAAACTAATATTCTTCATTTACTATTGGATCCAACTTTTTGCGGGCTCAACTCTTAACGATTACTTATCATAGAAACTTGGTTTCACTTGTTGGGTATTGTCATGAAAACGACATGAAGGCATTGATGTATGAATGCATGGATAATAGGGACCTCGACCAACTATTATCGGATTTGTCATATCCTGTGCTCAAAACTTCTTTGTAGTATCACTGATGGTAAAATTTTATTTTAATGCCTTAAATAAATATATATAGTTCGTAAGATCTCATTAATTGATGATAAAAAGCAAGATATATAGTACCTACTTCCGCTCAAACTAATCATTTACTTTCTGTAGTTAAATCTGGTTGGTCAGTCACCTAATTTGCATAACTACATTATATATGTTCTTGATCTTGAAACACCCTGTTGAAAAACAAGTTTATATATATTTGTAGAGAAAAACCCAAATGTTTGGAAGTGGAAAGAGCGAAAGACTTCAAATAGCAGTAGATGCAGCAAAAGGTGACAACTATTCCATTACTAATCTCGTCTCACTTTAATATAGACTTCATTATATTTTCCTCTTCCTTATACATATATTTTGGTGGAGTTGCAGGATTGATAGAGACTTGAAGCCATTTAATGTTTTACTAAATAAATCAAAGCTGGTCAAGATTGCTGGTTTTAGATCTAAAACGTTTGTAAATGAAAGAGATTCTCATCTATTAATTCAACCAGTTGATACACTTAATTATATTGATCTGAGTGAGTGATTCTTTCGCATGAACAAAAATTCTAAATTTATTTGCTGAAGGACTAGAAAAGACAACATAGTATATTTAGTTCAATTCATTTACTAGTAATATCTAAAACCCAACGGATTGCAGTAGCCAAAAAATTTATTTAACCTAATTGTTATCGCAGCAGATTCAAAAATCTGGAAGCCTAAATAAGAAAAGTGATATTTATACTTCAGCTAATAACTGGTTGTCCTCCAATAAAAAGATTTCCTGAGATCGGTTTCATTCTTGATTGTGTTCAACCTAAAATTGAATATGGGGATATCGAAGGCATTGTTGATCCAAGATTAGCTAGAGAATTTGGTACTACATATATCGGCATCGAAAGCTATTGAAGTAGCAATGTCATGCATCTTACCAACACCAACCCAAAGGCCAGACATAAGTTACGTGTTGCAAGAACTACAGATTGCACTACCACAAGCAATCCACTCGATTATAATGTGAACTCTGAATCAATGACCATTTTTTAGTCACAATACCTTTGTTTCTGCTAAACGACACTATGCATCATGCTTGTACGTTTTAAAGATCACTATATATGCATCTCCTGTTTAAATGACTATGGTGAAAGGATGATTTGGTCTTTATGGGTCTCTGAAGGCTTTACCACAATATATTGAGCCTCATTTAATTAATATCATTCTTGAGGGAAATAATAATTATGAAAACCAATATATCGTTTTTCCATTAACCTCCTTTGCTGTCTTTGTATACTTTTATTTGTCTTTGACCTGTTGTATTCTTTTGGTTTCTGAATAAAATCCTCCGTTCCAAGCAGGAAAAAAAAAAACAATATATCATTATTTTATTATCTATATATATCAAACATATGTGATAAAATTCAAAACCAATGGCACTATTTAGAAGTCATTAAATTAAGAAAGTTGTCTATATTCACAAGTGATAAATAATGCAATTCATTTTTTAAACTCCCTGCAATACATAAGGAAACCAGTCTAGTTGTGTCATTAGAAGTTTTGCTACAGCTATAAAGAACCACACAAGAAAACCAAAAAAAAAAATATATATTCAATAAAAGATGGCTTGCAAGAAAGGATTTCAAACGCAGAACGAAAAGTAAAAGCCTGAAACTGAAGGATAAAAATGAGACGCCGGCAATTCTGAAAGGAGAAGTACATGAATCTTCCTTTGGGCAATTACAACACCAAGAAATTTAAAAACGTAAATTCATATACTTAATCTTTCATAATTCACTTGATTTATTTATTTATTTATTTATTTTTACATATTGATCATTTGTCCAAAAACCTCTCCTTTCTTGCTATAATGCTATAGAGCATCGAAGTCATCTAGACATATCGTATCAAAGATAGGTACTCATTAATATAGAGGTTGCTCATATTTGTACAGAAATTAGCCCAACAAATTCTCAAAGGAGTCCTATATAACTCATAATTTGGGAAAAAAATCATGTACAATTTTTAAATTTTTACTGTTAGATTCTCTAATATTATTATAATAAATATATAAATTTTCAAGCGCATAAATTTCACAGTTCAATATTACATAATTAAACTTTCTTAAGAAAATTATTATATTATATATATATATGTTATTTTTCTTGGACAACTTAGTAATAAATGCATACATAAGAAGATGCACCCAACTGTAATCCACCAACTTCCCATCAAGATGATTGCACAGTACTAATTGCGAAACGTATCATGTCTGGCGTTGACCGAACCCAACAAATGACCCATATACGTACACTCGAAAGTCATCTCCTTTATTTATTTTTCTTACTGTTACTTCTATTTACTTCCTCCGGTGCAATGTATAATTTTTCTTTTTATAAAATACATGGATATTAAGAAAAGTCTGAAAATATCTTAAATTTGTGAAAAAAGGAATCAAAATTTCAATTTTTAATCTTATTAAATGTTCATCATTAGGCCTCTTAGATATAAGGAGTTTTGATGGATATTTTAAGAGGAGTAATATTGATCAAAGTAAAAATGAAAAAATTATACTTAACACTTTATAATATTCATCAAAAATTTATTCTACAAAACACCTATATATTTAGAACCAGAGAAAGCACTATTTAGCCGTGATATGTTATACAAGAATTATCATGTACATATTTTATTTTCTCAAAATCACATTTCAGTGACAAAATCAATTATACTAGGAATCAATTATGTAAAATTTAATTCAAACACACAGTTTTGCATTCTAAAGGGCACAGAGCCAAGTTCAAATTATAAAAATTTATTTATCTCTATTTTTGTGGCTATCGCATGTATTAAGTCTTTTGCTGCCACAATTTGTCTCCGCTTTTTTTTTTTGGAAAGACTTTTCAATTTTTATTTTGTTTGATAAATTAATGAGCTAATTAGCAAATATACAACAATATTTATTATACTCCTGTAGTACTAAAAAGAAATTGAGTACTATTATAAATTTATAATTCATTTTGACAAAATAATAATTGTTGCCAATAACATGAGCTTGAAATGAAATCCAATTATAGCTACAAATGTTTTATTACGTATCAATATAAATAAATAGCAAACTCAAAAAGATCTCCAATTTGGCCAAAAACCCAAAAATTAAAAATAAAAAAAAAAATAGCTCCAAGAGCCCAGGAAGGGGATGAGATTCATGAGTCAAACAAAGAATTCAAATTTTTATTTAACTACGAACTCAAGAGGCTCACGAGTTACAATTTAGAATAATATACTGAGTACAGACAAGCTACGTGACACAAAAATTTTACAAGCTTAATTAAAGGAACTACCATAATATAATACTCTACATTGGCTTACAAAACAAATCTTCAGGAAAGAGAAAACTGACCTTCAAGAAACTCAGAGCAATGTTGCAGAATTCAGCACTCAAAGCTGCCTGAAAACCTTCTCAGCAGCTGCTATAGTCCTTTTTATGTCATCGGAAGTATGTGCCAAGCTGGTGAACCCAGCCTCAAATTGTGATGGTGCCAAGTATACACCTTCTTCCAACAATCCCCAATATAACCTAGCAAACTTAGCTGTGTCACTCTTTTTGGCATCAGCAAAATTGTACACTGGTCCTTCAGTGAAGAAAAAACCAAACATGCCCCTTATATGGCCGCCACATACTGCATGACCTGCTCGCTTCCCAGCTTCAATGATACCTTGAACTAGCTCGCCTGTTATTTTATCCAAGTACTCATAGGTTCCTGGCTCCTTAATGCGCTTCAGAGTCTGTATGCCTGCAGTCATGGCCAAAGGGTTGCCGCTCAAGGTTCCAGCCTGGTACATGGGTCCTGCCGGCGCCACCATCTCCATAATATCTCTCCTCCCTCCGTATGCACCTACTGGAAGACCCCCACCGATGATTTTTCCAAGAGTTGTTAAGTCAGGAGTAATGCCAAAGTATTCTTGAGCTCCACCATAAGACAAACGGAATCCAGTCATGACTTCATCAAAGACTAGAAGGCTATTGTTTTCCTTAGTGATTTTGCGTAAGAAGTTAAGAAAGTCGGCTCTAGGAGCAATGAAACCAGAGTTTCCAACCACAGGTTCAAGGAAAACTGCTGCTATCTCTCCTTTGTTTGACTCAAAGAGCTTCTCAACAGCTGAGAAGTCATTGAATGGGGCTGTAAGGGTTTCAAAAGTGGCTGCTTTAGGAACACCAGGGGAGTCAGGAAGTCCTAAGGTGGCCACTCCACTACCAGCCTTAACAAGAAAAGGATCAGCATGACCATGGTAACAGCCCTCAAACTTGATAATCTTCTCATTACCAGTAAAAGCACGGGCCAGGCGGAGGGCCCCCATGCATGCTTCAGTGCCTGAGTTCACAAATCGAACCATTTCAATGCTTGGAACAGCATCGATAACCATCTCTGCTAAAATGTTTTCCAGAAGACAAGGTGCACCAAAGCTGGTTCCTTTTTTCATTGTCTCAGCTAGTGCTGCAAGCACCTGAAATGTGTATCAAGCATAACTCTTGTAACCAAGGAAAGTTCAGATATATAACTAAACTATGTCAAGATATATCGGAGTATTATAAAATATAGTGCATTGGCAACGTTATGGCATCTAAGTTTCCTACGAAATCAAAATAAGAAACCAAATAAAAGGTCTCTCAAGATAGGTGCATTCATAGGACAAAACAAATCAACAGTAACCAGTATGATTTTACAGGGAAAAAACCCCAAAAATAATAATAATAATAATAATAAAATAAATTAAGTTAGCTATGTAAAACATATCAGAGTAACATCAGAACTATATTGGGAAACAACAGAACCTCATCATCAGCGTGACCAATTATTGCAGGCCCCCAAGAACCCACATAGTCAATGTACTCGTTGCCATCTATGTCCCACATGCGAGATCCCTTGACAGAATCAATCACGATTGGCTGTCCACCAACAGATTTAAAGGCTCGAACAGGAGAATTGACACCTCCAGGCATCAATTCCTAGTAAGAGAAAAAAAGAAGATTTGAAATAATCAGTTGCAACAGGTCAACCGCAAATAATCAGCAAAAAGAACGAAAACAAGTCATCGTAGGAATGACAAAATATCAATTTTTAAGTTTGGATATTCTATATTTGGATCACATTCCAGACAATGAAAATAAAGCAAGTCACAGCAATCTGAACCAGAATAAAAAAGCTCTACATATAATCTGTAATTACAGATAAATGCAAGTTTAAGCAAACATATGTGGAAAATAGTCTACAAGACAGCGACACTGAAGTCCGATATACTAAACAGTAGGTGAAAACTATAAAACTAATGCCTGATCAATTGAAACGAAAACCCTTTTCTAATTCTTCAAAACCCAAAATCCCGATCGAAAAAGCAAATCCCAAAACTACCACAATTTCAAAGCTCATTGCAGGGAAATCAATTAATTACCCTGAAAACGTAAGGAAAAGTAGGAATTGGGTTAACAGTACCTTAGCGGCAGTGAAGGCTTCTTCGGACTTGCGAAGGGAGAGATTCTTTTTGGTTTTCTCGTCGACGGATACGGCCATTGTGACGGAATGGGCTCGAGAACGTATAGTTGAGCGCGAAAGGCCTAAGCTGAGGCCGACTCCGGTGACAGCTGAAGCAGCCATTTTTGCTTCTGTGTCAAAGTGACAGGAGAAGGGAAAACGAAAAGAAGACGATAAGAATACGGATAGTGAAATGCCTTAGCAGCCTTTGCTTGTTACGTTGGGCTAAGTCCAAATAGGGGTTTAAAAAATTACAATTGGTCAAAAGAAAAGGTTTAAAAAAATTACAAAAGGAAAAGGACAAGTTTTTTTTAAAATATATAGGAGCATTTGATTATATTTTTAAAAAGGTTGAATTATAATTTTAAGAAGATCTATTTCAATAAATTTTTATAATAAATTTATAAATTAAATTTTTATTTTAATAATACTTAAATTAATAAGCTAATACCCATTGCAAATATCCAAAAATGTTTGTTTGATAATGCACAAATTACTTATGGCAAAAAAAAAAAATAGAGCACAAATTTCTTATTAGAGGCTTCCCAAAATCATAAAGAATTTTTAGTATTATCATCATTCAATTTGAAGTTTATTGTTATTTTATTTCTCCATTCTTGTTTCACTTACTTGCATAAGTTACAAGGATAATCAGTTATTGCCCAAACTTTTTAGAGTTACAAGTTGCTGTTGCTGTTATTAAATTTTAAATTTGTAATCTCTATAAGTTCTTAAATTAATTATCTCTATAAAATGTTACAAGGATTTCAAGTCATTTACAAGCATAAATCACAAGGAAGACTAGTTACAAGAATTAAATTCAAATACTTTATAGTGTCAAGTTATCAAACTCATAAGTTCTCGTAAAGAATTAAATTCACATCGTAAATTTGTATGACTTTATTATTATTGACAGATAACTCTTAAAACATATGATTATATAATTAAAATATAATATACAATAAAGAATATATTCAACCTACCATAATTCAAAATAAATATATGTATGTTTACGATATATATAATATTTAATATAAAACTTTTAACATAATTTCTATACAATAATCATTCAGGATAATCGATTATTCAATATATTTATCTATTTTGCTGATCAAGTATATTAGTATAATTTTATTTCAAAAGGTCTTCAGTATAACATTATTTTCCATATAACTTTGTCTACTTAATTATTAATAAATATTTTAAACAGATTTTTTAAATAATTTTGGTTAAATTAATTCACTAAAAAATACATAGCATAATTTTATCTTTCTTAACATAGTGCCATATCTCCCTTGCAGTTGCACGAAATTTAGAATCTTCTTAAAATAATTTGAATTTAACTTTTTTTCAAAATTAAATTAACTATTCAAAAGATAAAATAAATTAATAATAGTCACATCTATATTATACTAACTTATTTTACTTTTATATAATATACTAATTTATATTTAGAAAATTAACTTTAATTAATCAATTTAGGAATAAAGAATCTTATAGTCCTTAAAGTTTTCCCAAATTTTCATGCTTATCCTATGTTTTTCTCTTGATTAAATTGCACCTTAATTTTATATTATTAATAATAAAGAGTTGATCCTAATATTTCAAAAAATCAGTAATTTACTCTCTTTGTCCTCCATAATGTTATTAAAATTGAGATGATACGGTTAAAATTTGATTTGAACTAATAAATAGATTCTAACAAGACTATATTTTTTCAAATGTAGAGATATAATAGTAAAAATCTGAATTATCAATGAATATTTGCCCTTTTTATAAAATAAAAAAAAGTTCCATTCCAACTAACCTTAATAATCTATATGTTACACCAAATCAGTTAATTTTAGATATTTCTGTTTTTTTAGGAAAAATAGCACATTCCAATTAACCATAATAATATGGATCAATCTAAGTTAATTAATTGGTAGTCGCATCATTTTAATTCAACAAAATTAATCTCACCTCGAAAGATAAAGGGATTAAATTACTAAATTTTTTAAATATTAAATACCAAATTTTTAATGATATAGAATTATAAAGAGTCACTTAATAAAAATGAAAACATAGAACCTACATGAAAATTTGGGGAAACTTTGATCCCATCATTTTATTCACTGTCTTATGTTTTAAGTAAGCAGTTATCAAAAGTAGATCAACTATCCCAAAGCTATTCAGCTATGAAGGGGTTTACTAGATAAGTACATAACTCTCCCAACAAAGTTAGCAAAGGATGCGCAGGTGGCGGAAAATTTATTTATATACGAAAGATTTATGAGTTTCATAAATTTGGAATTTAATGAAAACAATTTAAACTGATTCAAATAGCAGTTTAATTATTGACACCAACTACTACTACCACCACTACTATTAACACATAATAATTTGTATTAAATTGAAATATATCACAAAGATCATCTTATAGGAAAAGAGAATGCCCAAATAAAAAGAAAAATAGAGCACATGAAAATAATTAATTGTGTCTTATCCATTGATACATATATGCAATAAGTAATTAATTGTGCCTTATCCCTTTATATATATATATATATATATAACAAGTATATGGCCAACGAATTATCAATTGACCTGATATTTAACTGTAACTTGATTATAATGAAGTTGAATTTAGTCACAAGTCAAAAAAACAAAAATAAAAAAAGTCGCCACTGTAAAGGCATAAAGTGCCTATCCTGGTTTTAATGCTACATTGTGCCCAAAGCTCATCACACTCTTTTCCATATATACACAATCAAATAATGAAAGCTTCATAAATATACACTATCAAAACAAAATATCAAATAGCATTTTTCTAAAACAAATACCACGAACAATACACTTTTCTAAAAAGAATTGATCTTCTAACTATAGAATCACCAAGCCTACAATAAATAATTGGGTGGTTCCCATCTCACCCTCCCCCTTGTTTCCCATATATTTCCTTCGTCCTCACCATTCAGTACTTACAGATATGTCCAAATCTTTCCCCATCACCTTATCTATGTACCCTAAATCTCCCCAATCTGGATAGTGGGTACAATGAGAACTAGGATGTTCTCTGCAAAGTTCACACTTCACACACTGAATCCAATGCATTTCTTCGTATCTTCATATCATGAAAATGGAGAAACCGCATAATGGTTACTTCTCCCATGAGAACATTCCAAGATGCCTCCGAGATGGAGATGCTGATTTTACAAACAGACAGTCATGTACAAACACAATTGAGTTTCACATATTACCTCTGTACAAAGTTCAATTATTTGGCACGAAATTCAAGCCGGAATACATTCAGGTTCTGGGTGAACTTGTCCCTGTTTTTAGAATCTAAACTTCGAGTAACATCTGACATAAGTTTATCAAAACATAGTGAGAGTCGCTGCTGCTGATCCATTGGCTGCAAAACAGGAAACAGCCTGAGTTGCACACATCGACATAAAGATGAACACAACCCCAAATTTCCATCACCCAAATACACCCAGTTAAAGAGATGAGCTTATTTCCTGACGCAACATTGATACTTGTAAGACTTTTTTTTGGCCAACTAATACGTGTAAGACATTGTGACAGAAGTAAACACCATTGAACTGTTAGGCTTCTGTCCGGAACTTATTGCTCCCAATCTGGTATATGCAAATCAATAACTTCTTTTCTTTTTTTGGGTTTTACCATGGCTAAAAAACTCAATTTGATATACATGTCAATGTTTAAAGACCAACAACCTTCGGTGACTACTACTCTCATTTCTTTACCCCTAGATCCCTAATATTTTTTATATACCTGATCTGAAATTCCAATAAAAAACCATATGCAATATGAAATTCAAAATTTCAAGGATAAAATTTTTTAATTTGCTCAATTTAATATCTATCTTCTCTGTCTCTGGCTTCGCTTTTAAAATTTTCCATTTCATATTATATCATCATGCTTAGTGGTTTCAATTTGTTCGGTGAACATAAAAATTTAGGGGAGAAAGTAAATACCTGTGATGCCAAGATCTGAGTTTTTAAATCTGAAAATATCTGTAAGAGGGAGCGAAAAAGAAAACTCAGTTCTATGAAAACTTTAACAAGAAACAGAAAATTCACAAGACCGAATAATTAGCAAAAAGCAGTATATTAAAATCAGGACTGGATAAGTGATGGTTTGATCTCCTCAACTGACCATTATCACTACTATTAACATAGAAATTGGTACAATGGTAACAAAATTATATCAGCATAAAGCTCTCAAGATAAATTGAAACCACTATCCTAGTAGTTGATAAGGTCTTCCTTTTAAAAATTAGCAGAACACATGCAGCAAAGCATGTCTTTTGTCTATTCATTTATTACTTTTATGCAAAATTAATTCTTTTCTCCCCAACTTATCTAGCTTTTGGGAAATCGCAAAGCTTAATGATAAATTAATGCTCAAGATAAATTGTATCTATTTATTTTTCACTCAATATGAAGAAAGACATAAGATTAATTTCTCAACTCTATAGGGCCTAAAGTTTTCTTGTGCACAAGTGAATTCCAATTTCTGTACTAATGTAGACAAGTAATGATTAAAATAATACAGGCAACCAGTGTTCGAGGAAATAATGTCACCATGTACTATCATTAATTCTTTGTTGGAATAGCATGAACGCTAGCAATGACTTTATGACTTAAGTGTGAACAAGAGGGTATTCCAGTTGTGCTACCAGCTGCAGAGTGAGTTTAGTTGTTTTCTTAATTCTTTGGAAGGATTACTTGTCATGAATGAATGATGTATTACTTACTCTTCTCATCAATAAATTCATTTTTGTTCTACCAATAAACAAAAAGAAGTCATTAGATATGTAAAGTGAAAAGGTAGGTAATTATATTCATCGCAAGCAAAATGCTAATAAGCATGCAAAGATTAAGAGTTTTAAAAGGTTAATTACCTGCTCACTAATAACAATTAAGCTCAGCATTGGCCTGCTCAGACTCCACTGGTTGCCACAATCTTCAAATAATATCATCTCAAAAAGATCCTTCAGAACCTTGCGCATGTAAAAGAGATACTCAGCTCAGTTAGACAACGGAAATATGGTTTTCCTTTCCTTTCGAAATAGTAAAAGGAAAAACAGAAATCAGAAACCTTTCAGACTGTTCCAAAGAAGTATGATACTTTTCCTATTGCATGATTTTAGATTCTGCACTGAATTAACCCATTGCTGCAGTGTGTAATGAAGTTACACTAGTATTTTGAAATTTCAGATCTTACCACCACCTTGCTGTAGGAAGGTGGTGGACGATGATAGGGTGAGGTAGTCTACTTTGTTTTTTCTTTCCCTGAGTATATTGTTTGTTTCTTAATGAAAGCATATTTTCATTCAAAAAAAATTTCAGATCTTCGACTTAAAAGACTTTCTTAACTGGCTGATGGGCCGTAAATGCAAAATAAAATATGACATACCTCTGTAAACAGATTGGGGCACTCTGCAACGTGATGAGCAAGATTGACTGCTCCAGGTAGATTTGGGGCTTCTCCCATAGTGATTTTGTTGAAATAGAAAGCAGCCAAATTATCAATAGCAGATGCACACTGTAATCCGTTACGCAAAGAATTAGAAGGCAGTCACAATAAATGAAAATCTTGATACAAACAACATCATAATCCTATGAAAAAAGTACAAAAGAAACTCAAGAGTATGTTTATTGTGATCGATTCTGAAACACAGATGCAAACAGAATAAGAATAATGGCCTTTGCCATAACCTGTGATGAGATACCCGTATCCAAGCCTTTAAGACCAGATTCAAGGGATTTCACCATATGAACGAAGGTGCTAGTGTCCAGGTTCACTATGAAAGAGATATGGCTGTTGAACAAAACCTCCAAGAATGCAAAGTACGCCCTTGTTAGCTGCACAAAACTAATTAAGTGAGCTTCAATTTAACAAAATGTGACCAGCTCGCAGAAAAAGATCTGCCAGATAATCTGGAAAGACCTGATCCAGTTAAACTCGTACACTCCTTTGCATTGTGCCACATTATAGTTTATTGATGAAGCATAATGCTTATAAAAACTTACATTGATGCACTTAAATTATGCTTCTCAACAAAAGTATACAACAATTGAAATAAACACAAGAATTTAAAATTTCGTCCTTTACCTAGATATAAAAGCAATTATAAGCATTCATAATGGAATTAGAGTACACTAACTAGATTGAATCAACATTATAATTTGAAGCACAGTTAAAGTAGCATTCAATTATAGGTAACAATATTTAGGAAAGAAATATTTTGCATGCATACCTTTCGATAAGCCAAAATATCTGACAAAGACATTGACAGTGTCATCTTTAGAGCAGCATCAAGTGCATCAGAAAGAGCCCTATCACCATATAGTTCAAACACACCAAAGTTGACATAGTTTCCTGAAAGAGCTGTTATTCAGGGAAAAAAAACTAAGATCAGCCCTCTCACAAGATTCTTTTTTCTTTTTTTTAAACTAAAATGTCACTTAATGGAATGATAATCAGCAGGTATAGAAATCACCACTTGACATTGACAGACCATTTCATCCTATAATCTTAAGCTGTCAGGAAATGCCCCATGATTTTTTTATTAGTCTTTTTAACACGCCCCTCTGGTGTTAGACAGAGTATCACACAGCCTCCCTGTGTGAAATCACACAGCTGTGTGGTCGACAAAGGCAAGGCAGTGTGTCACACAGCCTGGACATGTGACTGGACCAAGGCACACAACCTGGTAGAGTGTGCCTCTGACTCTCGGTTGTTTCCTTTTCTACAGATTTAGTCTTGTATTTTAAGGTAACATTAAATATCTAGTTTGCTTCATATTATATTGGCTAGAAACATTAGGATATTTGAATTTTTGGGTCCCTTTTTTTGCTGGGTAGGTTTGGCCAACCTAAAGTTGTTAGCCAAACTACGGATATGACCTTGTTTACTTTTATGAAATTAAACGAACAGACCTGCACCTTGTTATGCTCTTTTTCCCATGCTATCAGAGCCTTCTTGCTACGTGCGTTCACATATCAAGAGGGGTATTTGCTAGTTTTTAACAGTTTTTCAGTCTTTTACTTATGTGTTGCCATTTTGCTATTATTATTCAGTTATTGTCAGAGTTTGTTAGAAGGGAGGATGGTCTGTAGCCACCTTCTGCTGTCCAGAGCCCCTATATGCACGTAGAAGGCTAGGATTCAGTATGTAGAAGGATTATCTGAATAGAACATTCGTATTTTGAGTTTTCTCTAAACCTCTTGTATGCACCAATTAGGTGTCAAAGCCTAGTTCTTCATCAGGAATGGCAAAAGAGATTAACCACAATATAAACTCCTAAAGATATTGATCAAAGATAATTGTTACATTCCAACACAATAATAAATTCTAACAATCTACATAATATTAAACACCCAATCCGTTAGGAAGTCCACATAAACAGGTTTCTCAATTGACCAAAATGGGTGGGAAGCCAACCCAGCAATCAGTGCAACACAAGCAAGTTCATTACTAGTGTGCATGTTTCTTTTAGCTATGGTCTCTGTCATAGGTATGGAATTTCAAGGTTGGACTTCTGTTCCGCCAGTGCTAGTAGGATAAGTACTTATAGTGCAAACCAGATAAGTAATGGAAGATACAAGCTAACGCAACCAAAAGTATGCAGGACACTAACACATCATGGGAATAGCAGAAACAAGACAAGCTAGATTTTTACCCCTCGACAAAATTGTTAGGGATATCCATATTCCTTTGAACTTATAGGTATATACATCAGGAGCATTTGGCAAAGACAGAACCCTTGAACCATAAGCAACGATCAGTTTACTGACTTCCCGGAACAAAAGTATGCCATTTGGAGAAGAGGAGTCAAATGTCAAACGTTGAGCTTTATTCAAGACAAACTCTGCCACAAACTTCAACAGTGGAGTAGTAACCTGCAGAATACATAAATATATACATAAAAAAGAAAAAGGAACAAAAATGTCTGACAACAAACTTCTGGCAAGCTTTTTTTAGAGTTCTTGGTGTTTGTAAGGCAGCGGAGGGAATGTCTGGAATAACAACCTTTCTCTGATACCACCTGATGCAGAACAAGAAAGGAATAATAATATAGAAAAAGGGGCAGAAACTGATGAACCCTAATGCCTATAAATCCTCAACTAGATTCACATTGTTTTCTTGGTCTCCAAATTTCTAGCTTACCATTAAATTTCTTTAGCATTATAAGACTCCTAACAATGATCACACCATGCCTGATCAATTTCCATCCCCACGTCAGAAAACTGGACCAAATTCAAGTCTTTTGGACAAAAGAGCAGATTCTAGCCATAGGCTTCCAGCTTTGTTTCTTTTTGAGCTCCTAGCACCCCTGTTTTTTCTGGATTTTCTCCTACCTCCATAAAAGCTTTTCATGCATTGGAAAAGGTTTTAGTCCCAGTAAACAGCCTCTCACTTCATTAAATTCCTTTAACCACGAAGAAAATCAAAACACATTCTTTCTCAAGCACTTGGGTATAATACCATCAAGTTTATGCTGGAAAATTTGAATTGAGTGATGATCAATACACGTGGAAGTGTAGAGGAGGTATTTTGAGCCATCATAAGCATTTGATGGGGGAATGTCGATTAGAAGTTATGAGGAATCACTTCCTGACATTGGTCACAGCCATTTTGATCATTAAAAAAAAGGATGAATCAAACGTAGCCCTAATACCATGAAAACAATGAAGCAAAAAAGTTCACTAATTAATGTTTTTCAAAACTATCTAAGGCTATATTATACAGCAACAACAGAAGAGAAGGAGCCTTAGCACTAGGAGAAAAGCAAGCAAGAAAAAATGGAAAAACAATAACCATCCTCAAAAGCTGCCCGCTCTTACCACCTGATGGAAATCTGAGTCTTAGAAAGTTAGAGTAAAAGCAGACCCAGAAGAGAGGAAAACCTTTCATAAAAAAAAAAAAAGCAGAAAACCAAAAAGCAAATCAAAGAAAAACTCTTTCTCTTCAAGGAACCAGAACCTCAATTTTCCCCAAATTCTGCATACCTTCCTCTCAATCTCATCCATTATTTTAATCCCATTGCCCTAATGAACTTCCTTTAGATCCCCCTTAAAAAGATTCAACTTGTTCCTGCTTCTCAAATTCCCTTAACAGCCCCATATTTCTTTCTTGCAGATATCTTTTAATTTCAGGGTCTATCAGAAGTTTATTTGACTTGTCACACACAATTTAAAGCCAGTATAACTTGAGTTACCGGACAGTGCTGTCTACTTGACTAAGTTATATTAACAGTGTGTACCAAGTCAAGTAAAGACAACATCTGCAGGGTATGGGCATAGGATACAGATGATGAGATGATGATAAGATTTTGAGATTCCAGGTAATAGAGAATTACTTAAAATTAACCATTTGAATGTTGTTGTAGCTATCTACAAGGTCTATTACCTCCGGAGTGTCTGTCCAATGCAAGATGCCTCGTATAAGTAGTGGCATGTGTGCAGGATACAACCAATCAAATAGAAGGCCAAAGGTTCTACGGCTGAGAGAAGCAAAACATAAATATAAAATGCCATAGTATATACAGTTATGTTGCTATCAAATGCCAGTAACAGCTAAATACCAACCTATTTGTCGCCATTGCAATTCCTCTAAGATCCCTCATTAACCCAATAAGTGCATACTTTACAGCATCTGTTCGAAACACTGAATCAGGAGTTGATTCCAAATTGAGAAACACCTGAATGCAAAATATTCGTTGATGTGTTAATCACTTAATTATAAGAAATATCAATTTATATAATCCAATCAAATTGATATTATAAATTATATCTTGTTAGAAATATTAATAAAACAATTCATGGTCAAGGGTGATCCTTGCCACCCTCATTCTCCTAATCACACTTGAAGACTCCTGGAGATAATTGTGGCCATTCAAGTGATGGAGATAGGAGTAGGCTCACTAATTAGGGGTGACACGAGATAGGGTATATGCTGTAACGTTTCAACTCTGAAGTCTGGTTTTCAGGGACCACAGTGCTGAATAAAGAGCGGAAGCGAATTATTTTGAGGACCAGATTATGGCTCTGATACCACTGTATTAAGGTTAAGAGCCAGAGATAAGCAATGTTCTCTGTGCATCATATTATTCATTGAATCCTTGCAGAAGTACATAGGAACATCGAGCAGTGGGATTGCAACAAAATCCCTCAAAAGTAAGGTTGAACAAACTAACAGATAAACTAACTGATTCAAATAGAACAACGAAATATAACAGAAAGATGATATGCTAATAATATCCACATATAACGCAGCTAACAACAAAAGATAGTATCTTTTTGACTTTTCTTAATGCAATTTATTCAAAAAAGCATTAGTGCAATGCATTAAACTGAAAGTATCTTCAAATTTTCTATAATAATTTTAAAAAATGTTACCTGTTGAAGTACTAGATTGGTAATTAAACTATATAGAGTATTTGGAGCAGCCACAATATGCAATATTTAAGAAAAATAGAAAAGATATCCCGGATGCTTTTTTGTCCCCTGTTTTGAATAATGAATAAATAATATACAAATGAAATTAAAATACACATGGGATCCGGGCAAATATTAGTCTGAAGTTCTAGGTGGCCACAAAGGGAAAAAAAACAGAAAGTAATGAAGCACTGGCAAAAGGTGTGAATGAGAAGCATAACGGAAGACTGGACACAAATTGAATATTGGAGGAATCATGATGATGATGCAGCTGAACACCCACAATTTGAAGGGGGGAAAACCAGCGTTGAGTTAGATCATTAATTAACAGTGGGTTGACACATTAAAACCCGCATTTAATCAGTTGATAAATGACCCACCCCAACTGACTCTTCAAGAGTTGGGTTTAAGTCAAATAAGAGTTAGGATGCAGTAGTTAATTGGATTTGGGTTGAGATTGCAATGCCTCATGTCCAATTAATTCATTTCTTGCAAAATTCTTTCAGCATAAACTAGAAGAGTACCTTCTGAAGTGGATCCATTGAGGATTTAAATTTCACGGGACTATCCTCCATGAATATCAACCAGCCAATGATGTAATAGAAAGTTGTTCTGCTTCGAGAGCACCTATCTGCTTCTAAAAATGGAAAGTGCTCCCCCTGAAATTACATTTGGGGAATGAAGCATTAGGCCATGATGCAGAGCAATTGATATCATATTGGAACATGAATGCTATATCTTAGACAGTTAATCTGAATAGTTTAAATAGCATTGCTCTTTTTTAAATAAGGAAACAAGAACAAGTCTCAGTGGCCCCTTTCCAGATAATTTGATACTAAATACCAAGAATAAATAAATACTACCACATAAAGTTAAATAGTTGTCTCATTTTTTAAATAAATATTTTGGAGATATTTTTCATACTCAGTTTCCTGGTTTAGAATCTGGTGATTTATGACATAACATTTATGAGGACAATATGCATATCTGCATCAGTTCCTTGTCAGCTATAGGTTTTGCAGCATTTGATAATTCAATATGAAATGAAGGGCAATAATTGAAAGAGAGATACTACCGTGTGATTAGCAACAATAAATTTCACCGTATCCAACTTCAGAAGCAGCTTTCCTGTCATATAACTGCCAGTAGGGAGTGAAATAACAGAAAAGAAAAAGTCCAAAGACGTCAGTAACACTGGGTGGTTTGTCTTCACCAAGCTAGCTAAAAATGGTGGAAACAGCTAAGTCCAAGGGACACTAACCCGGATGCAAGCTCCAAGAACAAACTCAAGGTGAGATCAATAACCTCTTCACACTGCAATTAACACAATGAACAAAATAGCATACCAAACCAGAAGAGAACTTAAGAAAGAAAAGAAAAAAAAGTACAATAGTTATATAGGGCATGTTTGATTATTCTTTTTTAAAAACAGTTTTTAGTTTACAAAAACAAAAGAATAAAAAAAATGCTTGATTATGTATTTTTTATCAACAGTTTCAAGAAACTAAAAGATAGAAAATTAGTTTTAAAATTCAAAAAATCAGAACTAAAAAATAGAAAATTAGTTTTAAAATTCAAAAAATCAGAACGTTTATATGTTTTTTAATCCTTAATTTTTAAAAGCAATGGAAAAGGCAAAGAACTGTGTTTTCATTAATGGCATATTTGTAATTTTCTTTATCTTCCATTATCTTCTCTCTCTCAACTCATTCTATTGTGGCTTTCATTTCATTTATGCTGTTTTTTAAAGTGTTTTAAAAAATAAATAATTCAAAAAGACTTTCTTTAAAAAAAATTATATCCAAAACTTGTTCTAAAAAATAATTTTATAAAACCGTTTTAAAAATGCAAAAAACAAAAAATAGAATCAAACTAGCCCATATTCACCTCAGTGTAGCACTTAAGGTTTGTCGCAATTTTGCCAACAATCACGTTCAATAGCAATAAATGATCGTGCAGTCCAAGAAGCTCAGATAACCGGGCATATAACTGCTGCAACACAAAAAATAAACAACAAAGGGCAAAATTTAGAAATTTTATTTTGCTGATTGCAAATAACAGAATTAATGCCCATAAGAATTTGCTTTCAGCTTTTTCTAGAAGGTAGAATCATAAACTTTTCAAAATAAAGCTTTTCCTATACCAAAACTACATTTGTGTGAAAAGTCAATCCAAACAGGCACATAATTACCTTAGAAGAATGCATGGCCTGATCACCTACATAAGACTTTCGGAAATTTTGAAAGAAAGTAAGAATTGCTCTATCAAGTCTTTGCTTGCTTACTTCACCATATCTCTGTCAAATACCAATGATATCAGAAGATAAGAAATATATTCTAAAGAATATGGATTTAAAGCCATCATAAGGAAAAATTAGAGGCAAGAGAAAGAAACATTAGAGAATCCAACAAAAGAAATTTGAGTACTACACTTAGTATATTTAGCAAACAAGTGAGGCCTGCATTGACTTCACAATGTAGACATGTGTGCACAAGCCACTGAATGGAACTATTGACAATGATGGGCATCAACCTAAGACAAGGTCCAGCTGAAAGAAATCACATTTACAAGGGAAATTACGAGCAAAACAGGAGAGGCATCAGCTATCAGGACTCAGGAGGGCTTAGGAGGAAAATAATAAGAGGAGCAAGGAAGAAGGGAGTATGAGATGAAGCAGAGAAGGATTTACATAGGCAAAGTTTCTAGCATCCTTAACTTGACAGCACGGGGTATTCCTCTTCCCCATCCTTTTCCATTAGTTTCCTGGGGCTCTACTGTTTTGCAATATTTTCTTCTGTGTTCTGTTATTTGGGTGAGTTTGGAAATATGTTCCCCAACAATTTAGCATCCGAGCCTCTTCTAGGGAGGATATACTTAGCGCTAGGATGGAGTTTGATCAAAATTAGAACCAAAATAACACCACAACACCTATTATAAAACTATCCCATTAAAAGATAGAATTCTACCTCATTGAAAGGAACGGATAAATATGTGACTACAGCAATAAAAACAGACTATAAAGAACAGAAGCTACAAGAACACAAAGAAGACACTCTAGCTTTCAAGAGGTTACAGCTCTCTCCTCACACTATGCCAAATATGTACCTTCCTCTTCTCAGATCTCAAACCCCTTTAACTCCTCTAGCTTACAAGTGCCATATAATCTTATTTAAATTGTAGATATAAAATAGGAACATAACAAGAACCAGATTTGAAATTAAAAAAAAAAAAAGAATAGTATGATTTTATTTGTTAGAGGCTTAAATGGACTTTATTGCATGATATGCCCGGTAAGAATGGGCTTGCATTACTAAAGGCCCATTAGGGTTTTTCTTGTTTGAGCTTATCTTTATTTATCCTTATTTTATCTTTACAGGTTCTGTTTTATTCTAAAATAGATTTAATCCAGTGTTTAGGCAATATGATTCTGATTTAGCAAATCAGATCAGATATTCAGATTTGATGCAACTAGGGTTAGTTACCCTATTCGCTATTTATGTACCTTTGTTCACAAGGAATAAACAAGCTTTTACTGCCTAATTTTGAATTGTATAAGAGCCCCTCAGATGATGATTCCCCATAAACTCAATGGGAATAATTACCTCTAGTGATCCAGGAATGTACTGCTATTCATGAGAGGTCATCGGAAGGTGAAATATCTCATAGGAGAGGCATAGCAACCTGTACCTGGTGAAGCAGGGTATGATACCTAGGAAGCAGAAAATAACACTGTAATGACCTGGTTAGTACACTCGATGAACCTGGAAATCAATGAAAATTACCTACTTGCCTCAACTACTAAGGAGATCTAGGATTCGGCCAGAAGATCTTACTCCATCAAATCCAATAAAGCAGCCTTGTATCGACTCAAACAGAGCCTTAGAGATCTGAGACGGGGGAGCAAACCATAACACAGTACTGGAACTCATTAAACCGATTATGGCAGCAAATAGACTTGTATGAAGCACGTACATGGACGTGATCAAGATGAATTCTATTATAAAGAGATTGTGGAGGAAGAGCGGACATATGTATTCCCCTTGGGACTCCATGATCAATTTGAAGAGGTGCGGACCAGAATTATGAACACAAATCCTCTACCATCTCCTAAAGATACGTTTAACATGGTGAAGTATGAAGAGAGTACAAAAGAGCTGGTACAAATTTCTTCTATTCCTCCTACCATTCCTACAACAGAGGCATCAGCCATGATTGCAAAGGGGAACCAAAGCAATGACCAGGAGAAGAGCATCCAAGTGGTGTGACCAATGCAACAAAAGAGGCCACACCAAGGAAACATGTTGGAAATTGCATGGAAAACCTCCAAATAAGCAAAAGCATAAGGGAGGGAGTAGAGGCATGATGGTCGACAGAAATAACACTACATTGAACATGGAGGAATTATCCTTTCTGAAGAAAATAGTTGACAAGCATATTCATAATTCCTCAAATGACAGTAAGAATGAAAAATCTATTCCCTCCGCAACCTTAGCACAAGCAGGTACCTCCTTTACTACAATGTACCAGTGTTATAGAAAATAAAAATGTTTAGGTAGTAGATTCCAGGGGCAACCCATCATATCACTGGTTTTAAAGAATTGCTCAGTGAGTTTACACCCTACTCACAACATAATACTATAAAAGTAGCTAATGATGCCTATGCTAAAGTGATTGGGACTGGGACTTTTATGATTACTAAAACAATTATTTTGACAGATGTTTTGTACATACTTGAGATTGAATGCAATCTTTTATTAGTAAAAAGAACTATGATGCAATTGAGGTGTCTAATTATCTTTGATTATATTGGTTGTGATTTCCAGGACTTGGCATCAAGGAAGAAGATTGGCAATGCTAAGGAAGAGACGGGCTATATTACCTAGAAGGAGTATCAAGCAAAAAGACTAGTTCTGGTTCTTTATTTTCTGCATTATCAAATAAAGATGTCATGTTGTGGCACCTTAGGTTAGGCCACCCTAATTTTAATTACATGAAGTATTTGTTTCAAAATTTCCAATAAAAATAATTCAAATTTTCATTATGATACCTGTCATTTCGCTAAGCAAACTCAAATCAATTTTTTTACCTCATCCTTATTAGCCTACTCACCCCTTTGCAATTGTTCATAGTGATGTTTGGGGACCTTAAAAAATTTTAACTAATGATAAAACTAAGTGGTTTGTAACGTTCATTGATGATCATATTCATTTGACTTGGGTCTTTTTAATGAGGGAAAAGTTTAAAGTTTTCCAAATTTTCAAAAATTTCCATGCCTTTACAAAAAATCAATTTTAGACTTCCACAAACATTCTTAGGAGTGATAATGGAAGATAGTATCTCAACTCTAATTTCAAAACTTACCTTGATGAGCATGGAATCCATCACCAAACCTCATGTGTTAATACCCCCATCAAAATGGAATTGCATAAAGGAAGAATAGACATCTTCTTGAGGTAGCAAGAGCCTTGATGATCGTTCACAATGTCCCTAGTGTTTTTTGGGGAGATGCAGTTTTTACATATGCTTGTCTTACCAATTGTATGCCATCTAAAGTTTTGAATTTTATGTCTCCAATTCAGAAATTCAATGACTTTTACCCTAATTCTCCACTTGTATCATCTATTCCTAAAAGGGTGTTTGGATGTACTACATATGGTTTTCATTGATTTAGAAAAAATCTATGATAAAGTACCAAGAGATGTGTTGTGGAGAAAAAAGGTGTTTGTATGACTTATATTCAAGTCATAAAAGATATGTATAGGGAAGCAACAAGAAGTGTGAGAACTCCTGAAGATAAGACAAAGGACTTTTTTGTAAAGATAGGTTTAAATCAAGGATCTTCCTTGAGTCCATACTTATTTGATTTGATTTTGGATGTTCTAACAAAACATATACAGGCGGATGATATAGTCTTAATTGAGGACTCAAGAAAAGAGGTCAATTCTAAACTTGTGTTATGGAGAACACTTTGGAATGAAAAGATTTCCGCTTGAGTAGGAGTAAAATGGAATATATGCATTGCAAATTTAACAAAAGACCAATTAGAAATGATTCAAAGGTAAAAATTGGAGAACAAACTATTCCAAAAGTGTCAAAGTTCAAATATTTATAGTCAATTCTGTAGAGTAATGGTGAAATTGAGGGGATGTTATGCATAAGATACAAGCTAGGTGGTTAAATTCATGAGTTATTTGTGACCGCAAGGTACCTACAAAACTTAAGAAAAATTTTATCGAACAGCTATAAGACCAATGATGTTATATGATAGTAAATATTAGGCTTTGAAAAAACAAGAGCATAAGATAGGAGTAGTAGAGATAAGAATGTTGAGATGGATGTATGGCCATACAAGAATGGATAAGATACAAAATGATTGTATATGAGGAAAAATCGGAGTAACACCTATCAAGGAGAAAATGGTGAAAAGTCATTTAAAGTAGTTTGGGTTTGTATAAAGAAAAGGACAAGAGAGCTAGTGAGGAAAGTTGATCAAATGGCTTGAAACCCTATCAAAAGGCATAGAGGAAGACCAAGAAGGGCACTAACATAAGTTATAAAGCATGACCTCTTTGATAAATAATTTATCGAAAGAGATGGCGTTCGATAGAGCTCATTGGCATCGTATGATACATGTAGTCAGCCCCATTTAATGGGATAAGGCTAATATTGTTGTTGTTGTTAGATGTACTGCCTTCATCTACATTAATAAGGGGAATAAATTGGAACCTAGGACTCTCAAGTGCATCTTTCTTTGTTATTCCTTTACTAAAAAACGGTATAAATGTTATAGTCCTGAATCTCGGAAAGTCTATGTTACTATAGATGTCAAATTTCTCGAACATATTCCTTATTTTCCTAAATTCTCCATTGAGGGGGAGGAATCTAGGGAAGAATGGCTTATTTGTGAAAGAGAGTTTGATCATTAGTATCCCACAACCACTAAGCAACAAAATGTTGGTCCTCAATCATCAACAAACCTATCCGTTTCTCCTAGTATTGAACCTGAAAATGTGACAGAGACAGATTCTTCTGAAATTGAACCTGAACATGAAACAGCCAATAGTCCCACCATTTTGTCTTCCAACAGATTTGCACCCTTATCCGAATCTGAACCAAATCCATGAATGATTCGAATGTGGTCAAAACTAGGGTGAAGCCATCTAACTTGCAGGAAATACAAACTTATTCTAGAAGAAACAGTTCTAGACAGCAAGAGAACACTCAAGAAGAGCATACTTCCATTCTTATGCAAAACCAAGATTCAGTCCCAGAGTCAAGTTCTGTCCCAAAACCAAGTTGTGATGATTAACATTGGCCTATTGCATTAAGGAAAGGGAAAAGATCATGCACACAGCACCCTATCAACAGGTATGTCTCCTATATGAGAGATTGTCATCTAATATGAGATCATTTGTTGCTAGTATAGAAAGCAAGAAGATTCTAGGTAGCTATTATGAAGCAATTAATGATCCCAAATGGAAAAAGGCAATTGCTAAGGAATTAAGTGCCTTAGAAAAAAATAGAACTTGCGAAATAGCTGAACTACTAGAGGATAAGAAAACTCTAGGGTGCAAGTTGGTGAGTGTTAGTAGTTACAAGGTAAGTTTAGTGGCCAAAGGTTTTACACAAACCCATGGCATAGATTATAAAGAAACCTTTGCACCAGTAGCTAAGTTTAATACCATAAAAGTCTTATTGTCATTAGTTGCAAACCTAGACTAGCCATTATAGCAACTAGATGTTAAGAATGCTTTTCTAAACGGGGACCTTGAAGAAGAAGTTTATATGGAAATCCCCCCTAGTGTGGAACATACTAATAATAAGAGGAAGGTATGCAGACTTCACAAGTCTCTCTATAGGTTAAAACAGTCACCGAAAGCCTAGTTTGCAAGATTTGCTCAAGTTCTTATAAAACTTGGCTATGAACAATGTCAGATTGACCATAAATTATCTGTTAGACACCTCAATGGCAAAATCACTGTTTTAATTGCATGCGTTGATGATATTGTGCTAACAAGTGATGATGGTGAAGAAATTATAAAGCTTAAAATGAATCTGTCCCAGGAGTTTGAGGTAAAGGACCTCGGTAATCTAGATATTTTCTAGGAATGGAGGTCGCAAGGTCAAGTATGAGTAATAGTATCTCGCAAAGGAAGTATACACTTGATTTACTCAAGGAAACTAGGATGCTAGGTGCCAAACCTGCAAACGCGCCTATGGAAACAAATCTAAAGCTGGTGATAAAACCTTAACGTACTCTGGTTGATAAAGGACAATTTCATAGGCTGGTTGGGAAATTAATCTATTTGTCTCATACTAAACCTGACATATGTTTTCCTGTAGGTGTGATAAGTCAGTTTATGAGCAACCCACAGGAAGAACATCTCAGTGCAATGTACAGGATTCTAAAGTACCTCAAGATGACTCCAGGCAAGGGTTTATTCTTTGCTAAAGGAATAAATAAAGATGTGGAAGTATATATAGATGCAAAATGGCCAGGTCCTACAGTTGATAGAAGATCCACGAGTAGTAATTGCACCTATGTGTGGGGCAACCTGGTTACATGAAAAAGTAAAAAACATGTAGTGGCTAGGAGCTCTGCAGAAGCTGAATACAAAGCACTAGCATATAGGATCTGTGAAGAGATGTGAATTGAAAGACTCATGAAAGAACTAAAGATCAACTTTACCATACCCATCAAGGTATAGTGTGATAATATGGCAGCCATAAGAATTGCCAAGAACCGTATTCTCCATGATCAAACAAAGCACGTGGAGATAGATAGGCACTTCATAAAAGAGGAAATTGCCTCAAGCATAATTAATTTGTTGCATGTTACTTTAGGAAAGCAAATTGCGGATATCGTGACAAAATCCTTACCAGAGTCAAGTTTGAGGAACTAAGAAGCAAGCTGGAAATGATCAATCTCTATTCGCCACCTTGAGGGGAAGTGTAAGAATGGGCTTGCGTTAGTAAGGCCCATTAGGGTTTTTCTTGTTTGAGCTTATCTTGATGTATCCTTATTTTATCTTTACAGATTTTGTTTTATTCTAAGATTAGATTTACAGATTTGATGTATCTAGGGTTAGTTACCCTAATCGCTATTTATGTACTTCTGTTCACAAGGAAAAAAGAAGCTTTTATCACCTAATTTTGATAGTACCCAAAGATGTGATCTCCAACACAAAGAATCCCCCCCCCCCCAAAAGGGCTGCAGGAAGATGTTGTCCATCCCTAACTCGGCACTCAATTCTTTAAACTTCACCCTTGCAATGGCCTTGGTCGATAGATCAGTCACTTGTACATTTGTGGGCATGTAGGATAAATCTATCATGTCTAGCTCAATCTTCTTTTATAAAATGGCAATCAATCTCCACATTTTGTTCTATCATGATGCATGGAACTTCAATAGTTGACATATCAACTAAGATATCCATCAATGCTTCCAAGTCCACCTTCAACTTTGAGTAGTCTTCTTAACCATCGGCCTTCACAAATTTCCAATACTAGTAAATGAAATTCTACTTCAGCACTACTTCTAGCCAAGACTAGTTGCTTTTTACTTCTCCAGGCAACCAAGTTACGCCTAACATATGTATAGCAACTAGTTGTTGATCTCCTATCTATTATTGATGGTGCCCAATCAACATTTGTATAGACTTACTATTTCATAATGCGGCCCCTTTCAAAAGTACGATCCTTTTCCAACTTAAGATATCTCCATATTCTATTAGCTGCCCAATGCAGGACAAGGGTAAAGAATGTAGTAGAGAGAAGTACAGAGGTAGAGAGAAATAGAAGAGTTTGTGAGAGAGAGGAAAAATTAGGATAAAGATAAATCATCCTAATTATCTTAGGATATTCTATTCTCCATCATTGCCTCTATGTGCTCTTTAATGGACTTACTCATAATTGACTTAACCTTCTCTTTTTTTTTTTTTTTATTGATAACCAAATTGATTTACCATTCTAACAAGAAAGCAAATATCAGGTCATGTAAGAGAAAGATAGATTAATTCACCTACTAGCCTATCAATTGGTGCACCTTCAACTTTGAGGACCATGTTATAGTTGGCTTCCATGACAATATCTGCAAGTTGGCAATTCAACATCCTTGTTTCCTCACGCAAGTCTAGTGTGTACTTCGTTTAGGTAACAACTATGCCTTCATCCCCAATGAGTATCTTAGGCTTCCAAGATCTTTTACTTCAAATTCAATTGCAAAATCCTTGTTCAACCTTTCCAGTTCATCCAAGTACTCTCCAGTAAAAGTGACCAAAAAAGAGTACTTTTTGTAATGACCATATGACCAACATCAACAATGAAGACAACAATTTCTCCATTTGAGGTAGTTTTAGTGAATAATATGTATTCTGTTTGGCATTGATAGTACCCAAAACGCTTGACTACCTTTATGAATCTCCCAAACCAAGCTTGAGGTGATTGCTTTATGTTGCATAATGACTCATCCAATCTATACACTCTGTTATAACTTCTTTCTGGATTCAAATCCAGGAGGCATGTCCATTTGGATATAATTAGAAAAGTGGCCAATCAAGTTCAGAGGCAGCCACTAGGGCAAAGGTTTCTTGAAAGTTAATGTCATGGGTTTTGGGTAGACCCTTTGGCAACTAATATTGCTTTATGTCAGTTGATACGTCCATCTAGATTGTATTTAAGCAAAGATCCATCTGCAGCTTGTTGCAATTTTTCCCTTTGATAACTTGCTGATCTCCCAAGTACTATTCTTCTCTAATGCACCCATCTCTTCGTCTATAGCAGCTTTCTATTTTGGAACTTTCAAGGCTTCATAAACATCCCTGGTAGTTTTTCCGCAGAAATATTTGCCACAGGAGTTTTCATAGTAGGAGACAAGCTGTTACAGCAGACATAATTACTTAGGGAGTACTTGTCACACAGTCTTACCCCTTTAGTCAGTGCAACATGTCTGTCCAAATCTGCCTCATTTTCTTTCGGTTCAAGGTCTGAGATTAAGGGAGATGATTGGCCTCTTTCTGGAGTGGACACTGATTTTTCTCCAAGCATTGTTGTTCTGGTTCCTCTTCTTGTCCCCTCTTCCTCCTTGAGTATACAAGTGGAGGCTGACACTGATTTTCCTCTAAACATTGCTGTTCTGGTTCCTCTTGATGTCCCTTCTTCCTCCTTTAGCATATAACTGTGCTAGAACATGATGAAACAGTGGGTATTTGGGAAGTTAAATTCTCGGATTCTGATGAGGCAGAATTTGTTATGGACAGGTTGAGGGTCATTCTATAACTACCCTTCGTTTTCATGCATGCTTTGCTTTTGGCTCTCCCCGTGTATGAGTGTTTTAGGGTAAAAAAGTTGGTGTTCAAAGAAGGTAACAACCAGAATTGAAATTAAAAAAGTACAATAGTAGTGATTTGTCAGAGAGAACTTCAATGGACTTCATCATCTGATAGGCCCAAGTAGTAACCAAAGATGGGATCTCCAACGGTTATCATCCCAAATTCTTGGCCCAAGTTTACACTATTTACTGTTTTATGGGATTCTACAAGTAAATTTGTTGCCAGTCCCTTTAAGTATTCTTCTATTTCATTCAAATAAACCAAGCTATTCAAATCATTCCATATTCTGCAAGTCTCTGTGTGTGTGTGTGTGTGTGTGTGTGTGTATAGAGAGAGAGAGGGGGGGGGGGAGAAAGAAAAACCAAAAAAATTCAATTACCAGTTTACCACCATTATATTGACTACATCCACATGACAAAAGCACAATCATATAGCCTATCATGTCGAAAATGAAATGCAGAACACGTCCTAAAGCCACATATACAGCTCACTACAACATCTGCAGACACATAATAGCACTTTATCATCTGCAGACACATAATAGCAATAAATCACCCTTTATCCTATCAAGACAAGTCAAGAGATCAGTTACCCACTAAAAATGTCCTTATATAATACCACTGAGACACATTCCTCAATTAAAAGTGTTTGGTGGTGCAGATTAATATCTTCAGTATTAAATACCCAAAAAAAGAAAATCCATATCAATCCATGAAAACACTAATTTATACCTGACTATGCATCCCACTGTCAGTTACATTTATCAACTGTAAAACTCGAGCTGAAATTTCTGCGTCTAGCACTTCTTGAGACTCCACACTGAATAAAGCAATAGGACCAAAAATAAAGATGACATGCATAAAATCTTTAGCGGACCTTCTTTGAAAATCTATAACACGCATAAACATTCAAAGTCAAAAAGTGAAAATCATTTTACCTACAACCTGTAGACTGCTTTATCTTCAGAATTGCAGCAATGATATGAACAATCCAGGCTAGTTTGTCCTCAATCACAGAGAGATCATTGTTATCACTAACTTGTACTCTTGCTCTCTCCTATTCCAGTGATTCAAAACACCAATCATTAATTCATTTCACCCAGCAGAAAGTACAAAAAATAGAAGTGACAGCATTCAGCTAAAGTTATAAGCACACCGTGTATATTTGCAGGACTGGCTCCATTATGTTTATTATATATAAACTACTGCTTTCATACTGCATAAAGAATACAAATAAGTCAAACAACAACATATTTTCAGTAGAAAGAAGAAGTTAACAAAAGGAAGAATAGTCTATGTTGTAGGTTAGACTCTTTTTTTTCATAGAATAAGAAATATAACAGGTAGAAAAAATAGAACAAGGGAAGCAGCAGTATGGAAAAGATCATCATTAAGTCGAAATAAAACTACAAGTCTACAAAGTTAAATATACAACAAAGCAGTTCAATCTCTCTGCATATCTGAAACTCAAACCCCCCTTGAAAACCATTAGCTAAACACCAGGGAAGCCATGAAACTATTGCAACCCACAACAAAAGAGACAAATAGACGTCCTTTTAAAAGGAAGCAATGCCTCCTCAATCAGATGAATCACAACACCACAAATATTACATATCGTATCAATGTTCCACCACCCTGTTCCTTCTGAACCCTCAACACTCCTGTTTTTTTTTTTAATGTGTGCTTTTTTTTCGTTGTTTTGTTGGGGGGAGGGGGGGTGTTGGTTGTGAAGCAGCCAAATAACAAACCAAAGCAAACGACTTTAACTATAAAAGCCCCATTTTGATCTCCAGGTCAAGAGAAATGACTCCAGCAAGGGAAAACCTGTTCACTGAAGACTCCAAACAATTTAGTTCATATAAAGACAGCTGCCAGAAAATTGAATAATAAGAAGCCGGATGATTCTGAATTTTTCATAAAAGATACAAGTATTAGCAGAAAGAGTAGATTTCTCCACACCTACAGCATGTCATTAGTATTAATCCTTGAGTGCCAAAGTCCTAAAAACAACTTGACCATGAATAAGCATTAGACCTCCAAATTGGGTTTGTCAAAAATTTTCCTTCTTTATTTTTGATAAAAGAAGAAATTTTAAACGATAGTACTACTTGTTTGGAGGATAAGATATCCTTAAATAAAAATGAAAAGAAAATCAGAAAATAGAACAAAGTAACAAAAAGCCCCAGAAAACTCATAAATATAAAAGAGCTGCATGATCCATTTGCACAACACATATAGAGATTCCCTTAAAAAACCCATGCAATCACCAATCAATCCCATAGAATGTGTAAAGGCAAGGCAACTGAAGATGCAAGCATTACTCTCCAACCCAACAAACTAAAGAATTGCTTAAAAGTATACCAAAAAAATTGAAGAATCGCTTATAAAATGCACACTGCCACAATGTTTCATTCTCCATGTTACCAAACACTTTAAACTGTATGAAGAGAAACCATTCCAAAGTACTGGGACACACTCTACTCTCATCCAAAATAACAAAAAGATAATCTCCATTTCATTCCACAGATTGGCTTTGGATGGCTCCAATCATGTGAAACAGCTCTCTTTCCACAATGAAGATTCAATCAAATTCAGGAATGATCTCACCCTCCAAAATTGGTAGGAAAGAGCATTCCGAAGCTAGAATGGAAGGTCAAATCTCATAATACCCTTTGAACTCATCTTCCCATCACCACTGATCTTCTGTCTTCCTCATCACCACAAGCTCACCAATCACAATCCCTCTCCCTGTCACACCCCACCATGTCCTCCACCCAACGCCACCATCCCTCTCCCTCTGAGTGCTAGATCCACCATTGCAAGTGTTAATGAATTCGTTTTGGGTTGCCCACAAGCTAGAAGAGACTGCACCAACCAATGAATTGAAGGCAGTAAGAGAACACAAACCACGTGACCCTAAAAAGCTTTGAGCCACTGTCAATCTGATTTGGGTTTTTCTTGTTTTGGCTTTTTTTTTGTGATTTTGGTGTTTTATACCAATCTGAGTATTTATCAGTTTATGGATTTCTTAGTAGTTGACTTGTATGGTTTGGATTTCTTGGTTGTTGAATGATGAATGCCAAGAAGAATGCTGGATAAGGAAGTAAAAGAACAGTGTACGTGAAGAAGGAAGAAGGGTAGGAAAATCAATGATACTACACATTTCCAAGTGTTCCCACACTAATTTTTCAGCCTTCAACTTCATTTGGGGAAAGATACTGGTGGGAAATAATTAAGTGTGTTCAAAGGCTTGGTTTGATTCAGTTTTGGGCAAAAACCAAACCGAACCAAACCAATCGGTTTGTTACCTCATGGGACCTTTTCGGTTTTGCTTCTAATCGGTTTGGTTCGGTTTCGGTTTCAGTTTGGTTCGGTTTCGTTTGGTTTGAATCATATTAAATGGATTTTTTTAAAAAAAATTATCATTTTCTTCAAAAATTAAATTAAATTAATTTCATATAAATACTTTATGAACACAAATTATATCTAAATATCTTACTAAATTATGAATATTTTATGTAAAATTTTTGTTATTTTTTTTATTTTTTTATTTATTTATTGATAGATTCATATAATTAATTATAACAATATACTTATCAATATTCTTTCTCTCAAACTAATAAATGTCTTGTAATCTTGTTTATAAGTTTTTTTTATTTAAGAAATTTGTCCTAATGAGTAGTATAAAAAGAAAATGCATTAAGTAAATATAGTATTTGAATTTTAAAAAAAATAATATAGTAGGTTAGGTTTAGTTCGGTTTGGTTCAGGTTTCGAAGGGCTGAAACCGAACCAAATCAAACCAAGTCGGTTCCAAAATAAAAAAAACTGAAATAGACCTTATTTCAGTTCGGTTTTGATCAGTTTGAGTCAGTTTAGTTCGGTTTAATCGGTTTTGAATACCCTTAGATATAATAGAACCAAAGGTCTTCAAGGAAGAGACATTCGAGCAAGAAAGGAGGGACTTTTAAAGGCAACAGGAAATGAGGTGACCATTTGCTTTTTCCTTCACTACTTCCATCTTTTCAAACCTTATTAGTAATTCTTCTTGCTCTTGCTGCAAAGTGTCTTTTCTATCATCATATTTTGGGTCTTAGTGATACATTGTAAAAATAAACACACGCTAATATTCAAATCAATCACTATTACTCATGTACCTCTTCCAGTTTATACTAATAAAGGTGGCCTCCCTAACAACTAACTAGACAGATAACTAACTACTAATCCTAACTAATTCCTGATAGCTTGAACTATCTACTAGTCCCATGTTACACTTCCCCTTAAAATGATCCTCATCCTCAAGGATCAATACAAATTCAGAGGGAAAAAAGTTTGATACTGTCCTTAAAAGTTGGAACTGCTCTTCAATGCTTAAAAGAAATTCCTTAGCTCTAGATTCTAGGCCCAATTGCCCATACACTAATGACTATCTGGATTTGGCCTTCATATGATCCTAATGTAGCTAATTTCCTAGGTCATTTGAGCATATATGTTTGTATAGCAGCCAAAACCATGAAGACCTCTTCAGGTTGGACCAAGCTCATATAGAGACGCTTGTGTAGCTGCCAACCATGGAGCTCCACTTCATTTTGAGCCAAGCCAAAACCATGGTTAGTATCGGCTTACAACAATATGGCAATTTGGTTGAGTTTTTACATGATTGTACTTGGGCTTGTCCATTATACCAAAATAGCTTAAGCTATTTGGTTAGGATTGCCACAAGCTTATACAACCTTCATCTTTCTTGTGACTTCTATTCTTCAATATTCCCCCATTTACTCTTTTTCTTTCGTTTATTTCTCTATTTGCCTAGGCTTGTGTTTTTTGAGTCTCAGGCGCCTAAGGTCACAACCTTCATTTTTTTTGCTTGGGCTTGTACTCTTGAACCTTAGAGGCCTTAAGTCTAATCAAACAGCCGTCAGGCTCAGCATTCTTCTTTCATGGATCTGTCATTAGGCTCTAACACCATGTTGAGATTTTACATGTAATTGTACTTAAGCTTGTCCATTATACCAAAGTAGCTTTAAGCTACTTGGTTAGCATTGCCACAAACATTAATACCCTTCATCTTTCTTATTACTATTAGATATGGGACTTCTATTCTTCAATAATGAGAAATTGAGAATAGTGTGAAGTTGAGTAATTTGGTGACACTAAAGAAGTAGTAGCAACAGAAATCTGAAGCCATATTTGGGGTTTCACTAATGAAACTTTGAATTGCTCTAAAGGTTTGGTTTCAAGCATCAGAAGCTGTGATTATGCTCAAGTGACAGTCACTAGAATTTCTATGGCAAAAGATTGTTTTGTAGACTTGCTCTGGGGTTTGGCAAATAGTTTCTACCACAAAGCCCTAGAGTAAACATGGAGAGGAATCGGAAGACCCTTTTAACTTAATGTCATATAGTTTTGTTTTCTTTTGCTGCTTTGCAAATAGAGGATATCTTATGCTCCACGTATACGATCATCCTTTCCTTTTCATAAAACTTCTTTTCTCCAAACAAAAAAGAATAATAATCTTATTAATCTGTATGATACCTGAAATCTGCAAAGATAAGGGAAGCAATCTAATTGATCCTGAAGAAGTTCAGCATTGTCCAAGGGGTCCTCAGAAAGATCATCAGGTAATCCAGCCTGACAGATTCAGATAGAAGGAACTAAATTTCTGAAACGATATAGCTCATTGATCAAACAGAAAGTAGAAAGAAAACAAATAAGTAAAGCAAGCATCGAAAATTGTAAATACCTGCACAGAGTTAAATCTTGATGTGATAAAACTTTCAGTAATCTTAGGAACAAATTCATCCAGCAAGCTTGGTGCATCACCTTTCAAATATGGAACAGAAGACACCAATCTGGACCACAGTCCCAACAGGTAGTATACACTATTGCTGGCCCACTAATAATAAGTACCAACTTGATCAGAATTTCATATCACATTTTCTTGATTTAAAAAAAAATATGGCTGCAATAAACTAGGTCATGTTTTAATAGTGTATGAAGGTATAAATGAAATCACTAGAGTTGTCTATAGGTCCAAAGGATTTGACTTGGAATCCCAATTAGAGGCCCCCCCAACCCCCCAAAACAATAAAAAAAAAGGTACAACATATATATTTCAATTGGTATTTCTCACAAGATGTAATCCCACCTCTTGTTAATAAAGGGTAAGGCAGGTCATATTATGCCAAAGACAAGTGGTTCACTAAAAAAATGAATGAGTTTGTAAAGTCACAATATATTAATAATTTTCTTGAAAATGCTTAAACATGATGATATAAACCAATTCACCTGCCACGATTGCAAAGACTTGAGGGTAAACTCTGCAACCATTCGTATCCAGTCACTATAGCCTTCAACATTTACAAGCTCTGACAACTGCAGCATGAACCCGCAAATAGTTAACAAAAAATAAGCCAACAAATCAGGAAAACCACCTAAGAATCAATTTTAGAATGGCAGATTAATAATATAGTGATAAGCATAGAGCTATAAGAGAGATCTCTAGCAGTCCTTCAATTAGCTTTGGTGGCTGGCAAAGCATTTTTATGATAAAAAAAAAACTTCTATTGGGAAGAAAAAAACCCTCCATTACTAACAAAACAGTGATAAAAAAAACAATACAATTTCCTGAACATGTCACAAGGTTGTCTGATCCCTAGGTGCTACACTGCTATAAATATCAAATAGAGACACTCCCGTTAAGAAAACCTGGAACATAGAACCATAATGGAGCAACAGACACCTGTCTCATGGTAAATTTGGGAGTATAACCACACCTTGTAATGCATGGGAATTCTGTTAAAAGCAATACATCAAAGCACAACAAACCCTTCACACCATTACAAATCTTTAGCATCCTAGACCACCATGCATAGCACTTCGACTTCATTACCAGATTGGACATGGTGCATACCTATGTGTTAATGATACTTACTCTTTGCAAGGCAGGGCAAAAGCCACAGAAATTATCTTGACCATTGGATTTTGGTACATTGCACATACTTCATCTTCATCTTTTTTTCTCTCAGGGCTCACTCCTCAGAATATAATAATTTTACAATTATTTTCTCAAACACAGAAAACAACATTTGCATTACTATGTAACTGAGTAAACTTTTTTGTAAAAGGACAAATCAACAAAGTAGTTATAGAAATCAATAATAAGTATATAGCTAAAATGAGAGCAAGAAATTAAGAATTAAGAGCTAAATTATATAACAGACCAACAAAAATAGAAAAGTCAAGTAAAATTTAGAAAAGTTTTTCAGGTGCTTTTAACTTGAAATATTTCTAATCACTCCCTCACATTTACATTTCTCTTTACTATAATATTACATTAATTTAACAGGACATATATGGTTGTTTAGATAAAACAATGTCAATTCATGTTTGACAGAAGTTCATGAGTTGGCACTGCACAAGCAGCTAAAGTTCCAGACTTCCAGTTTGCTCAACTAAATCTAGACCTAAACCCCAGCCAATGAACCCCAATTCATGCTAATGTGCATTGCAAATCACCTGGATGCCCTCACCTCTAGAGACAAATCAGTTAAGTCAGAAGGCAAAATTTGTACCTGATAATTCACTCTGAAACGACCAAGAAGACGACAAAATTCATGGTAATTGTAATGATCCGTGAGACCTGCTTCACAACATAAAATTAAAATTATAACGGAATGAAGAACAAGGACAGGAAAAACAATGATATGCAAATTAAGATTAAAAGTACAGCTAAAAATGAATGTGCAGAACCAGCCGCAAAAGTCACAGCAATTACAGCAAAAAGAATTATATATATTTGTTATGTATATTTGCTTCCTTCATATCACAAGTTTGTCTTACGCTGTTGCACCAAGAAGGCAACATTTTCTAAGCTTATGATTTACTTCAGCTTTCCACTTCCACTGCTGTTAATAAGAACCATACCTATTCATAAAGATCAAAAAATAAATCTTAACTCTTACGCCTCTTGACTAGTAATAGATGAGTAAAATGTCAAGCCCAACTTCACCTATTCCCAAAAATGAACCACAAAATTGACCACACATACATACATGTGTGTGTGAATACACACTCACACACACAAAAGATGCAGGGAGATTTAAGGTGAACCATCCAAGGCAGATATAAATTGTTTAATGAGATGTACATAGACAAAAAGGCACATCAACAAATTTTATCCTTTATTCTCTGTACAGGGAAAAGGCAGTTCTAAATGCTACTCAGAATCAATATAATGACTGTATTCATTATTTTACAAGTATTCCAGTTGGAGTCATTGCAATAGTGATCAAGCAAAGAAGTATCAAGCCAACAACACCTTGCCCTGTTTGAAGTATTACTTTGGTTCCTGTCATTAAATGAGCCAAAAACTTAGAACGAGCAGCATCACTGGTAAACAAAGAACGTCTTACAGAAGCTAGTCGCACCAAGCACTCCAATGCCTGAAAAGAAAAATAATTAAAACTAAGAAGGTTCAGAAGTATTAAAGCAATGAACTACGATAAGAACTTTTAATCACTCAAGTTAAACATTAACCCATCATGAGTCAAGAAACTCCTTTAATCTTTTTAAATTTCAAGTGACAACATAATCCAGTTAAACAATGTGATGTCACACAAGCATTATTGTTTTTCTTTTACAAAACATGATGAATGCTAAAATGGAATAACTAAGGAAATTCAAAATCAGGACTTACTCAGTGCCATATAGCACGGTTTTATGGTACCCAATATCCTTGCGATATGCAGTTCGAGTAATGCTAGATAATAATTGATTTGCACGGTTGATGTGTTATTCTAATTTCAACACAGCAGGTCATTTATTTTTACAGTGGCTAGCAGCAATTCCCAGACAAAATAGACTTTTGGCAGGAATATGCACGTTAATATCACTTCATTATCTGCTTTTACTATTTTTGTTGACTTAAATCATGCATCTTCAAAGTGCTAAGATGACATATGCTGAGCACATTGACAAAATTCAACAAAACGCTCCTAAAAGTTTATAGATAGAAACTGAGTTAAAAATATTGAAAACTATATGGACCTAATTACAAATTTTAAAACCATAAGAACTGTTACAGGATATTGTAATTATGTTAGATGATCTTGTAATTAATTAGATAATATTAGGTGATATTTGAAACTAGGATTGAGGGATTGATGATTCCTGAACCTGAAACCTCTCACCACATTCATTGTACATTAATTTCCTCTCTAGAGTTTGTGTATATAAACCCATGTAATATCCCCATTGTAAATCATCAGAGAATAACATTCAGACCATTATTTGTCTCACGGAACTAGAGCTTGGTGCTCTATTTAACCTCTGATCACTTTGTATTTCCATTTTTGGGCTGCCTAGCTTATCACTGGAACCTTTCTGTTTCTTATCATACCAGCCCAAACACCCTATCATTCATCTCAGAACCCTCTGATTGGTGAAAACATGGATGACATTATAGTAACTAGAGACAACTCTGAAGAAATAGAGAACTTGAATAAACAATCTCATTCCCTAAAACAGGAAGTTAAATTACAAAAAAAAGGTTGCCTAAGAACCAATCTAATCCCTAAAATAAAGTATTATGAAAAAGAAGTTCCTAAGAACTGAATTGCTTCAGTTATTTGCAGTCATTAGTTTGAGAACTACAATATAGGTAACCCTAAAGTAATAAAAGGAAACAAATGTACAAACCTCCTTCGAAAGAGGAGCCTTTGTAATGGCATAGTAATCAAAAAATATTTGCAGGGTTGAAGAGTCCTCCAGAACTGGCTTCCAAGGGGTTGGAATCTGTAGGCAATCATATTACATGATAATCCAATGTAAAAGGGAATCATGTACACCTTCATAAGAGATTAGAACTTTGAATTAAATAAAAGAAAATACCTGAACTGTGCCAAACTCATCTGAACTTTCATCAACAGATGTCCCCACAAAATCAAAGGATAGACATTTCAAAGAAAGAGAAAGTGCCAACTCTTGCAATTGACTGACAACTGCCCTCATAAAAAATCAACCCTCAAAATACAATAATAAGAAAAATATAAATAACAAGGGGTAAAATTTCATTGAGTATGATACTTTACCATCATTCTTCAGTTGATGCAATGATGTTAAAGATATCTGAAATATTTGAAAGAGACATTGATCCCTAAAGGAGCAAGCCACTCTTCGATGATGTGTTGCAGGGAAACCACTGTTAGCCTAAGGCAGAATTTCAGAAACATTATAATACTTAAGCACAATGACGTAAGTAGACATTAAATTTCAAAACAAACTGACACTAAAGAAAGCAACACAGAGAAAACATTATGGACAAGCACCAGCATTTTAAATGCACATATCTTTGGCGAACAATTTTCAACAATGATTTAATGATGACACATGAATAACTAGGAGAACTAAACTTTTCTTAATAGTTGAACATAAGTAATATTTGAGTTTTCAATGCAATTGTTTGAAAACTCATTAAGGGAAAAAGTACAATACAGAGATATGCTTATGGAAATAATGCAAATACAAAGTAAACCAAACAAAAATATCACCCAAAGAATGGGCACCAGTCTATCAATTTTACACTCACAGAAAACTTACGCTGGAAAGTGTAAAGAAAGAAGAATAATAATTTATTATAGGAAAACTGACTTACTGTTTGTTGCCAAGCAAGGAATATCTCATGATTCTTCAAGTGGTCAATTCTATTTAATATTTATTTTATTTTGTCACTTATCTTCCGTGTTTCTGATGGTAGGAAGGAGATAGAAGATAGTAAGATGATAGAAGATAGATAGAAGAAAGAAAGAGATGGAATACATAGGAATTCCTCATCAACTGACATAATTCCTTCTCAAGTCAGGTTACATTACAAGCTAAAGGTGTGTGTTAGTTAGAATACTGACTACCATAAGAGAACATAACACAACATAGCATAACATCAACTTTGACTACTCTTGGTCTTTCTACTCACACCTTAACAATACTCCCTCCCCTGAAAATCCGTTGTCCTCAAGGGTGATCATCAAAACAACAGAACTCAAGCTACATTTCTCAGCTGCTAATTTGACTGATAATTGCATCAATTTGATGTCAAAAATGCTTTCATGAATGAGAACTTTAAAGAAGTGTATATGGAGTTTCATCCTAGTAGAGGTTGAGAACAGTAAAAGCAAAGTTTCTAGACTTCACGAGTCATTACATGGTCTCAAACAATCGCCTAGAGATTGGTTTAACATGTTCACTAAGGCCTCATTTGAAATGCAAAATGGCATGAAATGAAAAAGGGAACAAAATGAAAAAAAGCAATTTTATATATTTGAAATGTCTTTTATACCATTGGATGAAAAAAGTGATAGAAAAAAATAGTTACCTCTGAATAATGAAAACAAAGGTATAATAGATTTACATATCTCAATTATTATGCAATAGAATGGGAATCCCATTTCATTGAGGCAACCAAACGGGCACTGAAGTGATTAAAGGGTAGGGGTACAATCAAGGTCAAGTTAATCATACTTTATTTACAAAATTATCTTACAACAGGAGGACAGCTATCTTCTTTTGGTAATACCAGCTGGTTTCCAAAAGCCACATTTGACACTAATCCAAATTGAGTCAGGTTAGACCACTATGTTGACAACACTATTACTACAAGGGAATTTTATGAAGAAATTAAACAGCTGAAAAATGCTCTAGCCAAAGTTTGAGATCAAGAACCTTGGGGACCTAAAATTCTTCCAAGGGATGGAAGTGGAGAAAGGTATTTTGGTTTCATAAAGTAAGTATACCTTGGATCTTTTGATTGGGTGTAAGCTAGCTAAAAGTTCATGGAAACAACTTACAAATTGCATTTTTAAAATAAGATAATCGTTGGTTGATACTGGTAGATACCAAACTTAACTGAGACGTTCATTTACTTGTCACAAACTAGACATAATTTATCCTCCTTATTTGATGTAGTTAGTCAATACATGAACAAACTACTGAAGAACTTATGGAGGCTGTCTACAAAATTCTGAGGCACCTCAATATGACATGACACCTAGCAAAGGTATATTCTTCAAGAAGGGAAATAAGATACATGTTGACGTGACACAAAGGTTGATTGGGCTGGCTATATAACAAACTAAAGATCTACAACGGGTTTTGAACTACATAGGGTAATCTGGTCTCTTGAAGCAATCAAGTGTTGCCAAAAGTAGTGGTAAGGCTAAAAATAGTGCCCTATCTCATGGTGTTTGTGAAGTTTTGTGGCTAAAACATCTTCTTGGAGAACTTAGAATACCAACGAAGGCAACTAAGGAAGTTTTACGTGACATGGCTACCATCAACGATGTAAAAAATACCATTTATCATGATAGGACAAAACATGTAGAGCTTAGATTGAAACTTCATTAAAGAAAAACTTGATTTTAAATCATTATCTATACTCCTACATGGCAATTAGCATCTTAATTTGAGATTCAAGGATACTTTTCATTTGCTACAAAATAAAATACTGATTTTCTATCTTCTAGCCCTACTGACTCAAGACCCGGCCACTAGAGGTGGCAATTGAAGAAAACTTTTTTCTCACACAAATTGTTAGCTAGACAAGGGTTGCAGTTGAATTCTAGGTCTTGAGACACTATTTGGGTGCGTTGTATGAAAAAAGTCAATATTGAATCCAAAGAATAAATAAATAAGAAGATAATTAATCCTCTATACATCTAATATATATGAATGTTTGCACAAAGATAACTCCCAGTAGCCAATGGTGCGACTCACTTTCAGCACCAAACATATTTGAGTATCACAAGATAAAACCTTACCTGGTTCATCTCAGAGACAAGCTGGTTTAATATCTTCAAACCAATTGCATAGTGACCAGGCGTTGCCTGTTAAAAACAGAATATATGTAAATGAAACATCTCAGGAATTTTAATCTACCAACAGGAATATAAGCAAGCCAGCGTTCCAAGCTATCCTAGCCAGATTAAATCTTTATCTGTTATCCACTCAGAGGAACAAGCTCATTTGAAGCATAAATCCACTTTTAAGGTTGGCCCCATGGAAACAGGTAAATAGCCACCAAACCCCAACAATACTAGTGACCCTTAGTCAGTTTCATAGTTTATATTGTCACTTTTCTATTTAATTTTCTCTTCACAAACAATATTGTTACTTTTCTATCATCTCTCTTAAACAAAATTGTGAAGTTGTTCATGCTTTGCAGTCCTTGGCTGTCCTATTTGATTAAACTATGTTCATGCTCTTTCTTTCTGAGGTCAAGCTATACAAGTGTTTACTAGAAAGGTGCACTTTATCCTTGTTCAATGCAGAAAACCAGCTTGTAAAGCAGCACACAATTGTCCATACTAATTAACAATAGTCAGCTCCTTCTTGACCAATGGATAGCACATTCAATAGTAATCACCTGACTCAAGAAAGTCATTGATTCTTTGACCAGGTCCCGAAATCGGTCATCATCAAACCACCCAAATTTCGTGACTCGACACAAAAGTTGGATTAACGAAGCAGTCACAAAAGTCTGTAACTCTGGTCCTCTGGTAGCTAGATAATTTATAAGATAGCTCCCTACGAGACAACAAAATAGAAAAAGTTATCAACCCTGAGTTAAACATTAATTAATTCCTGCTTTTTCCGGCCACCAAAGAGCGATAAACTCGAATATAGTAAATGTTTTACTTATATCTAGCCGAAGCTGCAAAGCCAGGCTGTGCTCTGTTACTTGCTTCAACAAACTAGAACTAGCTAACATCAATGCGTAAGGAGTCAAGGCATGGTCAAGGATGTATTGGCATTGAGAAATGTAATCGGTGTTCATGGAGAAGCATTTCAGAGTGTTCTCCGCATGAGCCCTCTCCACCGAATCCTGTGAATTGTATAGCCTCTCGCATAACGCTTCCAGTTGTGCCAACTCCATGGCTCTGCAAGATTGTAAGTACCTGTCAAACAACAACACACCACGCTGCTCAATGTTATGACGATTCACATTGATCCACAAGAGATTGAGCCGTGATGAATTCGTGAGATGGTAAGCCTAGAAATGTAGACATGGCCAGAGAAGATTCCAGAAAATTACCTTAATCTGGGAAGAAATTTCTAGGTCTACCAAGTTTGCAAACTCGCATTACGTTTACGAGGGAAAGGACCAAAGTTCCAGTGCTCCTTGTTTCGTTTCTTCTTGACGCGATCTATCTAGGTTTCTCAATCGCTTGCGTCGTTTTCCTTGAGAGGGTACTTTGTTAATGGCTGATTGTCCGTTCAGAGATCTACTGGTGGCGGGGATTTTTATTTTTTTCACCTTTTTATTTGCTATCTGTTTTTTCTTTACCGTTCTGTCTTTTCGAGGGTCAAAATGTTATTTTGCTCTTCAACTTAGTGTAAATTTATTTTGATTACAAAAATTAATTTCCGAGATTTTTTTAATTTTTTTAAAATCATATAACCATTATTTGAAATTCAATTCTCAACTTTTATACAACTATAATATTGGTCTTATCTCATTAACGTGAGGTTAGCTATATGGATCATACAACACCATTAAACTTTATTAAATATCATTTCATTAGACAAATCATTTCACAAAAAATTATTCCTTATAATTTCTCTTAATATTCTTTTTTATCTTCCTTTACGCCTTTTGATAAGGCTCTAAGCCATTTGATCAACTCTTCTCACTAGCTCCTTTTACCTTCTTTTTTCTACATACTCAAACCACCTTAAACAATTTTTCACTATTTTCTCCTCGATAGACGCTACTCTAACTTTAATTCATATATAATCATTTCATATATTATCCAATTTTGTATAACCACACATTCATCTCAACATTCTCATCTCTACTACTCACATCTTATACTTTTATTATTCTTTTGAAACTCAAAATTCACTATTATATAACATCGCTGGCCTAATAGCTATTCGATAAAATTTCTCTTTAAGTTTTGTAAGTACCTTGCGGTCACAAATATCTCCTAATGCTTTTCTCCACTTTAACCACCCAACTTATATTCTGTGCATAACATTCCTATCAATTTCACCATCACTCTGTAAAATCGACTCTAAATATCTTAACTTTGACATTTCTAAAATAGTTTACTCTCCAATTTTTATCTCTAAATCATTTCTATTTGGTCTCTTATTAAATTTGCAATACATATGTTCTGTATTACTTCTACTTAAGCAGGAATCTTTCGATTTCAAAATATGTCTCCATAACTCAAGTTTAGAGTTGACATCTTCTTTTGAATCCTCAATTAAGATTATATCATCCGCGAAGAGCGTACACTTTGAAATTTCCTCCTATATATATTTTGTTAAAACATCCAAAACTAAATCAAATAAGTATAGACTTAAACAAGATTCTTAATATAAATCTATTCTTATAGAAAAATATTTTGTCTCACCTCCAGAAGTTCTTATACTTATTACTATCTTCTCATACATATCCTTTATGCCTTAAATATAAGTCACACAAACACATTTCTTCTCCATTACTTTTCACAGCATATTTCCTAGTATTCTATCATAAACTTTTTCCAAATCAATGAAACTATATGTAAATCTCTCTCTTTATTCCAGTATCTTTCAATCAAGCCCTTTAATAAATAAATGGCCTCTATTGTGAACTGTCCTGGCATAAATCCAAATTAACTTTCTGAAATTCGAGACTCTTTTCTTAATTTATACTCAATCACTCTCTTACAAAGTTTAATGGTGTGACTCATGAGTTTTATCTTCAAATAATTCGCACAATTCTGAATATTCCATTTGTTTTTGTATATAGGCATCAGAGCACTTATTCTCTATTTCTCTGATATTTTCTTAGACCTTAAGATCTCATTAAATAACTTAATGAAGCACAAAACCTCCTTCTCTCCTAAGCACTTCCAAACTTCGATAGAAATACTATCGGGATCAATAGTTTTACTATTATCTATTCTCTTAAAGCTTCATTTACCTCTCTAACCTGAATCCTACGATAAAAATTCAAATTCAGATCATATTCGTGTGTTGTTAATCCTTCTGTATCAATAGTTATACCCAATCCATCATTGAAAAGCTTACAAAAGCAGCCTCCATCTTTCTTTGATATCATCATCTGTAACCAAAAATTTTCCTCCATCATCTTTAATACATCTTACTTAGTTCAAATCTATTGACTTTCTTTCCCTTCTCTTGGCAATTTTATAAATTTTATGTTCACTATTTTTTATTCCTAAATCCTAGTAGAGTTTCTCAAAAGTTTTAAATCAAATTTCGCTTATTACTTTCTTAGTCTTCTTTCTAGCCAACTAATAACATTTCCAATTTTTATTATTATTGCACAAATACAAGGTTTTGAAACACTCATTTTTATATTTGACATTCTCCTGCACACTCTCATTCCACTACTAGGATTCTCTTTATCTTTAGGTCAAAAACCTTTGAATTCACTTAGGACTGCTTTAGCGATATTCCTTATCCTTTTAGCTATCTCTTCCCACAAGATATTAGCACTTTCTTGTGAATCTCAATTTCCTTTCTCCAAAACTTTTCTCATAAAAGTCAATTGTTTCTCACATTTTAGTTGCCACTACTTGTTCTTAGGATTTAAAGCTTTTCGGCTTTTCAGTTTACGGTTTTTAACGAGCACATCAAGGACCAAGATCATATATTGTGAAGTTAAGCTCTCACTAAGAATTACTTTACAGTATTTATAAGCTCTTCTATTTGAATTACTTACCAAAAAGAAGTCAATTTGCAACTTTTGGACTTCACTTTTATATGTGATTAAATGCTCCTCCCATTTCTTGAAACATGTGTTTACAATTGTGAGTTTATAAGTCATTGAAAAACCAAGAATGGAATGCCCCTCCTCGTTTAGTTCTCCAAAATCATAATCATCATGAGCTTCCGTATATTACCTTATCTCTTTTTCCACATGATCTTTAAGGTCTCCCCTAATAAAGATTTTTTCCTCTTGTAGGATATCTCAAACTAAGTCCTTCAAATCTTCCCAAAATTTTTCCTTAATATGTGATTCTGACCCTATTTAAGGTACATAAGCACTAATAATATTTAAGTATCATGTCTAATAATCAATTTTAAGGATAAGATCATATCTCTAATCTTTTGACTCCTACCACATTTTTTTTCAAATATTTGTTAGCAATAATACAAACTCCATTCTTTACTCTAACATTCCTTACATACCCAAATTTAAAGCCAGCAGTGTATAACTCCTTAACCTTTTCTCCCATTCATTTAGTTTTTTGAAAACATAAGATATTAATTCTCTTTCGAATCATATCATCCACCACCTCCATAAATTTACCTGTTAGCGTATCAATATTCCAAAAACTTAACCTAATATTACTCTCATAAGCTAATTTCTTTACCCACATTCGTCCAGAATGATGTGGGAACTGTTGCATATTTAAAACTACACCTGGGCGCTAATGTAACGGCTCGAGCTCATTTGACACTGCCTTTGAGTCATATAACGCATTACTTCTGAGTAACAAACTAGCCTTAGCACAAATATATCTCTAATCCATGTCATAAAAATTTGACAAATTTTTACATTGACTGTTGAGAGCCTAACGCAACTTTCTTTTTTTACTTGGGCTTGCGACCGGCTATGACATTACATAGGCGAAGTTAAATTTTAATTCTCAACTTTTATATATAAAATAAGTATAATTGATAAACATTTATAATTTGCACAAGTTTTGTATTCTTGTGGTTCAAGATTAATCCTAAATTTGCGAAATCATAAGTTGTAGAGCTAATATCCATTGCCTAAACTAGAACCACCAAAGATTTACGTTTTCCCAAAAAAAAAAAAGTAAGTAAAATTATCTGAGTTTTTTCTTTATGTATGCAAAATTTTTTAAACAAAAAATATATCTTAATTTCCATTGAATTATGAAATCCAAAAACTTAGCTGAAAATAATAAATGATAGACTTGTAAATGACTGTTCACGAAAAATTTGCTCAAACCGAATTATAAATGAAACGTCATTTTCAGGTTCAGACATGTGATTGAATTGCAAAATTTAAAAACAATGAAATTGTAAATTGCTTTATTTATTTCAATGGTATTTTGATTTAAAGTACAGTTAAAAATCAAGTCCTTCGTTATCATTTTTTTTTTTAAAGATCCGTCGTTATCATTTTCTAAATTGGGAGGTTTTGAGTGTATTTATATTTCTTACGAGGTCATTCACTCTCATTATCCCTATCATGTCAAATTTTTTGATATTGTTACATTGTAAAAATTTAAACCCTTATTTACTACTCATACCCTATTCCTCTCTTATCACCTAAGTAAGTAACTCAGGTGGCTTTTCTAGCACATAAATAATGAAACACTAGTAAATTTTACTTAGAAACTCTTATGTACACAAGGAAGGGCGTATGTAACTCTTTCAAAGCATAGATATAAATTGAAAAATTGAAACATTATTTAAATGGTTGTTCAATATGATGCACTTATAGATATTTCTTCCTTCAAAGAGAATTAGAGGAATTTAGGTTGCATGAGAAAGTATATAGCTAATGTTTAGATAACGATATTAAATGTGGTCCTCTATGTTTATCTCTAATATCCTCTATGTATAGTATATTTTTTATTGGATATATCCTTTATATTATTACTCTTTTTGTTATTTGTTATGGATTATTATGAATTATTTGTGATTCATGATTATTAGGTTGCAAACTAATTATAAGCATTTTATCTTTTACTGAATGTAAGAATCAAACACTTGTCCGCGTGCATCTCCCAGCACACTATCTAATGAAACTTTTGAGCTGTGATTATTAACTACGTGAAGGCACTAAATATGATATCAGACTCTTGTTTCTTATAAACAACGATGGGCTAAGCCCAAAATACATTTAAGAGAGAGCTAACCCCAAGCAACCATTAGGCACAGGGGCCCTAAAGTCAGCCACTGCACAACCAAGAATGCATGAAATAAGTCTACTGAAAAATTAAAAAAAAGAATGCATGAAACAACTGGTGGGCGTCTACCCAAAAAAAAAACCTAGCAAGTGTTAGTCTTAGTAAAAATAGTTCAGTTTGACTTAAACATAATGTCTCATGTTTGAAATCTTGTAAATATAGAAGACCTATTTATAGCTTAACGTGAGTTAATCCAAATTAGTAGATGTTTAATGTGACTCCGGATATTGAATAGTTTATTACCAAAAAGGAATACATAAAAAAACTCCCATATAAACCAAATGGTAAGCAACACAATTAGCTCTTGCATCCACACTAAACTTCCCGTTCCACTCTATTAAGGAGAAGCGTTCTTGGAGCGTTTATTGGGGAGGATTATTAAGGAAATGGAAAATTGAAGGCCACAAAGAAGAGAGAACTTGTAGTCATTCTCTAATGTTAATTAATTATAAGTTTCTTCTACTTTTTCTTTAAGTTAATGTCTAGGGATTTTACAATTGTGATTTTAATGCTTAATTTATTTATTTTTCACTAAATTCTCAAGTTAAAGTTAGGGATGTAGTTTAACTTGAGAAATACTATTTAAATTTTATGTTTGACTCTTGGATTTATATTTTGTAAATTGAACTCTCTTTGGATTTATAATTTATCTTCCTCATGCTTCACTTTGAATCATGTGTTACACATCATGTAATCTAATCATAAGAATTAGATGATATACTGAGATGTAAAACTTTATTCTAAAACATGATTCAAAGAATTACAACACATTTTCAAGAGAATTATAACACATTAAAATTTATTATTTTTTTCTTTCATATCACAAAAATCATTTACAAGATAATTTATTTCAATTTTTTTAACAATTTTCTTTTTAAAATACACAAACAAACAATGAGATAAATATTCTTTTTTTATCTTGTTTTGTTATATAGTCTTAATAAGATTTATAGTTAAGAAAGATCAATCTGTTATAGCTATAAAAACTAGAAGAGTGAAGATTAGAGTTACAATTCTATATACAAAAAGATACATTTTTTATTTTCCAAATTTTCACCAACCATTGGCATAAATCAAAAGTGGTAACCTATGTATGTTTGAAAATTAGAAGATGTTGTACGTAATTACATTGCATCCTTAATTGTAGAGCGTGTTATTCTCTTCTATTTTTCAACCTAGCAAATCATATTTCTATTTGGTCTTTTCTTTCTTGGGCTTTGGGGCTGTACAATACTTTTAAGTTATGTATTTCATTTGGTCTCATTATTGGACTAATAGCTATGGTATGATTGTATAACAAATTTTGGGAGGGTCCAATGCAATTAATACTCCTTTCATATAAATATACATATATAATTATTAAAAAGAAAAAAATTTGGGGTAACGTTTGTCCTTCTCCCCTGTGGGAGTGAGAGAGTGCATACGAAATTCAAACTTGTCTTACAGTTTTCATTGTTCCTTACATCATTTAGTACTATAGAAAATAAGAAAACCTTAAGAATAGTAAAAAAGCTCCCAAACATGATTTGAAGTTTGCCAATGTACTATCGTTGTTAGACAACCCCTCTCCTCAATATATGGAACCCAGAAAAAAAAATCTCTTTCCTCTATTTTTGTCTCCCTGGAAATCTCATGCCTACTAACTACATGATTGCTTTCTAATTTCCACCTTAGATTCTTCGTCTATTTCTCTGCAATTGCAGTCATCAACAAATCTAAATCCCAGTTTCTTCAATTTTAATAGCCTTTTGAAAAAGTTCACTTCTTCCGTTTTGAAATCTTGGGTCTCAGTTTCTTTTCCAAATTTGTAGATTTCCTCAAGTTGTTGTCTTGATTTGTTCTGTCTCATTAGTTCATTTTTTTTCATAGGTATATTTCTATTTATACCATTCCAGTAGAATATTTTACTAAGTTTAAAAATGGGTTTTTCCGATTTTCATTTTTTTTATTCATTAGAATTCATTACTAGCAATTTACAATGAATTTTTTTTTGTATAATCATTATTTTAACATTGACAATTCTCAAAGGACGGTTTTCATTTACGACTGAGGTTGAAGTAGAGGAGCATCTGTGGACAAATCAGCGATGGGAAATGAGGGTGAAAAGAAAAAATGATTTGGAGAAGCCCGCATGGTATGGTGGGAGAGAGAGAGATGAAAAATTGGATTAAATTGGTTAATTTAATCGGTTGGATTGAAAACTAGTATTAAGTTTGGTTGGATGAAAAAGAAAATTGAATGATTATAGTAGAAATAGGTCAAAAATTAATTAAATTGACTTCAAGTTATTGAAAACTAATAATGAATCAACTGAGAATTGGTTGACTAGTCAGAAATTTTTTTAAAGTATTTTTAATTTTTTAAGTTCTTAAAATAAAATAATATTATTTTTAGTATTAAATAGTATTTTTTATATAAATATTTTTTTATATTATAATATTATATAAGTATTATTATTATACATAATTATTCATAATGATAAATTTACTTAATAAATAATATGAAAAATATTTTGAGTTCAAAATATAATTATGGATAAATATTAACTAATTTAAATTATTAATAATGATAAATTCACTTAATTTTATTATTACTAATTTAATTATAATTTAACCACGATTGAACCATTGAATTTTGGTCCATTACCTTAATCAATCCAACTATCGATTTTATTTTTAATACGTATTAAAATCTGACTTAATGAGTTGTTAACAATGTGCACATAATTAATTGGAATACTAAACATAAGCCACTAGAAATAAGTTTAGTCCTTTAACAAATTAGTTGTAATGTTTATGACTAGTGAGTATAAAAGGATCTATTATAGATTTTATTATATAGATATACAACAATATTGATATGTAGTATTGAGGATGGTGTTATTATATTTATTTAATACTCTTTTTATTTCTTATTATAAGTCACATTTTAAAAGATTTTATATTTCTAAATATAAGTTACTTTTTATAGAGTAGTTAAAGCATTTAATAATTTTCCCTCAAATGTCCTTTTTTTGTTTGCATTTAATTAAAATATTAGAAATAATTATTATATTTAATTAATGATAATTTAGATAACTTTTGACAAATTTAATTGAACAAAATTTACTTTCAACTAATTTTTTTAATTCGTATAAAATAATTGAACGTGACTTATAATAAGGAACAGAAAAAATAATATTTTAAAGGTTTTATTTTAAAGATGTGAAAATAACTCATAGGATAACCCAAAGTGCAAAAACAACCCAAAATGATTTAATTTTTGTAAAGGTTAAATTTTGCTTAAGAGATGCAAAAAAATAATTTTTATATTTGGTTGGATGGAGTGATTTTGATGGAAATAAGAATTAAAATTGTATTTAAATATAATAAAAAATTTGAAATAAAATCAAACAGTTGTTTTTATTTTTATGATTAAGCTAGTACAATCTTATCAATTATAGTACGCTTGGTAAAAAATTGATTTTTATTTTTAAAATAACCATAATCTAATTTAAGAAAATTATAAATAAGGGATAAATTCAGAAAAAAAAAAGATAAATTTTTTTCGGTCCAGTAACAATAACATAAAAAATACTCCTATTCTCTCTAATAAATTTTTTTCGATATCAAACATTACCTGTAAACATTACAGTGAAGTGGGGTACTATTTTTTTTTTATTTTTCTAAATTTTCGGTCTTGTTTAAACTTGAATAATGGTTGGCCAAAAAAAAAATTGAATAATGGTATATTGTGCAAAGAATTGAAAAGTATTAATATTATTTAACTGCGTTATATATAAAGTAGAATAAAACTGACAAAACAAATTTAAAAAGATAATTTCATAAATAAAGATACTCTTGTTTTCAATAAAAAAACAATTATAATTATAATATGATAATGGATAATGTTTATTTTATTTTGCATGTCATAAAAACATTTTCTTTCATGAACTCATATCAAATGGGCATTAGGATCCGGGTCACGGAGAGATCCATTCAACCCGAAGACGCAGCCCAATAAACCCCATTTTCCCAAAACCCAGGCGCCAATGCTAACAACCAATCCCAGCCGTCGATCAATCTTACATCTCCTTTATAGTCTCGTTTCAAGCTTCTCATTTAACCTAGGTAGCTGCCGCCGAGTTCCTCACTCCTATCTCTTCTGGGAACTGATCGCGGCTCAATGGTACGTACATCCATAGAAAGCCTACTTCGGTTTCCGCTGAAACTTGAATTTGCTTGGATGTGTGGTTTTGTTTGAGATTCTGAACTCTGAGAATATGAGTTAGTGTGGGTTTTAGTCGAAAGAAATCTTATTTTGTTTCGAAGGTTTAGGATTTGGTCCACTGAGACAGGGTTTTTGTTGTGGATGATATTCATGTTAGTTTTGTGGGGTTTTGGCTTGTTCCTTATGAATTTGGTATTGAACGGTAAGCTTTCGTTGATTAAGTACCTGCAAATGTTTTGCAAAGGCAAGAGCTGGGATGACATTTGGTGTGTGCTTATTTTCTTGTCCGTATAATTTAACGGAGTACTCTATGTTTTATGTTTCTATCTCTAACCCTGGTTCGTTCTTGAGATATATAAGTTAAGATTGAAGTTTCGGTACTTTGGCTTTTTGTGCGTGCATCTTTTTATAAGCCCTTCTTGCGAGAACTTATTGTTTGAAATTCCCATTTCGTTGTTCCGGAATTTGGGTCATTGGTAGATCCTTTTGGAAGAGTTGTAATTCGTTGTATTTCTGTATTGGTTTTTATATGCCTTGTATTTCTGGCTGTCTTCTACACTTAAGTAAGAATTCTAATAGTGACTTCTTTGTCGACAGGCGTACGTTAAGTCTCAGAAAACAAAGGCCTACTTCAAGAGGTATCAAGTTAAGTTCAAGAGAAGAAGAGGTAATGTTGCAATATATCTTGATTCACTTTCAGTTTTCTCAATGATGTTCCTGTTATTTCTGTATTTAACTTTTTTTTTTCCACTGAAAAATTTGCAGAGGGTAAAACAGACTACCGAGCTAGGATCCGATTGATTAATCAGGATAAGAACAAGTATAACACCCCAAAGTACCGATTTGTGGTTCGATTTGTATCCTTCTGAATAGTCTATGATCTTGATTAGTGACTTACTGGCAGTTTATATAATATAATGAAATTATTACTGCCACTCTTTTAGAAGACATCGTTTTACACGCTTAAATTAATGTGAATTGTCAGTTGCCAAACTGCTTGAACAATACTATGCAACAATGCAAGTTATTGATGGTTTTGCCCCAGTGAACCTTAATCTTGTCATAGACAAACAAGGATATCATTGCTCAGATAACATATGCTAGCATTGCTGGTGATATTGTTCTTGCTGCAGCTTATGCACGTGAGCTGCCACGCTATGGTCTTGAAGTAGGTCTCACGAACTATGCTGCAGGTACTAACCATATAAGCAACGCCTTTTTATCCATGAACAGTTCTTGCCCTTACAATTAATTATTATTTATTTTATTATGACCAGCATATTGCACTGGACTCCTTTTGGCCCGTCGGGTCCTTAAAATGCTCGAATTGGAGGAGGAGTATGAGGGCAATGTTGAGGTATTCATTGATGTATTTACTTTGCAAACACTATATATGTGGTTATGTATATGTTGATTGTTTGTATTATTGTTACCAGGCTACTGGGGAGGATTTTTCAGTTGAGCCTGCTGAAACCAGGAGGCCCTTCCGTGCTCTCCTTGATGTTGGTCTTGTGAGGACTACCACTGGCAATCGGGTTTTTGGTGCCCTTAAGGTACTGAATATTTCTAGGATTATGGTGCCACCAGCTATTTCAGTATTTAGTTCATGTTGTGTTGTCTAGTTGTTGGTGATTACTTTTCCTTTTCATTATAGTGGGCAAAAATATATTTTGTCAGGTGTAGTGGAGTTGATTAATGTGATAGTGTCTTGCAGGGAGCCTTGGATGGAGGTCTGGATATTCCTCACAGCGACAAAAGGTTTGCTGGTTTTAATAAGGAAAAGAAGGAGCTTGATGCTGACGTTCACCGTAAATACATCTTCGGTGGCCATGTTGCTGCTTACATGAAGGCATGTGCTCAGATGTTACACGATTCCCCCATACATTGGATTTTTTGTTAGAGCATAATGTTGGGAGATTTAAGATAGTTGTTTGACTTCGCATTCAATATATTTTTCAGACTTTGATGGAAGATGAACCCGAGAAATACCAGTCGCATTTCAGTGAATATATCAAGCGAGGAGTAGAGCCTGATGGTGTTGAGGAGATGTACAAGAAGGTCCATGCTGCCATTCGTGCAGATCCCACAGTGAAGAAATCGGAGAAGGAGCCACCAAAGGAACATAAGAGGTAAAAAAAAATCTTAAATTCACATATTTCGTGTAGAATAAATGTGGTATTAATTGTGCTGCTTTTACTGAGTCCTCTTTTGTGCATCAGTAAATATGATTTTGAATGACTGAATCAGATTTAGTACTTTCTCATCATTACTTCCTTCCCGCAAAGGAGTTTCTAATTTATTTATTTTTTTTGCCGTTTCAGGTACAACTTGAAAAAGCTTACCTATGAAGAGAGGAAGGCTAAGTTGATTGCGCGATTGCAGGCTCTGAACTCAGCAGCTGATGCTGATGAAGATGATGAGGAGGAAGATGATGAGTGAAATGCTCCTCATATCTAGAACGTAATTTAATTTGCAGTTTCAGATTTATTTTCGGGAAAATTTTGTTTGATGTGCTGTTTGTCAAGGGACGATTTTGGATACTTTTGTATTAGCCTGCCTCCTGTGTCTTGTCCTGAGTTATGATATACACAAGATAATTGCATTAACGTAAGATTACATTTTCTATTGTTCAGTTGGGTATCTACGGCGAGAATATTTTCTGATTTTCAGAATTGGGTGGAATATATTTTCAAGCGTATGATAATGATAATATACTAAATCATGCCATATGTAATGTTTTTAATTTTAAAAAAATACAACAAAATTTGTATTTATAAATTGCTTTTTGGTTTATTAGTTTGAGTTCAATAATTAGTCTGTCTATTGAACAATATAACGATTTGTGGGGGAGGATAATTGATAATTTGAAAAGGTTTATATTATCAGATTTTTGAAAACAATAGAATTAATTGTACATAGCTTGAAATTGAAGGTGTTTTGTGTAAGGAATGTTTCGCATGCTGATGCTTCATACATGCCCTTTTCCCTTATTTTTTGGTATTTAAAGTCAAGTTTTTCTTGAAGAATTTAGATATTTCAGGCCTTTTTCAACAATATGGTCAATACCAAACTATATTTATTTCATTCGTTAAAGGATTTTTTTTTTTGGAAACATTTTTTAATGGAAACATTCGTTAAAGGATTTAAGTACTCATAACAACGTTGCTAAGTGCTAACGACCCATACTCTGAAGTCTGAAAAGTTACCTGTAACAAATTATTATACCCCTATCAAGTTAAAGTTTTTCCTCTTTTTTAATAAAATAATTACATTACAACTCATATTTCCCTTGTTTTAGAAATGTCAAGAGTTTTTATCTTACCTATTACACAAAGATCAGATATATATATATATATATATTTTAAATATTAAAAACAATAACAATAAGGTTAGAAACTTGATTTTTTTGAATATCATAAGAGTTTCTGGTCAAAAAAGAATATCATAAGAGTAATATTGAAATTAAAAAATGAGTGTAATTTGATCATTATAAAAATTAATTCTTCCCTCCTCCAAATTCATCCATTTTCGGAAGGTAGGGATAGAATCCTCCCCTTCTCTATCCTCTCCTTTACATTTTTGAATCAACTGAGGGGAAAGGAGTATTCCTTCACTTTCCTTCAAATCTCTTCAAAACTTCTTGTAAAATTTTGATGTGGAAGAGAAAGAAAATTGAATGAAAAAAAATACACTTCTCTTTTAAAAAAAAAATCAGTGATATTCTTTTATAATTTATTTTTTGGGTAAATAAACCTAACATCAGCAGACCCATTATGCTCTCTTCTCACACGTCCCACGCTCACCTCCCAGCACCTTCCCAATTATTCCTCAACTTTTCTATGCATCAAGCCTACCCCAGCCACTCCGTCTTCTTTATTATTCAATCTAGAAACAAGATTTAGCCATGTTTGATAAAAATGAGTATTTTTAAAGGAAATGAAAAGGAAGATGAGAGAAAATAAGAATTTGTTTGATTGTATTATTTGTTTTAATGTTTTCAAAATAGTAATGTAAAATTATTTTTTAGAATAAGTTTTAAGAATAAAAAAAAATTTATTTGAATAATTATTACCAAAATCATAACTATTAAGTGTTAAATGTGTTAATCAAAATTTATAACTTTACCATTATTGAGGTTGGTATTTTTTTCTTTTTTTGTGTTTTTTAGAACAAAAAAATATATAACACCTTAAAAATATTTCAAGTTTTTTATTTTTTTATTTTTCAGAATATTTTATAAAAAATAGATTTATCAAACAAATTTTTTTGTTTTCAAAAACAAAAGAACTGTTTTGAAAACATAAATCAAACAGGCTCTAGACTTTCATAAAAAGATCATTTTTAGTTTTAAAAAAATTAAATAACGCATGTCATACATGCCATATTAGAACTTATCTCTCATTTTTTTGTTTTATAAAATTTCTTTCATGCCTACCAAACTTGATATTAGGCAATCAAACTTCTAACTCTCTTAGGTCCCAGCCATCTCCAAATCCAAAAGCCAGAGATTTCTCACCCAACCTATTCCTCATTAGTCTTCCATGAGCACTGCTCACTGTGAAACACCCTTGCTCACATGCTTCCAAACAACGCCATATTCTTCCCCTTCCGCATCACGCATTTCAAGCATACCAAGCAGAATTTTTGCTTTCTCTGATAAAACATTCTCCAATAATAAATCCCACCTCCAGCTACCATCATCACTTAAGAAGTCAGCAACCTTCCCGTTAATCATTTCAAGCATACCAAGCAGAATTTTTGCCAACAGGTTGCTTAGTTCCCTCAGTCAACTTTATATGTCTTCTCACCCATTCATCCAACCAAAATCTCACATTCTTGCTACTCACTACTAGTCACCACTCTAAACTGCATCCCTTCATTACAATCACGCCATAATGCATAACTAGGTTTGAGCCCTGTGAATTAAAGTCAAACAAAGGAGGCCATATTGTTCATGAGTTGTGAACAACATAGCTCTCTATATTTTATATTAATTGATTATAATGATATTGATATTCACATTGATTTTGCCACAAAATTTTCAATGTTAACAGGGTAGACTATTAACAAGTTATAAATAACATAATAGTGCACATGAGGCTTCCCAGTTGAGTCTTTTTTTTAAATACATCTAAGCACATATGAGAAATAGGGGTGGAAATAGATTATGTTAGGTTATAGTTAAATAGGCCAGATCTATATTATAAATCTAAAGCTTGAGTTTGACCTATTTTAAGTTCAAGTTTGAACCTTCTAAAACTTGACTTGATCTAAAACTTATTTAAAAACCTATTAAAAAGCTAAGTGAAAAAAAAAGTTAACTTTAATTTGAAAAAAAAAAGTTTCAAACTTCTAGTGACCAAATGCATGATCCATATATATTTATCTTATGACCTATGTTTAAACAATAAAATAGAAAAGTAGCTATTTTCTCTACTTTTGTAAATCTTACCTACCTCTCTTCTCTTATGATCTTATCGATACGTGATTTCTTACATATTAATTTACTTTCACACACAAAAATGTGACAATACAAAAAGTAATGAGAAAAAATATTTGAGCACATATAACGGCTGTTCTTACACCTATTTCAATCCATCAAGAAAATAAGAATATTTATAAAACTAATTTATATTAATTATATTATATACATTAAATAATAATCATATTATAAATTGGCCTAGTCTTGATAGGTTTTTAGACTAGTTCTTATTTAAATAGGCCAGGTTAAGCCTTATATAGGCCAGCCTATTAGGGACCTAACCTATTTTCACCCCTAGGAACAAATAATTTTTTTTTTGTCATTTTGCTTTTTCTCCTATTTTTTTTTCAGAACTCCAAAGTTGAATTTTCCTTAGAAACTTTTGGTATTTTATATGTCTATAATATTTTTATAATAAGTATTTAATGCCCTTTTCTAACATTATAAGAGAATTAATTAGGAACTTTTTTATATTATTTTTTATGTGTCTATATTTTTTTTAAATTACTTGAATTCACCTTAGGACTCTTTTTTTGTTTATTACTTTATATATCGCGAGAACACTATCTTTCCGTCAAAATCTTCAATTTCAATCATAAGAGCAGGGCGAAAATCTGGACTCCTTTTGCCTCATGATCACAGACTTGATAGCTCAAAATTGGTGTTTTTCCACTTGTAGTTTGTCAATAGTTAAATTCAATAAAATAGAACGGTAAAAATCATTTGTGACATCAACGAGAAGGGATAAGGTTCTTCTTTCTAGGCACAACTCGTCTCGCATTGATCTCTCTCCTGTTAATACCTGGGCAACCAAATTTATCAAGAAAATTAAAGAAAAAGAAAAAGACAAGAGAGAAGGGAGAAACCAAAATTTGCAGGCTTTTCCGCCTCTATTTGAATAGAACCATGAATACTATGAACACCTGCTAACAATCACCACAAAGAGTCTAAAAAAATTTCACTTCTTTTTATGCCAACAAAGATCGGAAATTTGATAATTGGTAAGAATATGATTTATACCCCATAAGGATTTGAGTATGAATCTTACTATTGATAAAAGGATCTTGCTGGTGTTATAAGCAGCTCTTTCAGTGTTTTTCGAGCCGTGGAAGACCCAACTTACCTTAAAACTTTTTTTTGTCCAAAAGGAAAAAAATCACTTTCTAGTGATTAGGTCAGAGGGGTGAGAAGCCATGCCCATTAAGAATGCTCGGAGTTAACTTATACAACCATAATCATTGTCCATGCAAAAATGCATTATGTCTTTCTAATATATATAACCATTGCTGCTATTCTTGTTGCCTCACAAGTGTGGTTCAACAAATCACTGTTTATTGAAAATGCATCAGCACCGATGTGATTGTATTTCAAGAAGGTCCATGAGGTTTCAGTATTTCAAAAACAGCCGAAAAGTCAAGGTCTCCCAACCCTATGCTTCTTGCTTTCTTGAAAGCCTACCAACAAACAACGTACAGAATTGGAAGGTTAGTATCTTCATGAAACTATGATAATGATTCCTAATACAATTTATTCATTTCAAAATCTAGTTTTACTAAGATGCTAGGGAATAACATCCTGGTTCAAATTCCTTTATTAAACTCTCAACTAAAATCTACAATTACTTGAATTATTTATTTATGAATTCCGAATTGTTCAATAAATCAATACTAACTAAATATTTACACAATAAAATCAATAATGATTCATCTTTCTCATCTTTCATTATTTAATCATTAGATCACCAATGATATCAATACTAGATGAGGGAACATACTAGAATCACAAGATTGAAAAAAAAAAACAATACTATTCAATGTCTTAATGAGAGTGAATAAAATGTTACTAAACCTTTACCACAATGTGGATCATTAGTGGATGTATTTGCCAAGGATTTTTATATTAGAATTAATATTTATCAAATATGTTCAAAATGGACGAGATATACAAGTCCATTCATTCCGACAGGTTGGAGGTGTGGAAGTACTGCCTGCTATAAATTAGGGAACAAATATGAGAAGTAATAGATATGATCTAGAGGAAGATATAAATACACGAGTAGTAAGAAACTAAATTGAAGCATTTTCTATCTGTCTCTTTTTTGGGAACATAAAGAAAATGTGATGAGAATAACATAAACCTCATTTGCAGCAGCTGCAACGGGCATTGATACAGCATTTTCATCCCCAAGGGCAAGAGCCAATCTCATGTCCTTCTGCTGATGTTTCAGCGGAAAAGCAGGGGTGTAATTATTCTGGATCATTGTTGGTCCTTTCAGCCTAAACATTGGGTTGCTCATGGCACCTAGATCCTGCAAAAAAATAGCTCAATTATGCTTAGTAATTGTAAAAGCAGGTGCCTGCAAGAATTTTCCAGGTCACAAACTCTTACCAGCACATCAAGAAGAGTTTGAGGGTTCAAACCACTTCTTCCAGCTAGGGTGAGTCCCTCAGCGAAAGCATTCATCATACTGCAAGAGTGAAAACAACACAACTAATTTGCATTAGACAAAAAAGATGAACATGTAACAGTTAGAATTCAATTATTAAGAGGGCAAACGGAAGTGCCCACTACCCTCCCAAAAGACAAATGAAAAACAGCAAAATGAAACAGGGAAAGAAAAGGATTACCTGCCCATTGTCATGTTAACGATTAGTTTCATTTTAGCACCGTTTCCAACCTCGCCTAGGAAGAAAGATTTCTTCCCCAATACATCAAACGCTGGAAGTACTTCATCGTACAATGCCTACATATAAAAAGAAAAGAGTAATAAAGAATCTGCAAGAGAGCATATAGCAAATATAGCAACGACATAAAATCCTATTTTTGTCCGTCTAAATCTTGGTGTGCTTGACATCTGATTCCTTGATGAGTTCAGAGTTCCAGGTACGGCTTTTTCTGGTCCATAAAGAGTGAAAACAGAAACACCTAGTATGCTAACCCTGATCTGAGCATTACCAGAAAGCAAATACGAAACTCTGTTTTGCATGAAACGAAGAGAATTTCCTTTGGTTCTCATTTAGAATATCTCAAATTCAACACCTAAGGACCACAGGCCCTTTCAAACTAATAACCCTACTCCCATAGTATACTTGCCCACCACCCTGATCATTATCAGACAAATAATCAAGAATTTCAGCAAATCCCTGACTCACATAATAGGTTATCCCTCGTTTTCTTCATCCCTTTCAACTAGCTATTGCTCACTAGATGAGCTATTGAGTTTAATTGTCTATGACAAATAAAATGATATGGTTGTTGGTTCTATTTTGAACAATAAGATTATCACTGCATTTGCAATTTGTCATGATTATTCGGGGTCAGCAGTAGAAAGCCATGGCTGCTTCAATAGTTAATCTGGATAAAAGTGAAGATCTTACATGCATAGCTTATTGCCATTTTATTACATCCTCCTACTCCATGTATTATTGCTCGAATATATTTATACTGTGCTGGGATATCAGCATAACGAATGCAAAAGTGAAAGCGGTGAACATTTATCAGAAGAATTTAAAATAATTATGGACTTCTATATTGTCTGATAATTTCTACTGAGACACGTGTTATGATATAATGGTGTAGAAATAAGTATCAACAACTCATATCCCTCAAATATTTGAAAGAAGTACAGCAGAACAGCAGGCAAGCAAGAGGAATAAACACATTTTTCTTAATATTATATCACTTTACCTTGTCCCCAGCAGCAAGTATCACAAGTTGGCCGTCTTCTGCAGGCTTCTTACTACCTGAAACTGGGGCTTCAACGTAGCGACCTCCTCTTGATGTAATGGCCTATCAAAATCAGGTCATTGTCAAAATTTCACGAATGAACTCCTTCTAATTCTATCTTAAAATTCAATAGCACACAAACCACCAGCTTGTGAATATAGCATGGATAATCTTAGATATGATAGATTACAGTAGAATATTCATTATCGAGATCTTCGAAGTAGTCTCAGAAAAAATAGTTGACGGAGAGAAAGAAAGAATGACGTCCAATACCACATTACCACCTTATTTCTTCCTTCTGACCTTCTCTATTCTGTCTCTCCTATCACGTAACAGGTTAACACCAACAACTCAAATCTTCGAAGCTCATCATCATAGTATTGCTAGTGCATTTGAGATATATCCTCGAAAATGTATTATTTTGTGTGGACACTAACTAGTTCATATTCAAGTAGTAAGATTTAAGATCAGTTTCCTCCTTAAAAAATTGCAAAGTACTATATATGTATGATATTACTGTTCCCCAAAAATTTTTAATCTGTTCTATGAAAGGCTGGGAAGAGAAGGATACCATTTGTACTCTGGCAACCCAAGGATGCATCTCTATCATGAATGTATGACCCTTTATTAGTGCTTGTATTAATTACATATTTTTGCTGTTCCATACTTCTAGCTCTTGTTCCCTTTACCTATAGAAGCTTCACTGCTTTAATAGGATGTAAATTGGATTTCATTCTAGAAGACAGTAAATATGTAATGTTAACAAGGTTCTATGTATTTTATTCTCTGAACAGCTGGGGAGAGAAGGATACCATTTGTACTCTGGCAATTCAAGGCTGCATCTCTAAATCTCCTCATCCAGACGCAAGATTATCCTCACAAATAAAGTGGACCAAGGAACTTGATGTGCACTTCTTACATGAGTGTATAACCTTTTTTCTCTCTTGGTTTTGATACCATTATTTTCAAGCTTAGAGAAGATTCTCCTCAAAAGACTAGCTTGTTATCAGGGTAAGCCCCTAAACTAATAAGCTTACTTAGGCATAAACAAACTACCCAATGTGGAACTCAATAGGATCCTACAAAGCCTAAATGGGATTAAATGATTAATGAAGGACAAAGAAAGGAAAATAGGTAAACAGAGAACAAAGGAAATAGCGGGGTAGAATAGGGAAATAGATAAACTGAAATTTTGGCAATCAATATCCACATAGGCGAGCTCCCAATAAAAATAATCCCGATTAACTAAAATAGGAATGGTTAAACCAGTACGATAGGGTTCCTAACCAGGCACATTGCCTAAAAATTCTAGATGCCAAGTTACAACGTTGACCCTGAAAACCCAAATAATAACCATAACCACATTACCACATACTCTTTTTTTTTGGCCAACATAACCACATGCTCTTAATTAAATAAAAACCCCATATAATAAAAAAAAAAGTGCCCAACACAAAATTAACAATAACTTTTAAAGATTATTATTTCAATCCAATTCTGGAGAGAAAATGAGAGATCCAGAGAGAAGAGGGAAGTTTTGCCATTATTCTCAGCCCTGTGTACTCGATACCATCCAGAATATTGGAGGCTTTGGGTATGGAGTGATATATACAACAGAAATTTCTAATTTTTAACAGAAACACCTTGAAAAATATAGACAAAGATGCCCTGCAACAAAAGAAATCACATTTTCTTTTGTATTTACAAGTTTGACTTCACAAGTGAGCTATAAAAAATTCTATGCGGCTCAACTTCAGACATAAACAAATTGTACTTAACGAAAGTTGATTTAGAAACAGAACATAGATATTTAAAAGGTGAATGGGAAATAAATTTCAGCATCATCAAGCGATGCTAACCTCATATATTTTGAAAGAAGTATCAGCATCAACTGTTGACATGTCAATGTAACCCTTTCCATGGCTAATTTGCTCAAGAACACCATCTTTGTCAAAGACCACCTAATAAACCAACATAGAAAGGAATTCAAGTGAGTAAGAGATGCTACGCATTCGAGAAGTTACATCTCAAATAACGAACATAATTACTGACCGACAGAGCAGCTGAAGGATCAGATAACATTGCAATTGTATACTTGCATTTCTTAACTACAGCGGCAGGGGTTTCTCCAATTGAAGCACCATGTTGGACGAGCTCATCACACTACGTTTAGAGTACTCAATGTTACTTTTTTGTGTAAGAACCAAAATGCATTATGTTTAGCAGAGTCACAAAATAAAAATAAAAACACAAATCTTTTTCTATGCATTTTCATTTAATCAATGATTTTAGCTTTGCTGTTCTGGAGGATTTGGGCCTTAAAAGAAAATATTTCAAAAAAACAAAAAAACCAGTTCCTCGTAAAGCAAAAAAATGTTTTCTATTTTCTTACCTTCTTTTTCCTTCATTTCTTTAGGGTAAAATTTATTCATTAAAAGTTTGAGCATGAAGGTGACATAATTATATTAGAAAGCTCCTTCCATTTCCATCTCACAAAATCCAAGCATAACAGTTCTATCACATAATTCCAATCACCTCTTTCTTGATCCTAATTTTTCAAAACTCTAATTCCATTTAGCTTCAAAGCCTGAGAACTAATTTTTAAGTCTAGGAGGGGAACATACAGGACCATCACACATCTCTGTAAACTTCACTGTAAAAAGTTCTTTTGATAGCAGAGTGCATCATATATCAGGGCAGTACAAAATAAGAACACAAAACTTATCACTGAATCAACCAACAGTAAATAAACAAGAGCACTAGAAAGGCCAGCACTCAGATAGAAAAGCCACAAGAAACCAATAACATTTACGTTAATTTCACAGAAATCAACATATAATCGCGTGTAAAAAACGGATTACAGATTGTTTAAGAAGGAACAACCCAGCAACTCCCATCCCAAACAAAATAAACAGAGTCATCTCACCCACACAAATCAGAATGATACTCAAAGCAAACCACATACCAATGCCAGCGAGCTCGGTTAAGCATTTACTGCAACTAGTAGAAGCAGCTGTAGAAAGACGTACCTTAGAGAGGGTTCTGTTCCAAACAGTGACCTTGAAGCCATGGCGAAGCAGATTCAAGGACATAGCCTTGCCCATTATCCCCAAACCTAGAAAACCTACTTCCATCTTTCTCTCCTCTCCTCTTTCTCTCTCGCTTACTCTCTGCAAGTCACGTTTAATTGTTAGGAACACCCTTCTTCTACCTTTCAACAGAGACCAATTATACGATAAAAATCATTATATTTTATCCATTATAGTCGCCCATCACCAATACATCTTCCTCAATAAATGACAATCATGAAAAGGCAAGAAAACGATTAGGAAATTACTCGTAATCGATGCTACCACTAAAGAAATACAGAGCAGACAAGAAAAAATTGAAAATGAAGAAGCACTGATTGCTGAAATGTGGCCCAACTAGGATTGCCATATTGTTGATTATTTTTTTTATTATTATTTTTTAAAATTCCATGTCCGTACGATGAGGCGACCCTAGATGGTCGGCGCCAACGGACGGACGGACGCGTTCCACGTCGCCTGCTTCCCGCTATCTGGGACTCTTCCCAATAACACTGGGGCATGTGCTTTCCGGCGTCTGGTTTCGGCCCAATACTGATCCACATTGAAGTTTTGTTTTTTGGTTTGGGATAAATTTAAGAAGTTTGATTGGATTTGATCATAAAATTTCAGTTGAATAATTTATACGGGTTTGTGATAACCTAATTTTTGTTTTTAATTAACCCAATTTTCTTTTTTTTTTTGGGGAATACTTTTGGGTTTATATGTTGGTTTAGGAAATTGCCTTTGATATCTACATTTTAATGAATGATTTTTCCCTCATATCTTTAAAGTATGGTATTTTTAGAGTGTATAATTAAGATGTAATATGTAAAAATGTTATGCTTACATTTTTAATCATTTTTTTAAAATTATCGCTCTTCTTTTTTGAATCAATATTTATTTTTCTAATATTTACCAGTTATATTATTTTTGAAATTACCATTCATTCTTTTGATATTTATATTGCATTTGATTGATGGGAAATGGATTTGAGGAAAGAAAAAAGTGATAGAAAATATAAAAATTGTGTTTAGGATAGAATGGTCAGTGGATTCCGCAAGTGCATAGGATAGATTGTAGTAAATATACCATAGGGAGGTTTTAATCATTATAACTAATTTAAGTTGAGCAACCAAAATTACTGAGGATAAAGATGTAAATGACAAATTAAAATAACTAATAAAGCAAATAAAACGGTGACTCAATCAATGTGAATAATATTAGAAGATGGTGGTTCACACCTATTGATGAAATTGATTATGGCTCTGAATCTTGGCTCTTACAATTATAATAGTGGTCATTACGACTATATTCTTTAATCTATCGATTTCAATTATCAAATTAATTAGATTATTGATCTATGACTCCAATAAGTCATATTTTCTTCTCTCCAATTTATGAAAATTATCATTTTAGGGTTTTTATACAAATAAAAAAGTCATTAAATGGTCTAAAATATTATAAAATTTAATAATATTTTATCAAAATGATCTTAATTTAAATGTCCTCTTAAATAATCTATTTAATATTAATAAAAAATATAATAAAAAAACAAATAATTAATATTTCATTAGAATTCTAAAGTGATAAATATAGAAAAAAACCTCAAAACTCATAAAAAGACAATTTTTACGAACTCAAGAGAGTAATAAACAACTAAGTCTATGTCAAGCTGAGATTGTTTATGTTCATCTTCTTAGTTTAAAAATTAAATTTCATCTGTCTGTCAATCACCTAATTCTAATAGAGATTACATGGTGTTTAGCCACATATGTAATAATGAAGGCACAAGGAAAATAAATATAAAAGAAAGTTTAAATTATAAAATAATCAAATCTAATAGTAAAAATTCTACAAATCAAATTCAGTCTTCTCCAAATTAGGTTACTTTCCTACCCACAGCTCAATTTAGCAATACAAAATAACAATAAAAACATAAGCTCAAAAATTGAAATCCCAATCATAGAGTTAGAGAACAGAGGACGGAGAAATATCAATAAAATAGTTCCTTTGATTGTCCGTGGTTCTTGCTTTTTTCCTCCAAGATCTTCTCCAGAATACTCCCAAAAAAGCCTATTAAGAGTTGCGTCTAGCCACCTCTCTAGAGTGTGTGGTTGAATCCTCTTTCTCAAAAATCCTTATTTTCTAATTTATAGATGTCCCTAAGTCAAGTTTTGAATCAAAATTTTCTTTTTGCCCTACAAATAAATATTGAAAGGGAAATATAGAAAATAAATAAATATTCTTATAAGAATATTTATAAATTGTATTAATTATAACCTCAAAATTATATTTAATTATTTAAATGTATTTGCCATCTTGGAAAAAGGGTTCCCCATATTTATGGGTGAAAATTCCATTCCATTTCTATTTTCATTTTATTCCAAATGGGCCAGTGTTTCCGGCTTGTCATTGTCAATTAATCATTAACGCACGCGGCTTCTTGAAAGTGGTATTCTTAATTCTGCCAAAAAAAAAATAATATTCTTAATATGTTTGATGGAATTAGGCTTCACGGGGTCTAGGGGCATTTTTATCTTTTCATTTTCACTCAGTGTTTTTTTAAATTCGCACTCTAATAAATTACCGCCAAACAAGCCATGCCCAATGAAATCTCTCGTGTCTTCCCATGCATAACAAACAAAAATTTTGTGCCTTAGAAAGGTTTTTATTTTTTATTTGTTTTCTTCCCATTTCCTTAAAAGATATTTCCATATCCTATCAAACATGCCTTAAAGTCTAAGAGAGAGCTTCCATCAATCATTTTTCAAAAAAAATTTTCAAGCTCTAGTGAGAGATAATGAGAAAAGGTGGGCTTCTATTCGGATTCTAGGGAAAAGACAGGAAGAGAAGGTAGAGAGAAGTAGATGATGGCACACAAAATTTAAGATATAATCATAGAAATATTATAAATATTACGCAAAAAGGTGGAAGATGCATGATTCTCCTTTTCCATCTTGGTAATCAAAGAAGGCCAAGTACATGATATAATTTCCTTTCAAGATGATCAAATTTATGAACTCTATTAAATACCCCAATTCATAAACAATAAAGAACTAGAAAAAATGATCACTCCACTTGTCCAAATACATGAACTTCAAGATTCTAAACACACACATAATCAAGTAAATCCTAGGTACTTTACATAAACATCAAACTTAACCACGAAGCAACACCCAGAGAAAATAGAACAGACATTGCTGATTAGCAATGAAGTACATTTCGTAACTTCAATGCTTTTGCAACATAAAAATGCAAAACGAAGTACTATATTATTATTATTATTTAGGCATCTCTGTTTTAGGTTTCATCCACATTCTTATCTCCAAAATGATGGCGACAATAACCAAGAAGGCAACACCTGCTCCATAACCAGCAAACCACTTTGTTCCTTCTCCTGCCAAGTGAAGCCCATAGAAAGCGTTAGCTAATGCTAAGATCAACAGGATCCTTCCAACGTTATGATGGTAATAATTCCAGTATTTTCTTAATAAACTTGATTCCTTTCGTGGTCGCAATACTAAAGCTAAAACCTGCAAAAAAAATTAATATTATTAAACTGAAATCACTAGCATGATCAGATTAATTAATTCTTATAGGTCATACCAGGCTGGTACAAAATTCGAAACCATAGTTTCCGAGTTGAAATGATAATTATATATTAATTGAGACGTCTCTTGAATATGAATGGCAAAAGGTAGAGACGAACCTGAAGACATCCTAGGACGAGAATGAAAATTCCTATGTTTTTATGATGTGTAACGTTGGAACTGACTTTCTTAGATAAAGCAAAACCACATATCAATCCAGCTACTCCGGCAACATAGCCAAGTGTTTGGAAAGAAAGGTGCAGATAAAACCAAAGGGGGTCCCATTGCTTGCAGTGACGAGCAACAATGGCTCCTATCATCATAAGCAGACTCCATCCTCCAATATTTAGCCATCCATGGATTCT